>CM077806.1:19823202-20423202 GCA_039737535.1 Lagodon rhomboides
AGATCAGCTCTCTTAAAAGCCCTCAGAAACTCCATGCACACACCCTCCATCAACCTCTGCCCTCCAGTCCGAGCCTTGTGAGCTTCTCCTCCCTTCCTCACACCCACGCTCACACAAGGCCCTCTTTATCAGGGCGGGAGGAGGGGAGGAGGGGAGGAGGGAGGAGGGGAGGAGGGAGGAGGGAGGAGGGGAGGAGGGGAGGAGGGGAGGAGGGGAGGAGGGGAGGAGGGGAGGAGGGGAGCGGCAGCCATGGAAAAAGGAAAAAGCTCCCACGCTCACACCAACAGCACCAGCAGCCTGATGAGTGTGTGTGTGTGTGTGTGTGTGTGTGTGTGTGTGTGTGTTTGCATTGATCCCTGATGTTGCAACTGGTGGTTGTGTTGTCCTGAAATGGCCTTTTTGGTGAGATCATTACAGACAGCAAACAGGACAACAACGCCCCAGACAGAGGAGACCCCATGGGATAGGATGAATCCTCTTAGAATGGTGGAGGAAAGGAAAGGAAAGGAAAGAAAAGAAAGAAAGATAGGGCGAGGGGATGAGATGAGAGGAAAGGAAAGAAGAGGACAGGAGAGGAAAAGAAAGCAAAGGGAAACAAAGGAAAGGTGACATGAGAAAAGGAAAGTAAAGGAAATAAGTAGAGGAAAGAGGAGGAGAGGAGAGGAGAGGAGAGGAGAGGAAATAAGAAAGAGGAGAAAGGAGAGGTGATATGGGAAGAGGAAAGGAAAGGACAGGAAAAGAAAAGAAAAGAAAAGAAAAGAAAAGAAAGGTAGGGTGAGGGGAAGACATAAGAGGAAAGGAAAGAAGAGCAGAGGAAAGAGGAGGAGAGGAGAGGAAATAGGAAAGAGGAGAAAGGAGAGGTGATATGTTAAGAGGAAAGGAAAATAAAAGAAAAGAAAGGAAAAGAAAAGAAAGAAAAGAGGGGATGAGATAAGAGGAAAGGAAAGGAAAGGAAAGGAAAGGAAAGGAAAGGAAAGGAAAGGAAAGGAAAGGAAAGGAAAGGAAAGGAAAGGAAAGAAAGATAGGGCGAGGGGACGAGATGAGAGGAAAGGAAAGAAGAGGAGAGGAGAGAGGAGAGAGGAGAGGAGAGGAAATAAGAAAAAGGAAAGAGGAGAGGTGATATGAGAAAAGGAATGGAAGGGAAAGGAAAGGAAAGGAAAGAAAGGTAGGGCAAGGGGATGAGATGAGATGAGAGGAAAGGACAGAAGAGGAGAGGAAAGGAAAGGAAAGGAAAGGAAAGAAAGGTAGGGCAAGGGGATGAGATGAGAGGAAAGGAAAGGAAAGAAGAGGAGAGGAGAGGAGAGGAGATAAGAAAGAGGAAAGAGGAGAGGTGATATGAGAAAAGGAATGGAAGGGAAAGGAAAGGAAAGGAAAGGAAAGGAAAGGAAAGGAAAGAAAGGTAGGGCAAGGGGATGAGATGAGAGGAAAGGAAAGAAGAGTAGAGGAAAGATGAGGAGAGGAAAGGAAAGGAAAGGAAAGGAAAGGAAAGGAAAGGAAAGGAAACAAGATAAGAGGAGAGGAAATAAGAAAGAGGAAAGAGGAGAGGTGATATGAGAAAAGGAAAGGAATGGTAAGGAAAGGAAAGAAGAGTAGAGGTAAGAGGAGGAGAGGAGAGGAGAAGAAAAGAAAGGAAAGGGTAAAAAAAGGAAGACAAACAAGGAGAGCATAAGAGAGGAAAGGAAGAAGAAAACTAAGAGGACATGAGAGGAGAGAAAAGCAAGGAGACGAAGGAGAGGAGAGAGAAGAGGAAATGAAAGGAAGAAAAAAGAGAGCAAAAGAAGAAGAGAAATAAATGAACCTCTAACATGATTTACGCAAAAAATGTCCCTTCAACTTGACATTTAATTTTGATCGAATGAAAAGCTTCCCTCAGAGAGTCTCCTTGTATGAATCAGGCCCGTCCTCAGTGTGAGCCATGAGGCCACAGAAACATCCTGTGGTCCAGTCACATGGATCAGCACCGACATGTGAGCAAACACAAGCCATCTCTCGCCTCAGGTTAACACAGCGCGTTCTGTTTCTGAGGACGAGGACGAGGAATGCCTCGCCGGGTTTTTACATTCCCCTCATCTGTTTGCCTCTCGTGGCGTCGGACCCGGAAACACACACACTTCATGCTGAGCACTGCTTCCCATCGACATCCATCATGTGTGGAATTATTTTTAATGATTTTTGAAGGCGTAACTACATTTCTGGTGTAAACTGAGTTATTGCCTGTGTCTGGAATCATATTTTTGGTCAGAATGTCAATCGACATGTGTGATTTGTGTGAAAACAGCCTTTTTTAATTACAAAATAGACCTAAAAAAGGGCAAAAATACGGACAAAAGACAGCTAAAGTAAGAGGGCCACATCTAGTAAAGCCTGCTCACGTCAGTATACGTTCACAACTCCCTCCTCTCTATGTCACGCACACTTTGCCTCTTTTGTTTCTTCATCTTCTGGCCTGTTTGATGTGTAAGTCGTCACTGGCAGCGCTGGAATTGGAAGCTTTCCCTGTTCCGCCATCGCCGGTGTCGGGAAGATCCTGCTCTTAGACAGGGCCGCCTCTTTCATAAAGCTATTTAACACTTACTCTAATAAGACAATCAGGCTTCCAGCAGCTTTGAGTTCATGATTTTCACTCAGTTGTTAATCTGTAAATGAAAAAATCCATTTTGGTTTACTGATCTTTTGGTTAAACCACATAAATATGGCAATCGTGACTAAGAACGGAAGAAAAACCAGCTAGCTTGGCATAAAGATTAGCATTTATCAGAGGCTGTCATGTCATTTTCTGACTCTAGTTAATTAATTTAATGTGATTTGGTGTTTAATCTATATCCAAACTACTTATTTACATGTATTAAATTGTAAATGTATGTATCATGATGACTGTAATAAGTAAATAACAGCCAAACCAAAGCTACATTTCTTAAAGAAAACTAGTTCAGAAAGCCAAGAAACACAAGACAGCACATTTTGTTCATACGCAGCACTTTGTCTGGTGAAATAACACGCCAGAAATATATAAAAACGAAAGCAACACAAGGTTTCTATTTTCAAACGCAGCTGCGACGTGTCCGTCAAACCTTGTGACCTCTCGTTCTTACAGTTTCGCCAAAGAAAGTGAAAGTGATGATGATAAAACAGCGCTGATACCTATCTGGACGGTTACGTAATCACTGAGTTGGAAGCACAGCTGGATCACCAGAACTGATTTCATGATGCTGCAAGTTAAAATCATATCAAAAGTCATCGACGTTGGAGCACAAGAGTTAAAAAGTACCGGGTAATAAACAAAAAGTGAATACTGGGTGCTGATTAAAGTCTTGAATTGGTTTATTCAGACTCAGATTTCCATATATAATCAGGAACAATCCTGTCCTTCTTGTCTACGTTGCCATGTTGAGTCCACGTGACATTTATTAATGAGGATTCCTCCGCTCACATACGAGCCCATATATCCAAACACTGGAGCCGACTCTGTGGTTCCTCCTGTTTGTTTTTAATCCAGAATATTTCCAGCGATTATTTCAAAACGCGCCGCCGCCGCTCTCTGGTGGGTCTCCCCACTCGTATATTTTTATTAGCCGTGCTCCCGGGACGAGACTAAATATTTTAAATTCAAATTAAAAAGCTCCCCCCTCCTCCTCCCTTCCCTCGCTTGTAGAGTTGCCAAGAAATGAGTCCATACTTGTTTTTGCTCGGCTCGAACGCAAACAGTCCTGCAACCGGGGCGCCGCGTCGATCCAGGAGGACGCCAACGTGACAACATGTAAGACATAAACAGCTCGAAAGGCAGCTGACGAAAGCTAAATTCATATTTTAAGAGGGCAGATTGAGGAAAAACAGGTAAAGAAAGACAGATTTAGTGCTGCTGGCTTCTTAAACATGCATACTTACAGTTTATGAGCCTGTAAAAACACTTTTCACCACTAAAACTCTGATTTCTTTCTCTTTTTTTGTCCAAAGGGGGTCATTTCAGCAAGAAAATACAACTGAAACAAGAGAAGATCAGCGGCCAAACGACGAAGGAGAGAAACTTAATTTCCAGAAAATTCAAAGAAAAACAGCCGCCCACATCGTTTGATTGACGGGCGATCTTGGGGAAATCCAGCGCAGAGACCCGGCGGCTTTGCACCGAAGATGTTCTTACCACCTTAATCTCCAGTAAAACCGTTAAAGTCGGACTTAATCTGAGAAAACAAGCCGCTCGTTACCGACGCTGAGCCGCCGGCGGCATCAAAGCTCCGCTACCCAGAGTCCTTAGTGGCGGAGCACGGCAGTCAACCTGCGACTCTGAGGGAACCTGTCAACCCTCAGCTGTCATCCAGATCAATACATCATAAACACAAGCACTCCAACTCCCATAATCCACCACAACAACCGCACCTCACACACAACTGGGTCGTTTTAATCCTCCATAAGCCCGACACTCAGCAGTGACACTTAACCTCACTCATACACTTAAGTGACAGCCGCACACACACAAAAGAAACAACACACACTTCCTGGTTCACACACACACACTGGTTTGTGTACATGTACACACCAAACGGGGGGAAAAGCACCATTTTGGGGCTGATCGCTCCTCTCTGGGTTGATACGGGGACAATACACAAGAAGAGAAACAGATCGAGAGGTCTCGTGAGGACGCCGTGAGCCGACGGAGGCACAGAAAACACACACAAACACAAATTAAAGCGGCCTTCTCGTCTGGTTGTGCAATCTGGGAGACATAATCCAGAGGAACATTACACGTACGAGAACAAAAGCACAATGTTTTGAGAGCGTTTGTTTGTACGTGCACGCAGGTATATTTAGACGCCAAACCAGCAGTTAGCGTTATTTCTGGTTTTAGTGACACTTTATTTCCACAGCAGCTTTGACAGACGCTGTAAAATCACTGTCCACTGCTCACTGTGAGTATAAGTTTAGCATTTAATGTGTCGTTCTTAAAGCGACCCATCCGGGATGAGACCCACCAATCAACCATCGCTGTCCAGGAAGTTAACGACCGATCGCTCTGAAGACACTTCTAACACTAACAGGGTCTGTTCAATGATCGACGGTCCAATAGCATCGATGTAAAATCGAACACATGGATACATATCACCGTCATTGTTTAGACATGCTTTTATTTTGAAATTCCCATTATTTTCCCCTTTAATCAAATTTGTTTTTAAGCCGTAGAGTCCAGACTTGACCTCTCAACATAAAAAAGACTTTATTTCATCTTCTTTTATGGTGCGTGACGGTTGATAACGTGTCACACACACACACACACACACACACACACACACACCCCTGGCTGAGTGTCATTATTAAAGCGACAGCATTTGACGATCCGGGGATGAGACCCACCAATCAGCCATCGCTGTCCAGGAAGTTAACGACCGATCGCTCTGAAGACACTTCTAACGCTAACAGGGTCTGTTCAATGATCGACGGTCCAATAGCATCGATCCATATCGCCGCCAGTCGTTAAGATACGCTTTTATTTTGAAATTCCCATTATTTTCCACTTTAATCAAATTGGTTTCTAAGCCGTAGAGTCCAGCCTCGACCTCTCCACAGAAAAAAGACTTTATTTCATCTTCTTTTATGGTGCGTGACGGTTGATAACGTGTCCACACACACACACACACACACACACACACACACATACACACCCCTGGCTGAGTGTTTTCTGGTGGAGTATGGAAGCCATTAGATCCGGTGCCCGGCGCTGACAATAGCAGAGGTTGAAAGGTCGGCGGCCTGGTGGGACCGGCGACGGGCTGGATTGATCCATCAATGTCATATGTGTGTGTGTGTGTGTGTGTGTGTGTGTGTGTATCGCCTTTATCTCTGCACACACTTAAATAGGGGGTGAAACATTAACTACTTAATGTGCACTGAATGACCTGGCCCTCTCGTTTAAAATCCCCCACTTCTTCTTCTTCTTCTTCTTCTTCTCTCCGACTCTGGTTGTGGTTTCATGACTGGTTTGTGTGTTTATGAGCGAGAGAGAGAGTACATTGTGCATATTTTTACTTTCTATCGGATCAAAGCTGCTCTTTGATCAATGCTTTTACTTTTTCTATCCGGGCTTCCTTTCAAGTATTTTTATGAGAGTCATAAGGGATCACACTGGAAGACTTCAAATTGATAATACTCAGATCGAAACCACGTTGAGTTCCTCGATTATGGATAAGAAAGTATCCAACATTCAGAGATGAAAAATGCTAAAATCAGCCTTTTTCAAATGGGGGTTTGGTGGTTTCTCTTCAACATGACCCCTCTAAATTTGTACTTGCTGTCAATCCCACAAAAATATTCAGCCAATCAGAGTCTTTCTTCGTCTACATTTTCACATGAAACTGATCGTTAGTTGCCAATTACCTATTTACATAACTGAAAACTAACCGCACAGTCGCTCTGAGGTTTAATTTAACAGCTGTTGACAGATTAGAGAAGCCACGGCACAGCGATATCAGATTTATGAGTGTCTCTGACGCTCGTCTCTGACACCTGCCACTGAAAATCAAACAGAAATGACCTGAAGGATGTTTTATATAATCAATGATTAACCTTTGTTTAATTGTTCTTCACACCCTGAGGATTAATTATTAGTTACCTAATAATATAAATGATGCTTTCGGTTGCTTCACACGAGACGTTCCCATGGGTGCTGTTTGTCTTTTTCCCTCGTCCTGCTGGTTTTTAACCGAGCGCCGATCGGGACTTGGCGACTGTCAGAATCAAAATGTGATGACAGCTGAGGGTTCAGTCGCTCGCGTTGCCAAACCATCGTCAGAGCGGAGTATACAACGCTCGTCGGCGCGGGGTTTTATCTGGCCGGACTTTAAAGGGATCCTGCAGAGTTTGGACCGCTGTTCGGAGTCGTATTTTTGTGATTATGTGCTCAACTTGTTCGTATCTTGTGAGCAGACAGTAGTCGAGCTTCTAACCACGACGAGAGGAAAAAAGACGGCAAACGATGTGTTCGAGGACAGGAAGGCATCGATGTGACAGCTGTGTCCAGAAATCTGAAACCCTCTACTCGTCCCTGGCTGCCCTTCTCCCCACCTCCTCTATCTTTTGATCTATTCTCCCTCCGTCCATCTATTATCCGACGATCAGCCCACAGCTAAAGGAGCTACAGACAGCCCTCCTTTCAATTTTAATCAAACCGTCTCGCCGCTTTTTTCCTCCCCCACCGTGTATCCGAGCATCAAACGTCCCGCCTTTGTCTCTTCCCTTCATTCACCTCCGTGTCCTCCTTAATCCACCGTCTTCCTCTGTCCTGCTTACATTTCTATCCCTCCGTCCGTCCCACTTCATCCATCTTTCCTACGTTTCCCTCTCCCATCACATCCTGACGATCTCTCCTACTCAGTCGTCTCTAGATGTGGGACAGCCGGGAAGAAAGGTGCAGACAAATGTTTATCGTCGAGGACTTGTGGCGACCTCGATTGTTAGAAAAATGTTTTAAAATGCTCGACCAACTCAAATAAATGAACTCAAAGACTGCAGAGCAAAGCTAAAATGTGTTCAAAGGCGACTGTCAATACACCGAGTGGGTTTCTGTAAATGTTTTTTTGCTAAATCTCGAGCAGACCATCGTGACCTACATGTTTGGTCGCAGTTGACAGATTTTTGGATGCACGTGCAACCGAAACAGTCGAACCCTGAGATACAGCAACACATTGGCCCGTCTGAATATTAGATAATACTTTTATACATTTTTAAATCTGGCCTGCTGATATCAGGCGCACTGGTGCAACCAGTGATCGTGTTTTGATCGCGCTTGACAGATTTTTGGGCACATGTGCGACCAAAGTCGTCGCAGCCTGGAGCCCCGAAAAAGCAACTCTGGCACATTTTGAAGATTAAATGTTGTTTTTATACATTTTTAAACCTGGTCTGCTGAATATTGGGCTCACCAGTGCAATCAAAATGATATGTGAGAGTTTTTTGGCAGTGTGTGCAACCAAAACAACCCCGAAAAACAGCCGTTTGAACATCAACATCATCATTTTAAGGCCGAAAATGTATCATCAAGTTTCTGTATCTCACAGTAGCCAACAATTCTAATTCAGAGGCTGTCATTCATTATAAAAAAAGACTCAATTTCAAGACAGTAAATCCCTCTAATCCACGGGAAGGAGACACTGAATATTGATTATCAGCGGCTTTGATCAGCTTTCAGAAACCCCAAAATCACTCAAACCCAAGAGACGAATAAACAATCTGGGCAAACTCTTCATAACTCCGAACCAGCAGGAATGCGACACACCCTCCCTGCACCCACAGATGCTGCTTCCCCTCTCAGAAGTTCCATTCATCCGGCGAGTAACCTGCATCGCCTGAGAAACCGGGGGAACGACGGAGGGATGAAAGGGCGTTTTCCTGTCAGACGCCACCGAGGGCAGACGGGAGGGACGAGAGAAGATCCAGTAAACAAAGAGAGTTTTGTGTCATTTTAGACCTCAAACTGGAGTCGTCTTGCCAGGGCGGCCACGAGAGTGGACCGCATCGCATGGTGGAATGTGTGTGTGTGTGTGTGTGTGTGGTGCATTCTCTGGTTTGGGGCATGGCTACGTCGCAATAAACTGTAAACATGTAAACACAGAAAACACGCCGGTTTCAGCCTTCTTAATCAGGCGTAATAGCTTGGAAACTGCTTCTAACGTCGAAGCGTTAATCGCTGCTGTGTGGAAAATGTTGTTCAGAGAAGCCGAACCAGAAACAAGGTGGGATTAAACGAAGAGGACGACATGGACCAAACGTGGATTACTGTACAGTGCAGATGGAGGTTTTCTAGACATCTACCTACTCTGACAATTGATTTCTCACATGATTGATTGATTGTTTAGTCTATTTAATGTCAGATAACAGCAGCAGCTTCTATCAATCAACTCATCAACCAATCAGTTCAGCTCTCAAATGAACAGGTAATGTTTGAGCTCGCTTTCCCCAAACACTTGAATGAAACTACACACAATCAATCTAAAAAATGGGTGTCCAACTCGAGGTACTTGTCCTTTAGTAACTCAATTTTATGTAACTTATAATAAGGGGTGCCACAATTCTCCAAATCACGTTTTTTCCCAGCTTTGACAGACGCATCTTGACTTGTAGTTTTCATGCCTTGACAGCTGTCATTGACATTTTTACATTCTTCTTTAAAAATATGACTTTATCCTGGTGGCTTTGAGCAGGTTAGAGTGAGGCAAGTTAAAATCATATTAACCTTAAAGGTCACAAACTCTTACCTGAGCCAGGTTCTGAGCCTAAACATTGAGCTTCAGGTCAAAATTTGCAAATCAGCAGAACAGAAAACCCAACAGAGGTTTCCAAAAAACTGCTCTCTGTTGCATCAAGATGCAATTTAAGTGTAATCTGAGTGAGAAAAAAAACATGGCTGAGGCCTGTGTGTGTGTGTGTGTGTGTGTGTGTGTGTGTGTGTGTGTGTGTGTGTGTGTGTGTGTGTGTGTGTGTGACCCCCCCCAGTGAGAGGGTAAAGAGGGGGTTTCTGAAAATTCGGAGTGTCCGACAAAAACAATAACAACTGCAGCCGCCTCAGGTCAGGACTTCTACACTCCCAACACACACACACACACACACACACACATCTCTAATGTATCTTTAATATCTTTTTTTGTTCCATGACACACATGTAACACACAAGTAATAACAATGTTGTGTGTGTTTGAGGGTCAGTGTGCTGATGTACCTACACAGGGAGGTTGTTATTTTAGTGTGTGTGTGTGTGTGTGTGTGTGTGTGTGTGTCGGGGTGGGGTTGGAATGTCTCTATCTCTGATCTGCGGAGCCTTTAGCTGTTTCTTTTAGGCTACATCTGGAAGCTCATGCACACACATGCGCGCACACACACACACACACACACACACACACACACACACACACACCCTCCTGCCTGTAACTTCACTTATTCACAAGCTCTGGTTATTAAACCCACAAATAGTTTTCCCTATCAAGACTAGTTGCAGGCTGGTGTCCACAATAAATAATGAGTCCATCTACAGAAAATACAACAACGCTGACAATACAATTAGCCTCGACATTGTTTTGTGTGAGTTATCAAGCTAAAATACCAAACATTTTCTAGTTCTAGCTTCTGTGTGAGATCATCACCTTGGACTCCTTATTTGGAGCCCTTGTATCCACTCTGACAGTAGAAACAGTCATTCAACAATAACTTTGAATTAACTTTGCATATTGTTTTCTCCATTAATTGATCATCGTTTCTTGTATGAAACACTGAAAGAGTACCGTCCTAATGTGACCAAGTGGTGCTCCTATAGTTTCTGGTGGTGCTCCTAAAGGTTTGTGGCGGTGCTCCTGAAGTCTGTGGTGGTGCTCTTAAGGTTTGTGGTGGTGCTCCTAAAGTTTGAGCTGTTGCTCTTTAAGTTTAAGCTGGCGCTCCAAAGGTTTGTGGTGGTGCTCCTAAAGTTTGTGGTGGTGCTCCTAAAGTTTGTGGTGGTGCTCCTAAAGTTTGTGGTGGTGCTCCTAAAGTTTGTGCTGGTGCTCCTAAGGTTTGTGGTGGTGCTCCTAAGGTTTGTGGTGGTGCTCCTAAAGTTTGTGGTGGTGCTCCTAAAGGTTTGTGGTGGTGCTCCTAAAGTTTGTGGTGGTGCTCCTAAAGGTTTGTGGTGGTGCTCCTAAGGTTTGTAGTGGTGCTCCTAAGGTTTGTGGTGGTGCTCCTAAGGTTTGTGGTGGTGCTCCTAAGGTTTGTGGTGGTGCTCCTTAAATTTAAGCTGGTTTAAGCTGGTGCTCTTAAGGTTTGTGGTGGTGCTCCTAAAGTTTGTGGTGGTGCTCCTAAAGTTTGTGGTGGTCCTCCTATAGTTTGTAGTGGTGCTCCTAAAGGTTTGTGGTGGTGCTCCTAAAGTTTGTGGTGGTGCTCCTATAGGTTTGTAGTGGTGCTCCTAAAGTTTGTGGTGGTCCTCCTAAAGTTTGTGGTGGTGCTCCTATAGTTTGTAGTGGTGCTCCTAAAGTTTGTGGTGGTCCTCCTAAAGTTTGTGGTGGTCCTCCTAAAGTTTGTAGTGGTGCTCCTAAAGTTTGTGGTGGTCCTCCTAAAGTTTGTGGTGGTGCTCCTAAGGTTTGTGGTGGTGCTCCTAAAGGTTTGTGGTGGTGCTCCTAAAGTTTGTGGTGGTGCTCCTTAAAGTTTGTGGTGGTGCTCCTAAGGTTTGTGGTGGTGCTCCTAAAGTTTGTGGTGGTGCTCCTAAAGTTTGTGGTGGTGCTCCTTAAGTTTGTGGTGGTGCTCCTAAAGTTTGTGGTGGTGCTCCTTAAGGTTTGTGGTGGTGCTCCTAAAGTTTGTGGTGGTGCTCCTAAAGTTTGTGGTGGTGCTCCTAAGGTTTGTGGTGGTGCTCCTAAGGTTTGTGGTGGTGCTCCTAAGGTTTGTGGTGGTGCTCCTAAGGTTCATGGTGGTGCTCCTAAGGTGCTCCTAAAGTTTGTGGTGGTGCTCCTAAGGTTTGTGGTGGTGCTCCTAAAGGTTTGTGGTGGTGCTCCTAAAGTTTGTGGTGGTGCTCTTAAGGTTTGTGGTGGTGCTCCTAAGGTTTATGGTGGTGCTCCTAAGGTTCGTGGTGGTGCTCCTAAGGTTCATGGTGGTGCTCCTAAGGTTTGTGGTGGTTCTCCTAAGGTTCATGGTGGTGCTCCTAAGGTGCTCCTAAAGTTTGTGTTGGTGCTCCTAAAGGTTTGTGGTGGTGCTCCTAAAGGTTTGTGGTGGTGCTCCTAAAGTTTGTGGTGGTGCCCCTAAAGCTTGTGCTTTGTCTCCAAAAAGTTTGAGCTGGTGTTCCCTAAATTTGTGCTCATGTTTCTAAAATTTTGAGTAATGAGCACCAGGGCTACTAGAGGAAAAAGTACTATAAACAATTTAGAAACATTTTAAATGTCAGAACCAGTGAATTTTTTCTTCATAAATGACTTAATATGATCAAATTGTCATCAAAGTTAAACCATGTTTTCCTTCTTCGGTCTGTTCTTGATGCAAAACTCTAAATATAATCTGCTGGAAGCATGAACACACTCTCATTCTCTCTGCTCCTCTCATCAATATGCTCTATTGTGCTGCGTTGCTGCACAACATATGTTTTCGGTTAGTTAGGACAGTTAGCGAAGCAAGTCAGGGCAGAGGATATGGAAACACACACACACACACACACACACACACACACACACACAGTAGAGACAATAGCATCTCTATCTGATGGCATCCTCATCTACCCCCCGCAGAGCAGATTGCTACTGGAGGCTACCTTTACTGGAATGTAGGGAGCACACACACACACACACACACACACACACACACACACACACTGTTTACCAACCCAAGACATTTGGCTGCATACCTTTGACCACATGTCAAAACATTCTTTAGTAAAATCCCTGGATTGCTGTTACTGTCAACAGAGAGAAACACTATCGTCTCCATCTTTGTTGCCTGTTCTGGCCGAATCAAATTCCAGATTGCTCGCGGTGTTTTCAAACAGACCCCGCTTGGAACGCTTCCCCCACAAGAAACATGGCCCGATTTCCGACGAAACGCAGGAGAAGGAGGAAAATCCCTTTCAGCCACTAATAGGAAACAACAAACTCAGACCAAGATCCCTCATGGCAACGCGGAGCAGCTCTCAGTTTGGGTTTATCTGAGGTGAACTCGTAGAACAAGATATTTCCTCATCCTGTCTCGAGAGAGCGTCGCATTACGGCAACTCCGTCTGCGACAAAGGAGTTGATTTGGGGAGGACGGGTCAGCATCATTTGTCAGCAGTCTGTCCCATGATGAATCCAGATCTCGCCAAGTTGTAAAGTCGGGTCCAAAACAAATATCTTGATCGGTTTAATCGCAAACACAATCCACAACATCTAAGTCTTCTTTCTAATTTTGAAATGCCCTGTAGACGATAGCCAGAGTTCAATCTCTCCATCTTCACCATTAAAACATCAAGGGATGAAAAGGCGGCACAGTTGTTTCTCTCAAACATGACATCTTCATCTTCATCTTCATTGACATTTTTACGAGAAAAAAGACTTGAGGATGCAGAAAAGTCATCTCAGCTAAACTTTAAATTGATACTAAGGCACTAAAAATACCTGTTACCTCTAAAAATAAAGTATTGTGCTAACAATATGCTAATGCTAGATTGCTACAGTTACTGGAAAGCTAGTGAACCAGGCACGCTAACTTACAAACCCACAGAACAAGTCCAAAGTCTTAAGCAATGAATATCGCACTTCGTCACTTTAAATCAATATACTGTATCTCTAATCCAAACCTTCCCATGTCTCCTTCCCAACAAATACAA
Organism: Lagodon rhomboides; assembly: GCA_039737535.1. Classification (NCBI taxonomy): domain Eukaryota; kingdom Metazoa; phylum Chordata; class Actinopteri; order Spariformes; family Sparidae; genus Lagodon; species Lagodon rhomboides. Next base: position 19,836,494 of record CM077806.1, read on the forward strand.
ATAAAGATTCAAATGGATAAAAAAGACATAAATACAAGTACACACGAACCTTGCGGTTGACTGTGTGATCTGTGGACATGGCATTAAAAGCCCAACAGTCATGTTCGAGGGTCATTTATCATTTAAAACTCTTCCAGTTGTCGTTCTCGTGTGTTCTCCGACTGTTTTTATGTCCTCTGTCGAATGCGGTCGTGATGACTAAGTGGTGAGTTCCTTCCATTGTTGTATGTGACGGGGCAGCTGCTGCCGGGCTGTCAGCTCACTTTCATATGTGGTTTTATGATCTACGGCGCGCTCTCTGAAGACACGACTCCGCGACTTTGTGCCTCGTCAACAGTTTCTTCGGGCTGCGCTGTGGTCCCCGGCTGCGAGGCGGTGTTGTTCCCGTGGGACGCGAGAAAAAAATGCACATTACTCTTCGGCTAAAAAAAACTCCAAGAAGGCGTTGTTTTGAATTCATCAGTCGGGTCGCAGTAAAGTGATGCACTTTTGAAAACTGCTCATTCAAGACTCAATCAGTCGTGTCGTGTTCTCAACACTCGTCCAGCACAGTTGTTTCTGATGGATACCAGTTGCTGGTGTGAACCGTCTGGACCGGAGGGTTTTTCCCACCAGACCCCTGCAGACCAGACATCAGCCCCTATCTAAATGAACATCAGACTCCATGTGTTGCACAAGACTCTGTCTCAGTTGACTGAAGCAAAGCCTTCATTATCTTCTTTATCTTCACTGTTGGTGCGGGTCTGTTGCCTACAGTTTGTTTGCGATTATGTCGTCTGATTTGGTGTCATGATACTGGAATTTCTAACTTCAATACAACACCTTGAAAGATGTACTTCGATATTCGGTACCATGGGGGAAAATTGGTCTGTGTGTCAACTTGCACAGCTGGAATCAGTATTGATACTGTAGAAAATGAGTATTGAAACAGTTTCAAATATTTAGTCACGATACTTTTGACAACACTAATCGTGAATTCACCAGAAATTTTGAAAAAACTGCTCGGCATACAGCCCAAAGTGACGTCTTTAACTTGCTTTCTTTTGTCCAACCACTATCCAAAACCCACAAACTCTTCATTTACTGTCAGAAATTACAAATAAAAGCACCAAATCCTCACATTTAAAGGTGCACTATGTAGTTTTTTCGGCAGGAATTTTGAAAGATGCCTAAACAAACTCTCAAGACTTTGTTTCCATGACTGTTTCCAAACTGAACAAACAAACTGACCTTTAAAGGACAAAACAGTTTCATACTTTGTTTATATGTGGCGGACCCTGCCACCTTTCTAGCTTCTAGTGTTCTGGGACCTCATTTTCCTCTGAGAACAGCTTGTTTATTCAGTTATGGATTAAATAAACACGTCTGAGTTTGTATTATCACCTCATTAATATTGTAAATGTTATAATTCTGAGTTTAAATTTCTTCTCCAAAACTACATAGTGCCCCTTTAACACACTATGTCGCCCTAAAATGACAATCATTTAGTTGAAGGGGGCAATAAATTGTTCACAACCGCAATGAATAAAATCAAAAATCAAAATAAACTGACCAATGGTGCTTCTCAGTCCAATCAGTTCCTTCTCCACCACATGTATTCTCAGAGCCGTGACTGACTGGTTAATAACCTGACTCACTCAATGGTTGACTGACTGGCACAACAAATGACTGACTTGGTTAACTGGTGGAGCAGATAAAACCCCCAAACTCACCGTGTCATCACACAGCGGATCACCGGCGGAGGGAAAACAAGTATTCAAGTCTGACAATCGTGTGTGTGAGTAATGCACACTCGTGTAGGGAACACACACACACACACACACACGATACGATATCTCCACACACACCCCACAGTGGTAATTTGTTATGCTCCTGGAGGAATGTTGACCAAATGGCTTATATCCCTCTGCTGTCTGAAGGCTGGTGAAGCCACCCTTCCCCCCTCTGCACGCTCTCAGAGGGAACGTGGACGTCCTGAGAGGGCAACTGGCTACTTTTTATGAACTCTCTGTCTCGTATACAAGCCCTAAACAGAAGAAGACCTTCAAAAATCCAGGACATCTCACGCAAAATTCACTTAAACCATCTTTTTAATCCGTCAGAACTCTGTGAGAAGCACAGGGCTGCAACGGACAATCAGCTTCATCATCTACTGAACATTAGTTGATTGATCAATTTAAGAAATTGAGGCACTTCTGACTGGAAAAGGATCTAAGGGCATTCCAAGAACCCACTGCGGAGGGATTATATATCCAATCTGGCCTGGGAATGCCTTTGGATTCCCCCCGGGATGAACAAGAGGTAGTAAGTAGGGTGAACCAGGCTACTCAGCCCTGCGGAAACCACAGCCCAGATCTGGATAAGAGGCCGAGGACTGGACGGACGGATAATAAATGCGCCGCTGTCCAGAACACCACGCTTCAGCGAGACTTTCCCACGAATACCCGAGGCTTCGACGACGACACAAGATATCATACTCTCCTCACACCTGCAGTCGTTATTTACGTCTATCAGCCGACGTCTTTTCCCTCAAAAGTCAACTTGACGAGCAAGTAGGTGTTGAGATGTTGTACACAAACTCGATGATACTGTTTTGTGCACTTATATCATGTGCAAACGCCAATTAAACGTCACAGAGGAGCTCAATTTCTCGCCGTTTGTCTGTCTTTTGCCTCTGTTTCAGGGCAGCCCCTTCAAAATAAAAGCCCCCCAAAAACAGCAGCTTTTGAATCCATGACTTCCCAGGGAAGGATCACTGAGGAGGTTATTGGGGAAATGATGATGACTTCAGGTGTTTGGCAGAACAAGCCTACATAAGAATCATTGGGACTCATGTACTGGCAGATCCTAGAAGCGTTAGCTAATATAACAGTGTTGCCAACCCAGATCTTCATGAATGAATGAGGCTCATCGTCATGCTAACATGGTTCAGAAACTGTGGGAATCACTTACAATTCCTGCAGTTGATTCCTGTATCTCTCTCTCTCTCTTTACACACACACACACACACACACACACACAGTAACTCGCCCCTCTCTCTCTCTGAAGTGAGAGGATTAAGCCTGTATTCAGCTGTGGTCCACACCGACACAGTAAACCTCTGTGTGGAGGCCGACGGAAAGTCTCACCGGCCCTCGCTAAACCTAAAACACATTATACACTCATGTCATTCACACACACACACACACATACATTTATATACACACACCTCAGCGTTACCCTTCCTCCATGTTCCTGTCTTTCTCCTCTTTCCTTCAAGGACTTAACACTTAATCATTAAACACTTTTCTGCACCTCGGCTCCCTGTCCGCCACTCACCGCCTCAGCTACTTTATTGTGTGTGTGTGTGTGTGTGTGTGTGTGTGTGTGTGTGTGTGTCAGTGTGTGTGTGTGTGTGTGTGTGTGTGTGTGTGTTTTAACTAGCCACTGGACACAAAACAGCCATAGAACACAGTCTGATTTTTATCTTCTCGAGCAGTCCCAGTCACATTTTCCCAGGGGCTGTGTTACTGTGTGTGACTTAGTGTGTGTGTGTTTCTGTGTGTGTGTGTTTCTGTGTCAGTGTGTGTTTCCAGATGACTGAGCCAGGCTTTTCCATTCCCCGCTGTGGTGCTGTGGTGAATATAGAAGCACACCGGCCAACATTTACACCACCGCCGCCGCTGCTGCAGCTCCTCGACGGAGCGGGCAGCAGCGGCGAGGGAGAGGCCGACTGAGAGAGCAGAGGTTGGATGTCAGACGGCCTACTTATGCACTGGACTGAACACACACACACACACACACACATACACACCAGGACCACCCCCAGCAGAACACACACCAATAATTACTCGCAGTAATTCAAAGACACCCTCCTGATTTCCAGCAGCTCACCGCCCGCGGCGTGAAAACTGTGAGAAGCGGGCCGGGGAGGAAAAAACGTCGCCCCCCCGCGACTTTATCGCACAAGACGAGGTCACGCCGGAAATCTGAAAGCACAAAACTCCTGAAAACACACCTGAGATCAAAACTCTCGCAGCGGACCACACTGCAGGTCTATCAGCTACTCTTTTTTGCCAAAACATGAAGCAATTCCGGGCGATTTCTCACAATCGCCAAGAGAATTGCAATCCTTCTTTTCAAGGATTCCCACATTTCTGCCCCAAGCGGCTTCGCTCGTCTGTCAGCACTCGGACGTTTCTGCCATCCGGCCAATGAAGTGACAGGGAGATGAACCGAGCCTCGTTTCGCCGGGGGATCCCCTCGGGAACCCCTTTTAGCACCCCTGCCGGCGCCCTTTGACCTCCCGTGTTTGAGAGCCCAGACCGCTTGCATTACATTAAGAAGTCGGGGGCTTTTTCTCCCTTCGTAGACAGTGACAGCTGACAAACATCAACCGGTCCGGATATTTGCTGGAGCTTTGGACAATAACTTTTTATTCTCCGCCGCAGAGGAGGAGGAGGAGGAGGAGGAGGAGAGGTGGAACAAATCTAGCTGTGCGAGAAGTCACAATACAGTGAAAAGAAGAGGGTTTTTTGTTTTTTTTTTCTCAGACTTTTTGCAGTGGGTTGAAAAGTTTAAAGCGAAGGGACCAGACTGGGAAGCACATGTGGATGAGAGAGCAGCCTGCAGATGTGAACACAGTCGCTGTTTTGGGGGGAAGTTGCAGCCACCACATCCTCAAGAAATACAATCTTTAAGAAATAACAAGTGTGATTGCAAATATGAAATCAGATATATACTGAATAAATAACATGCAGCAGCTCTGATTCACTTTTTAAGCAGTTTTAGGTGGTGTAACTGAGATTTCCTGCACATGTATCAGTGTCGTGAAAGCCACTTGTTGCGTTCATGCTCTTACTTTGGTGATGATGAGCGGCTCGCCGTGCTCCAGTCCTCCTTTCAGCGTGAACCCCCAAGGCGCGCCCCCGCTCAACTGGACCTGAATGTGGTGGAAAGAGACGAGCTGCTCGACCGTCTCCATTCTCTCTCCCTCCGCTCCGTTTGTATCCGCTCTTCTCCTTCTTCTTCTTCTTCTTCCTCTTCCTTTCCCCCCTTCTTCTCTGCCTCTCTCTCGCCCTGGACTGGACTGCTGCTAGCTTTAGCGGTGCCGGCGGCGGTCCCTCGGCTTCTCCATCACCGCTCTAACAACAACAACGAATGGATGGATGGAGGGGTGGAAGGAAGGAGTGAGTGGGAGAGAGGGGGAGGGAGGAAAGTTTTGGTTAGGTGTCAAGTTCGTCGAAGTGGTCGCCATGTTGTCGGTTGCAACTTCCGGTCAAGATGTTAAACGCTCATTAAAAGTACATGTTAGCTTGTTTTACGCTTGTGTTCCTTTTCCATATCGCACCACACAAGCCGCTCGATTGTTTCTTTTAATATCTAACGCCAATGCGCCGTCTTTTCTTCCTTTAAAACAGCCACACTGCTTTTATTTGTACCGCTAAACCAACTACTTCCGGTTACGTAAGCTAGCTTGACGCAGCAAACTTTGGCAAAACTTTGGGAATCGCGCTAGGCGGCCCCTCCCACTTTTCGAACGGGCCGGGTGTGATTGACGGAGCGCTCCGCCAATAGCAGACAGGCTCCTGCTGAAGGCGTCCAATGAGAAGCGAAGAAGGGGGAGGGGCTTCGAGCGCAACAACCGCTGTATTGTAATCGCATCAGGCGGTGAGTGCAGCCAGAAGCCAGACTCTGCTGGTCATCTGAAACGTGAAACCTGCCACTTTGACACCCACCCCTGCGAAAATCATCATCATTACCTTATTTAACTTACTGATGACAATATGCACAATCTATACCGTCATTAAGGAGGATTTTAGTGGTCAAATAATAGTATTTAGACGAATATTAGGGCAAAAATAAAGGAAAAATGTCTTATTTGGCTGCTATACTACAAGGGTACTGCACATAAGTATCATTTTGAGGCACTTGCACTTATTATTTTATAGTCTAAAATGTAGTTTCAGTTGATACTACTTGATAAATCCAGTCCACCACATTCACGTTCAAGCTTCTAAACTTTTCAGATTAAGATTGTGTTATAAATTGGTGCATTACTACAAATTTAACCTTTCTTAATTTACTTTTAAGATTGAGATTGTTAAAGCTGCACTATGCGGTTTTGGGGAAGACATTTTAAACAGAAGAGAAAGATCTTCATCGGCTGATTTGTTTTATGTCTAAACAAAATTAATAAACCAAGATTTCATTTTCATATCATCCTGTTTAACTTTGTTTATATGTGGCGGACCCTGCCACCTTCCTAGCTTCAAACAGCTGTTCTCGGGACCTTATTTTCCTCTGAGAACAGCTTGTTTATTCACTTATGGAAAAAATAAATACTTCTGAGTTTGTATTATTACCAAACCTATATATAAATTTTGCACAATGAGCACTTTAAGTAGTTTTGTAACTTTAAGAAGAAGAAGAATCTTTATTTATATCAAATATAACACAATGTACAGCATGGTGAAACTGGCATCCTGCATTTAACCCACCCCGAGGGAGCGGTGGGCAGCGTAAGTGTATGTTGTGTTGCTCAAACATTGTTAGTGCTGTATTTTTTAAAACTTTGGTATCACTATTTTTACTGAAGTACAAGAAAACATCTTCCACCACTGGTTAAAAGTAGCTCCAGTCTCGACGGCTCCAACAGTAAAATGCTACTAACACAAAAAAAACATCTGTAATATCAATACAGCAATACAATATACAGTGTAACCTGCATAATATGCTGAAAATACGTATTTTTAGCTACTTATACTCATATAAAGGATCTGAACAGCGTCTTTGACGGCACATAAACCAGTGTCCTTATACTTCCTGCTGAACCTGGAGTCAGAGCCTCCATCCATCCACACTGAAGCTCTGCAGACCTGCAGTCTGAACCGCTTCGGGCCAACAACAACATTCACTATCACTTCCCACACATTTCTGAACCCTGAGCAGTCGTACCAGCCTGCTGGTCTGAACTCCATATTAAGAAATATTAAACAAGCAGCGAGAAACTCTGAAAAATGAGCTAAACTGGGCATGTTTAATACACGGTTTGATTGATTTGACCCAAATCTTCAGGCCTTGTTGTAATGAATTAGTCACAACAGAGTAGGCTATCAGCTACAACTAAACGAGACGTTGTTAGCCTAGCTTAGCGTAAAGACAGGAAACAGGTGGACACACAGCTAGCTAACGCTCTGCATTGTTAAAAAACGTAGAAAGTAGCACCTCTAAAAATGACAACTCGTGCTGTATTCAGACAATAACTATGAGCAACAGAGTCATAAAAAACGTTTGTGTACGGAAAGATGTGACGCTGACAACTGGTCGTAACGTCTCAATAAAATTAAATATTAACATTCTTACAATTAACTCACCTAATTTAAGATCGTTCATATCTAGTTTTACATTAACTACAACTCCAAATACGTGAAACTGCTAAGCTAGCTCAAAGGCTAACAGTGGGGGTAGCCATCTTGAACTACTCTTTACAAACAGATGGTTTAAAGGTTCCTTCTCCCAGTACAGCAGTTAATAAGTAACATCCTCAACAATGTGTTTGTTTTGTGATCAAACCTGCTCAGATAGCGATTAAAGGAACAGTTCACCCCAAAAATTGAAAACACATTTTTTCCTTTTATCGTCGAGATTTATTTATTATTCGGCGTATGTTGTTGAGCTTTTGGAGATATCGGCTGTAGAGATGTCGGACTTCTCTCAAGTATAATGGAACTGGACGGCACTTGGCTAATACCTTAACAGCAACGTTTCTCTCCAGAAATCATCACCCTGTTACCCTGTTGAGCAGTTTCTGTTTTCTGTTCAAATTACGACATGAAAGGAAGCGTGGATTTACTCGTGGACAACAGCTAACTAAGCTAACTGACGTCTCATCTGAGGAGGACATTATAAGTGTACGATCCTGGCTCGTTACTCATGTGTTGATTTTGGGTTGAACTGTCCCTTTAAAGCTGCGCGACACTGCAGGTAAATAATGCACGCACTTATTCAGATGAAATCTCCAAGCTGAGTCTGAAGTTGAGAGAGTTCCTTCTGCCTTTTTTTGGTAAATGTCACCAACTGAAGTGCGTCTCCTGCCCAGAAGCCTCTCGAGCCATTTGCAGCATTTTCCCCCCTCTCATAGTTTGAAGTTTTCCCACACTCCCTCTGCAGACTGAAATGATCGGGATGGCAGATAATCACTGTTGTGGAATGCTTGTCCCACTCGAGCCGATGTGTGTGCATGTGCGAACGAGGCGACTATCTTTGAAAACCAACGAGGGCAGATAGAGAGAATCAAAGAGAAGAGGAGGCAGACGTGAACATGCCCAGACGTCACACTGTGTCGTCCAGACCACGAGGAGTTTGTTTTGGTTGGGTTTTCTTACTTTCTGTTTCTGAGAAAAGCCGAAAACATTTGGGTTTGGTGGTGAGGGCTGTTTAAAGACACGTCTCTTTCCATTTTTAGCAGGTTTGTCGGCGGGTCGTCCGTCCAAGCTTCTGCGCCGCTGAGAACGAATCCAACGACCAGAAGATCCCAAAAATAAGAAGAAACAAACAGAGCGTGAAAGAAAAGCTATCGAAGTGTTCAGAAATAAGTCTGGGAGGGATCTGAACACAAAGAGGGAACCACAAAGCAAACAAAGGCAGGAAGTGAACAAACACTTTTACTCTCACACAGTGGCAGAGGAAGTACTCAGATTTTTTATTTGAGTAAAAGTAGTAATATCACATGTAAAAAAACTCGATTACAAGATATCAATATTTTACTTTAGTTTAGAAGTATTAGCATCAAAATATACTTAAAGTAGAAAAAGTAAAAGTACTGATAATTGAGCATTTCTGAATAATATACTGTATGATAGCAGTATTGTATAAAGGACTGAAACTAATAGTCATACTTGAGTAAAAGTGAAAATATCCTGTTAGAATATTACTTTGGTAAAGTAAAAGTCACCAGTACTAGAGTAAAAGTCTCAAAGTATCATCTTGGCTTTAAATGTTCTTATGTTTTTTGCCTGATCGTCGATAAGCTAAGATAAAGGAAGATAAAAGAAGATAAAAAGGTGTTACTTTGGCTCTGATGAAGCGATGTAATCTGCAGTGTAACTAGTAACTTAAGTAATCAAATACATGTGGAGTGAAGTATTTGCCTCCAAAATGTAGTGGAGTGGAAGTATAAAGAAGCAGAAAATGGAAAGTAAAACTCCCTCAAAGTTGTACTTGGCTCCTGGACTTGTGTTAAAGTACTTAGTTACATTCCATCACTGATAAATAATTGATAGAAATGATTTAATATTAATAAATTACTATTTAAATCACTTTAATGTTGCAGCTGGTAACAATGGTGTAAATTGTATCCAGGGATCAATAAAGTCTTATCTTTTCTACAATACATCCTAATTTATTCATCTTACTCTGCAAAGTAACAAGTAACTAAAGGTATCCAATGAATGTAATTGAGTAAAAGGTACAACTGACTCTGAGATGTCGTGGAGCAGAGGTGTTGGACATTGGATAGGAAGGATCTCAAAATTGTACTCGAGTAGATGTACTCAGTTACTTTCCACCACTGCCTTTCTTTTGATGTCAGCACTTGTAATTATGAGGAGAAAATGCTGCCGTGTGTGTGTGGATGTCATTTTACCACCTGGTGGCGCCAAAGTGACACATTTTTAAACCTAACAACCAGCAGCCATAACATCTAAAGTATTTTCTATTACAAGAACATTTTCCATTGGATACGTAAGTTCAACATAAAGGGTCGCACACGTTGAGTCAATGTGTCGATTTAATAACTTGATGTGTGATTTATTAGCAGACCAGATAACTTTAATTTGAATAATAAACACTTTCAAACCACAAAATGTTGAACTTGTGTGATTAAATTAGATGGCACACGAACCAGTTAAAGTCACAGTTTGAGGTGAGTTCTTGTGTGTTCATGTATAAAACACCTTCCCATCATGTCTTTACTTGCACTACACGAGGTCTGACTGCCCCCTGCTGGCTCACACCGTCAACTACAAGTGCTTGCTGTGAGAAGATGACATGCAGACGGGAGAAGATTTTAGTGAAATTGAAAAAGGGACATGTTGATGTGGTCTTAAATATTCACGTCTCTGTGTATCAGACATGTAACTGTGTTCACTTGAAATCTGGCTGCATGTTTTGTACGTAAGTGTTGCACGAGCACGACTCTCTCAAACACAGAATTGGTGGATCGAAGACATTTTTTATGCTTCTATCTATTTCTAAACTGTGTGAAAAAAAGTGTGAGCTTCTGTGATTTGTTAGGCTACGTGTTGGGACAATGTCCTTACTTCATATTCACCTTTAAAGGACCAGTTCACCCAAACAAGTAAATGAGGTTGTTATCTTCTCCCCCTCATGCTGATGGAACGTCTGGTGAAGTTTCCACCAAACTACTCAAAAAACTGACGTAGATGTGGACTTTAAAAAACATAAAATGGCTCCATACAGCTCATGTGGTGTAATCTAATTTTCCGGAAGCACCGAAGATTTTTTGGTGAGCCTCCATCTACTTCAGTTGTTTAGGAGAACGCTGGATCTTTATGTTTGGGTGAACTGTTCCTTTAACCTTTGTATCCATTGATTGGCAGAGAAAATGTGACACCACGCCGAGTCGTCTTGTTGATTAGAATCATACATACACATCAGTTTATTCATTTTTCCCACATTAAATAAGGATGTTTCACTTGGAACGTGTTCTTGTACACTGAAAACAACGACAAATAAAAATCTACATGGAGATAAAATGAACGATACAAACAAAAAGACGAATCATCGACGGGATAAACACTCTACGGTTTCGGAGCGTTGTGCCTATACACGGTGCGTCCCCACGCCGCGGCGGGGCTGGATGCATCGCAAGCCGCATGCTTCTGGGCGGGAATGTCTTAAAAAGAGCTGCGGCGGAACACGAAGCGTTCTCTGGACAAGAGAAGGCACACAGTCGAGCTGCGAGGCGAACTTTCGGCTATCGCGACTCAACGGATTCAGTCGGGGGAATAAGATCGATTACATAACAAACTCGAGGTTTGGATGAATAAAGCGTACAAGTATATGCAGGAGAATTAATACAGAGGATATTTGATAAATAACAGCGTAACAACAGACGGATAAGAAAGAAAAGGATACAAAAAAGTTGGCAATATACAGCTTGTAACAGAGAACAGAAGGAAATGAAAAGGTGTTACACAAGGAAACGTCAACGAGAGTCAGCGCTCTCTTTAGTAGCTTCAACCGTCATCTCAGTTTTAAAGGGGGATATGTTAGACAACGTGGAAACGAGACCGACGTGTTCTCTCAATTCTTTTGTTTCACCTCTTTTTCAGAAACATTTTTCTACCGATAACACAAGATGATGTTTGGCCGTCGAGACGAACCGAGAAAAACGACGAGATCCGGGCTGCAAATAAACAAAAATCGGTCATTTCTGTTCTGGTACAAACAGCCGTGAGCAAGAACTTCACTTGGTAAATTTTCTACCCCATGCTTCTTCTTCTTCTTCTTCTTCTTCTTCTCCGCCCCCGTCCCTTCAGTGCACCAGCTCCAGCTGGCTGGTGGAGAAAGGCAGGACGCCGCTGACGTAGTAGGCGATGCCCAGCGAGAGCAGGGCGATGACGACGAGCAGCAGCAGCACCCGCCAGAAGCCCAGGTCCTCCACGAACTCCTGCCAGGTGGTCCGGAAGCTGGAGAGGACGCCCTCGCTGCTCTGCAGGTTGGGGTTGAGGAGAGAGTGGCTCTCCATGGCGCTGAGGGGGACGGACAGAGGACAAAAGCTGTCAACATCTCTGCAAGGAATGGAAGAAGTAAGTTAACCCAACGAGATGCCTCCACCCTCCACGCGTTTACCTCTCACTGTCGGCCATCTGCATGGTCTCCAGTTTGGAGTGCGGTCCTCTGTTGAAGCCCTTCACCTCCTGCTCCTCCAGGCCCTCCAGCAGACGGATGGCGTCCTTGTTGACGCCGCGCCTCTTCGCCAGCACCAGAGGGGTCGACCCGTTGTGGTTGCTGTCGAGCAGGACAACCAGCAGACAGCAGTATTGTTACATCTCCGATTTCCATTCACATTTAACTTTTAAAAGACATGAAAGGAAGCGAAAAATGAAAGCAAACGAGTCCAAACACGGGAGGATTAAACTTGTGTGATTATGATCTTTATCCCATTTCTCACCAGATATCGATCTTCAGCCCGTTGGACACCAGGAACTGTATGGTGTCCACGTGTCCGCACAGATGCAGCGCCGTGTTTCCCTGGTAATCCGTCGCCAACAGGTCGGCCCCGAACTTGTGCAGCAGGCGGCAGATGTCCACGTTCCCGCGGGCGGCGGCTAGGTGCAGGCCGGTGCGGCCGCGGTTGTCGCGGATGTTGGGGTCGCAGCCCGTCTCCAGGAGCCGCTTGGCGAACGGCAGGTCTCCATCGATGCAGGCCTGCAGCAGAGGCACGTTGGTCTGCGACGAGTCGTTGATGAAGACATAGGACATGTCCGAGTGGGTGTCAGAAAATTCCAGCGTACCTGCGGTCGGGATGGAAGAGGGAAAACAAGACGGGTGTTTCAGTGACAGAAACAATCTCAGTATTAGTGATGATTTTTTTAGAATAAAGTCCAAATTCTCTGATTCCAGCTCCTTAAATGTGGATATTTTCTGGTTACTTCTGTCCTCTATGACAATAAGATGAATATCTTTGGACTGTGGACAAAACATTGGACATTGGAGGACTTCATCGTGGACTTTTGGAAAAACCGATGGACACTTTTCACCATTTTCTGACATTTTATAGCCCATACGACTAATGGATCAATCGACAAAACAAGCTGTAAAATCAAGGGCTTTAAGACACACCAGAGAATTATAAACTAGAGAGTCTGTAGCTGCGCAGAGATCCAAAATTCATCAATCATTAATGGTCGACTGCAAAGTGACCCTGCTGGTTTTAAACTGCAGTGTAGCTGGGAATATGAGGAGTCAGGCTGATAGCTGCCTCCCAGCTTTCACTCAGTTTCCAAGAAATCTACAACAACACAACTAAATACTGAGATCGAACTGGAAACGTTCAAGATCAAGACATGAGAGAGTTCAGTGAGGAAGGTGGGACAGGACCTTTCAGGCAGAAGTACACTAAAACATGTGGACCACACACTTTTATAGGGATGAACGATGATCAATAATTAACTGACTCTCATAGCTTATACCGATAAAATTACCAATGATAGAAACCAACATTTTTAAGCTTAGAAAAAATGTGCATAATTTCTTTATCTGCACTATTTGGCTGATCATTTAACTGTCTGATTTATATCGCACATCCCTACAGCTCTGACCACGTAATGAATCTGTTATACTTGGCACCGTGTTGCCTTTGTTATCCATCACACTCTGTGGAATGCATCATTAAACTTCTCTTATCTGACCACAACAGGAGAGCAACTTCCTGGTCATAAACATGGAAGTTTGTGATTTCGCAAGTACGATCTGCTCTCTCAACTGTCGTCTTTGTCAGGTGGAGATGTAGGTTAAGTCTGATCCAGGTTTGTGCGCTTCATCCGACACAGGATTACAACCTTATGTTGGACACAGTGATGTCAGGTCAAGTTTTAACATATCCTCCTGGGGGATTTCACACAACGCCCCATTTTCATGACGTGGTGATCACAATGTTGTGATACACCAACGCTAACCCCTCAGAATAAGTCTTACAAAGGATTTCCAACATTTCTAGTAAAGATTGTTGCTTCCAAAATGACAAATTGAATCTCTGGCTGTACATTTCTGAGTCTTGATCACATGTTGGCCTCTAACACAGATGACTAACTAGCAATCCTTCCTATTCCACACTTTCACTTTCACAGATTCATCTGTGCATTTTGTTGCATTTATTCAGTGTGTACATGGAAATAAACACTGACTATGGCATTCCACTTTTACATGAACTATTTTAATATATTAGATCCCCCAAAATGACTGTCATCTGACAATATATCATGTTTATACACGTGTAAACGTCTAAAACGGGCAAACAACACCATAAATCACTTGTAAGCAATGTTAGTTTAGCTAACGTTGTATAGTTGTGTTGCAGATTGCTAACCTAGCTTGATAAACTGTAGCTGACGCGGCTAACTGTAGCACCAACTAGCTTTTAATTATAAAGACGGCAGCAACATTAAATCACAGGCGTCATTTATTGATTGATTAATTTATGTTTGCGACAACACAACATACTGCACCAGAATAAAAACCGTTAGCTAACGATGTTAGCCACGAAGCTAGCGCAGCTACAGAAAGCTCGCAAGCTAACGGTTTTTTTTACACATCCGAGTCAGAACAATGTCAGATTTAATAGTGTAGAAACGTTCACATGAGATTAACTCGTTATTTAGCTGGTTTGTAGGCTGTCAGCTGCAGGACTCACCTGTTAATAAGTCCCAAACCAGAAGAAAAAATAAAGTTCGCTTTTCCTTCGAGCTAACGTAGCTAGCAGTGTTGTTGTGATGCTCGGCTTCTTCTTCTTCGTTGGTTTCTTTTATTCAGCCGTGTTGCAATACCAGCGTTTAGGTGCATACCGCCACCTGCTGCACCGGAGAGTGTAGAACAAGATCCAGTGTTATATTATTAAATAAAATAACTTGTACTGTCCTGAATGTGTCCCAGTTAATTTAATAAACATCAGTTTAATATATAGTTTATTGTGTATTAATGTGGCCTTTAATTTCTACACAAAATAATGTTTTATATCACATTTTAACTGTTAATATTTATATGTCTGTATGTGAAATATAGTATTTTGTCATCCACCGTCTGTTTCTCCTACTTTGGTAAAAATTAGAGGAGCAATATGTAAGAATTTGTGTTTAACATTTATTTATTTATTTATTCATTGAAATTATGACGTCTCTGTATTGTGTTACAGAGATCTACTGAAGTTAGCATGCTAGCAGGCTAGCCCCTGCCAGTCCCAGTCAAAAAGCTCCTGTGCTTGTGGTGAAAACACCAACACTACCCCTGGTCGCCGAGGCCTCTGTCTAGACACTAGCTGCACAGCTAACTGAGCTAACTAGCTAATGGCAGCCACAGTTAGCAGCATTTAGCAGTTACTTCAGGCCTCCAGGAGGAGCGCCAGGCTTTGAGGCCAGTTTTCATAGTGGCCAAACTGTGTAATTACATCATCACGTGACGCACCATGGACCCCAAAATACTTTTTCCCATAAGCTAACATTGTGAAAGGAGCATTTGTAATATGGTGGATACATTTTTTTCACTGTCAAGTCAGCTGTCTTCAAGGCTGTGTTCGGATATAACTAAACGTCCTTGGTCCGGACAGCCAGCTGCATGGCTAACTGAGCTAACTGGCTAATGGCGGCTAAAGTTAGCAGCATTTAGCGGTTACTTTAAGTTATTTTCTGGCAACAAATGTCAGTCAAAAGTAAAAGTAAATGTGTCTATGTACTAGTTCAGTGTCGGATATTTAATATAACTTTGGTTGGGAATAAAAAACAGTATCAAACATTTTTTTCTTAACCTTCACACAACTACAGACGAAACAAACCACACTTGTTCTTCTCAGTTAGTTTAGAGACTTTATTTCAAAGTGTGTGAGCACAGAAATACACATTACGGTAACAGACATGTTATAACCATTTCCTGTTATGGATCCTCTTTGAGGAAAACTGCATTTCTTCTGTCACTCCAGGCACTTACAGGACGCCGCTGCGTTAAGCATCCTCGGTTTTTGGAACGTGTGGGGTAAAAGACCGAACAGACAGTAAAAACAGTTGTCGCGTCTGTTAAATCGTCAGTGTTGAATATATTTTCCATATAAAAACAATAATCCTAAAGGCGATTTTTTTTTCTCCATAATATTTAATGTACACATTTATCTTCCCATTCCCTCCCATCTCAGTACATAAAACCAGGGGATAGTATCATGACTTAGGTAAAATAATTACAATCTAGATTACAAAACAACAAAGGCTGACAGAAAGTAATAAAATCAGGGCTACCAGCAGAGAGACAGAGCTATGTGCTGACACGGCGGTCATAGTGGTTACACGTCGCCCAGTGGAGCTTCCACTGTCCGAGGATAATGTAACGGGAGGAGGAGAGCCAACCAGAGTCAATGGAAAAAACGCTTGATTCTGATCTTGCCTGTTTGAGCGCAAGTGCTGCAACCGAGTCGAGCTTTTAGTTTAGACTGCAAACCAAACTCCATGTAAGAAATGCTAAATTCTGATCCTATGTTTTCTTTGCTTAGCAGCTCATTCAAGACGTTTATTTTACACTGTAAACCAAACTCAATGCAAAAAATGATCAATTCTGATCCTTCTTTGTGTCCTACAGTAAGCCAAATTCAATGAAAACAAATATAATTTCTAATGTTTACAAGTCTTTGCTTTTTACTGCAACTCAGTCGAGGCTTTTAATTTACACTGTGAACCAAACTCAATGCAAAAAACTACCAATTCTGATCTGAGATGTCTTTGCGTACCAACATAAGTCGGTCGAGACTCAATTTACATTGCAAACCAAACTCAATGCAAAAAATGACGAATTCTAATCCTACGTTTCTTTGCTTATTCTTGCAGCTCGTTCACGACTTTTAATTTACATCGTGAACCAAACTCAATGCAAAAAATGATAAATTCTGATGTTGCATGGCTTTACATGCTACCTCAGTCACAAAGATGGCCGCAAAATCTACATTTACAGGCGGAGAGCTTCTTCCTCGATCGTATCCCGGGACAGAGAAATGACACATAGACTGGAAGGAAAAAAATGAAAAACAAAATAAAGAGCGAACAGCGTTATAGACTCCTGCTCTAACATACTTTGCTGGGGAAAATACAGTAAGCACTATGTACAGCAATAATTAACAATCTATCAGAGAGAGAGTGTGTGTGTGTGTGTGTGTGTTTGGTTTCCTGTTTTCCTACTTTGGTCACAACATGAAGAGAGAAAGGTGTGAAGGTGAAAACACGCCCCTTTGATTTGACTTGTTTGTTGGTTCTGACCCATTTGAGTTCACATCAGTGCAATATATATAGATATATATATGAATGGGTGGCCTCATTCAAGTCATTCTTTCCTACAGCTGACTGTGGCAGAGGTTCTGGGGTTTTTTTTTTTAAAGAGGAAAAGTGCTGGTGAGCCTTGTTATTGCATGCAGTTTAATAATACGAACGTGTTTTTGTAAATGTTTCCTGTTCAAGTCAAACGTCAGGGTGAAGTAGCACCGTGGAGTCATGATGTGAAATATACAGAGTGAAGCTGAGCGACTGCGCCGGTCGCTTCGCATGTTTTTGCAGAATAACGACAGATTATGGAACGATTGTTAGAGTTTTGGACACATTTCCTAAATTCCAGGTTTAAAATGATGTTTGAAAGCTGTGAAAAACAACTTGTAGAGATTTGATACAACAAAAATCTACCAAAGTTGCCTTTTTTTGGAATGGTATACTTTTCGTTAAAAGCGCTGTGAACTCTTTCTTGGTTAGATTTGATGTTCGACGCCTGACAAACATTATTTTCTGTCGTTAGAAACTGAGATCCAGAAGTCAAATGATGAGCAAATATGGAAATTATGAAACAGATTTTGAAGAAACTGGTCCAGAATCTGATCCTACGTGTGTTTGAACAACTCTGTCGAGACCAAACTCAATGTAAAAAATGATGAATTCTGATCTTTCTTTGCATGTTAGTGCAACTCAGTCGAGTTAGAATTAAAAACAGTAGAAATTGGGATCTTGCATGTCTGTGTGTGCTACAGAGAGTCATTTGAGACTTTTGATTTACGTTGCAAACCAAACTCAATGCAAAAAATGACCAATTTTCAGTAAAGAGCTGTTCTGTAAGCTCTTACTTGCAAGCTGCAACATCTGAGACATCTGAGTTTCTTTTCTGCCTTTAAAAAGTTTTCTGTTGGTCCAGAATCTGATTTAAAGCAGGCGTTTTTTTTTTTTACATCTCAAATGCCTTTAGATACGTTTCCTTAAATGCACGAAGGCGCTTCACCTCGAGCGAAGCATCAAATTGTCGTACTGATGAAGGTGTTCCTGAAACGTGCGAAACCACCAGTTTGTTTTTCAAAGGGGCGACAAAATCTGTAACATAACTGCAGTTAAAGTGGTGTCGGCCGGTCGTTAATACAAAACAAGCGAGGTTTTATGGCGGCTGTGTCACTACCGTCCGAACCGACTCATCTGAAGCTGCGTGTTAGCGGCGCAGTGCTATCCAAAAACGGTGGCGGTGGCGGCGGGGCGGCACTCTCCGAGGTAGCCGAGAATGATTCCCGCCCAAAAACGGTAATGAGAAAAAACACAAGACACAAAATAAAACACAGAGAACATGAACAATAGCACCATTGTCAGTGATAATCTAGAGGAGGGCCGTCACACCGGAGCCCTCCCCCTCCTCACCTCACCTCCTCCCCCTCCTTTAAAACAAGCCATTCACTCCTACAGCCGGTCAGAAACTCTAAAAACGACTCCATCCTCAAACCACCAGTCATTTTCAGTCAGTCACGTGTTCTTTTTTCTTTATAGATTTCCTTATAGATCCTCCAGCACCTCTTTATTTTTCGTTTCCTCTGAGGCGTTCTCCTCGCCGCCTCCTCCCTCCGGTCGCCTCCTCCTACAACAGCTTGCTGCAGACTTGGCAGCGGCTGACTCTGGAGCGCTCCTGGCCGCCCTTCAGGGTCTCCTGGCCGGGCGAGTACACGAACTCCTGCCTGGGATCCACCGTGGTGAGCCAGAAGCTGTACTTGTTGGCGAAGTAGTGGCAGGTGCCCTTGGCGCCGTTGCACTCGATGAACGGCGTGGCGCGGAAGTCCTCCAGGCAGGAGCCGGGGGACACCAGGGACTGACCGCCGCCCTCGGCGCCGGCCGCCGTGTGCTGCAGACGAGACATTTACACCAGTTTAGTTTTGGTTTTTATCAAAGTTAAACTTCTATTAAATTCATGAGACAATGAGAAACACTCCAGCTGTAAAACATACCTTATTATTTACGTGTTTTTTAAGTTTGTCCCTTCGTTCTCTGTTTATTTTAAGCCTTATTTTTCTTATTGTTCACTGGATTTGGTTTAAATTTGTACAATAAACTGTTGCAGAACGTTAACAGTAATTAAATTAATTAAGAATCCTCAATTCATATCTCTACTAGTTTTAGATTTTTTGCAACCAAATTTAGATTCTGTGTTAATGTGGTTCCATCACATCTGTAAGTTATTTGGTCGTACATTAAAAAAGAGTATATATTACTTATTTATTTAATTGTAACTTTGAATCTTATTTTTTTTTTAGCATTTTTAGTCCATTTATTATTATTTCTTTTTTTATTGTTTGTTGCAATTTTTTTGTAAACTGTCTTTTTTTTTTTTTTTACAAATAAAGTGAAATTAATTTAGTAATTTAATTTATTTCTGGTATGTTTTTATGACTTATTATCAGTTATAGTTTTTTATTGTTTATTACATTTTTTAATTAAATTAATTGTATTTGTTTATTTTTGTTATTTATGCTTTTTTACTGTCCATTTGTTTTATTTGTGTGGTATTTTTTTTTTATGGAATTTTATTCAATGAGTTTGTTTCATATGATTTTTGCCAGATTTGATGTATATATAAACTGTTGCAGAACGTTGACAGTAATTAAATTAACTTCACCTGAACGAAGAATCCTCAATTAAATTAATTAATTTGCATTAAAAAAAGTTTATAAATTACTTATTTAATTGTAACTTTGAATCATTTTTTTTGGCATTTTTAGTCTATTTATTATTGTCTATCTATTATCTTTATTTATAAATTGTTTTATTGTTTTGCGATTTTTTTGTAAACTGTCTTTTTTTTACAAATAAAGTGAAATTAATTTAGTAATTTAATTTATTTCTTGTATGTTTTTATGAGTTATTATCAGTTATAGTTTTTTATTGTTTCTTAAATATTTTAATTAAATTGATTGTATTTGTTTATTTTTGTTATTTATGCTTTTTAACTGTCCATTTGTTTTATTTGTGTGGTATTTTTTTTAAATGGAATTTTATTCAATGAGTTTGTTTCATATGATTTTTACCAGATTTGATCTATTTGTGTTTGCATGTGATTGTTCATGAAACCAATTCTGTTTGTTTACAAAGGCTAGATTGTGTTTATCTGCGTATTTTTGCACTTTGTATGACTTTAAATAACAATTAACAACAAAAACAAAGGATTTACCTCCTTGGTGGTGACTGTTTTTAATCTGCTGAGTGCTTTATCAAAATAAAGGACATTTTATTTTGGAGGGACACTCAGTCTTTGACCTGAAAACACCTCTTCAAATCTAGCATTCGTCTGCAGTATCGTCTTCCAAAGACGTGTGAGAAGACACGACTTGTACTCGTATTCGAGCCTTCAGTTTACCATGAGGAAGGAGTATCCTATCCAGAGACTCCTCCAGCCGGGGGGACAGGTCGGGATGTTCAAGTCCTGGCTGTGGACCGCCACGGCCTGAGACGGCGCCTCACACACAGAACACCTGAAGAGAAACACACCTTTAATGAATATACACGCACGTGTGCGATCGAAACACTCCGCCGGGCCGAAGCGGCGTGCGGTACCTGCTGATGTACGGCTGTATCTGCCCCTCGGCCACGGGCATCATGGGTATGGACGCGGTGGTGGAGAGCCAGTAGGATTTGTCGTTGCGGCTGGCGTAGTAGCAGACCTCGCTGGGGGAGCAGTAGAGGAAGGGGATGGTGCTGAAGCGGGGGAGGCACGACCCGGGCTGACCTGGAGACGGAGGGAGGAGAGGGAGGAGGTGTTACACCGACGCATGAGGGACTGTGACAGCATCGTTACCGGAGCGTCTCCGTACCGAGGTCCTGGTTGTGAGCCTTCTCCTGTCCCTCCACGTACAGCAGACTGTACCCGTCCCACAGCTTGGCCATGCCCTGAGGACACATGGGGACCTGGGAGCTCTGGCTGTGCGTCACCAGAGTGTAGCCGATGCTGGAGCCGCGGCCCGCGGACCCGGGAATGCCGGGACGTCCGGCTTTACCGGGCTGACCTGGAAACAAGAACAGAGGGAACATTATGTCGAGACCGACAGATGAAAACACAGGGTTCTTACACCTGACACATCGACAATTTCAAGCACTTTTCAAGTGTTTTCAAGGTGCTTTTTCAAGTTTTTCCAGCGACTTACATCCGTGGTAAATAACATTTATATTTACAGATATATCCTCAAAATTATTATTTCACTCTGACACTCTAAATCAGGTGTTATTGTGCTATAAAACAACCAGTTATGATCACGGTTTCATGACGTTATTCCCACAGAAAGGTGAAAAATGTAAGAAAAACAAGAACGTTTTTGACACTTAGTCCAAAATCCAAACATCTTTGAAAGTACCACATTCAATTAAAGCGTTCGTAAGGATTTCCAGCACCCGTACGAACCCTGAAAATAAGTTCTGGGATCAAAAATATATAAAAATGATCTTAAAGAAGTCTAATAAATGGCTTTCAAAACCAGAAACATTTGTTATCAAGTGCTCGGAGATAAACTTCATCTCTGACTGACAGATGGATACTGACCTTGTTCTCCAGTGGGTCCAGGGAAACCAGGAGGTCCGCCGTCACCGATTGGCCCGGGCAGACCAGCCGATCCAGTCCTGCCAAGTTTGCCTGTGGGACCGGGACGACCCTTGGGACCTGCAGCGGGAGAGTTTTCACACGGCCGTTTATTTTCACTTCTACTTCTGCAATAGATGAACTGTACGACGCGTAATCATGACTTATATCTGTCCAGCGAATGGAAAGCTACAGCCAGAAGCTAGGTAGCTTAGCATAGCACAAAGACTGAAAACAGGAGGGAACTGCTAGCCTGGCTCCGCCCAGAAGGTAACAGAAATCTAACAGCACCTCTTGAATTAACTCGTTAAGATGTTTCTCACTCCTCACCTGGACGTCCGGGCAATCCAGGCTGACCGGGCTCTCCGGGGAAACCGGAGCCTCCGCTCTCACCGGGATAGCCTGGGTCTCCGAACTGTCGCGGCATCGGTGGAAGTGTATAAGGAAGCACAGCTCCAGGGTAACCCTTGGGACCCGGACGACCTGGAGAGGACGGGATGGAGAAGGAGAAGGATGGAGGGAAGATACAGGATGAGTCGTGAGCCCAACAAAGAGGGAATATCGGTGGAAGAGTAAACTGCGAAGTCCTCCTACCTCGATATCCCTTCTCTCCTTTGATTCCATAGTAACCAGGGTCACCGGGGAAACCCTTAAGACCAGGACCTCCGCTGAAGCCGCTCTCACCTCGTTCGCCTGAAAAACAGAGATACAAAGTTTGACTCTATCAGTTTATCTCGTAGGAGAAACACAGAAATGTTTAGGTGGCATATTTTTGATCCACTCACCTTTGAAACCAGGACTGCCGGGGATTCCGAGGCCTCCGGGGCCTCCTGATTCTCCTTTTCTGCCAGGGGAGCCGGGGAAGCCCGGGAGCCCAGAGTCACCTCTGTCTCCCTGGGCTGTGCCTGGACCGGGCGGCCCGGGAGGACCTGGACGTCCTTGAAAACCTGGAGGAGAGAGGAGAGGAGGTTAGTGGAGAGGAGAGGAGAGGAGAGGAGAGGAGAGGAGAGGAGAGGAGAGGAGAGGAGAGGAGAGGAGGTTAGTGGAGGGTAGAGGAGAGGAAAGGAAAGGAAAGGAAAGGAAAGGAAAGGAAAGGAAAGGAGAGGAGAGGAGAGGAGAGGAAAGGAAAGGAAAGGAAAGGAAAGGAAAGGAAAGGAGAGGAGAGGAGAGGAGAGGAGAGGAGAGGAAAGGAAAGGAAAGGAAAGGAAAGGAGAGGAGAGGAGAGGAAAAGAAAGGAAAGGAAAGGAAAGGAAAGGAAAGGAAAGGAAAGGAGAGGAGAGGAGAGGAGAGAGAGAGGAGAGGAGAGGAAAAGAAAGGAAAGGAAAGGAAAGGAAAGGAGAGGAGAGTAGAAGGAAAGGAAAGGAAAGGAGAGGAGAGGAAAAGAAAGGAAAGGAAAGGAGAGATAGAGAGAGGAGAGGAAAAGAAAGGAAAGGAACGGAAAGGAAAGGAGAAGAGAGAGGAAAAGGAAAGGAAAGGAAAGGAAAGGGAAAGGAAAGGAAAGGAAAGGAGAGGAGAGGAAAATAAAGGAAAGAAAAGGAAAGGAAAGCAAAGGAAAGGAAAGGAAAGGAGAGGAGAGGAAAGGAAAGGAAAGAAAAGGAAAGGAAAGGAAAGGAAAGGAGAGGAAAGGAAAGGAAAGGAAGGGAAAGGAAAGGAAAGGAGAGGAGAGTAAAAGAAAGGAAAGGAAAGGAAAAGGAAAGGAAAGGAAAGGAGAGGAGAGGAGAGGAAAAGAAAGGAAAGGAACGGAAAGGAAAGGAAAGGAAAGGAAAGGAGAGGAGAGGAGAGGAGAGGAAAAGAAAGGAAAGGAAAGGAAAGGAAAGGAAAGGAAAGGAGAGGAGAGGGAGGAGAGGAAAGGAAAGGAAAGGAAAGGAAAGGACAGGACAGGAGAGGAGAGGAGAGGAGAGGAGAGGAGAGGAAAGGAAAGGAAAGGAAAGGAAAGGAAAGGAGAGGAAAGGAAAGGAAAGGAGAGGAGAGGAAAATAAAGGAAAGGAAAGGAAAGGAAAGGAGAGGAGAGGAAAGGAAAGGAAAGGAAAGGAAAGGAAAGGAGAGGAGAGGAAAGGAAAGGAAGGAAAGGAAAGGAAAGGAGAGGAGAGGAGAGGAGAGGAAAGAGAAAGGAAAGGAAAGGAAAGGAAAGGAAAGGAAAGGAGAGGAAAATAAAAGGAAAGGAAAGGAAAGAGGAAAAGGAGAGGAGAGGAAAGGAAAGGAAAGGAAAGGAAAGGAGAGGAGAGGAGAGGAAAAGAAAGGAAAGGAATGGAAAGGAAAGGAAAGGAGAGGAGAGGAAAGGAAAGGAAAGGAAAGGAAAGGAAAGGAAAGGAAAGGAAAGGAAAGGAAAGGAAAGGAGAAGGAGAGGAAAGGAAAGGAAAGGAAAGGAAAGGAGAGGAGAGGAGAGGAAAGAAGGAAAGGAAAGGAATGTAAAGGAAAGGAAAGGAGAGGAGAGGAAAGGAAAGGAAAGGAAAAGGAAAGAGAAAAGGAAAGGAGAGGAAAGGAAAGGAAAGGAAAGGAAAGGAAAGGAAAGGAAAGGAGAGGAAAGGAGAGGAGAAGAGAAGAAATTAAGGATGGTTAGGAGGTAATTGAGGAGAGGAAAGATAGGAAGGAAAGGAACTTTGTGTTGAGGAAAGGAAAAAGGAAATAATATATTCAAAAAAGTATTTACCATACTCTCCATCCAGTCCAGGCAGGCCGGGGTCTCCTTGTGGTCCAGGAACATCTGACCCCACAGTCGGACCGGGAGGTCCGGACCGACCGGGGAACCCTGGGAGTCCAGGACCACCTGACACAAAAACAAGTGATCATAATATAATACATCTCATTACAGTCAACCAGCATTTCTACTCCCCTTGAAGTCTGCCTCACCTGGATTTCCTCTCTCTCCCTTTGCTCCGGGGTATCCTGGACCTCCTGGGTAGGAGATGCCTCTCGCTCCCTTCTGTCCTGGAATACCAGGGGCACCCGGGCTACCTCCGATGTTCACACCTGGATACAAACACAACAAAACCTTAAACACCTTCGACAGCCGTCGCTGCTGTTTCTCATACTTCGTAAGCGCGAGTCCTTGTTTTCTTCACGACTTTAATGACTTACAGAAGCTTAAAAACAAGTTAACAGTAAAAGAAAAATACATCATGAGTGTCGGGTGTGTGTGATGAAGTCCTTGCCTGGGGTTCCAGGAAGACCTTTAGGTCCACCAAGTCCATTAAGTCCGTCCAAACCAGGGGATCCAGACAAGCCTGCAAAAACACAACACAGTGAGCGTCGTCCTGTTGAGTTCTGTGGTCTCATTTATAAACACAAATCTCTCTCTCTCTCTTACCTTTGGCTCCAGGACCTCCAGGACCTCCAGGACCTCCAGGAGACCCGTCTGATCCTCTTCTTCCGGGGTAGCCGGGCTGTCCCTTCGGCCCGGGGAATCCAGGAGAGCCTGCAGAGGTAGATGTGTTACTATCTGACTGTGTTTCCTCTGAATGCGAGAGCAGGTCATGTGAGGTCTCTCTCACCCGTTATTCCAGGACGACCTCCTTCACCAGGAGCTCCCTTGGCTCCGGGGTAACCTGGACCTCCTGGGAAGCCGTTGTCACCGGGGGCGCCGTCATTGCCGCGACCGCCTGAGGAGGAGATAGACACCTGGTGAATCGTGGGCTTTCACCATCTTCTCAGAGCTACGGCGGGTCGTCCACGAGGAAACACATTTTCTTTTTCACTTTAGTTTTACCTGGGTAGCCTGACTCTCCTGGTTGTCCTTTAGCTCCTGGAGATCCGGGATAACCGAATGTGTCTCCGGGTTGACCTGAGGACCAAAACATGCGGGTCAAAGGATGGACTGATGTTTTAAAACATTCATAAATAGATACCCTGAATGTTTACACTCACCTTTACCACCAGGACGACCGTACTCTCCGGGGTTTCCAGGTAAACCAGGCGTGCCATCGTCACCCTGAAAGTCGCCGTCAGAACTTGAATCTCACCGGCTGAACGTGCCGCATGTTTCTGATTTTTGAGCGTGTGTGTCTTTTCTTACCCTTGGTCCAGACGTGCCGGGGAATCCCATGATTCCAGGTTCTCCCTTTTGTCCGGGGTAGCCTGGATTTCCTGGTCGCCCTGGGAACCCAGGATCTCCCCGCTGTCCTTTACTCTGCTCGGCGTAACCGGGAAGTCCGGGGAGACCCTGGCGACCGGGCTGACCTGGAAAACCTTTGTCACCTGAAAGAAGTCATCAGAAAATGTCAGTTTTGTAACTTTTATTAATTTGAGAACTTACGACAGTCTGTGTCTCAAACAGGAAGTCGTGTTACCTCTGGGTCCGGGGAAACCAGGAAGGCCGTTGCTTCCGGGGGTTCCAGGTTCTCCTTTCTCCACTAACTCTTGTCTAGGATAAGGAGAGGGCAAGCCGGGGGGTCCGGGGTATCCTCTGTCACCTGCAGAGGGAAAACATGTGACTCTCACGCTCGGCTCGAGCAGTAAATCTGAACCGGTTCTGAACTGCTGGGATCGCCCTACCTTTTGGTCCGGAGTATCCGGGGCCGCCGGGGAGTCCATTCCTTCCGGGCCCTCCACCCTCTCCTTTCCTTCCAGGGAACCCTGGGCTTCCAGGGCGGCCTGGTAGTCCAGGGAAGCCCATCAGTCCTGGGAAACCGATCTCACCTGTGGATGAATGCGGAGAATCAACATTATTGTCTCTGTGAGAAGAAGAAGAAGAAGAAGAAGAAAAACTGTGACAACCAGCAGCAGCTCCAGCCTACCCTTCCGTCCTGGTACTCCTGGGATTCCATCTCTAGTTCCCGGTCCGGGAAGTCCAGGGGGTCCCCTTGGGCCTGGTGTTCCAGGGATGCCGGGCTGCCCTGGGGTTCCCTTCATTCCAGCGGGCCCTGGGAAACCTGGGTCTCCTCTGTCTCCCTTGCGTCCAGGGAAACCTGGAGGTGGACGGACGATGACGGGCGACAGACGGGAGAGAGATTTAGCCGGACGCTAATATTCTGTGTTTTACGTAACGTTTACCGTCTCTGAAAGCCGATAAATATAAACTTACCTTCATTCTTATTATAAATCAACTTACCTCCAACACACACAAACAAAATCAATTCATGAATTATTTCTAATCCGAACATAAAGAAAGCAAAAACATTAGACCACAATGTAAACGCTCATTACATTGTGCTGGCTGCAATTGCACTTTTGATTCAGTAAAGACAAAAAAAAAAAAAAAATGTGGCTGATTTCAGACAAACACGCAGAGATTTAAAATGTCCAAACGTTTGCTGGATCAAATCTGTGATCAAGTGCAATTCCAGACTGAATTAGCGAGATTCAACAACCATCTGAGGTTGTTGTTCGTCCTACGAGGAGCACACTACCTGCTACTGTCTACATTCTTAAAAGGAGAACTCCTTTTCAACACATCCACACAGAAATCAGCCCAACTTGTCCCTAATCTGGTGTTAATTAAACGCAGGGGGATGTGTTGAAAAGTCCTTTTTAAGAGCGTATAAAAAGCCTCTATGGTTAAACAGCGTTGAGCCGTCACACAAGCCTTTTGCAATTAAAAGAAGTAAACACACATCCGGTAAAGATTAGACTTCGAGGTGTAGCCGAACTATGAGGTGTTAGTGCTGCCTGCAAATATAAGAAAGAGTCACATTTCATCGATAAAGCTTCGCGTTTCTGAATCTCTCGCGGCGAAAAAATGTCCATCTGAAGCCGTCGTTCTGAGTTGGGTTGGTTTAATCAGCGTCACTGAGTCCTTCAGTCTGGGTGTGAACTAACCACCTCGAAATTTGGTCGAAGTTTGAACTTTCAATCTCAAGTTTTACGATTACTTTAAGTGCCTGGAATAAAAACTGGGAGGAGGCTGGTGTGAGACGATCAGAGGACATCGAGGAACCATCGAGAGACAAGAGTTATTTTCAAAGCATTCGAAACAATTCGCTGGCACGAATTAAAGTTGTAGTTTGTAAAACGTGGCCAGAGGGGGGCAGCAGATCACAAGGCCAACTGACCACTCTTTGCTAGCTGTCCTTGGCTGTAGGCTAGCTACCGTTAGCTCAACTGGGCTCAGCAGCCTCACGGTCGTTGTTTCTGGCCACCTCTTACAAATGAACCTTTACGGAAACTTTTCCTTAATTCCTTTCTTCAGTGATTCCCAAAGTGGGAGCCGTGGTGGCACATGTGGGCATCGAGAGGTCATTTGGGGAATTGCTGCCTAAACGTAACTCTGCTCGAGGTTTTACTGAACACTTCCTGGCAAACAGAAGACGACGAATACTGCGACACCTCCCAGACTGACCGACTGCAAAATCAACTAACCAACGGCTGGAGATGGACATTTTTTTATCTGGCGTTCAGATGAGAAGCGTAGAGCAGGCGGACACGCTGAGAAAAACACTAATGCACGAAGAGCAGGAGGATGGAGGGATGGAAGCGATGGCTGGAGGGATGGATGGATGGATGAGGGGGAGAGAGTGTCTCACCTTGGCAGCCTACAGCGAATGACCCAACACCAAGAGAAAGGATGGAGGGATGAGAGGATGGATGGAGAGAATGGTGGTGGTGGTGTGTAGGAAGGAGGGAGGAAAACAAAGGAAGGAAGGAAACACGGGACAAAGAGGAATATAAAACAGGAGAAGGAGACAAATTCTTTTTGGGTGATGCAGAGTTTAAATAAAACAACGAGAAAAAACAAAAACTGTGAGCGTCTGATTCATAGATGGAGGGATTGTGGAAGAGACACAGCGAGAGGAGGGAGGAAGGAACCAACACTGAATGAGACGTGAAAGACAAGATCAAACTAAATAACATATTCTGTTCTTTTGCTATAAATCAGGCTACAAATACAGAACATGGAGTCTAAAACTCGACTGAATTAAACAGAAGTCTGGTTGGAAGCACTCACCTGGTGATCCGCTCAGTCCTCGATTGCCAGGAGGTCCGGGTTGGCCGGGGATGCTGCCGGTTGGCTCGCCCGGAGGTCCGGCAGCGCCGGGAATACCGGGAAGTCCGTCGACTCCACGCTCTCCCTTCAGCCCAGGAACACCAAAACGTCCATCGGTACCTGACAGAGGAAGAAAGCGTGAGCGTCAAAACTTGTCCCATCAACCGCCCATGGAAACACAGCGAACGTGAGTCTCTCTGTCTCGGACCCACCAGGTAATCCAGGTCCTCCCGGTGTCCCGGGCTGGCCCTTGTCTCCAGGGCCTCCTGGTATACCGTCCCGTCCTGGAGCCCCAGGTGTGGCTCCCAGTACCTCTCCGGGCTGACCCTTGGCTCCAGGACGCCCTGGAACACCATCCTTCCCCCTGCCTCCGTCATAACCCTGTCCTGGACCACCTGGGAGTCCAGGGTCTCCTCTGGGTCCGGGGAAACCTGCACGAAGAAAGACAGTGATGACCTCAAGGTCTGCTTCTCATTAACGTCCAGCTGCAGAGACTAATAGTCCCACAGTCAGAGTCCAGAAGCAGACCACCGTGCAGGTTTACCTTGTGGTCCAGGCTGGCCTCCGTAACCGGGGTCTCCTCTCTCTCCCTTGGATCCGTCAAACCCTGGACGTCCAGGGCCTCCTGGGAAACCTGGCTGACCTTTAGGACCTGACGATGAAGCAGATTAACGTTTCATTTGCTCGGCCTAACAATGGTCACGCGCTGTCTTTTTAAGTTTTTGTTTTGTTTTTCGGCGCCTGGATAAAAGAGATCATCGGAGAAGATGCCGAATATCAGATCTGTAATCGGTCAACCCATAAAATACAGTACATACATACATGTAAATATATATAATTTACTTTCACTTATACTTTCAATACTTTACTTTTACTCAAGTATGGCATTTAGGTACTTTTACAACACTTTCTGCTAACTATTTTTCTTGATTAATCGATTAGTTGTTGGGTCTAAAAAGCCCAAGACGACGTCCTCAAATGTCTCGTGTTGGTCGACAAACCCCAAAGATTTCCAGTTTACCGTCACAGACGAGTAAAGAAACCAGAAGTTATTCACATTGAAGCAACTGGAACCAGAGATATCTGACTTGAAGCTGATTGATCGATTACCGAAACAGTTTGTTGTCGCAGTCCAGCGGTAACCAAACATCGGAAACGTTCACGTGATTGCACAGTGACATTGTTTCAAGTGACGCACACTGAAATCAACACATTCTTGAGCTTCGTCATGTGGATTTTAACCAACTTTATTCCCCCCGTGTAGCAAACAAAATGCTTCCCCTTCCATAAAAGAAACATAAACAACAACAGCACTTGCCTCAACAAATGAAAAACCTTGGAGATGTTGCATAAGAGAATCATTAAAAGCTTGAGTTGTACCTGGTCGTCCGGGTACACCGGGCACGCCGGGGTCTCCGTCCTCACCGGGTACGCTGCAAGGTAGCACTTGTCCTGGTAGCAGCAGTCACATACAGGTTAGCAATCACACTTTAAAACACGTTATCAGACATGAACAGTGAAAGAAACGTAAACGCTGGCTCATTTTCAGTTCTCTCACTCCGGCCTGGATCCAAATACGACTGCAGACATTTATACGTTACGTATCTACGGAGGAGTACTTGAATTGTCCTGTTTGAATTAATCTCACCCATCACATAGATTGAGAATATTAAAAAAACTAGTATTTGAGCCAGGTTTAAATCAGTAAACACAAACAACAACAACAACAACAACAACAACAACAGAGTGATGTTCTATCTAAGCCAGTTTATTCTGAGCTTAACAAACGCTAAATGCAGCGTCCATGTTTGATTGTCGGTCGCCTCCATTCACGCTCTGCTCTCGTTATGTTAATCTTGAGTTTGATCATGAAGAATTATTGTGCGTTTGTTGGTTTGAATGTCGTTAGTAGCAAATCGATCACGATGAATGATGGGGGGAGGGGAGGGAGTGGGGCGGCTGATGACGGTTATAAACTCAGTCTTGGTGTTTTCCTTCCCTCCCACATCCCTCACTGGTTACAAAAAAAAGCACTTAGCAGAGGCAGGGGGGCTTGAAACACACACATGCGCCAGGTTTCAGCAGCTTTGATTGGAGGGAAGAGGAGAGTGTGACCGGCTGCGTCTGCTGCGAGGTGATTGGACGACTTAGACTGAAACCCCCCCGACTGTCAATCATCGACTGACTCGGCCAGAGTGGAATCCCTGAGACGCAGGGAGCTGGAGAGGCTTCCATCGGCTCCGTCGTGAACTAATGATTGACAGCGAGCTAACGTATACGTGTCCCTTAAACTAGTGCGTCTACCAGCGTTTCTTTTTCTTTCTCCATCATCAGAGACTTTTCGTCTTTGAGTGACACTGAGAACGTGTTCACGCTGCAAACCATACATCAGTTAGTCCCTGGACAACCAGAGTGATCTATCATCTATCTATTCATATTAATTAATTAAATCAATATATATATATATATATCTATCTATATATATATCTATCTATCTATCTACCTACCTATACTACCTACCTACCTACCTATCTATCTATCTATCTATCTATCTATCTATCTATCTATCTATCTATCTATCTATCTATCTATCTATCTATACTATCTATCTACCGGTATCTATCTATCTATCTATCTATCTATCTATCTATCGGTATCTATCTATCTATCTATCTATCTATCTATCTATCTATCTATCTATCTATCTAACGGTATCTATCTATCTATCTATCTATCTATCTATCTATCTATCTATCTATCTATCTATCTATATCTATCTATCTATATCTATCTATCTATCGGTATCTATCTATCTATCTATCTATCTATCTATCTATCTATCTATACGGTATCTATCTATCTATCTATCTATCTATCTATCTATCTATCTATCTATCTATCTATCTGTATCTATCTATCTATCTATCTATCTATCTAACGGTATCTATCTATCTATCTATCTATCTATCTATCTATCTATCTATCTATCTATCTATCTATCTGTTATCTAACGGTATCTATCTATCTATCTATCTATCTATCGTATCTATTTATCTATCTATCTATCTATCTATCTATCTATCTATCTATCTATCTATCTATCTATCTATCTATCTATCTATCTATCTATTATCTAACGGTATCTATCTATCTATCTATCTATCTATCTATCTATCTATCTATCTATCTATCTAACGGTATCTATCTATCTATCTATCTATCTATCTATCTATCTATCTATCTATCTATCTATATATCTATCTATCTATCTATCTATCTATCTATCTATCTATCTATCTATCTATCTATCTATCTATCGGTATCTATCTATCTATCTATCTATCTATCTATCTATCTATCTATCGGTATCTATATCTATCTATCTATCTATCTATCTATCTATCTATCTATCTATCTATCTATCTATCTATCTAACGGTATCTATCTATCTATCTATCTATCTATCTATCTATCTATCTGGTTATCTAACGGTATCTATCTATCTATCTATCTATCTATCTATCTATCTATCTATCTATCTATCTAACGGTATCTATCTATCTATCTATCTAATCGGTATCTATCTATCTATCTATCTATCTATCTATCTATCTATCTATCTATCTATCTATCTATCTATCTATCTATCTATCTAACGGTATCTATCTATCTATCTATCTATCTATCTATCTATCTATCTATCTATCTATCTATCTATCTATCTATCTATCTATCTATCGTATCTATCTATCTATCTATCTATCTATCTATCTATCTATCTATCATTTTGCTGTAGTTCAGCATGAACAATATGATATATTTGAATCATAACATCGCTTTTTAATCATATTTCTTCTCTTGAAATAGTCAAAAAACAACTAAAACCTCAGACACTATCATAACTTTGTTGTCTCCTCTGCTGATTTCATCTTCTTATCCTACTTCCTTTTAATTTTTATGCCAGAATTGAAGGTTTACAGGAACAAGAAGGTTTGAAGGCTAAAGGACGAAGGTTTTTTCACTAATAATGCCCTAAATTTCTTTAATAATTTGGATTAAATGCAAAATAATACTGTTTTCTTACAGTACAATTAAAACACTATTATCTGTCGAAGAAAGAGTCATACTAATACTTCACCAAAATATGTATATATTGATTTATTGTCTATTTTTATTGCTCCATTTTGTAGATACATGATGTCAGTTACATCAGAAAATGTGTTGGCTTGTTTAATTGAGTGTTGGACTCATTAATCACTGTTGTTCACTGAATGTCAGACAATTAATATCATAAATAAATGCTTAAGATCTGAAAAATCATCATTTTGCATGCAGTTTATTATCACTACAGATTTGATTCATTTGATTTTTAACTTTCGAGGGTCAAACTTGGCCTGGAATTGACTTCTGTTTCACTGAACGCTGCTTTTATTCCTTTTATCACCAACGTCTGAGCCCAAATCAGCCTATAAGATCAACTTAAACTTAACTACTCGAGTTTTTAAAGGTCTGAAACCAAGTTTTTAAGTGTGTTTGTTGTTGAGTTTTAATCACACTGCTGTTCGCTTATTAGCCGGGACACAGCGACATGTCAACCGAGTTGCTTCCACCGTGAACACGTGAGACAACAGCGTCCTCTAGCGTCACTTCCTGTCTTTCCTGGCCTCTAGTTCGGTATAACTTCCTGCTCTAATGTGTCCAGGGACATTTCTATGAATCCACCAGTGGGCTGAAACATTGGAGGGGCTCGTTCACTTTTTTCTCGGTGGATGAAAAAAGTTAGTTACCCACCCGTTCCCTCTCCGGCGTCATTAACCCCTCCACAGCTGTTTTCACCTGGACAGATACACATGCACAAGGCATAAAGGTCAGAGAGGTGGAGGGATGGATGGAGAGAGAGAGAGAGAGAGAGAGAGAGAGAGAGAGAGGGGGAGGGGGGGTAGAAGATGGCAGCATACAAAGCCAGTCAGGGTCATTTGCATGCGCCAATATAAGCAAATTAAATGTTCTCTTTTTCATCAAACACATCAGCAAAAATCAGCAAAAAATCAGTTTCCAGTCAATTAATTCAAGGCTCATTCAAGTTAAAGCAAAAGCAAAACGCTCGCTTCGATGTCAAAGTGCTTAACAAACAGGTTATCACGCGACATGAGGCGACAGAGAAGAGTTTCTTTTCTCTCTCTCTCTCTCTCAGCTCATGTGAGCGACGATAACCTTCGTATTAAAGAGCAAAAAAAAATGAATCAGTTGTTTTCAGCGGTATGAGCGCACACATTCACACTGAGGATGAGCGGCCAGCGGCTGCTGCTGCTGCTGAGGAGGAGGACCTTGTGTCGTTTAGTCTCAGAGAAGAAGAACAGCGGTATATCTTTACTCCATCCTGACCTGATTCTTTAATTTGTGGGGTTTTTCTTACAGACTCTGGTGTCAAACTTCTTCTGTAATTGCGGATCATGTTCCTACAGAGCCTTTAATTTATGACATTTAAGTCTAAAATGTGTTTAGTCGGCTTGTTTTGGCTTCACAGAACAGCTTTAATGAGTCGTTAAAAGACAGTATAGTGCACAAAAAATACTCTTATTCACCTTAATTTTCAACCAAGACAAGATGTTCTTAGAGGTTCTAAAGAGGTACAGCTTAATATTTTGCTGGCTGGGTTATAAATTTCCTTCCGTATCCGATAAAGGTCCAATACAATCTCATTCTCAGGTTCGTACTTTTATGTGAGGTGTCTACAAAGAAGTGTTTTCATGCCTTAATGTTGGAAAAACACTCATACTGATCACCTCCATTCAGCCTCTGTCTGAAGCCCAGCCTGCTCTGATTGGTCGGCTCTCGCAGGCCCGAGCAAGCTCCGCCCACAGTGTCTGTCGTGAATTCTTCTCACTTCCTCTGAGACTAAACGAGCACAGTAGCCTTTCTTGCGCGACCAGCATTAAAAATCACATCATTGTGCGTCAATCAGTCAAAACTAAACAGTTGAAGCAGTTTATGGATTATTGATTATTGGCTGCAGAAGAGGTGTATAAGCAACATTAATGGAGACCATTAATCGTGTAGTTAACAGGTTTGCTGCTGCGGCCGAGGCATGAAGGGCGGGAAGCTGCTTTGGTGGGAGAGAAAAAAAAATCTGACGAGAGCCGTGTTGTCCCCTTTCCGGGTCCTGGAGACTCGTCGAGGGACCGGATGGACCGGATGTCCCCGAGAAATGTCCTCGAATGGTTTTAGGGTGTTAGGATGAGGTTGCTATGGTGACTAAAGTACATGGAGGATGGACTGATCGGATGATGGGATGGATGTGTGGTCGGGGGAGGGGAGGTTCATCCTGTGAGGGGGAATACGACATGACGTCCACACACACACACACACTTTCTTTTACTCACACACTT
Source organism: Lagodon rhomboides (assembly GCA_039737535.1). Classification (NCBI taxonomy): domain Eukaryota; kingdom Metazoa; phylum Chordata; class Actinopteri; order Spariformes; family Sparidae; genus Lagodon; species Lagodon rhomboides. The sequence goes on from CM077806.1 coordinate 19,871,417, forward strand.
TCTTTTACTCACACACACACACGCGCCGTCACTTACCTCTCGGTCCGGGTAAACCTGGTTGCCCTGGCAGCCCCGGTATTCCGGGGTTTCCAGGCTCTCCGCGAAGGCCGGGCGTTCCGAGGTAGCCGACGCCGGGCTCGCCAGGGCCGCCGGGACGACCCTTACCCCCCGGGTAACCTGGGAAACCTTTCTCTCCCACTGTGCCGTAGCCAGCGTCGCCCTGGAGAGGAACGGAAGGAAATGTTGCTTGATTTGAAAATAAAATCCTTTAATATAAGAGAATACTGTTTGTCTCAGCACTCACCGGGGGTCCAGGGGATCCTGGGAAGCCGGGCAGGCCGTCTCTGCCGGGTTTTCCAGTTTCACCTGTAGGTCCTCTGGGTCCGGTAGATCCGAGTTCTCCTTTCTCCCCCAAACCCAGGGTGGGGTAGTAAGACGTCCCCTTCTCTCCTTTGCGACCGAAGAAACCCCTGTCACCAGCACGGCCCTGCAGGAGGACAGAGAAGACAGACAGTTGATCAGAAACCTTCACACGTACAGTCTCACTCATGACACACTGAATGACTCAACAACATTCAACATCCGTCAGCTAAAAGAGACCAAACTCCACTTACAGGAGGTCCCTGAACGCCGCCAAAGCCCGGTGAACCAGGGTCACCAGGCTCACCCTTTCGTCCACCGTAGCCGGGGTTTCCGTTGGCTCCTGGGAGTCCAGGTAACCCAGGGAGCCCTGAGGTGCCTCCTCCAATGCAGTTACAGTCGCCAGGATCGCCTGGAGGATTGGAGGGAAGGGGGCAACGAAGATGGATTCATAAAAGAGTGGGTTGAGAGGGTAGAAGAAGAAGAGAAGCTAACCTTCATGTAAGCCTGTTGGAGAAGCTCACATGGACGTTAGCTGAGGAAGCTAACACCAATCGTAGCCTGTTAAAGACAGCTAACATGGATGTTCGCATGTTTAGGAAGCTAATAACACGAATGTTAGACTGTTGGACAAGCTACTACTGGTAATAACCTGCTGGAGAAGCTAACACTTATGTTAGCTTTTCAGAGAAGGTAAAGCTGTTGTTAGCCTGTTGGACAACTTAAAAACATTGTAAGCCTGTTAGACAAGCTACCACCGATGTCAGCCTGTTGGAGAAGCTTGTTCACCTGTTGGAAGAGCTATTACTGTTGTTAGCCTTTTAAAGATGCTGTTGTTAGCCTGTTGAGGAGCTAACACTGTATTTAGCCTGTTGAAGAAGCCAACAATGTAGCTAGCCTTTTAGAGAAGCTAGCACTGATGTCAGCCCGTTGGAAGAGCTATGACTGTTGTTAGCCTTTTAAAGAAGCTGTTGTTAGCCTGTTGAGGAGCTAACACTGTATTTAGCCTGTTGAGGAGGCTAACACTGTAGCTAGCCTTTTAGAGAAGCTAGCGCTGATGCCAGTCTGTTGGAAGAGCTATTGTTAGCCTGTTGAGGAGCTAACACTGTATTTAGCCTGTTGAAGAAGCCAACAATGTAGCTAGCCTTTTAGAGAAGCTAGCACTGATGTCAGCCTGTTGGAAGAGCTATGACTGTTGTTAGCCTTTTAAAGAAGCTGTTGTTAGCCTGTTGAGGAGCTAACACTGTATTTAGCCTGTTAAAGAAGCTAACACTGTAGCTAGACTTTTAGAGAAGCTAGCGCTGATGTCAGCCTGTTGGAAGAGCTAACACTGTTGTTAGCCTGATATTAGCCTGTTGAAATTAAATGTGTGTTTGTGTACCTCTGATGCCTTTGTATCCCGTGTTACCCGGCCCTCCTCGTGGTCCAGGCTGACCAGGCTGTCCGGGGATACTTGAGGGGTATTCTGTGCCCGAACCTGCAAGCACACACACACATGTATTGAGTTAGATCAATTCGAGGTTGAAATGCTAAATTAACCACGAAGTAGCCCAAAATGATCTACGTACAAATCCTGTGATTCTTTTTAGATTTCACACAGTTTGAACTTGAAGCTGAATTGCACTGATGTAAAGGTGTAAAAATAACCCAACCTATCAGTTAAATTCCCGTCTTGGAGGAACTTATTTTGTTTAACTTACAGCTAAATGTTTAAATATATCGTCACAGTGCAAGTGCAGCTTTGGCGTCACAGTGTGAAATCAAGATTAGTCTGTCAGCATGTAATATGAAAGAGTTTAGCTGCTGCTGCTGCTGCTGCTGCTGCTGCTGCAAGAAGACAGATGCTCATTTAAAAAAAAAAAGAAAAAAGCATTACCTCGTTTATATTGTATGAAAATATAAAACAGAATACTCAGCATGAACCGATTCAGTGGTTTTACATGGACTATAATGGCTAAGAGCTGCTCGTCACAAGCGGCGTGCGGAGGCTGATGCAGTTTGGCGCCGACACAAACAACCTGCCGACACGTTCACCTGCTGTCTGTGTGTCCGGGCATAAGGGAGGTGCATTCTGGGTCTTTATGGGGGAGAGGAGGCGAGGTCAAAGGTCAGCTTACTACTACATTTCCAGGTGTAATTACTTCAATGTGAACCTTATTCATGTCTTGGTTCAAGGCAAGAAAGCCCGGAGAATATTTAACCTCTGTGACATAATTTAATTTTACATTCTTGGTTTGAAATAAGATGTATGTGTTTGGTACAGAGCCCTGAGAAGTGAAAAAAAAGAAAGAATTTTACTTTTCAGTTTTATTTTATATTGTTAATCTGTGAAAAGAGGTGACTATTTTATTTAATTTATTATTTTTTTGCCAGGATAATTTACTTTTTTTAATTGTAATTTAATTCTAAAAATAATTTTACATTTTTTTTAATAGATTCTGTCAAAAGACGGAAAAAAATAAGGTGGATGTTTTTTTTATGTTTAAACTTAAAAGAGGTGAAAAAAGAGTTTTGTCATCTAATTTTGTATTTATTTATTTTTTATTTGAAATAAATTTGTGAATAGAGTTTTTTGAAGCTGATTTTTTTCTTATTTACGTCTTTTTTTTGGGCATATAATTATTATTATTTTTTTTTTTAACTGACAAATTGACAGGTGCGTAAGTCTGAGAGTCAACAAAAAAATTACATTTAAAAGAAAATTACAAAAAATAACATTTATTTAAATATAATAACCTGATGAGGGTCTGTGGACTGGAACATTGTTCCTGGTTGCAAGTGAAGAAGAAGAGTATGCAGTAGTTTTTTTTTATAAATGATTTGTTTTATTTCTCTTTTGTTTAATCTCACTTTCTCTCTCAGGGCTTCCGTACCAAAAAGCATCCATTCCACAAGTATCAGGAATGTAATAAACCTTCAATTATGTCGCATTAAATTAGATATTTCTAAATATATTCCCAACAAGCTGACAATATTAAGTATATAATAATCATGAGCGTTATTACTCTCTGTGTTTTCCTTCGTTTGCGAACAACACTGCTGCCAAGCCTTATGTCCATGTAAAATCAGTGAATCGTCTTCACAGCAGGCGACACCTTGTGGCCAAAGATGAGAAAAGCAGCCTTGGAGTAGAGAGAACCTCCCATCCAAGTCTGAAGCCTGGAACAGCCTCCGTCTCGTCTCCGCTGTACTTACCACCGCGCCCTCCACACCGTATAGCGTTAAATAATAACAAAGCGGTTCGGCAGTGAGATACTGCCTGCTGAAAGTTGTGTTTGCTTGTTTGGAATTGTCTGCCTAATATTGCCATGGCGCTCATAGCAATATGGCCGCCTTTAGGGTACCTGCCTTTGGGCCTGGTGGACCACTCAGGATGGATGACGCAGGGCCCCTCGACCAAGCCTTGGAGAACAGTTAAATGAGTCAACCATGATGCTTTAAAGTCTGCTTGTAGCTTTTTGTCGTGTACTTCTTAGCGATTTTAACTACAAGATCCATTTTTCTGTGTGCAGCCCAGTTCCAAGGCGATAAAGATGCTGCATCCTCGTTTTAAAAGTTTCTCAGTCTAATTCACACAAGGGATCCAGCTTTTCTCAAAAAGACAAATAACTAACAGACAACATAAACAAGAGCTAAAGGGTAATTCCGGTATTCTTAAACTTGTAGATCCGTTAGTCTGGATCCAAATGGACCCTTCAAACACCGAAGTCACACAATAACACATGAAATTACTGTTTTTTTCAATGGAGTCTGGTGGCGATATAGCATCTGTTTACTCTTTAACCCGGTTTAAGAATCCCGGAATTACCCGAAATTAAAAACATGGAGCCTCTTATTGGCTGCAAGGATCCTTTGGACCTTCATGGATTTCTATCTTAGCCACGTCAAACCCTCATCACGACCACCTGTGAGGGAAAAAGCCGGTGTCAGTCGAGCCTGTGTGAACGTACTAGAAGGGCCTGGAGGTCCAGGGTTGCCGGTGGCTCCGGGGACTCCAGGGGAGCCGGGAGCGCCCTCTGCGCCGTAGCCGGGTATGCCTGGGTCACCTGCCTCTCCCTTCGGACCTGGGGTCCCAGGGAATCCTGGCCGTCCAGTACCTGCAGATGTGGCAGGAGGACAGGGGAGATGATTGATTTAGAGTTAGACTTTTGCAGGATTTATAGATTATTAATCTGCCTCGTCTCTAGACTGTTTGTGTCTGTATATATCACCTGAACCAAAACCACCAAGGCCTGGTTGGCCTGGAGATCCTGGGAATCCTGGAGGTCCTAGGTCACCGCGGGGACCGGGCAGGCCATCAAGACCTGGGTCACCTGGAGGTCCTGCAGCCAATCAGAGAAGAGACGGAGACTTGGAAACTTGTACATGATTAAATGATTAATCACAGTCAGCCTCTGATCGATCTGGTAAGATGCGGGTTTGGATTTGGTGTGCTTGTGTTACCTTTGACAGCGGTGGCAAAATCGCTAACGAAAGATGTAGGTCCTGGTGCTCCGGGGTCTCCCTGGTCTCCCTGTCAGACACATACAAACAGTTTAGGACAAAATGATAAGGCTCTTAAGGACTTGGGACCACTTAGAAACTATTCCCATTAACTAACTATATAAACATAACTGTTCCAGTCGAACTATTCCTTTAAACTGATTCTATAACACAAACACGGACATAAAACATTAAACATACTAGCTAACGGCGTCTTTATAAATATAAGAACATCTTATTAAACAGCGTGGTGACATTTTCTTCATCTTCTTCTTCAAGTTAAAATCATCTAATCAACACTGGCGCCATCTGCTGGTGAAACAGAGGTGTTGCAATATAAAGAGGCCTCCTAATCCGTTATATACAGGGTTAACGCTGAGCAGGTTTCCAGCAGGGCCGCAACTAACAATTACATTTATTGTCAAGCAGCAGTTTCGATTGTTTTTCTTGAGTAATTATGTGGATGTTTGTTCAATAAATGTCAGAAAATAGATATTCAACTCATAGATATTCAGATTACTGTCATAGAGGAGGACAGAAACCGGCAAATATTCACGTTTAAGAAGCTGGAGTCAGAGATGAAATGACTCTGGCCGATTATTAGACAACAAAATAAAGTACACTTAAAGCAGTCTTTATGTACACTACAATAAAGCTTGATTTTTGCTGTTGATTTGCAGTATTTTCCCACAATGCAACGCACAATCAAGCTTTTTACGGCTGTATGCGTCAGGAACACATCAAAAGACTGACATCAACGATTGTTTGCTTCGTCTTTGTTAAGTCTGACAAAGAATGCGTTTTGATTGACGCCTGACATTTTGAAGTATGTTGATTTCTTGCATACTATGAATGTTAGTATACTAAATACTGTATGCAGTAAGTATGTAGTGTGGAATTGGGACACAGCAGAACACTTTGTCATTTTACCTTGGGTCCTATGTATCCTGGTTGTCCGGCGTAACCTGGGTTGCCTCTGTATCCCTGTGACGGAAACAAAACTGGTTTGATTCACTGCACAGATGACTTGACATATTCACCTGTGGCCATATGGCGGTACTAAATGTAATAAGGATTTATGGCTTACTATAGACTGTTTTCGCTACAAGAGTCAGATGCGTATAGTATAATAATAGTTTTTATTAGTACCTCAGAATTAAATACATTTCGAATGTAGCAACAGTATTATAAAAGCATACCGGTTGTCCTAGAACTCCAGGAGGCCCGTTAAAACCAGGAGGACCCTGTTTGGTGGAATCGAAGAAGACATCAACCACAGAGAAAGAAGGAAAGGAAAAGTGATTTGATTCCAGAGGAGGAACAACTTCGTCTTTAATGTATGAAATAACGTTAATACAGTCAACTGTTAGCTCTTACTCTTGCCCCGGGGTATCCAGGAATTCCTTTCTCTCCATATTCACCACGAAAGCCGAAAGGTCCCTGAAAACAAGTGAAGAAAAACGGCCTTAGTTGAGTTCTATAGCCAGAACATTTCTCACTGACCTTTCCGCATGTTTGGTATGATATTCCCAAATCAAGATCATCAGCATTTCTAATTATCTGGATAGAAATGTCAATGAAAAGCAATAGTTCTGGAAAAAAATACGTACGGGTCGACCAGGACCGCCGGGGTACCCTCTGATTCCTTTTGGACCAGGTTCACCCTTTGAGAAAGACAGAGAGAAAACAAAGGTGAACCTCTGCAGCGTTTAAAATTTAGAAGCTTAAATTCTGAGTATCCAGTGAATAGATTGTGTGTTACACATTCTTTGTATCTAAACTTACCGTTGAAAGTCCACGCAAACAGTAAAATTTCACCCACAACAAAAAGCTAGTTTAAGGGTGACGGGATTGATATGTGGATCATGCAGATTTTGATACAGATTCTTAGTTCTCATTGAAGCCACAGAGCTGTTCAAACCCCAGAGAGGATGCACTGTGTTGGGCTCGGAACGCTGAAGAATCCAGGGTGGATGATTCGGATTGTTTTCACCTCGATGGTTAGCAACAAGGGGGTTAGGGAAAGCTACCTCTGATGTTCACAGTGGGTTTTTTCCACTCAGAGCTAAACTGAACTGTAGCAGTCACAGACTAAAGGCAAGAAAACTGTAACATTGTCATGTATCCAAGATGTGGAGTAACCTCTGCTATGTAGGGGATCAACACTTAAGGATGGCTCAACAAACTCTAAACTCGTAAAGATACAGTAGGTGTTTCAGGGACTCATGTCTGTATCTGGATCCGTCTGAAGTGTCGACTCTTGAGAACAGTTGCAACAAACCTGCATTCCTTTGTCTCCTTTGGGAAAACCCACAAACTCCACAACGCCATTGATCATTGGCTGGCCGGGGTCGCCGGGCAAGCCCACGTCGCCCTGGATGCCGTAACCAAGGAAGAGAGAGCTGTTTACACTGGTCAGAGTGGACGACGGGGAGACGGCGGTAAGACGAGGGCAGAGTTTTGGGGCATTTTGGGGGACCGACCGGTGGATGAGGCCACGGAAGGGGATGTTGTGCACAGAGTGAGCAGAGGAGTGAGGACAAATTGGGGGTGATGGCGAGAGGATGGTCCTACTGAAGCATCAAGTTAATGTCTTTAGATATTAAACTTTCATCCAAGAATCTCCAGAGGCGGAAAGGATCCGAGAGAAATGGCCAGAATTTAAAAGCAATACGTCTTACTTAGAAGTCGATGGTTATTTAAAGTCATATCTTCAAAAGCTCTAAACCACAAACTCTTTTGGCCTGAGTTATTTCTCAGATTGCATGTTGACAACTGACCAACTCCATCTACGGATTCGGGACCATTCAGATTTTGGCCTCCTTCTCAGGTAAGGTTGAGGCTCATCTGAATAACACTGCCCCCGATCTGAGTATCCCCTGCAACGGCTTGAGAGCTACTGGTACGACGGACCGCTAGGGCTAGCTAGCATTGTGTCAGCATTTTTGCATTTTTTTGCATTTCCAGGATCCTTTATAGACCTCCAAGCTTCACACCTGGAAGGAAAGCTTTGCAAGCTTCTCAACAGAGTTTGGATGTCTTAAACCGGCAAAAAAATGTTAGGATCCAATCTTAGATTGTATTAATCTCAATAAAGCTCAGTGAAGGCTGACAAATAAGTTTGTTAGATTGATCAAAAACTAAATTGTATGCCCCGTTTATATATTTCTAGATCACACATTCAGTATCTTTCAGCACCTTTAGATTTAGATTATTTCTGCCTCTGTCACTTCTGCTTAACAAACTCCACAGTGGCAGGAAAAGATGCTGGACTGATGCTCAGTTGGACCAACCTCTCCTCCACTTCCTCCCTAAGCCTCCACCTCCTCCGACTCCTCACCTCTGCACCAACACGTCCTCCTATCAATGGCTGTAAAGTTTGCTGCAATCACTGCTCCTCTTCCTCTTTAGCTGCCTGCTGCGTTATTCACCTTCTTTTTACCACTTTTATAGTGAAACCCCACCACATCCGTTTGTGTGTGTGTGAGTGTGTGAGTGTGTTGTGAAGACATCTTCTGCTCCTAGCCTTCCCTTGCCGTGTTACCTTATCTCCTTTGTAGATAGTGAGAGTTTGTTCGCTTCTTAGTGACCCGTCGCCGGGAGTACCACTGGGTCCGGGAAGACCCACGTCGCCCTGGAGTCCGAGATACACACAACACACCGTTAGCCAATCAGGGGGATTCGTGGAAGGGGGTGGAGGGGGAACAGGAAGAGGAGGGAGGTCAGGGAGGTAAAGAAGTAGTTAGAGTGGAAAAAGAGAAGGAAGTAATCGATGTATGGAGAGGGAAGGACGAAGAAGTGAAGAGCAGATAGAAAGAGAGACTACATCACCACCAGTATGTGGACACCTGGATATAACTCTCATATGACACTGCCTAACATCCAAAACTGTGTTCATAAATTAGCAGCTACAACAGCCTCCCCTTCCTCACTGTAGACTCAAAACTTAAGGACACTTTTGAGGTTGGGGTTTTTCAAACGGGAAGCTGTTTAAAGGTTTTGAAGAGTGCTACTGCATACGAGGAAAACGGCTGTATTAAGGTTTTCGTGGCTCCAAAAGGAGTTCGAGAAATCTGATAAATTGCCTAAAGTTGTTCGTTGTTACTTGATTAATCACATTTTTATTTATTTCTATTAGTGACCATGTCTACTCTTCCTTCTTTGCTAATTTTACACTTTATATGATCTGACTTGGCCCCATTATACAGATACACAATATTCAATTCTATTGCTACGCAGATGATACACAACTGTATCTCCCAGTAAAGCCTACCAAGACCACATACTTCCCCCGTCACAGAGTCTCTGGGAAATATTTAATAATGGATTTCATGAATTGAAATCAGATAAAACTGAGATCATTATCATTGGTGTCCAGTCCTCTTTTAGTTCCTTATCAAATAATCACTTTGAAAGACTTCGGCAGGCCTTCCAATACATGTGGTGTGACATCATGTTCGACAATGTTATAGAGGAGTACACTTTTAAATCAGTGGACTGTTAGGCTATTATCATTACTTGGGTTTAAGCACATACTTTTGGTCATGTAGTCTGCAAAGACAGATAGACTGTTAGCCGGGGTGGCTGTGGCTCAGGGGTAAAGCCAGGGTCTTGTTATCGGAAGGTCACTGGTTCAATTCCCCACCATCCCCTGGTCTGCATGTCGAAGTGTCCTTGGGCAAGATACTGAACCCCAAACTGCTCCTGATGTGTTGGTCGGCACCTTGCATGGCAGCCGCCGCCATCAGTGTATGTAGTATGAATTACTGTAAGTCGCTTTGGACAAAAGCATCTGCTAAATGCCCTAAATGTAAAATGTTGTTAAATTGGAATAATATCTATTTAATAGATAGCTTAAAATCCAAAAAGAAGTTATGAGTGAATTAACGCAAAGAGGAAAAACACCAGGAAGGATAAAGAAACATCAGGAAGGAGAAAGAAAGAGAGAAAAGCAGGAGAAAGATCTCAGGAAAACTTTATCTTGATTTTCTTGTTGCTCAATTTTATGAAATTCCGAGCCCTCGATTTTCCACAACAGCTCAAAATCAAAAAAATGACAAGCAGGGGGGAATTTCATCCCACAGATACGTCTCTCAACAGGCTCAACAGTAAATCCAGCTGTTCCCACATTCAGTACAACCCCGAATCCGCCTTGAGTTTGATGGTTTGGTTGAGCATAACATGCATGCAGCGTGTGAGGACTGTTAGTAGTCGTGTGTGATCGTTCAAAATGAGATGAGTGGGTGGGTGGATGGGGGGGTTGAGGAGTTTTCAAGAGCAGGCAAACGGAGTACAAATCCCAGAGTTCACCAGCAAATGCCCCACAAACGTGATTAATTCAAAAGGGAAGATGTAGTGCAACGTGAGAAGTAGGAGCGAGTGATTCCAGCACCAGTTACAGTCCACAGGTCGTCCTCCAGAGTGACAGCTCAGACATTTGATGAGTTTGATCTCTTTTATCAAGGATATTTTCTTGATTTGAGGATATAAATAATATATTTTAAGACACTGAATGCTCCACAGGCGAAGCATGTTCTCCTCAAGATCTTATTTTCTTTCGTATTTCAGAGAAAAACTCGAGTAAAATCTCTGAACTGTCATTCAGGTGGGAGGGAAACAAGTGTGTGATGCCGCTGGTCAACTCACAAAAAATAACTGAAGCAGATTTTGCATCAGTTTTTTAAAGGATAAGTTTGCCCAAAAATGAAAAATTCAGTCTTAATGTTCTCACCATCATGCTGATGGAAAATCGGGCAAAGTATCATAGTCCTAAACAACTGAAGTAGATGGGGACTACTGACTGTAAGCCAAGTCTATGGAAGCCCCGGGATCCCAAATTGATTCAAAAAGACGTCATTTACACCCTTTTTTAAACCAAAATCTTCACTGTAGCTGCTAAGCTAAAAGCATTAGCACACACGTGTCTAAACCCGCCGTCAGGGCAGTAAAATAATGTTTTTTCAAATCAATTTGGGATCTCAGGGCTTACAGAGAAGATACTGACTTATTTTCATTTTGGGCGAACTGTTCCTTTAAAAAGCACGATCAGGATTCGAAATTAAACTCTGAATCCAGACGTGATTTGAGTGAGTTTGTTTGTGACTCGACTCAGCGGCAGCTCAGATCATTCTGAAAGAACAAACCAGACTGAATCAAGTAGAGGGTTCAGGTGATCTTTTTATCATACAGAGTGCAACAAACAGTTCAGTCGTCTGTCAATGTGGGGATGGAGAGAGGAGGGTGGAGAGGACGGGTGGGGTTAAGGAGGGAAGGATGGAATGGATGGAGGGTAAATTAATGTTGGACGGAAGAAGAAGTGCAGGTTGCCGAGAAAACACCACTGGTCAGATTTTTAACATGCACAGTATTATGTCCAACCAATTCACTTTACAAGAATGCATACACACAGAAATGCACACACAAACACACACCTAGGACCCAGCTAGAGCACTCTAAGCCTGCTGTTGTGTAGCTGTTGTGTAGCTGATGTGCATGTGAAGAGAAAGTGTAAAAATCACAACGCCAAAGGTACGAGATTTAATGTTACGGTGTCCCACAGGGGTCCATACTGGGACCAGGTTTATTTTTCAGCCTTGCTAACGCTTAATCATTGGTTCAAGAAACATACTTTAGGACACTTTAAGGCTATTTTGATGCCACCCATCGGTATGTCGACTACCATTTTGACCATGAAGTGACTTTTATTGGATGAGAGGGTGACTGGTCAACCACAAGGTAGCCACGTCCTAAATCACACCCTGCTCCATCGTCTATTTTACTCTAACTTAGACCATAATTTACAAAATTAACATCATGCTTTGTTGAAGAAGACTTGAAACAAGAGATTGACACCATGCAGTCATCAGGAAACTGTTTACTGAGGTTATATATGAAGCGAGAAGTAGGGTCATATTCTCATAGGCTTATATAGAATCTGACTTCTTTTTGCAACCAGATAAGAAATAATGCAGGTTTAAGGCACTTTTCTATTGGTTTCACTTTACAGACCCAGAAGCTCTGTCCATATTTTATACATTTAAAATAGTTACAGTCAATCTGTTTTTACTATTTTCGATCCAGATCCATTTTTTTTAAACTAACCAAGAGTTTCTGAAGAAAGTTTCTTCTGCATCCTTTTAAAGATTTACTTCAGTGATAAGTCTTGAGCATGTTAGCCAAACGTAGCTGAGCATAAAGACTGCAAGAAGGCAAAAGTAGCTTGCTCGCTAACTAGCTGATCAAATAGCTAAAAAAAGATGTTTAAAATAAATCAGAAACTGCCTAAAATGTCCATATTTTGATCAAAAACGTAATTTTTTAAACTTCCAAATGCCTGATTTTGTGTTACGCAAAGCTAGCACACACCTGAAAAGACAAAAAACTAAACGATATGATTCATTAGACGAGTTCACCCAGAGAGGATTAACAATCTTTTACACCCCCAAATGTCAAAGGTTTATCTTTAATGTTTATCGTTGTGGGTTTTTACACTTTCTCTGGTCCTTGAATCCGTCTCACACTTGCACTGAATCATCCTCAGTCTCACTTTCATGTTTCATTACATCTGTATGTCATTACTCTTCTCTTTGTTTATGTGTGATGTTCAAATGTTGCTTTTCATGTAGTTTTCCGAAACAACTGCACTCACTGCCAGAACCAACAAGCCATTAAATGTGTGTGATTGAATCCCTACGGACTCTACATGAGCTCTTCAGTCAACAAAGCGTACCTTGTCTCCTCTCTCGCCTTGATATCCGTCACTACGGCTCCCCTGAAAACAACAAGGGTTAACTCGGAGGAACAAGAAACATTTAAAATGTAAAACTGAGACCTGTATAACTGTCTTATAGTAGAATATAATCATCACTTTACTCTGTTACTGTACTTACCATTGGCCCCGGGGGACCGGGAGGACCAGGCGGGCCCTAAAGAGGGACGACAGAATCAGAACCAGCAATGAAATTACAGATAATATTCACAAACGCTTCAGATGAAGTATGATAAATCACGATATTCTTTCAGGTTAGTGTCTGCAGAAAATGAGACAATAGTTGCTGGATAAGATGTCTGAGGAAGAGAAACAGATGAATCAGTTTACATACGGGGAATCCATCAGGGCCACTTGGACCAGTGAACCCAGGTAGACCATCAGGACCTCTGACACCCTGCAGAGAAATAAAAACATATATATAAATCTTAGTGTTTCATATAACTGACAGCAAGTGTTTAACTAACTTTGCATTTAATGTTCATTTCATATCCCTCAGCTGTGTTATTTTGTATTGAACTTAATTTGCTGTTGCACAGTGAGCAGATAAAAGTGAAAGTCTTACAGGTGCACCGTCCCGTCCTGGTAAACCTGGTATACTCTGAACGAGGGAAAAGAGAAAAAATGATTAATTAACAATTTAAATTTTGTATCAACATTGTTCATTTCTGCCTCAAAGTACAGACGACATGCTGACATAAGACTCAGACTGATGACAGCCATGTTGTTAGCATTCAATTTTACTGTGGCACCACCTGCTGGCCAAACTGCAGGACTGCACAGAGATAATGATGCATGGATCATTATCAATGTGGTTGTTACACAGCAGGACAGTGATGGAAAAATTCTCTATACTTTTTTGGGCTCATCTAAATATGGGATGCATGCTTTATGGTTCAAGAGTTATTGAAAATGGGCATTCAATCTGTCAGTTTTTGAGATATCCCAAAATCTAAATGACAAATAGACAAACTACTGGACTGCAAACACAACTTGTCTGATAAAGAAAGTAGTAAAACCTTGTGACACCTGTTTAAAGGAAAGTAAAGAAAAGAAAAGAAAGATCAAAGATCGGTTTTGGTCACATTTTGGTGATTAAAGAAATAAAAACCCTACAAACTTGTACTTGTGCATTAATCTGAATCTGTGAGTGAGACGTTACCGCAAAGCCGTCGTCAGAGATGTATCGAGGTTCTCCTTTCTGACCTTTCGGCCCAATAGGCCCCTGTCGAGGAGGAGAGGACGCCATCAGTGACAATGAACTTTATACTCTCTATGTAATGAGATCCAAAAAAACACATAGAGAGGAATTAAAGTTTGTGCTCACAGTGTATCCAGGTGCTCCAGGTCCACCTATCCCCCCGAACCCGGGATCCCCGGGATCTCCTCTGGTCCCGTTACAGCCGTCGTGTCCTGGTTGTCCTCTGCTGCCCTCCTGACCGGGGTGACCCTGCAGAGAGGAGGAGGAGGGGAGACTGATCATCGCACCGAGTGTCATAAAATACAAAACAACTCATGAGTAAGACCTGAAATAGACAACCGGACAGCCATCTAGATTTTCTACTTCTTTACGGTTCTCTGGTCTTAACTGTTTCATGTCAGCTGAGATTTTAAAGCCATAAATCTGTGAGAAAACTCTCATATCCTCCGAGATTAAAGCTGCAAATTTACGAGAAGGAATCTCAACTATCGTCTGAGATAATAAAGTCATGAATCTTGTGTTTTTACTTACAGGTACTCCATCACGTCCTGAGAACCCCGGCACTCCCATCGGCCCCTGTGTCAGCAAATAACCCAGAGTGTTAATTATAATTATTAACCATATTAATTGAATTAAAGTTTGTAGATTTAGCTTTGCCGTTCACGTCACCTTGTCTCCTTTGGGGCCGGATGGTCCTTTCAGTCCACCGTGGCCTTTCTCTCCTTTAGGTCCCGGATGCCCGATGCCACCACGAGGCCCCTCCGGTCCGGGCTGACCGACCTCACCCAGAGGTCCGGGACGACCCTGAAACAAGAGAGGAGGGATTATAACCACGTTTTATTCTCATTGTTGGTTATTTTTCTTGCTGAATCGACGAGTCGTTGGGTTATAAAGTGGTGAAAGATGTGGATCAGTGCTTCTGTGGTCTACGAAACTTCACCCGACTTTTCCAGTTTACAGCAACATTTCTTCAATTTGTGGTAAACTTTCCAATCCTTTATCCTCTCCGACTACAAGAGGTGGACCAACTCATCAGTTTGGCCGATTTATAGGCGCATAAGAACGTTTTCCGAACTGTCGTTATCGACTGACCTCGACTCTGATCCTAGCAACATATCTGCACACCCATTAATGAGCGTTAAAGGGTTAATCTTGGTGTGTTTAACTCTTTGAACTGAAGATTAATGCCGCTGTTTCTATTTTGCTGGCAAGTGTGGCTGTGAGCTAAAAGCACACTGGCTTTCCCTGATCAATTAAGGGCCATGTGCATGTGATTAACCCCTGATAATATCAGCTGATTGATCGGCTATCTGCTTTTTACCTGCTCAAAACTATCATTCATACACTGGCCTTTAAAATTCTGCTTTTGGTCTTTGCCACAGACTTTTAGGTGATTCAGAGTCTTCATTTCCCTCCTTTGATCGACATCCTCACACACCATCGTTGACCCAGTGAGGAGGAGCCGAGGGAAACACTTGTAAATATTCCCGGGGAAGCCATTTTGTCTTTGTGTTTTGAATTCGATCGGGTGTGTTTACACGAGACGGGAACAAGTCCGGGCGGAAAAAACCCCAGCTGTGGAGCTTTTCTTTATCTTTTTTTTTTTTTCTTCTCATGGAGGGATGTTAACACGTGAGCGTGCCTCACAATCCCAGATCTCAGAGGGATGGTGAGGCGCTTTATGTGGGCATGTAGCTGCATGTGGGCTCAGGTGGTGGTCTGGAGGGAAAAGTGCTACTGTGGAGAGGGAAAAGGCAGTTTTTTAAAAATGTAGCTTATGATAAAGTTTTAAAAAGATGCACCTTTTTGGGATATTTAGACAGAAATAGATAATTTAAAGCTTTTATCTTGATTTGATTGATCTGGTGCTGCAGGTGACTGACTGTAATACCAGTCCAAACCACATGATGGCAGTAGAAAAGCAGAGACGCAGCATTAGCAGGTGGGTTTGTGCTGATTTAGAAGCTGGAGTCCCTCTCTTTAGAGTCAGGACAAACACATTCACACTGCAGCTTCGACCACTGACAACCTGCCATTAGCTGATAATTTAAGCAGCGTAACAGAGGAGGGGAGAGAGGAGACAGATGGAGGGAGGAGGGACGGACAGATGTCTGCGTTCGGGTCAAAGAAAAGTCAGAGGGACTGAAAAACAGACTCCTCTTGAGTCAAAGATCTTATTCTAACAACGTGCATTGAGGGTATTTCTTCTACTTTTAAATAAACGTATATAATTTTTAAAAAATTAGGCTCTGAGCAGTTTTATTTTATTGTCACAGCGCGAGGAAATGTGCTCATAAATTCATTCATAAACATGTCACACGGTGATGTTAACAAGGGAAGTAAACCAGCGCTGCAGATGTACATTCACCATTTACGAGACGTTTATAGAGCCGGGATGCGTGTAAACTCTTGCACACGTGCGACCGTGTCCTCATCTCATATCGATATATACCATTAGCTTTGCCCTTTGCATCACCTAATTCAAATCACAAGGAGGATGCACACGTAATTACATTCGCACACTGTAGACTAAACAAGCTACGGCACACACGTGCACAGATGCTGCACACCATTCATTATGTGCAAGGTAAAGGTTCATGCACCCTTTTATTAGCTCCACGCACACACGTAATGCAAAAAGGAAGGTGCCTTTCTGCTCCACACCTGGTCCTATTCATGTATAACCACTCTGCCTGCAGACATTTAACTGGTGATATAAAAATATCTAACATCGGAGAAGGTCAAATACAAGTTAAGAACAATCTTTAGCGTGTTGTTCTAGCCTGCAGGAGCACCAGATGGGTGGAGTTTATAGCGTCCGGACTATTGAGATAAAGACTATGACTATCTAAACTTTGTATTTTGTTCTGTGTGGCAAAGAACAAGACACCCAGCATGAATTCCTTCCACCAGGTCATTTATTTGTAGTTCGTTTTTTAAAAATGATCCTGCAAAGAAACGTAAAAAGTAAAGTTGGGCAATTTGGGAATTTGCACTTCCCTGCCGAGAGATTTAGATGAGAAGATTGATACCACTCTTAACATCTGTCTTGTATTTATGGAAGCTAAAGTTAGCTGGCGGTTAGCTTAGCTCAGCACCTCACAGTGACAGTGGCCAGGAAATATAGGCTACACCTGCACATAACTTCTTGTAAAACCACAACTAGTCATATCTTCACTTCTGTTTTTGTTCTGTGAAACTAACTACATATAACATGCTAATTAGTTAGCTTTAGGTGTGCTCTCAAAGCTAGGCTAAGATAGGCTAATCATCTTCTGGCTGTAGCTTCACATTGCATCACATCGATCTTCTCAACTCACTCTTGTAAAAAAAAGAACCATTTCTTCTCATGTAGTCTTTGTACAAAACGTAAAACTTACGGCACTTTTTAAGTTAACAATCAAACAGTTAGCAGAAAAAAGGCGGGAAAGTAAGAACAGAGCAGAGATAGCTATCTTCTATTGACATACAGTACAACATTCCAACAGTCTGAGGATGGCACTAAATAGCACTACAGGTAAGAGGGAAAAAACCTTTACTGTGTGAGTGTAAGTTTTGGGAAGCAATAAATAACCCAGGAACACAGACTGTAAGCCCTCCAGGATCAACTAATCATTCATAAATAGATAAATGAACTTGACTTGACGTGAAGTTACTCTTTGCCAAATCAGGTATCAGGTGTGACATCACTCGGACGTGGTTCCACTTGGCTTCTTGAAGCGACAATGATCCTGGATTAGCCTTGACCACGCTGTGTGTCTGCAGCCCTGCCTCCAGCCCACGTGGCCTCGGGGCCAGGCGGGTAAACGGTAATGACAGGGCTGCCGTGCCAGGTAAAGGCAGCCAGCCGGAGCTGTCTGGCTCGCACTCGCAGTCACACCTGGTTTCACCCGGGGAAAATATGCGGGGGTCCCACTTTCTCTCACGCCTCGCCTTCTCCTTGTCTCACTCTTTCTTTTTCACAGACTTCGTGCATCTTTTTTGTTTTCCTTTAACCCGTCTCGGCACATTTTATCCTTCGACACGAAATAGTTCAAAAGGTTGCGAGGTCGCCTCATCAAAAGGCGCCGGCGTCTTTCTAGTATCTATTTTCAGGTCACAGGAGTCGCTTTTAAAGACTTTGGCTGGGAGCTTTGTCTGCCTGGTGTTATGTAAAAAAAGGTGAGAGGTGAAGTGTAACTTAAGGTGAAAAGACAAGTTTGTTCTCTGAATGATGCTTTTGTGGTTCTTACCTTTTCCTATAAAAAAAAGGCCACTAAAATCTTATCTCCAGAGTCTCTTTCATGCTCAGCCGTCTCTGAGGGTTTGAAAGAGGAAGTGAGGTAGGTTTTTCCGAAAAGGTTTGCAACACCGCTGTTTATTCCCTAACATGGCGTGGAATTAAATAACGCGGTATGCAGAGGAGAAGATCACAGAGGACGAGTGGGGAGATAAAAGGGAAGGGATGAAAGGGAGCAAAAAAAACGGGGGAAACACAGAAAACCAATAAAGAATCACATCAGATTAAATGGAGCGCGAGGCTGCTCTGAAAATGACCACTAGATGGCGACGTGCGATTCCAAATAGGTCAACAACCCTCAGTGACTCCTGTATATGTGAACCTTGCATGCCAGTGAGCCATGTATGTAATGACTGATTAAAAAAGTAGGTCAGAGCCACCAAAGCACATTTAAAACTCTTAGAATAAAATGGTTTTAAATGCAACCTTGTGCTTTTTTTAAATGAAAACTGTTTCCAGTAACTCAACTTTACATCCTAAAAGGACAGATATACTTTATGGAAAGTATAACTCATGCTTTTATCTCTGCTAATGCAGCATTCATACTTTTTGGCCACTAGGAGTCTCACACTAGGCAACCATCTTGTATCTTGGCTGGAAAAAGACAGCTGGACCATCGCTCGCTCATGGCCCACTGTTATCGGTTGAAACAGGATGCAAACAGTGGTCTCTCGCTCTGCAACCGTCTTGCATTTCGGCTGGAAAATGTTCTGACATCTTGTTTAAAATACCTGGATTTATGGCTACAAAGATGGCTGCACGATGTCCCGACAGTCACTAAAATTACTCGCTTTTATCGGTTAAAATGGAACCCTAACGATGCTCTTGAACAGTGGTCGCTCGTCTTGCATCTTGGCTAGAAGAGGTGGCTAGAAACTGACCTGACGTCTTGTAAAAAAAAGGTTTGTTGCTACAAAGATGGCTACCGACAGTCACTAAAATGATCCACTTGTATCATTTTAAATGGGAGGCAAACAGTGGTCTCTTGCTTGGCAGCTGTCTTGCATCTCGGCTGGAATAGACGGATAGAAAACGTCCCAACATCTTGTGGAAATACCTGGTTTTGTTGCTGCAAAGATCGCTGCACAATGTCAACTGATTACTGAAGTGATCGACTTTTATCAGTGGAAAGAGGACGCAAAGGGTGGTCTCGAACAGTGGTCTCTCTTGACAACCGTCTCACATCAAGGCTGGAAAAGACGGCTAAAAAATTTTCTTGAAACAATCTTAAAAAGATTCAGTTTCTTGTTTCACGAGAGGATTTGTTTCCCGAACAGAGAGCAACTGCATATGAGCCCATTTCTTGTTAAACTACCATTAAATACAAATCAATCAGAAGACAGATAATCGTCCCAGCAGTCTTTTTCTCTCCTCCTCAGACTTTTTTCCTCAGCCTTCATGACTGATTCCCACCCCTCCTCTCCACCTCCGACTCATCTGTTTGTGCTGATGGCGGCCGTTAAACCAACAACCCGTTCTCTCTTTTCACCTACATCTTGTGAAAAGCACCTGCTTTCGTGACTGCAGAGATGGCTGCACGACCTCCCGGTGGTCACTTAAACGACCCGCTCAGATCGGTTGAAAGGGACGTGAACGGTGGTCTCTCGCTCGGAGGCCATCTGACATCTCGAAGCTAGAAAAGACAGCTATGAAATGTTGTGACGTCTTGTTAAAATACCCGGTTTTGTCTCTGCAAACATGGCTATGCAACACCCGAACTGTCACTAAATGTAACTACTTTCATCGGCTGAGACAGGACGTGAACTTTGGTTTCGTCCCGTGGTCGCTCTGCCTGATATTCATGAACCACGTATCTGGCAAGATGGCCGAATATTTGGTTACGGTGGGGATTCAAATCGGGATTTATTATTCAAAGTGGTTCACATCTGGTCCGCGCACATTAAACCAATAATGTACTTTGCTTTTTATACACATGGAGACAAACTTTATCAGAGATCAGTCTATCCAGCGGCCAGCGTCTCCCCGGGTCCCGACGCCCTTGCCAGTTGGCACCCCCGTCTGTTTTCATGCCAGCCCGTCGGGTCTCCGCCCGGCTCTTCCAGACCTTCCATCCTCATCACCTTCCAGCAGACTGGTCAGTTTGTAGGCCCAAATCCCCCCCAGCACAAAGGGCACAATGGAGCCTATTCTGGGCCGCTAAGCTCTCTGGACTTACTGCTCCCATCGGGCCGACCTCACTTCCTGATAGGGGAGAGTGCTTGGACAGACAGATTCTCGCCGCCATGCGTGTGAAAACCGGCGTGTGTGTGTGTGCGTCGTCCGCGAACGCACGCACGCTGCGCGCAAACGCGAACACACACAGCCTCGGGCCCTCGGAGGATTTATCGGGGCGCATTGTTTCGAGCGGCGAGGGTGCGAGGGGGAAGATTTTAGCTGTCACACCGCATGCTCACTGGGGGGCTTTGATGGGAGAGGGGGGGCGCTGGCAAACGTTGGGTCTTTGGGTGCAAGTTTAATCAGCGGGGGCAGCGCGATAACCCAATTACGGTTTCGAGGCCAGATGCGAACACACACACACATGACTCGGCAGAACCTCAAACGCTTCGACAAAGAAAAAAAGAGCGATGGCTACAAAGTGTAGCTCAGAGGAACGGGGCCTTTGATGCAGCTGGAGGTGGAACAAAAAGTGAGAACACTAACGAATAAGTCGGCAGCTCCCACCGCCCAGACGAGAGGGTCGAGGGAAATCCT
This sequence comes from Lagodon rhomboides, assembly GCA_039737535.1. Lineage (NCBI taxonomy): Eukaryota > Metazoa > Chordata > Actinopteri > Spariformes > Sparidae > Lagodon > Lagodon rhomboides. Next base: position 19,892,219 of record CM077806.1, read on the forward strand.
CTCTAGATGGGAATGTTTAGGTTGCGTCGTCTTTTTTCGCCCCCTCCTATCCCCTCCGGCGATCAGACCGCGAACCCAAACACCTTCGTTTATCTCAGACATGTTTGTCCTGCCCGGGATGAGTGATGATACAGCAGCCAAGGACAGCAGAGAGCGAGGCGAGATAGCCGGAGCATAGGGGCAGTCGAGATCGAGTTTCTCAGATACTTGAAGAAGCAAGTGGGCTCTCAGGATATAATCACACCTGTAGCTCTGTTTAATATTCTCATTCTGGCTGTTAGAGTTAAAGTCACGCTGCAGACTAAAGATTGTGACTTTTGTCTCAACCTTTTCTGATGTTAAAGTCATTCATGACAACGATTTATTCCTGTTTGTGAAGGTTTTAACAGCCGCTCATGGGAAACAAACCTTCTAGCGAAACAAGGAACCTAAAGAAGTCCAGAATGTGGCACCGGATGTATGGAAGTCTATGAAAGATGCACTGGAGAAACACACTAAAACCTGATGGAGAAACGCCTCCAGGAAATGAAAGACTTGATATGTCGAGTTTCAACATATCAAGTCTTTCATTTCCTGGAGGCGTTTCTCCATCAGTCATACGACCATAGATATGTAGGGTTTTAGTGTGTTTCTCCATGCATCTCTCATAGACTTCCATGCAACCGGCACCACGTTCTGGACCCTTCGTTCTTTTCAGGTTCCTTGTTTCGCTAGAAGATTTGTTTCCCACGATCAGCTGTTAAAGGACTAAATCGTAGTGAAAACAAACCTTCTAGCGAAACAAGGAACCTAAAAAAGAAGGAAGGGTCCAGAATGTGGCACCGGTTGTATGGAAGTCTATGAGAGATGCATGGAGAAACACACTAAAACCTGACATCTACGGTCGTATGACTTCTATTGAAGAAACGCCTCCAGAGAATGAAAGACTTGATATGTTGGGTTTTAGTGTGTTTCTCCACGCATCTCTCATAGACTTCAATACAACCGGTGCCACATTCTGGACCCTTCCTTCTTTTTTAGGTTCCTTGTTTCGCTAGAAGATTTGTTTCCCACAATCAGCTGTTAAAGGAATAAATCGTCGTGAAAACAAACCTTCTAGCGAAACAAGGAACCTAAAAAAGAAGGAAGGGTCCAGAATGTGGCACCGGTTGTATGGAAGTCTATGAGAGATGCATGGAGAAACACACTAAAACCCGACATATCTACGGTCTATGACTTCTGATGAAGAAACGCCTCCAGAGAATGAAAGACTTGATGTGTTGGGTGTCTGCATGTCTCCATGCATCTCTCATAGACTTCAATACAACCGGTGCCACATTCTGGACCCTTCCTTCTTTTTTAGGTTCCTTGTTTCGCTAGAAGATTTGTTTCCCACGATCAGCTGTTAAAGGAATAAATCTTCATGAAAACAAACCTTCTAGCGAATCAAGGAACCTAAAAAAGAAGGAAGGGTCCAGAATGTGGCACCGGTTGTATGGAAGTCTATGAGAGATGCATGGAGAAACACATTAAAACCCGACATATCTACGGTCGTATGACCTCTGATGAAGAAACGCCTCCAGAAAATGAAAGACTTGATATGTCGTGTTTTAGTGTGTTTCTCCATGCATCTCTCATAGACTTCCATACAACCGGTGCCACATTCTGGACCCGTCCTTCTTTTTAGGTTCCTTGTTTCGCTAGAAGGTTTGTTTTCACGACGATTTAATCCTTTAACAGCTGATCGTGGGAAGCAAATCTTCTAGCAAAACAAGGAACCTAAAAAGAAGGAAGGGTCCAGAATGTGGCACCGGTTCTATGGAAGTCTATGAGAGATGCACTGAGAAACACACTAAAACCAGACATATCTACGGTCGTATGACCTCTGATGAAGAAACGCCTCCAGAAAATGAAAGACTTGATATGTCAGGTTTTAGTGTGTTTCTCCATGCATTTCTCATAGACTTCCATACAACTGGTGCCACATTCTGGACCCGTCCTTCTTTTTTAGGTTCCTTGTTTCGCTAGAAGATTTGTTTCCCACGATCAGCTGTTAAAGGAATAAATCGTTGTGAAAACAAACCTTCTCGTGAAACAAGCAACCTAAAAAAGAAGGAAGGGTCCAGAATGTGGCACCGGTTGTATGGAAGTCTATGAGAGATGCATGGAGAAACACGCTAAAACCCGACATATCTACGGTCGTATGACTGATGGAGAAACGCCTCCAGAGAATGAAAGACTTGATATGTCGGGTGTCTGCATGTCTCCATGCATCTCTCATAGACTTCAATACAACCGGTGCCACATTCTGGACCCTTCCTTCTTTTTTAGGTTCCTTGTTTCGCTAGAAGATTTGTTTCCCACGATCAGCTGTTAAAGGAATAAATCGTCGTGAAAACAAACCTTGTTAGCGAAACAAGGAACCTACAAAAGAAGGAAGGGTCCACAGGTTGTATGGAAGTCTATGAGAGATGCATGGAGAAACACACTAAAACCCGACATATCCACGGTCGTAAACGCCTCCAGAGAATGAAAGACTTGATATGTTGGGTTTTAGTTTGTTTCTCCATGCATCTCTCATAGACTTCAATACAACCGGTGCCACATTCTGGACCCATCCTTCTTTTTTAGGTTCCTTGTTTCGCTAGAAGGTTTGTTTCCCATGAGCAGCTGTTAAAGGAATAAATCGTCATGAAAACAAACCTTCTAGCGAAACAAGGAACCTAAAAAAGAAGGGCAGGTCCAGAATGTGGCACCGGTTGTATGGAAGTCTATGAGAGATACATGGAGAAACATACTAAAACCCGACATATCTACAGTCCTATGACCTCTGATGAAGAAACGCCTCCAGAGAATGAAAGACTTGATATGTTGGGTTTTAGTTTGTTTCTCCATGCATAAATGCAACCGGCGCCACATTCTGGACCCGTCCTTCTTTTTAGGCTCCTTGTTTCGCTTGAAGATTTGTTTCCCACGATCAGCTGTTAAAAGAATAAATCATTGTGAAAACAAACCTTCTAGCGGAACAAGGAACCTAAAAAAGAAGGAAGGGTCCAGAATGTGGCACCGGTTGTATTGAAGTCTATGAGAGATGCATGGAGAAACACACTAAAACCCGACATATCTACGGTCCTATGACTTCTGATGAAGAAACGCCTCCAGAAAATGAAACACCACACTTCAGAGAGCAGGTGAACCACTGATTTTCTTTATCAACACGGTGTTCGAAAGGCTTCTGTTCATCTCATCGGAAGTCTTACGACGTAGAAATGTTGGGTTTTAGCCGGTTTCAATACAGCTGTCAACACAGTCTGGTACCCAAGCAAGATTCAGTGACGTAACGACCCTTCCTTCTCTTTAAAGTTTCTTGTTTCATGAGAGGATTTGTTTCCCATGAGCTCCTCAAACAGAGAGCAACTGCATATTTCTTCACCCATTTCTTGTTAAACTACCATTAAATACAAATCAATCAGAAGACAGATAATAGTCCCAGCAGTCTTTTTCTCTCCTTCTCAGCCTTCACGACTGATTCCCACCCCTCCTCTCCACCTCCGACTCATCTGTTTGCGCCGACGGCGGCCGTTAAACCCGACAACCTGTTCTCTCTTTTCATCCAGGTGCTTTCGCCTCCAATAAAAAGCCCATTAGCGGTCGTCCCACGGTGATGACGTCATAAAGCCGCGGAGCTTTCTCAGCTGTCGGGACAGGAAGCGAGGCGGAGGTGGAGGAGGTGGAGGAAACTATGATACTTTCTGTCTTTTTGTTATTCAAACACAAAACACGACGAGCCTCAACAACTGGAACAACAGTAACATTCCCAGCTCGAAGGTGCTTGGTCGATGGAAAGCCGTAAATACAGTTTTTACCCCACTTTAACTAAATGGTGTAATTGAGGCCGAAAGGAAAAAATTAGCCTGAGGTGACGACAACCCTCTGAGCACAAACAGCAGGTGTAATTGCCACGTTTGAACCTTTAAGACCTTTAAAAACCGACGTACGGATGCGACCGTTGAGGTAATGTGGATGGAGATGTTTGGTGACGGCTTTAAGATCCATTACGACGCTCAGCTATGAGTCGTAACGCGTCTTTGTGATGCTGCAACAGTCTCCACGAGACTACCTGAAGTAAAAAATTAGGGCTAAAAGTGGCTCTTTGTCGAGGAAACGAGTTACACCCTGCGTTTAAGATACCATCTCGAGTTTGAGCTTCAGATGGTTTGTTCTTGGGTGTGTTTTGGGGAGGAACCATCAAGATAGCAGAAGCAGCAGCAGCGTTAAGAGATAGAGGGCGGTGAAAGAGGCGTCCCGTGTGGAGCATAAAGAGCTATAGGGGTCGAGAGGGAGAGCGGTGAATGAGTCACAGTACATCGTTAAGGACAAAAGAAGCAGCACATGTGGGAACATACAGCCGGGAGGATGCAAAGACGTCCGTATCTTTAGGTTTGAGGTAGCAGTTATCAGTACGAGACGATCGGGTTCGACCTGCTCGATACAATACACGACCCTCCGACTTATTTAATCTCTGTCAGATATATCTTAACTGTGCAAAACTGACTTGACAGAAATGCAATAACCTGTGCAATGATTAGATCCAGATTTATCACTTGTGTCCGTTTGTTGGTTTGTCAGCAGGATTACGACCAAAACTGCTGCAAAGATTTCAACAAAACTTGGATATAAGATGTGTCTCGGCCCAGAAAAGACCCCCATTAACTTTTGGTTTTGGTTTCTTATACATAAAGTGTTAGATCAGGATCACTTGGTTGATTTCTCTGGAAGTAATGGATGAATCTTGATGATAACTAGAACCACTGCCTCACGGTTATACGCCTCTACGCACCTGTCGAGCTGCTCTTATATCATGATGTCACGGTGAAGTTGACCTTCAACCATTTGGATATCTTCACCTCATCGTTTTATCCGATTAAACATTTGTGTAAAATTGTGTCACAATCATCGTATGAATTGTTGAGTAATGGCCAAACAATGCAAGGTCTTCTTTGGACATTTAGGATATTCGTGTTTGTGTATCGATGTACAGAAAACCTGACAACATAACACCTCTACATCATCTTGTTTACTTCTAACCTATAATTTGCTGTGCAATACAATTAACGACTTGATCCTGAATTGACACTATGTTTTTGGAGCTGAATTGAACATGTGGATGCAAACACACACCAACTCTGCCCCGGTTGTTAACAAACCCTCGTCAACACATTTTCAATGCTCAACAGACGTCTTTACATCAATTAACATCTTCCAGAGCAAGTGCAAACCTATTTGTGGCCATCTGCTCTCGTAGCACATCAAATTTGCCTCACAAGTTAGTATTTCATTCGTGTTGGCTGAGAAATGTCACATTCTTAAAGCTCATCTGAGTCAAACCCCGACTGACAAACAACACTTCGGACTGTTGACAGCAGCGCCGGACAAGAATGTGCAAGATGGCAAACAAACACATGTTTCGGACTCCATTCAGCGGGAGTTCAGCAGTTTCGTTTGTGACGGATGAAGAGACGCGGTCACGTTTTCCCGCCGGCGCTGACTAAAAGGAAGCGAAGTGTGTGAAGACGAGCTCGATCCCAGCTGTGTTTAGTTAGGTAGGGACGGGGATTCCTGCACAGTTTGTTAATGCTCCGCTAATGTGCATATTTTCTGTATCGCAGTGTGTGTGTGTGCATCAGCGGCGTGGGAATCTTCTCCTCCACTTATCTGCTCCTTCAAAACAAGAGTCCAGAGACACAGCAGGGGAAGCTACGCTCCCGCCTGACACCGTCCGACGCCCACCCAGCCTGCAGGTGACCGATGCTCCCCACGTAGCGCGACGCTTGTCGAATAAAACATCCCACGAGAGGCGATGAGCATCTACACGTTTAACGGCGTGCCTCGGTAACGAGCAGGGAGGGGCAGCTGTCAAAAAGCCATAAATGACAAGGAGTCTGGGTTTGTGTACCTGCGTGGAAGTATCATAAATAACTGTGTGTCATCTTCGAATCAAATCACAAGATCCTATAAAAACGGTAATAACCACGTCTGTGCATTCCTGCATTTTGTGTAAGTGTGTGTAAGACATCAGGGAGGTGAAACCAACGAGACCGTCACACTAAATCTTTCTTTTCTTTGCTTAAATACCATCATTAAGTCATCTTGAATTAGACGAGCAAGAACTTAACAACTAAAATCACACAAAAATGTAACTTATAGGTGCTTTTCCTAAACTTCCTGCCAAAAACCTCAATGTATAATGTATATAATGTATATAACACCTAAAACTGCACTTAATTGCTCCTTATAACACTTTCAGTACTTAACAACATCTTGGTGTTGTGCACTGGCATGACATCGGCTGCTAAGGTGCGTTCAGGGACGGTGGGTGAAGGGAATTGTGTTAAATTATACAATATAAACTGACTTGCAGGATACATTAAGTATCAAATCAGATTCATTAATCTACAAAAGTGATGCATGATTCAGTCTGTAACTGGTAACTAGCCTCCAAAATGTCCTGCAGAGGAGCTATAAGGTAGCAGAAAATGCTAATACTCAAGTACAAGTGTCTCAAGATTGTACAGTACTTGAGTAAATGTACTTAGTTACACTCCACAGCTGCTCATGAGGCTTTTTATAACTTTAAAGTTTTCAAATAAATGTAGTGGAGTATAAAATATTTGTTTCTCAGATTGAAACAGCATCAAACATGTGTTAGTGACACCTGCAGCCTGCAGCAGTTCCTCCAGCAGCCATGTGAGGGCAGCAGCGTGCACTGGAAGCTGAGGCCATGCAGCAACAGGTCTCTGATCCACATCTCCAACATGTTCTAGTTTATAATCCAAGAACCAAACAGGAAACATCCTGATAGACTGAACTTTTAGCTTCCTACTTCTCTTTTCTGTCTTTGTTCGTTAATCTTTGTGCAATAAAGTTACGAGATTCAAAGCCGTCAGAGAGACAAACAGGTGAGAGTGATGAGAGAGGAGAGACGGAAATAAAGGATAAAGAGTGTGTGTGAGAGCAGCTCGAGGACTGTTCAACACACACACACACACACACACACACACACACACACACACACACACACACACACACATACCTTGACCTTCTGGTCTACCCTGGCCTTTGTGTCGGCTGTGACCTTTGACCTTTCCTAGACTAAACTTGGTGTCTGGTGAGTGGATGAGAGGGCTGTGAGTGTCAGGTGTGTGTGTGTGTGTGTGTGTATGTGTGTGTGTGTGTGTTCAAAGCTAAATTCTATCCTTCCGTCACTTCAGCTCAGACTGAAAGACAAGGGGATGTTTCTTTTTGTCCGTCGAGACATTTTGGACAAAGGGGAGGCAAAATGGCTGCTATACCGCCATTTTATACGTCTGTGTGTGTGTGTGCGTGTGTGTGTGTGTGTGTGTGTGTGTGTGTGTGTGTTAAGATGAAGCCTAAACAAAGACGACCACCACCGTTTTTAGACTCCTGCCTCAGTCGGAGGATGAGCCTGCAGATAAAATGCCATACAGGGGCCCAGGAGTGTGTGATAAGACCGTCCTGTACATTAGACACACACACACACACACACACACACACACACACACACACACACAGAAACATAACAGTGACCACACACATATATCCGCCTAAAAGAGACTAACAAGTGCTCCATCAGCGAAACTCTGACGAGAGAGTGAGGGGGAGACAGAGTGAGGGGGAGACAGATGGGACAGAGAGAGAGATAGAAAGGGGAGAGAGAGAGGGGGAGAGGGGGGAGAAGGGGAAGGGGATAGAGGGAGACAGAGGGGAAGAGATAGAGAAAAGGGGAGAGAGACAGAGAGAGAGAGGGGAGAGAGATAATCAGAGAGGGGGAGAGAGAGAAAGATGGGGGAGAGAAAATTGGAGAGAGAGAGGAAGAGAGAGACAGAGGGGGAGAGAGAGAGACAGAGGGGAAGAGATAGAGAAAAGGGGAGAGAGAGAGGGGGAGAGGGGGAGAAGGGGAAGGGGGATAGAGGGAGACAGAGGGGAGAGAGAGAGATAGGTGGAGAGAAAATTGGGGAGAGAGAGGAGGAGAGAGACAGAGGGGGAGACAGAGTCAGAGACAGAGGGGAGAGACGGAGAGAGATAGAGACAGAGGGGAGAGAGAGAGAGAGACAGAAGGGAGAGAGAGAGAGAGAGACAGAGGGGGAGAGACAGAGACTCAGAGAGGGGAGAGAGAGGGTGTAGATATATTGAAAGATAACGTAAAGAGACAGAAAAGATCAAAGTCATCATTCGGGCTGGTCTCAGGGTCGAACTGCAGCCAACTCTGATTATCTGACTGCAATCTGAGCCTGTGTGTGTGTGTGTGTGTGTGTGTGTGTGTGTGACATACACACTTCCTCTCCATCTGATTATATACCTGTGTCTTTTCTTTACATATTTTAAAGGGCTGTTTCAACCCTCGGAGACTCCAGAGAAGATGACGGTGACACGTTGTCGTGGCTGTCTGAGGGTTCAGGGGTGGGAAAAAATAAAAAGAGGATCCCACCAAGAACAATAACTGGGTCGATTTAATGACTGCAACTACGAACGGACATCAATATTTTGGTGGATGTGCACATATTTATCTTAACAGTTATCTTTATAGTCATCGTTCTCGGTGCAGATGGCATTATTTTGATGTAATTCACTCGTCCAGATTCCATAATTGTGCCGTTTCATGAATTATAACTATGAAAAAACGCTATTTTAAACCCACAGACGAAATGTTAACACACTCATTTATCAGTTAATTAGTGAGTTTACAAAGACGTCCAGTGGAGCACTTACAGATTTCTATTCATTAGACGTAAAGAGCATGACGGGTCACAGTTGTCCTGATGGACTACGCTGCTGCCACACTGTCATTCATGGCCTCTCACTCATGAGTGGTGACACCTAGTGGTCAAACGTGGTAATAGCAGTCTGATCTGATGTTTGACTATTTATATCTCAGCCTAACTCATCTAGGTTCTTATATTTTGTCTAATTTTCTTCCTTCCGTTACTTTCTTTCTGTTTTTGCCCTCGACTGTCACCCACATTACGTCTCTTCTACTGTCTCTCTTGTCTTCTTTGACATTAAAGGATTTCTGCTAACCTCTCTCTCTCTCTCTCTCTACCTGCTCCAGGATTAAAGCGAAGGAATTCAAAGGGATGGAGAGACGCAGTCTTTCATCGAGAGGCCCGGCAGAGGGGCTTCATCCCTCCTTCTCTTATCTTCCCATCCCAGCGAGACACACATCCACTATCACTTTACCCTCATGGTGTTTTAAAAGAGGGGGGGAGGCGGCTGCACTCTCTCTTTCCCTCCCTGTTCATCTATTCATCCTTTATCCTTCACTCCCCTTTGTTGTCTGTGAAGAGAGTGTTTGTTGTGTTGCTTCTTCCATTGTCAAATTTGAGGATTTGCAGCTTTTTTCCGATTTATTTGAAAGTAAAGTACATTTGGGTTGTGCTTCCCTTCCTGTCTTTACTCTCCTTGACTGATACCGACTTTAATCCACATGTTGAAGTCGTTGAGTCATGATTGGGTGAGAAACTTTACTCCGCAGTGACGGAGAAAACGCTGACCCATCCCCGCTGGCGTCTTAACTAAATCAGGAAGTCCTCTCTTCTGTCTCTCTGGTTCTGATTGACACACATGGAGGTCCGGGGCAAAATTGAATAAAGCACATCCTCCCCGACCTCTCTGCAACTTGAAGAGCTTCAGTGTGTTGACTGCTCAAACACACAAACCATCCTGTCATCCCTGGCGCTGACCCATGACCCCTGGAGGTTTACCCAACAGGAGCGGATGTTATTGGACCTAATGGATCCAGTGTGACACAGATATTGAAGCCAGGAGAGTCCAACAAGCTTTCAAACATCGCGTTTTCTCTAAAACTTAAAGCCCCGTCGGCGATAACTAATGAAAACCAACTCGCTCCGTCTGGATCGTGTCTTTGCGGTGTTTGCGTTGGAGTTTATCACCCAAGGGAGCAACGGCGGCTTACTCAGGCATAAGCAATGGATTTAAGAGGCCGATCAATCCTCCTGTCTATCTGACACGGTGATTAAACTCCTCTCGATCGTCAGGAGGTGTGTTTGTTCCTCCCTCTACTTTATAACCGGATGTTTGTCTTCATGCCTCGCTACATGTTCGTATGCCTCGACACGTCCGTCCAGCCCTCCTCCTCTTTAACTGACAACAATGCTCCACTCTGTGTTCAATGCCCCTCAGAGGTATTGGCACAGATGTTGGCACATACGAGCCGAAACATCTGCACAGGGCAAACGGTAACAATGGAAATATGAAGATTCCTTCCAAGGCTCGTGTTTGTTTTCCGCACATTACGTCTGTCTGCCTCTAACGAGACGGAAAAATATGTTTATTGTTGTTATCATTACTGGCTCGTTAAAGGAATAGTTCAACATTTCGGGAAGTGGTCTCATTGGGTTTCTTACCACGAGTTAAATGAGAAGATCGATACCACTCTTGTCTGTGTACTGTGTATGTGAAGCTACAGCCAGCAGCTGGTTAGCTTAGCTTAGCATGAAGACTTCTAACAGGGCGGGGGAAATGGCAGGAAGTCACTGTCTGAGTGGGTTTTTGTACAAATTCAACAAACAAAAGGTGCTAATTAGAGAGTTTGGTCACCTTTAGGCAGTAGCTGTTTCGCCCTGGTTTTAGCCTTTATGCTAAGCTACGCTAACCAGCTACGTTTTGAACCAGCTGATACACTAGTGGTACTGATCGTCTCATCTAACTCTTGGCGGGAAAACAAAGAAAATGAGCAAGCAAATAAAAATGGTGACAAAAGGAATATAAAGCAGTCATCGACATAGAAAACAACAAAAAAAATTAAATATTGATATAATTTAGTAAAAGAACATAAATAGGTCATAAACTTAATACTATACTCAAGCAAGTGAATATAAATTACTTTTATGTTCATCTTTCAGTTGCTGGATTCAACTTTTTCTACATCTGTGAGTAATATATCTGTACAGAAACAGTATTTATATTGTAGCACATGCTGTTTATTTGTCTATCAAATGCCACATCTGATTTCTTAAAGAGGTGAACTTGACCGACCCTGAGCTCTGACAGGTGGTTCCCCCTCAGGGATCAACAGAACATCTCTAAACTCAAACATGACAACATTTACACCCCGTCTGTCTGTCTGTCTGTCTGTCTGTCAGATGTCAGCTGGGTTTGATTCATCTCATTACTGCTGTTGTTTATTGTTTGAGTGCAAGGTGCCAAAAGTTTCCTGCAGGCACGGCTCCTACACGGTCTAACAAACATAAATCCAGCCCACGCGAACATGAAGTCGTATCGGAAAAAACTGAGACGAGCGATTGATACTGGTCCAAAACAAACTAAACAAGCCAAGAGACATTTATAGGAGAATATTTAGCTCTCTACTTTACACCTCAGGAGTTAAGGAGCTGCAATGAATCCATAAAATTGGGGACCAATAATGGACTCCAACTTTCTTGTTTCTCTCTTGTGAAAACTAAAAAGTAGGTATATACACAATCCAGTCGTCAGCATAAATAAGTACATTTCTGCAAAACCACAGATTATAACTTTCTTCATCTTGCAATTTTTACGTTTGTTTCGGTTGAATCTTCTATTTCTCTCTCCTCACAACGCTGTGCTTATGCTCTCATTAGGTTTAGGCACAAAAAACACTTGGCTAGGTTTAGCAAAACGTCACAGTTTGTCTTAAAATGTGTGTTTTTGTCACCGCGGTCATCGATGGATACGGTCCAACTTCCCGTGAGAAATCAGTTGCTTTTGGTCACCACAAATATGGCTCTAAATATCTCCAGGTTTCCTAAGAAAACACCCAGTTTGAGACCCAAAACGTAGCTGGAAATATCTCTAGGTGACCTAAAATCACTTGCTTTTCACGCCACAAAAGACGCTTGAAATATCCCCAGATCTCAAGAAAAAACACTCCACAAAGATCGTCAGAATCTGTGCTTTGCAGAAACGTTAACTGCTATCATTATCACCTGAAACTAAGAAATTTCATGTCTTAGAAGAAGACATTTCTATTTCAAATATTGCCCAAAAGTAGGTATATAGAAAACCCAGTCGTCAGCATAAATAAGATAAGTACATTTCTGCAAAACCACAGGTTACAACTTTCTTCATGTTGCAACTTTTACGTTTGTTTTGGTTGAATCTTCTATTTCTCTCTCCTCACAACGCTGTGCTCATGCTCTCAGTAGGTTTAGGCACAAAAAACACTTGGCTAGGTTTAACAAAACGTCACCGTTTGTCTTAAAATACGTGTTATTGATGCTGCGGTCATCGATGGAGACGGCCCGACATCCCGTGAGAAATAGCTGCTTTTGGTCACCACAAATATGGCTCTAAATATCTCCAGGTTTCCTAAGAAAACACCCAGTTTGAGATCCAAAATGTAGCTGGAAATATCTTTGGATGACCTAAAAAACATGCTCGAAATATCCCCAGATCTCAAGAAGAAACACCCCACATAGAGCGTCAGAATCTGTGGTTTGCAGAAACGTTAACTGCTATCATTATCACCTGAAACTAAGAATTTTCATGTCTTAGAAGGAGACATTTTTATCTCAAATATTGCCCAAAAAAAGGGAATCTTTCCAGCCCAAACACACGCCCAACCTCCTCTCCACCTGTCACCAGCTACGATGGAGAGCACACCTGACCCCCCCTGACCTGAGAGTACAAAAGTAAAACTGAAAAGAGACAAATAAGCACCTTAAACGTCTCCCAACAATAACAGGTGAAGCGGGTAATACGGTGTCATTTGGGCCGAGCGGAGGGCCCGTACAGAGGTAGGTGGTTTTACCTGCCTGAGCTGTGTCATTTACCTGCAGGTACCTGGGTGTGAAGTGGAGGTCGTCGCTGTGTTATTGAGCTAAACTGGCGTACAGTGAGGCGGGCGGTAAGTGCAGGCTTGTGTGTCAGACAGTAATTGTTGTTTGGATACAGGCTGAAAGAGTGTGAAGCTTACAGTCAGTCTGGTTTTTGGCCAGAGGTGAACACACACTCACACACACACACACACACACACAGCTCTCAGCTGGGGGTTGTTTATTTTAATTTTTTACAGTTTTTAACCATTTTTTCCCCTGGCCATGAAAACGTGTGTTAGCAAGAGCGACAAGAGATAACCTAAATCAATAAAACACACGCTGAACTTCATGTTTCATGCAGAAGGTAAAACGTGGGCATGAAAGTGCGACTAAAAGACACCTTTCGGCGAAAAATGACTGCATTAAAGGGTGTAATTTCCACTGGGGACTGGGAGGACGTGTCATCTTCACTGTTCAAGAGAATACATTTCTGTTCTGCCTTTTCCTATGTCAAATTTTTGATTAAGTTTGAAGAATATTGGCTGTAAAATCCATAAATCTACTCCAAAAAACTTGCAAACGAGGTGACGGTAATTACTGCAGCCCTGAGTAGTGACTGCAGGCACAACCTCCACCAATCAGAGGATCGGTATGTATAGGTATGTAGCCTGAGAGGCAAAACCAAGGGGAAATGAAACCCATCTAAAAGTACATCCTTATTTATTATACTTTATTTGCACTCAGCGAATCACTTTCGGAGCAGCAGCAACTGTGAGGAGGATATTTTCTTGCCCTGGGTTTTGTCTCTCAGGCCACACAGAGGCCGACCGAACCTTCTGGGCTCTTCTCATTTCTCTTTTTTCATGCCTCTAAATCAATAAATCGATCCTCAGGGCACCGTTACATCAGCAGAGTGCTAATCAAACTAGCACCCTGAGTTTAAAGACTGAGAACACGGCACGCAGCTGATTATTCTCAGGTTTTTCTAAAATCTGCCGTTTTTACAATGAGGTCTGGTGTGGCGCACCTGTCTCTCTGCCTCCTCATAACATAAAGACAAACCCTTCCACTTATTTACAGCCTTCACCCCTCTGACCCGATGATGCTGAAGCATTTATAGAGGCTCGTTAGCGTACAGGAATGTATATGAAGCCGGCAGGTTTATACTGACGTATAAAAACAGCCACAAGTGACACTTTGAGGCATAAATCAGAGAGCGGAGCTGCTCCGCTCGTCGATACTGAAGTGTGAACAGCTGACAGGTGTGTATCTGTATATATACTGAGATAAGTGCTGACATATTGTAAGCAGCGGTGGAATTTAACATTTACGTTTCCTCAAGTACTTTACATAAACACTTTCCCATCTGATGCAACTTTCTACTTCTACGCCACTTTTTTCTTGTAGTAGAGTATTTTCCCAGTGTGGTGTAAGTACTTTGACTCAGCTAAAGGACCTGAATACTTCTTGTGCAGTCAGTCATCGATGAGCAAATCAGCTCACGCCCCAGTCAACGCTTTTATTGGATGCCATCGGTAACAGACGACAAGAAAATGAGCTCCTCGCCTACAGACACTGTTTGGTGTTCGTGGGCGTCTGATTCGAACACGGCGCGGGGCTACGGGTCAGGACTGTTGGAACATGCGTAACACGAATAGCGATCGTGTCTGTGGGTGCTAATGTGTGCAGCCGTGTGATGGGAAAGAAATAGAAATATTCAAATTGGAGCCCTGAGGCCACATTTCTTAATTTCTTCAGCTAATTAAACCAAATCTACAACATGAGAAGTATTAAAGAGGATGTGCCGTGTCTCCTTGGCGTTCAGAAATATGGAAGAAACTTGGATTTTTTACTGTACGAGAGCCAAGCCGGCACCGTGCAGACGAGACGTGACTCACCCTGCCGCCTTTCTCCGGGATGCACTTGCATCCTTTGCTGCAGTCGCGGCCGCCACACTGCTCGTCAGACTTGGTACCCTGCAGACACAAAAAAGAAGAGGAGGTTACAAACTGGGAATAGATGTGATGCATTAGACATTTTGGCGTTCGAATCCCCCTGTTCATGTTGGACGAAATCGGGTTAGTGAAGCTGAATAAGTCACAGTTTAAAGTATACCTGCAAAAGAGCAACAGTCTGTTCATATTCAATCATGAATAAGCAGAAAACAGAAGCAGAAGAGCCTCAGGTAACAACTCCATGAGTCACGTGTTGCATCAGCGAGAAGTCGGCAGATTTACAGCGATTTTAAAGGGATTTGAGGGGGATTTGGAAACGGATCAGATCCAGTCAGAGCTGATAATCTGATGACTGAAAAAAGCTCATGCTGTTTTAAAAAAGAAGAGATCTAATTATGTATCGAACGTGTGCCATCACGTTCTCCAGGTCATGAACAGTGCTCCCTTTTGTGCCGGCGTTGTGATTACAGCCCTTTTTTCTTTTCTGTGTTCTCTAACCGGGCACAGATGAGTCAGGGTTTGACCTCCAGCTCTGTCTCTCTTTGCTTGTTGATTGGTAACAGAGACACAAAACCAAGCCTTAACTACAACCAGAGACGAAGCTCCGAGCAAAAAAGAATAGAGCCAGTGATAGCGGCGGCAGCCCCGGGGAAACAACTCCGCATGAGTCCTTTCATGAAGTCACTGCGACCTGTGGGACGCTTGTCTGCTTGAAATGACAAGACCAGAAGCTCCAAGCGACTGAAACACTTCCTGACCAGATGGATCACAGAATATGATACTACAGTTGGATTTAGGCAAATCCCATACCCATTCCCTGAAGAATGACTCCCGTCCCATCAAGCTTCTTATTTATTTCCTTACAATGGCAAAGGAGTCTGACATCGTGATTGGACATCATAGCAAACATTCTTCACGTCAAACCAAAGGAAGTTAGGGTTGGACGAGGATGGTCATGAAAGGGTTTGACACGTGGCGGCAACTCAGTCGATGGCCTTGAGATTCAAACTATGACACTCGACTCATCCCTCTAGCGTCTAGACTTTGGTTAGACTTTCAAAATAAAGCTGGCGGAGGTTTAGGCAGAAAACTACTTGGTTAGGTTTAGGTTACGATCTTTACTTTGGGTTACAATGACTACATACAGTCTCAAAACTAGTTGTATCAGTTACGAACGCTAATCAATTGTCACAAAATGGACTTCAGCACTGCTCTCCGGAGGGAAAGTCCAGTGACAACTACCTCAAATTGACTCCCATCCCATCCTGTTCCCATTTACAATCTGTTTTCTCAGGACGGTGAGTCACATTGTTCGTCCAGTCATAACAAACAAACCCTCTTGACATCAATCCCAAGGTGTTTAGGGTTTGTGTGGACATGCGACGGTTTGCTATGACTGGATGCTTCCAGTTTCCCACATCGCAATGCACTGTTCAGGTAGCTGCAACCAACCACCAACCAGCCCCCAGAGAAGCTCCTTTTTGTTCTCTGCTCGTTGATCAGTAACAGACACAAACCAGCCCGGATGACAACCAGAGTCAAACATCTGGGTGGAGAATAGAGCCAGTGATAACAGCAGCAGCCGACCAGAGGAAACACTCAGAATTTAAATCTAAATGTCCACTTTTTGTCCGCGATACGACCAGTAAACAAACTCAGCATCAACATGTGTAGCCCATAAACTCCGAGTGAACTACAGATTAACCTCTTCTGCGTTTCGGGGTGGCATTCCTGAGATATCAACCGAACATCATGCGGCGCTTTTTAGAGTTCATAAGCAGGCGGAGAGAGCTTTAATAAGCTGACATATGAGTGGCATGACTTCAAAACGCCGCACGCTGTCTATTCACTTATGTGCTCGCGCTGGGTGGGAGGGGATGGACCACATAGTGAGCGTCGACACATTCATGATTTTTGGATGTGTCAGCTTCGTATTTGTGTATTTCTGGTTCTGAAACGCTGCGTGTGGCTCTCAATTTTGTATGAATATCTGATTAATAGTTAATCGTCACCTCTTTGTGCAAATGTCTCATAAGAGTCCATAGTTTGGGGGTCTCTTCGGGGTCAACCTCGCAGGTCATAGCTGGCATTTCAATGTGATTAGTGGATGAAAGGGTGCCGGCGGGGTGTAGAGACGTGGAGGAGACGGAGGGACAGGAGGGGTGGAGGGACAAAAGGGGTGTTGGCTGGGGTGCGATGGAGGCTCAGAGGACAGGGGTGGACGAGGAGAAAGTGTGAGGAGGTGAGAGGGTGTGTTAGTTCATATCCACAATAATCCACAATAATCGAGGTCAAGGACCCTCCAGGACCCCTGGAAGTAATCGTCAGATGGTCTAGTCTGGGTCTCAGTCTCATTTAATGAGAGCCTGGGAAAGACTGCGGAGGTGTCTGAGAAATATTCAGATCCATCACAGATTATCTATAATAACTCATATGACAACTTTAAACCTGCATTTATAGATTTGTAGGCCATTTAGGGGCAGCCAACGAGAACACAATACTGATCATGTTTTCACCCAGAACTTTCAGACCCAGAAACCTTACTTGACTTGATTTTGAAACCAAAACACAGACTTTTAGAGACTTTTTACCCCTTTATTTTTGCAATAAAAGAAGTATAGAGCATTTTTATGTTTAATTCTTGAGTGAAAAGTCTGTACACACCACTGTCCGACAGTATCTTTGTCTGCCTTTCAATCTGATTGAGTGCAACCCCAGTGAATGACAGACGAATTGACGGAACAGATTTTATAAAATGATTGCCCCTTTCTTTTTTTATACAGGACTTTTTATACAATTCTTCATTTCAGGATGTCTAGAATTTGTCAGAGTATTTCTTTCTCTTCTTCACTTCTTTGTCCATCCCTCACCCTCCCATGATGATGAGGTGTAAATCGTACAGTTGACTACGGGTTGTGACAAATAAAAGGTTCAAAACGTGTCATAAATCAGGAAAAATACCAGGAGCTATGTCTCAAGGAACTGAAAGGTTTTTCCACAGCAATCTAAAGACCCACAAACAAAAAGCAAAGCGACAATTGTTTTCATACGTCATTTTGCGTCATCGACCATCCGGCATATGCTTTGTTTTTTAAAAAAAAGATCCATGTTGACATGTCGAAAGCACAATAAACAAAAAAAAAAGCTGGTTTGCAGCTGCAGATTTTCCAAAATGGAGACATAATGAAATACTGCGAGTACGTCCACTAATCAGAAAATGTTCAGACAGGACATTGGGGTCACCAATGTCCTCCAAAGGTTCTTAGTCGCTGGTTCCTAGTTCATGCAGTGGAAACGCAGTTAATGACAATTAATATTATACTTATATGTAGAACAAAGAGTTGCCTTTTTACTGATAAATATAAGTGCACATAATCTCTCTTTTTTGCTCTGTTTTTGGTCTCCACCACCTTGACCTAAAAGCACCCAGAGCTTTTATACCCAGAAACCATACTTGATTTTGTCTGAAAAGTCCAATAATCTCTACTTTTTTGCTCCATTTTTGGTCTCCACCAACTGTCTTTCTTGGAAAAGAATGATAGAAAATTCCTTTGAGTAATAATTAAAAAATATTTGGTCAGGAAAAAAGACTGGTGGTCACACATTAAGGTTGCGCAGGTGAGATAAACGATTACTACTACTACGACTATAACCGACAGGATCAGTGACAACCATTAAACCTGCAGACAAAACGACTCGACGGACGAGAGGGAGAAAAAACGAGCAAAAACACACAACAAGGAGAAAGCGAGCTTGGCACAGACAGGAGAGAGAGAGAGAGGGAAGGAGGGGAAAGGTCAGTGGTGCTGCTCCTGCTTTCTTCCCTCTGATCTCCTCAACTCCTCTAATCACAGTGACAGAAGGAGGGCAAGAGAGGGAGAAAGTGAGCCGGGGAAAACGGTGAAATTTGGGCTAATGGAGGGAGCAAAGGAAGCGAGAGAAGAGGGGTAAAAGAAGTGGAGGGAGGCCAGAGAGAGAGAGAGAGAGAGAGGAGCTCAAATTGATGTTTTGGCAAAGTGGGTAAAGAAGACAGAGCTAAAAATAGAAGCAGAACAAGTGATTTGGAGCATTCGCGGCACGCCAAATCAAGTCTAAAAAAGAACAACAAAGAGGAAGGAGCGAACCCGATGGGAATTTTATGCAGTCGAACCAAAAAAGAAAGAGTTAATGCTGCTCTCTTTGCTCCCATCTCTGTTATTTCAGCCTATTATCCTCCTTTCGTCGAGGCATGAATACTTCCTCAGGTGTTCTCCGGTCGGAGTGAGTATGCGAGCCATTGTTCTGGGATATAATCCAGCCTCCACCTGAGCAGGGCGGAGGTGATCCCGGTTCAATTTGCTCTGTCCACACCCAGAGTTAAAAGTGAAGGATGACACAGAGAGAAATCTAAAGCCAGCGCCCGGAGGGATGAGCGATCTGGGATGGTGGTGTGCAGGAAGACATGGACGCAAAGGAAAGAATGACTGGAGGTAAATAAACACACGTGGAGACGGACACGTGAGGTGTATTCAGATCGTGTAGACACAGGTAGCGCTGCCTGAGTGCACACAAGGTGGTTCAACACTTGTGAGGACGCTCTTTAGGAAGGACACTCCTCAGTCCCTAAACCAAACTTCATTCAAATTTTACGGAATTTTAGAAAAGTGGCAAAAATCTGCTCACTTTTAAGTTCAAACACTGGTCTTCACAAAGGTCTAAGCACAAAAGCGAGCACACACACACAACATTCTCCCATAGAGGACAAAGACTTACGGGCACAATGAGCTGAAACCCTGGTTTAACAATATGAAATGATCACAGGATCAACTTACACCCATTGAAACACAACCTGTGTGTGTCTAAAGGGGTGTGTGTGTGTGTGTGCTCTGGCACTGGCCTCGCACCACCATCATCAGAGTTAAAATACCTTCACCTTGAATTACTGCCTCCAAGCGCCAACCAGTCATCACTATATTGACATGTATAATTCCAACGTTTGCACTGTTATTTGTTAGTGGTCTTATTTTTGCGTGGATCGCCGTGGTAACAACGAATGCAGGCACGTAAGGACACGGGTTCTTCAGAGACTTTCTGAAGATACAAAAGTTTTAATCATTGTAAAAGGATCATATCTACTATAAAAAGCAATTATCAGACTTCTGAGACTTAATCAGTCACGTGTCAGTCACTAGAGACGCCGATGACGCTGCTTTCTAACTCACACTGTCGAGTTCCGTGCCGCTGTGCTCGAAGCTGCTCTGATGCACTTTAGATTTGATGTTGTTGTGTGTGTCGAGCGGCAGGTGACACAAAAGACGCTTTGAAATCTGATACGAGCGTCCAGAGTGAGAGGCATCTGTGGAAATCTGACTCGAATCTCAGTTTAAACCACCTCCTGATGTGTATTCTTGTTGTCCAGACTTCCTAAAAGCAATCTGGAAGCAATCAGGATATGTCAAAACACAGATTTGGACTGGAAGTCTGAACTTTTTTTTACACAGGAGTACAAAGGACTGAGAGAGAGCTTCGTCGCATGGTGCAACAACAAACACCTGGAGCTCAATATCAAGCAAAACCAATGAGCTGGTCGTGGACTACTGCTGTATGACCGCTAACCCTTGATTCCACTGGGCACGTCTCTGTTACCTGGAGTTCAGATTGTGTTTATTTCATAATTTCTCCTTGATTTTTGTGCCTCTACTGTTGTTGAGTAGGCTGCGTAGTTAAATCATTCTGTCATTTATCTGTTTTTAGTGTGTTTATATAGTAAAGATCCTATTTGTAAGAAATATGTAGTCCTGACTCATCACAAACTGACGCTTGAGTTGGGGGTGAGACTCAAAAATGACCTTTTCTTACAAATAGGACCTTTTAATATTTCTGACTTTGTTGTGCTGTAGATCCCGAAAATTCACTGGATGCGTTATGCCGTTCCGCTGTCAGACTTCCTGTCACGGACTACGGTCCACTTCCACTTCCGTCAAACATAGATGGAAGTCCCAAACATCTTCAACCTGACAGTACCTGACAGATCTCTACAAGGTGGGCGCCCAAGATCGGCGTCACCACTTCAGTATCAGACCAGATGTGAAGTATCGTCACACTCTCACCTTGACCTTTGACTTTTTAATCCGATTAGACGTATCTGCGAAAGGTGGTTATTATTAGCGTATAATGTCATGAGACATGTGACCCTTGACCACCAAATTCCAACCAGTTCATCCTTGAATCCAAGTGGACGTTTGTACCAAATTTGAAGAAACGAACAACCTTAAAATATCTCTGGAATTTGCTGGCACGGAGGTATAAAAACCAACACTGACCACCAGTTAGAAACAGGAAACAAACGGCAATCCCTCATTCTTAAAGTCCTGTACATCCACCTCGACTGTGGCGCTCTACGACTAAAGCCACCAGAGGTCTCTTGCTGAACTGTACCAGAAAGAACCTGCTTTGCATTTTGACTGAAGTGACCCTTTATGTTGAGGCTGAGATTAAGTTAAAGGAATGTTAAGCCGCCACAGGATCAGACAATAACACTGTAAAGACAAAAAGCGGCGTGCTCGTAATTTAGTGTCATTAGCTGACATAACGTGACGGGACAGGCACGTTCCCGATTGGTCTGCATGAATTACAACACTGTTCCTTCGTTCTCCCGGTCTGTCATCCCGGCATTACCCGGCTAATGTTCCCCAATCAATCTCCTCTGTTTGCTCATACTTTCCTGTCCAAACACTCTCATGTACATACGTCTAACGGAGAATTTTAAAAGCCGCCCGTAATACCTGTCTGCTGTTCATACACCTCAGGTTGGCAGCTTGTGGGTGACGGCTGACGTCTGGACACGTCTCAGCGTTCCTACAGGGTCTCGCTGATGTTATCCGGATGAAGTCTAGGGTTACCCAGAGTGTGATATACATTTTCAGAGACGTATAGCTGAGACAACAGAGCGTGATGTGACAGGACGGCCTGTTTGTTTTCTTAAAAACAGCGAGATAAAGCTTTGCATGCCTCGTATGTTATAGAATTCCTCACTGCTGAGGACGATGGTGGTTTGGTTAAAGGTCAGGACAGGCACGCATGTAATATGGAGGGAACGTTTGATCCTCATTTTTCCGTCTATAGTTCATAGAACTGTTTGAGTTCATCTGTATTGATTAGGTCTTCAGAAGAGTAGTCCTACAGTTTTGCGAAATCTACTATAGCTCTATACTTTGAGCTCAAGAACTGTAAATAATGTAAAGGTAGGAGTGCTTCCTGAACTCTGATTGAGTTTGTTAAAGGTACTCTTTTGACAGGGGTACATTTAGACGTACGAATCACATTGAAATGCCTTTATTGTCACGGCATAGTCACGTTGGACCGTAAAAACAAAACCACTGACATGTTCGCCATCAAACCTCTATCAGAGAGTCAGACGTAGGCCTTGACAACACATTTGTGCCACACAGGAAGTTATAAAGCGTACGATGTGATTGGAAAAACACAAGAGAAGAAGAAATGGTGAGTTACAGTGAGCACTGAGGATCAAACTGCCTCAAATCCCCAAATTGACCCTTCACGCTTTCCCTACAAAGTGCTACCCAGGAATCTGTTAAATCCACAGCCTGTCGATCAAGCGTGTCATCGCACGGTAACAACCAATGAGAGCTCAGTCAAACACCTGTCAAGCCGCTGCTGGTTTTTAACAACAAAAACCAGATTGAGATCCACTATTCGACCCTGAGGACTCTCTTTACATTTCAACTTTGAAGTTAAGGAATGACTTCAAGGGCACAAACACGATGAATGAGACTTTTTGACAGCTTGTGCAAAAAAATAGAAGGAAGAGTCTCTGTCCTCTCTCCAAAGTCTTATCTCACATCTCTTCCTCGTTTTGTCATCCCTCTTTTATTCTCTTTCACCGTCTCCCCCTCTTCATCAAATCCTTCCTTATCTCCCCTCCTTCCTCCTCTTCCTCCTCTTCCTCTCTGGTCCATCTGTGACCCTGACATCCACCACAGGAGACTAACCAGCTGTGTTTGGGCCTCCAGCGTTCCTCATCTACTTCTGTTTATTCCATGCTGCGTGTTAGCAGTATGGACTGTATATAAGCGCACAATCACAGCCACGTGCACGCTTTGTGTACTCGTACACAAGCTAATGTGTGTTTCTGGTTGTGTGTCTGTGTGTGTGTGTTCCTGTCGACGAGGAGGCCACCCAGCTGGAGGCAGGTCATCCATAACTCGGTCAGACAGCGGAAATTTGTGACGCTAAGTCAGACCCAAACAGGACGTCGCGCGAAGGCAGCTGACATGGCCGCCGGCTGGAAATGTAAATAGAGTAAAGCCGCTGTTGTTGATCGAAGACAGAATGCAGACACGTCAGGAGACGGGTTCTTCAGAGACTTTCTGAAGGTACAAAAGTTTTAATCATTGTAAAAGGACAATATCTACTATGAAAATCAATCATTAGACTTCTGAGACTTAATCAAGCACATTTAACATTAAATCTGCTTTATGTTATTCTTCGAGTAAAGCTGCTGTTGTTAAACGAAGACAGAATGCAGACTTTTAGGTTCACTTTCTGAAACTACAAAAGTTTTAATCATTGTAAAAGGACCATATCTGCTATAAAAATCAATTATTAGACTTCTGAGACTTAATCGAGCACATTTAACATTAAATCTGCTTGTATTTTTGTCAATCTTATGTTATTCTTTGAGTAAAGCTGCTGTTGTTAAACGAAGACAGAATGCAGACTTGTCAGGAGACGGGTTCTTCAGAGACTTTCTGAAACTACAAAAGTTTTAATCATTGTAAAAGGACAATATCTACTATAAAAATCAATTATTAGACTTCTGAGACTTAATCAATCACATTCAACATTAAATCTGCTTGTATTTTTGTCAATGTTATGTTATTCTTCGAGTAAAGCTGCTGTTGTTAAACGAAGACAGAATGCAGACTTTTAGGTTCACTTTCTGAAACTACAAAAGTTTTAATCATTGCAAAAGGACCATATCTACTATAAAAATCAATTATTAGACTTCTGAGACTTAATCGAGCACATTTAACATTAAATCTGCTTGTATTTTTGTCAATCTTATGTTATTCTTCGAGTAAAGCTGCTGTTGTTAAACGAAGACAGAATGCAGACTTGTCAGGAGACGGGTTCTTCAGAGACTATTATGTTTACTTTCTGAAACTACAAAAGTTTTAATCATTGCAAAAGGACCATATCTGCTATAAAAATCAATTATCAGACTTCTGAGACTTAATCAAGCACATTTAACATTAAATCTGCTTGTATTTTTATTAATCTTATGTTATTCTTCGAGTAAAGCTGCTGTTGTTAAACGAAGACAGAATGCAGACTTTTAGGTTCACTTTCCGAAACTACGAAAACACGAACATTCAGTCATCATCTCCTCAGGTCATACAGGAGGTCAAGAACACATGATTTGTTGCTGACAGGTTAAAACTTACAAAAACAATTATATCCCTAAAAAGCGCGGTTGACATCAGCTGTCACGAACTTTAAATCCAGATGCATTTTGGGGATTGATGTAAGCAGATAATAAAGCGTATCCCCCTCTCCATTTCTCAATCTCTAATCCGGTTAAGACCGTGTTAATGTTGCGAAACGCCTTTATGTCACAAACTTAAATCTAAATCCAAACGAGCTGCAGAATTTCCTGGCAGAGTCAAAGTAAAGACTTAGGGAGTAAAGCTGCTTCCAAGTGCCACATCTCCCCTGACACAGAGAGCACAGAGAGCTACAGAAACAACGGCAAGAGACTACACCAGGTGAAGGAAATGCACTAGAAACAATCGGAAGTATTTGTTTAATATACAGTATATGCTATTACTTGTGACTTGTAACCAATCAGATGGCGTTGTGGGCGGGACTACAGAGTGGCGACTACAGACAGAGAGCGCTGCATCAAGCCAAAACAACGCATTTTAAATGTATTTCACCAGCCAGCGGACAAAAAAATACAACCCCTGATACCAATAATTGGAATAAATGCTGAATATCATCCGTCTTTTCAGCTGTGAAATACTTTTTTTTTTACTTTTAAGTACAGTGCACGAGTAAATGTACTCGTTTACATCTCACCACTGCCGGAAGGAAGGAAAGGATCAAATCCCAACAAGCTGATGAGTTACACAATCCTGACATTTAAAAACCTCAAATTATCGTACGTATCATCAATCACTTTACACTGTCAACACACAACACATACACATCTACACACCCACACACCCCCACACACAACGGTATGTTATGTGACCTTTCTCGCCTCGACTCGGTTAATTTTCATATTGAATTTGATCGTTTTTAAAAGGATCATCATTTGTTTGTCTGCGTGCACGCATGTAAAAACCTGCACTGTTGACACACACGCACACACACACACACACACACACACACACACACACACACAGATACTGTGACCTTTCTCGTCGTTTCTTTTAGAGCGTTTTTCAAAGAAACAGCGAGCGGCGTGTCGATGTCGCAGCACGTCGAGGTGAAGCGATTCTTCCTTAATAAATGCATCATATTTCAAAAGATCATTATTTGTTGTCTCACTTGCACACATGTATAAACCTGCAGTCCTCACACACACACACACACACACACACACACACACACACACACACACACAGATCCCGAAGGATTGTGCAGTCGTGATGGAACAGAAACATCACCATTACACAGGATTAGGACTCGACCTGCCCGGCCTTGTTCTCTCTCTCTAACCCTGCTCGGCTCCATCTCTCTTTTTTTTTCTTCTTCATGAACATAATTAGAGACTTAAGGGGGGAAATTTAGCAATTTTATCATGTTTTTCTAAGAACAAAATGAACCCGGGGCGAGAACGGGCACGCAGGCCGAAACAGGAGCTAAGTAACATGTTCTTGCTAATAGCACTCTGGTTCTGGTTTATGTACCCTCTGGTCCTGTATTTAAGCCCTGCCCAGATCCTTAAGTGTATCGCTGTGAGTAGATTGTTATCAGCGAGAAGGCGGATTCATCCGCGACATTTCAACAGCTCTCAGGGTTTCGTGCCCCACCTTGCCTCTTTTAATGGGTGCTCGCCAGCTTTATAGGTTAAGGGCGCGCCGATCGCTTAAATCAGGGACCAGAACCCTCAAATCAACATCGTTCAGACCCTCCTCTAGGCTGAAATCTCTCTCCCTTTCTTTCTTCACCCTTTATTTGCGCCAATCATCGTGTGATTTATGACTGATTTGCACCTGAACACACATTTCACCTCCCCCCCCTCGTTGTCTGCGCTCCTGCCCGGACAGCAGCTCGCAGTTTGTCTTGGCTCGGACCCGAGATCTCTTCCTTTTGTCTCGCCCTGTACCGACTGCTGCATGCAACAACGCCTCGGAGATCTTTTTTTATTGCCGTCATGACATCATGACGCTGGCGTGAAGCTGCCTGCTGCCGGTTGTTCTGCCGGCGGGCAGCCCGCCGCCTGGAGGTTCATTCCAAGTGTGTCTGCGCGGAGAGGTGGAGGACGTGCAGACAATTTCGCCCTCGTCTGGGGGGTGTCTTTCAACATCACGGCTTATAAAAACGATGATTAATCATTTCCACTGGCAGTGGGAGAGGCGATTGGAACAATGGAAAAAATCTGTGCGGGCTCGGGGGAATCCCAGACACATCATGGCTGCCAGAAGATGTTTCCAGACTCTCTGTTCAATACATGTTCACAAAAAAGGTTTCTTCTAATACTGAACTGATCGCTGCAACCATCGTCGACCCTACGTGCCCTTTACAAGTGACCCGCTGTTCTATCACGGTCACTGTCCTGCACTCAGAGTGGATTTACAGCTTCGGCGTGAGAGAAACCGAACCCCGACCGGAAGCTCATGTTCTGACTACGTCGGACTGTCAGACAGCACTTTGGCTGCAGGTCTGAACACCAGGAAAGGGGGGGTCTCCAACGCTGAGTCTGCATCGGTGCAGCACCTTTTTGTATCGGTGATGCAGGAAAAACCACATAACTCATAAAAGATATGGGCGTCTTGTGTCACAATAGGCCTCCACGTGTTGTTACTGCTGAGTTCGTGCACGTTACACCGGAGAGAATCTGCAGTCAGCTCCAGTTTCTAGGCCGAGAGTAGAACCAGAGTCCACCAAGCGCCAAACGTGGGCGTAGTTTGTGTTTGGTGAGTAAATCTCGAAAGTCTCTCCAACAAACGGAAAGTTTGTACTGAAAGTCAACTGCTGTCCATTTGTGCCAGAGTCTAACAGACTCAGAGGGCCTTCACGGTGCATTCAGGTGCACCTCGTAAAAAACGTAAATGAGAATTGTCAGGGTCATAACAGTTGAATTGAATCGTGACCTTATAATCGAAAAGTCAAGTCAAATGTCGGATTTGGAGGGTCGTGACACCACTAAATAAAATAAAACTGAATTAAAAGATCAAAATGGAATAAAATGTCAGGGTCATAAACGTCTACGAAATACAAAATGTAACTGAATCGTGACCTTAACATCAAAAGTCGAGTGAAGTCTCGGTTTTGGCGAGGCCCTAAATAAAATAAACTGAATTCAAAGACCAAAAATTGAATAAAATCAAAATATTTGCTTCATAATCTATAATGATTTGTATAGAAAACAGGAAATAAAAAGATGGAAAGGTGGGAAATTGGCAAATATGGACAAAATCTTCAATATATGTAATTTTATTTGTGTGCAACAACTAGAAAGTAGCGAAGGAATCAAAGCATTTCATTGTGATTGTGATGCAAAAATCATAAAAAATCTATTATAGCCATCAAACACTTGTTCTTGTCTTTAAAGAAACATGTGTGTCGCTGCATTTCGGCCACGTCTACGGGAAAATGACAACAGTTAAAGGCAAAGAAAGTCTTCATTCGGAGCAGGCAGCGACTGTTTATCCTTTCATTATCAATATCATGTAGTCGTCTCATTTATTCTTGGCAGCTCACATGAACTACAGGGCCAAAAACAATATTTCTCTGTAAACAGGTGGAACTGACGACGTTCTGCAGGAGGCAAACATCCCATTTCTGTTCGAACAACCACGTTTGGCTGTTTCTCTGAACGGGCTTATCTCTCTGATTAATCACTCCCCCCTCTCTCAACCTGTTGATAGAACAATCTTTATATCCGACCACAAAGACGTCGTAAACGCTCTGACGAATCATCCGGTTCAAAAACAGAGACGAGTCACATCACACACGCCGGCGAGACGCTCGTTTGTGGTGAGTGTTTATGATTCGATTTCAATTAGCGCGACGGAGCGAAGCCAACAAGATGCTGGAGATAATATTTACGACCCACACTCAGGCTGTAACACCGGAGGGTCCATTAGTGAGGCGCTTTGTTAACATGATGCGGAGCGGAGTGAACGTGGAATCAACATGTCGCCCACCACGATGGTGGTTTTTATTAGCTTGAAACTCCCCCGGCGCAGCTTTCAAGAGCCAAACACTTGTTCTTTTAAGCGGCGCAAACAAACAAAATGCTGGTCATTGTTTGGTTTGAACGGTCGAATCGTGTTTCTCATGACTTTAACCTATTTTCTACATAAAACGAATAAAGAAAATACTCATAAACTGCCTACATTACATCCGTTTCATGTTATCGAGTTAGCATTTCCATCGTGAGCATGTTAGCATGTTAGCATGTGTGCTACCGGCCGGGGAGGAAGTCAACCTGGAAGCTAGGAACTCTTTTTGAAGTATGTGCAAAGCGAGCAGTTCTCGTTGGACTGAACAGGCGCCATTTTTGCTTTTACTTTAGATTTACGGTTCACGTCCACATATCTCCTAGATTTCAAACTGGACCAACATGGAGGCTCGTTTGGAAACTTTCTGTTCGTCGTTCCCCCAAAATGTGAGTCTGAGGACATTTTAGCTGGAGAATAAGCCACACAGTTGCTAATTCTGTCTTCATTTTATCTCGACAGTGGTTTGTTTTTATAGTTTTAGGGCGAGTTATGCTGCCTCAGAACCATTTCTAGCCATGTTTGGAGTATTTTGAGCCAAAACACAATGATTTCCTGACCCTAACCAACCGTAAGCACAGTGTTTTCACAATAAAGTTCAAATTGAACCGTAAGAAACGTACGTACGTGCCGAGTTTCAGCTACTTCACTCTGGTTGTCTCAGGCCGATAAATGTCTGTGAGCGTCTGCCCCAAAACACTGTTTTATAAATGCAAACCGTGAGAAGACGTAATTGATTTTAAGACATTAACTGGAGGACACGTCTAAACACAATGTGAGGAAACACACACACACACACACACACACACACATGAAGTGACAGTGCCCACCCCTCTTGATAAGTGCCGTGATAATCACACCTTTGAGATACGCTGAACGCCCCTCGCCTGGAGGAGGTGGGGGGGGCGAGGAGAGATGGAGGAGGGGGAGAGGTAATGGACTCCAACGGGTACAGATGGAGGCAGAGCTGGGATGAAAAGACGGTGTAATGGAGGACAGGTGTGAGAATAATCTGCAGCAGTAACCGAGATCTGGTTTCAGCTTTAAGGGACGAGAACATAAAGGAATAAAGACGGGGGAATGTATACATACTGTATGTGTGTGTGTGTGTGTGTGTGTGTGTGTGTGTGTGTGTGTGTGTGTGTTTTGTCCATACATGACAGACAATAAGACAGTAATTACAGCTCATATATAAGAAGGCGGAAATCCGAGATTCAGCGAATGTGCCTCAAAAGAGCAGGTAAGAGTCCTGACGTAGACTCGTAGAGGCCCGGAGGGACACACACACACACACACACACACACACACACACACACACACACACACACACACACGAATGCCTTCGTCAGGTGGAGTTTAAGGTTTCGTGCGAACAACAAGTGTAAACCGATCAGCGGGTCCCCAATGCATCGACGTGAAAGGATAAAATCCCCCGTAGACTCCTATGCCTATGAGTGTGTGTGTGTGTGTGTGTTGTGCAGGCTCCAGGCAGTGCACCAGGATGACAGCCTGGTAAAGACGATCCCACGGGGCAGATTAACGACCCGTTTCATATGTGGCAGAGCAGCGATGTGACTGTTTCAAGCCGTTATGCTAAGCTAAGCTAACTCTCTCCTGGTTGGCACTGATCTTCTCATCTGAACTCTGTCGAACTATTCCTTTAAATCTCCTCTGCTGAGTTATTTTCTCGATTGGTTGTTGGAAATTACAAGAAACAATGTCAATCAGCGTTTCCCAAAGCCCGAGATGACATCATCAAATGTCTTGTTTTGTCCACAACCCCAAGATATTCAGTTTACTGTCACAGAGGAGGAAAGAAACGAGAAAATATTCACATTTAAGAAGTCCGAACTACAGAATCTATCATCAAAATACACTGAAATAGTTTAAAAACTGAGTAAATCCATTCATCCGATACGTTTTAGATCAGATCCCTTGACTTTTTCTATCACATCACATCAATGTCCTCGACACAGAGGCAGAAAACACATCAAGAAATCCAAAAGTAACTCTCAAATAAACATCTGAAGAACGCTTGGACCAATGATCCGTCTGATCCGAGCTCTGCACACAAACGTATCCTCCTAAAAAAGCTCCGGGATCAATGAGCCAGCGTGCACCTCAGGTTACCTCACTGTATCCCGCCGCCGTGCCAAGCGAACGCCTCGCCGCTGCCAACCGGGGCCTATTTTTAGTAACGGAAGTCTCACGAACAAGAGGTGCTACTTCACTCCTCCTTGTCGAGGTGGTGTGAACAGAGAGGGGTGGTGGTGATCTGGACATGGAGTCAGCGTGTGTGTGTGTGTGTGTGTGTGTGTGTGTGTGTGTGTGTGTGTGTGTGTGTGTGTGTGTGTGTGTGTGTGCACACTGTTGAATGCCACACCTGCAGGCTGAACGAAAACACAACTCTGGCACCGGGAGCCACAGACACATGTTCTGTCTCTGTCTCTTTAAATCATCTTTCACTTCTTCCCGCTCTTTTCTCTTTTTTCCCTCTTTGACCCAGTTTTCTGTAAAATAATCACTATTTTCAAAACCTGAGGAATTCTTGACTTTATTGACATTTCCAGGTCAGAAGGGAAACAATCTGCTGGACTGTAAGTGTACAGGTTAAAGGCTTATTTGCCATTTTACCGAGAGTTGGCGATGATTAGCTTAGCTTAGCATAAAGACTGTAATCTGGCGGGAAACGGCTAGCGTAGCTTCATCCAAAGGTTACCGACAAACTATATATCTTGTTTGTTAAATCCTTACAAACACGGTAAAGTGTCACAAAATGTCGAACTATTCCTTAACTACGTTCGCGCTCTTTTCTGTTTTTGCAAATTAGCGATACACCTCGCAGCGTGGGAGCATCTTCAACATCACAGTTCCAATCTATAATACTTCACTTCACGTCTTAATTTAGCTACATGCTGCACGACAAGAACGAGTAAGACGAAATGTGACCTTGTTAATCCTTCCTTTCTACGTCAGCTTACATATAATTCAAACTTTGATTTCAACATTTGTTTGCACAAGTTAAAATCATGTAAAAGAGCTAAAAAAATCCAAGATGTCAAACTATGAATGACGTTTTCTTCTTTAAGTAAAATTAATGGATTGTATCGACAGTCTGCAGGTTATTTTGGGGTTATTTCGCGGTTACTTTATTGTTTGCCTTGGCTACAAGTTAAAAGACTTCGTGTATAATTAGATAAAGTAAAGAAAAAACAGTAAAACAGAATTAAAGAGAAGTCAAGTTGATGGTTTTTGCTGCGTGGGAGCATCTTCAACATCACAGTTCCAATCTATAACACTTCACTTCACGCCTTAATTTAGCTACATGCTGCACGACAAGAACGAGTTAGACGTAATGAGACTTTGTTAATCCTTCCTTTCTACGTCAGCTTACATATAATTCAAACTTTGATTCAAACGTTTGTTTGCACAAGTTAAAATCATGTAAAAGAACTAAAAAAATCCAAGCTGTCAAACTATGAATGACGTTTTCTTCTTTAAGTAAAATGAACGGATTGTATCGACAGTCTGCAGGTTATTTTTGGGTTATTTCGTGGTTACTTTATTGTTTGTGTTGGCTACAAGTTAAAAGACTTCATGTAAAATTAGATAAAGTAAAGAAAAAACAGTAAAACAGAATTAAAGAGAAGTCAAGTTGATGGTTTTTGCTGCGTGGGAGCATCTTCAACATCACAGTTCCAATCTATAACACTTCACTTCACGCCTTAATTTAGCTACATGCTGCACGACAAGAACGAGTTAGACGTAATGAGACATTGTTAATCCTTCCTTTCTACGTCAGCTTACATATAATTCAAACTTTGATTTAAACATTTGTTTGCACAAGTTAAAATCATGTAAAAAAAATCCAAGCTGTCAAAACTATGAATGACGTTTTCTTCCTTAAGTAAAATGAACGGATTGTATCGACAGTCTGCAGGTTATTTTTTCATGTATAATTAGATAAAATAAATAAAAACCAGTAAAACAGAATTAAAGAGAAGTAAAGTTGATGGTTTTTGCTGTTTTTCTACAAGGGTTTTGTTCGAGAAACACAAAATGAAGCAAAAATAAGTATTATATTTTACACATTTTGTCTGACTTCAAAGGAAACAAGAATTTTATTTAGGGCTGCAACATATTCTCGATTAATTGATTAGTCGTTTGGTCTATAAAATGTCAGACAATGGTGAAAAATGTTGGCTCAGGGTCAGAGAATGTCCTCAAACGTCTTGTTTCCTCTACAACCCAAAGATATTCACATCTAAGCAGCCGGAATCAGGAGACTTTTAATTAATGCTCAAAATACCTGGCGATGATTAACCGTCATCACTTATTCCTTAAGTTCCTCCGACCACAGCTTCTTTCCTCCTCGTGAGTCAGGTCACGCAGGTAAAAACATCACCGGCCACAGATCTGATTAACCCTCAGTTGTGGCTAAAGTTCACTGCTGACACCAGACATAATCAAAACCGCCTCTCCTGTCTTTTAACCATCTTTAATGAGTGGATTTTGTGGATTTAAGAGACAGACAAGAATTCCCCTCCGCTGACTCATCCTCCCTCCGTCCGTCAGCTGCATCTGCTTCACGTGTCCCGCCGACTGAAGTCGGGCCGCCTGTTCAAACACCTGAGCCCACATGAATAACAGAGCCTGCATTTCGCTGTCACCGCAGTCTGCTCGCGCGGCTACTGTGCAGCCAGACGGAGATATCGAAACCACAAGGGTTAAAAACCACCATCTGAGTCATCTGAGACACAACACTGAGTCCTCGACCTTCAGCTTCCCCTTTCTGACCAGAGGCAGACAGCGAACACACCTGGGAGAGCCTGTGGCGATGTCATCAGACCACAGGAATCATTCACTCCATTAAAATTTCACTTTTTACCTCCTGACTAACAAACGACAGCAGCTTCGCTCCATTAAATCTCGCTGATGATGCTGACTCAGCGTGGAGGAGTCTGCTGAAGTCTAATCTGTGGTTTTGTGTTTTGATCAGACGGGCGGAGTCGGTCTAGATCGCATTATAAATCTGACGGATGATCCAAGAAGGGAAGGTTGGTTTTGCAGGAAGGTCAGAGGTCAGAGGTCGAGCATGGTTGCTAATGTTAGCATATAAATCTTTCTTTTATATTTGATGACTTGATTGTCGGATCAATCAATCAAACATTAAAAATATATATTCAGGAAAACACTCAGATTAGGAACATGCAGCCACTTTTTGCAAATTGGACCCTCTCTCCCATAAAATCCTGTCCGCAGGGTCCAGTGAATCCTCTGATACGATGAGCGCCGCAGCGCTGCGATGTCCTTAAATGGAAAAGACGTGTGAAGTGGAGTGTGACGGTGTGAGTGTGAACCTCCTGCACCACCTTTTGTTTTTACTCTATAAAACAGATCAAATACGTGAAAACAGTGGAGCTGCATCTGAAAAGTGACTCTGATGTGTTTCGAGGCCGAGCTGCACGACGCTGAGATGTCCATAAATGGTAAAAAGGTCCAAAACTGAGGGTGAAGTCCTGAAACAAGAGCAGAATAAAGCTGCTTGCGTTGAACCTTGAAAAAGACCTTGAGATTTTTTCTACAACTAAGCAGCAGGTCAGCCCTGATCTTCTTCTCTTTAATGAATGAGTTTGTCTCTTTTTTTGGCTCATTTCTCTCAGAAACACACCAGTTAAACCAAAAGGATAGAAGGACTTGATTACTTTTATTTTACTTTAAGTTTGAGTCAAACTGTCAGTAAACACGAGACGTGAGCAGCGTATTTCTTCAGAGCCGTCACAGCGATTTGTTGTTACCTTTGGATAAGTAACCGTAACGACCGTCAAAGCCTTTAAACGTCGTCTCACAAACATTTTTGGGAAATTCCCCTTTCGGGGAAGATTGATGTCACTCTCTGCTGTGACTGGAAGGCGATTAGCTTAGCTTAGCATAAAGACCGGCCTGTCAAGGGCCCGGAGTGGAAAAATAAGACGTCTAAAGCCGACTAATTAACATGCTTTATCTGCGTCTGGTGTTTTTTTTGTCCTTTGGTGAACAAACTTTAGACAGTTTTAGCCCAGTTTCACAGGGTTTTATGCTAAGCTAAGCTAGGCTAATCAACGCCATTGCTATTTAAAGGGTTACTCCACCAATGTTACACATTAAAGTGTGTCTACTGTCTAAGGGAGCACTGCTGGATGTGTGGAAAAAAGCAGTATCTCTGGCTCCTGTGATGTCACTCAGTGCATTGTGGGTAATGTAGGCGGCGTGATGCTTGTTTTTAGCCGTTCCAAATAATAAAAGGATGTTTTGCTTCCTTTTCAACGTCCATTGCTATTTAAAGGGTTTCTCCACCAATGTTACACATTAAAGTGTGAAAAAAGCAGTATCTCTGGCTCCTGTGATGTCACTCAGTGGCTGAGTGCATTGTGGGTAATGTAGGCGCCGTGTTTTTAGCCGTTCCAAATAATAAAAGGATGTTTTGCTTCCTTTTCATCGTCGCTGGTTGATGTTAGCGAGCTGTTAGCAATATCACAAAGGCTTCCGGCGTCTTTTAAGGTGGAACATTTTCTTGCACGGCACTTTTGATGTTGCGAATCGGCACACCTTAAATGTCAATATGGCATTTTTGACTCGTGCCTCTTGTATGACAGACGCTTCAGGTGATGATCGGATCTTTAAGCGATCACATTTTATTTGATTTTCAACCGGATGATACAAACTGAACACTTTATTTCCTCACATGGAGTTAAGAAGTGTCGGAGCGGCAAAGAAATGACTTTAAATTTCCCCCTTTAGGACGGACTGCAGCTCATTCAAACAAATACCGGGGAACGAAACTGCAACCACACGCTGTAACCAGGGTCGGAGTATGTCCACATATAGGTCGCCTGCAGACAGGAAAAAAAAAACCCAACCTCCCAGCGATGCTATAGACTCCCTCCTCTCCCCTCGCCTCTCCAGTCAATCAGCTTTTCAGCAGCTCCTAAAGCAGCATGGTGAGGTTAAAATATCACCCTGACGCTCCGTCTTTTGTGATCTGATCCACCTCTTTCTCTTCTCCTGCACTGTGTGTGTGTGTGTGTGTGTGTGTGTGTGTGTGTGTGTGTGTGTGTGTGTGGAGAAAGGGGGAGACAGAGGAGCCGAGTGTGAGAACAACAGAGTTACCTACAGACCATTAGACTTTGATGGGAACCAGTAAAATACAGCCTGAAGCTGTGAATGGGAGAGACAGAAAGGAGTGAGAGGAGGAGGAGGAGGAGGAGGAGGAGGAGGAGGAGGAGGAGGAAGAGGAGGAGGGGAGGGTTCAGATATATACCAACGCTCAAGGACGAGCAGGACAGAGACAGAGAGGGAGCTCAATTATTTAAGGATGATCGTATATTATGACTTTGTTATCTTACTGGAAGACAAACGAGATAAAAGAAAGAGGTGAAAAGTGAGACGGAAACCAAATACGGAAGCTCAGAGGGGACAAATGTCACTGAGAGGCCACCTGCTGTAAAAATGTATAAAATAAATCACAGTTTAAAGAATTTAGATTGAACGTAGACAAATAAAATGTTGTTAAACTGTTTTAGTCTCCGAGGAGATAAAGATAACTGTCGAGTGGAGAACAGAACTACGGAGGCTCGGAGGGGACAAATGTATAAAATGAGTAAGAAATAAGAAGTCAGGAGGTTTTTATGGAACAAGATGACTGGTTATAAATTCAGTTTTACTCCTGATTATATCCTTTTCTTGTTGTATTTACAGTTATACACTTTTGTTTTAGATTACATTATTGTTCAAATTTACGTTACTTATCTTTTAGGACAATTTCTCTAATTCCAGCTTCTGAAACGTGAATATATTTCTGGTTTCTTTCCTCCTCTACGACTGTAAACTCAAATTAAATCATTTAAGGACGTCATGAAACACTGATCGTCATTTTTTGAACCATTTTCTGAATTTTATCGGCCTTAATCGAGAAAACAATCGACAGATCAATCGTAGTTGAAGCCCTAATATTAGTTGTTTTTCATATATTCATAAATAAATCAGAAGTACAGACGGGGTCGCTGATGGGTCAGAATATTTAGTGATGTCAACAACATTCATGATTTTGTATCAATGTCAATGATCAGGACAACAAACAGCCACATCAGCTACAGTCAGAGGTGAAGAGGGAGAGAAAGTCCCCAGACTCCCTTAAAAAATCGCTCAATTTTGTGAGTTTTGAGTCAGGAGACACTTTTTTAACTTCATGAAACACTGTCTGATGATGAATTCTTAACTATTTGGGCCTTTTTGTTAATTCGGCATACGTTATACGCTAAGTTCTTTCTTTCTTTGTGTGAAAAAACATTACCGGTGTATGTATGTACAGTAATAACAGTGTATGGAAGAGACAAGAACAACTGTTTTTCTTTAAGGCAGATCATCGTGTGTCATGTGGAGACAGTTTGGTTTAAAACCAGTCATTAAGTGCAGATACACTGTAGAGTTTGTCCTCAGGTTAGAGCTCAAAAGAAAACGAGAGGTGGAAATAAAAGCATTAGATGATCATCGGACCGTGAGGGCGGAGGAGGAGGACCTGAAGAGCTCTCGACTCCCACCAGACACATAACGACGAGGTGTTTCGTTAGCTGTGGGCTCCTCGGGCGACGTATGTGTTTATGTGTACGTCTGAGCGGGCGAACATGTGTGAAGACGAGGCAGCTCCTCAGGTGAATCTGAGCGGAAGCTGCGGTCGTGGTTGGACTGTGATGAAAGTGAAGCACGGCAGGTGACGTCGTTTAGGGCGCGTTAAACGGCTGCTTCCTGTGGCTCGCTGACGTACGCTTTGAGGCGGCGAGGGCTGGCGACGGGGGGAGGAAGATGAGGATTAGAGAACGCAAAAGAACGGCGTCCTTAAACAAACCGAACGTCTGTCATCGCAGGTTTACAGCTCAATGAAGGAGGAACAAAAGTTAAGGGTTCGACTGGAGAGAGAAATATTCACTCATGATGCTGAAAGCTTCTTCATGTGTTTTCATTTTGATCCAAACTGCTTTACACGTCTTATTTCAGAATAAAACTCTACATTTTTTTTCTCCGAATCTTTTCTTCGTGCATGTTTCTACAGAAGAGAAACTGCTTTATGTGTCCACATTTCAAAATAAAAGTCTTTGCCTTTCTTACACTGGATAAAAACTCCTCTTTACATGTCTTATTTTTTGAATGAAACAGCCACGTGCATTTTATATTTGAAAAGGAATCTCTTCTTTGAACATCTAACCTATTTAATTTAAGAGCAAATGTCTTTTGCAGAATCTCATTTTGGCGCCAAAGTCATCTCTGAGGGTTTTATTTTGAAGTTTTGACTGTTTTTACTATCTTGATCCAGAATAAAACTCTTGTCTGCATGCATTGTCGTTCTTCTGGAAGCATCGTACAGGGAAACAAAGTTGTTTTGCACATAATATGTTGCAAGGAAACTCTTCTCTGCATGTCTTATTTTGAAATAAAACATATTTTCTTCTACTACATTTAAAGAATCTCTTCTTTCTGCATCTTATTTTGAAATAAAACGCATTTTCTTCTATTACATTTAAAGAATCTCTTCTTTCTGCATCTTATTTTGAAATAAAACATATTTTCTTCTACTACATTTAAAGAATCTCTTCTTTCTGCATCTTATTTTGAAATCAAACTTATTTTCTTCTATTACATTTAAAGAATCTCTTCTTTCTGCATCTTTTTTTGAAATAAAATGTATTTTCTTCTATTACATTTAAAGAATCTTTTCTTTCTGCATCTTATTTTGAAATAAAACATATTTTCTTCTACTACATTTAAAGAATCTCTTCTTTCTGCATCTTATTTTGAAATAAAACTTATTTTCTTCTATCATATTTAAAGAATCTCTTCTTTCTGCATCTTATTTTGGAATCAAATGTTTTCAGAATCTTATTTTTGAGCCAAAACGTTTTGTGCAAATTTATGTCAGAAGTGTAAGAAGAAGAATTCTCCTTCCTGTTTGAGGAAACTGTTTTTACCGTCATAATTCAGTATGAAGCCTGTCAGCATGTTTTGTTTTCTTCTCGGAGCGTCTCATTGGGTTACAAAGTGTTTATGGAGCTGGAAGGAAACCCTACTTTGCTCGTCTTATTTTGAAATGACGCTGCTTCACGTGTCTGATTTCAGAGTGAATCTCTTTGTTGTGCATCTCATTCTGAACTGTTTTGTGCAAATCATGCCAGAAGCAAATTCACCTTCACAAAAATAGCTTTGGTTCGTATCCGGTTGCAGGGAAACGTAACACTTCTATCTGCATGTTTCTGAGGAAGATCCTGGATTCTTTGCACACATCATTTCATACAAAAAAACTGGCAAAACCCTCCTTTGTTTGTCTTATTAACGAATCAAAATATCCTCGAGGAGATTTATTTCAGACGCTCATCGTTTAACGTTTCCTCACACATCACCTTTTGAACATCTTCGTGTCCTTACAGGAAGAAATGTCAACGTCAGCCCGGTCGAAACAAAGTCAAAGGAGACTTAGCAACAAATACCCTTAATCCGCCCGATGTGTAAAAAAAGAGAGACACACATGCACAACCGCGATTTGCATGCATATTTCAGCATGCTGCAACAGAGCAGGAGTAACCCAGCAGCCTCAGACAGCAGAGAGCGAGCGAGGCAGCGGGGGAAATGTCTCCGATACCTGCAGGCGAGACCGTGTTGACATACTTCTATTATTAAAAAAACATCAATCTGGAGGCTGCAGACAAACGGCTCGCCTGCAGTAACGCTCGCAATAAGAGGAATCACAGCACAGTTTGGACTCGGGGGCTGTTTTTTTTTTGCCTTTTGTGTTTTTTTTTTTTTTTTCCACATCTGGGGAAGGTTGGGAAGGTTTCGGCATGTCGGAGCGAAATGAGGGTTTGACAATATCGACTCGTGCGGGCAGAAAAGACGCGTACGCTTGCACGCTATGTGAACACAAAGGGCATAAAAGATCGTAGGGCAGCGGAGCAAAGACCTTCTCGAGAGAACAAACGGCCATTGTGTTCTGTCAACATGCAAAATGGTAGTAGGAGTGTCACTCTGTCTTTACCGTACAAGATATAAAACAAAGCTTTTTTTTG
Organism: Lagodon rhomboides; assembly: GCA_039737535.1. NCBI lineage: Eukaryota > Metazoa > Chordata > Actinopteri > Spariformes > Sparidae > Lagodon > Lagodon rhomboides. Next base: position 19,931,536 of record CM077806.1, read on the forward strand.
ACTATAAAACATCTGGAGGCCAAATCAAAGCCCTGTTGTGGACACAAAGGGGCCCGAGTTGGCCTGCAATCATATAAAATGAATACAAGTAATGAAAAGTATATTTAATATGAACTTCTGTTTATGCTGCTGAGGTTAAAATGCTCTTCAGCTATGTAGGATCACTAAATTTGATCCGTTTTTCATAATCTAAGCAAAGCGAGTGACGATTTGTGTTGAAGACAGTCAATTAAAGGAACTACGGAAGCCCAGAGGGGCAAATTCAAATAACTACGAGGAGACTTAGAAAGATTATTCTGGCAAAACATTTTCTTTTTCTGTGTTTTTGAGTCATAAACATAGGAAAGAAAATAATTTAGATCAGACTCAGACAATGGATTTACATGTTTTGTTTCAAATCTGCCTCTTTGGGCTTCCGTATGGTATTAAGTTGAACTTTTGGCCCTCAAAGGGTAAAATATGTATTTTTTGTGAGTCAAAACTGCTCTTTAAATATGTAGGATCACTACATTTGACTTATTTTTTAATAATCTGAGAACAGCGAGTGACAATTTGTGCTGAAGTTAGTCTATGAAGGGAGTTTAGGATGATACGGAAGCCCTGAGAGGCAAGTTAAAGAACATTTAAGAAACTTTGGAAGGTTATTCTGGCAAAACATTTTTCTTCTTTACATGTTTTTGAGTTTTACGACTTAAGAACATCGAAACATTTTCTCATTTGCCTCTTTGGGCTTCCGTATTGCACCATTTAGGGGCTTTTTTTGGCCCTTGATCCAAAGATTTTCCCTTCGAGACCCAAAACAGAAACCCAAGTTCCCTTTAACCGAAGTGTCACTCTGTCAATTAAGTCAATTAAGCATCTTGCCTCTTTTGGCACCATTTAAGTGCTTGTTTTTGGCCCTTGGTCGACCCATTAAGTTTCAGTTTTGGCCCTCAGTGGAAGAAAGTGTGATGTAGAGGTTATTTTATTGAATCATCACGTCAACTTCCTTCAGTGAAGCTGCAGAACTCCAATGTAGGATGTGTAGATTCGCCCATTAAAGCCTGCCAGCCAACACTGAGGGCTCCAGATTTCCTTAACGTCTCTCTACATTCCTTCACATTCCTTCTTGTATCAATAAATCCCCGCTCATGCCAACCTATAGGTGAAGAGAAAGTCACCTCCATGCTGGTTCCCACTGTACGCTGACACCGATGAATGGATGATTCCCAGCTGTCGGCCCCGTCTTTTATACCGCCACGATTTACCATCGCCCCCCCTTCTCGGTCTCTAGGAGCGCTGCAATGCGAGCGACATCCAAGCATTTCGTTCACATGTACCGTGTGTTAATTGAACGGAGTGCAGGGAGCCAGCGGAGGCCGTATATATCGCGGCCCAACATCCCACCGCATACCGCGTCTCCGTCTGCAGTCGCCATGTGAGGAGCGCCGGCATCCTGGGGGGATGTTTAGGATGCTTCGGGGTACCGCATGAGCTGGATATGTAAATACGAGCCACCTAAGGTTGTTACAGAGAGGTGCACAACTTAAACGTTTCCTGGCGCTGTAATTAGATGTTGTCAAGAGATTTGCGGATGCAATTATGATAATTACAGAGATGCGATTTTAGCAGGAGATTAATGTGGCTGAGCGGATGAAAGACGATCAGATATCGAGCGTAATTACTTCTCCGGTTGTTTTAGCACCTCTCTAACAGCGTACCGCAGCATTTACACTGTTATACTGTCAATATGTGTCATTTATTTTTATATATTACCCAGTTTAATCTGAACTGACTGGAGTCATATGAGTGTAAAGTGGAGTGCTGCCAGTCATCAGCTTCTAATGAAGTCATCCTCCGTTTATAGCCCGTCCGGTTCACAACCTGGACTGTAAGACGAGCAGCAGCAGGAGGAGGATGTGACCAAACAGACCTGGCAACAAGACAGGTCGCCCACGGCAACCAGACAAACAACACATATCTGACATGACAACGGTGTGCACTCTGTTTTAAGATGCTCACACATGAGACAATCCCACTTGAGTTTTCTCGGCTGTCACATATTTGGTTTAAGAAGGGTTTAAAAAAAGATCAGAGATGCAGTTAGAGGTCTGACGGGATAATACCTTGTGTTTATTAGGTCAGGAAGGGTTGTGTGACGGCCTACGGGGATTCTATCAGGGTTGTGTTGCTTGTTTAATGTCATCTTTTCACCAGAAACCTCCGCACAGAATCAGGTGCATTCCTCTAAATCCACAAGACAAGCCCGAGCCTTTACAGCCTGACGCTGTGCCAGCATCGATTTTGAGAAACATTCGGATCTAAGAGCCACAAAATTAAGCTCAGTCCTCACAGTCGCTAATAATCACACGGTGCCAAATCTCAAAGTCCATCTCCTGTTTGTTTATGTGTCTCAGATCAAGATCCCGCACCTGTGTTTACCTTTCAGGAATCTCTTTATCTGATTTACTTTCACTCTCGATCATCCACGCTGCAAAACAAATGCCTGTCAGCGCTCTAATTTCTCGTTCCGCTTCTTCCAGAGAAACGTTCACAGGGCTCGTTCTCGACCTTCCTTTGTAATGTTAGCGGTGCTTGTTTCGACAGATATAAGGTTAAGGTGTAGCAGAAATGTTGGGTTTGGACAGACTTCAACCTACTACCTTTGATTTATGATATATTGAGTTTATTGCATCTGGATGAAGGCCTGCGTCTGTTCAGCAGACTTCTCAAGAAGTTGGTTAAACACAAAAAAATGTGCAGATGTAGCCACGGCAGAGATCTGTTGTCAAATACACTGTAATTATCAATCAATAAAAAGCTCCACCTCACCTTCTCCCTGCATTTACATGTACACTAACAGCATCTTTATAGAAAGTAAGGCTTCCCTTTGGCAAAGTTAGGCTCGCTGTTAGCGTTTGTGCCAACAGCTAACTGTTTCCAAGAACCACCTGTTGAACCACAGTGTTTTGAAATCTACATATAACAAAGAAAACACTACGAGAAAATGTCATTGTTGTTAGACAAAGGTAGGCTAGCTGTTAGCTTCTCTTTCAAACATGTCTGCAGTTGCGCTTAAAAACAACCAGGCTAATCATCTGTAGGTCAGATGAACAATGGGTTGTTAGCTTACTTTGGCTATCAAGCTATTATACACATTCCAGAATTACCTGATGAATCCCAGTTCATTAAAATCTAAATGTTACAAAGGATACAATTTGTAAGAATGAATAAAAATGCCTTTCTTTAGATGAAGCTACGCTAGCAGTTAGCCTCTCACATCTCCTGCTGTCATGCTAACAGATTCCTTCCTGTTTCCATGGCTTGAAAAAAAACAACCAAGCCAAATGTTTGTAGGCAGGATTAAGAACATGGATGTCTTTTTTATAATAGTTAGTGAGCTAAATAGCTACATCCAAGAAAAATAGCAACAGAAAAGTGGTAAAAGGTATGAATGCAGCTATGCTAACGCTAGCGTCTACTCGGTGTGTCAGCACTTGTCCGAATCCGACATACAACAAGACAGCGTTGACAAGCTGACAAGGTCTGACAAAATCCATCACATGGATAAGAAGCGAAGTGATTCCTCTCCAGGTGTTCCCTCTTCTCATGAGGCCAGAGGTGAGGTGAGTGGGAGGGCGAAGATGCCCCCGAAAGACGGAAGACAAATGGATGATGGGACCCAGGAAGTGAAGGACACCTCCGAACCAGGTGCTCCCCTCAGGTGCTCCACTTGTCCTACACTGTGTTTAAAATGACTGATGTGACCGGCTGAACCGAGGGTGCCCCGCCACATTTGTCTTTGTGCCGTTTCGCCAACCATCAAGTCTGTCAGCCCGACATTAGCATGTCTGGACGGTGACGAAACCCCCCAAAAATGAGTCGATTATAAAACAGCAGACGGGGTAAAGACAATAAAATAAAGAAGGCGTGTGTCTGTTTAATGACCCGTTAAATACAACCTTGGTAAACCACAGAAGAACATAAAGCTGTCAAATCAAAATGTGATTAATATCCTGCCGCATGACTCCTTAACGACGTCTAATGTACAGAACGGCCATTCATGCCCTCGAACTCCAAACATCAGCCTATATAGTACTCATCACCTCACCTGCTGCCAAGTGTGTGCGCGACACACATTCCTCTATCTCGCATGTCTCCTCTATCTCCTCACGGGTTACATGACAGGACAAGAGACGTACATAGCTGTCCCTCACCACTGTGGGAGTGTATGGAAGGAGTGTGTGCAGTCCGAAGGTGTGTGTGTGTGTGTGTGTGTGTGTCCAAACCACACAGCTGCTTTTCCTGACACACTTTCCCTTCAGAACAAACTACATGGTTAGTTTCCTTCCGTCCCTCACGCACTCCATCCATCTCCTGCTTTTCTTTCATCTCAGATTTCGTTTGAACAAGTTTGTAGAAGCTTTAGAAAATGAAAAATTAATCTTAGATCAACACTCTGATGGATATTTATAGATGTATGACTCTGATACCTATGCAAAAAGCTGAATTTGGCATTGAACCAAACTAAAGTCTACGATCAACCAAAACCAAACCAACCAACCAATAAATCAACCAACCAACCAACCAACCAACTACACAAGAAACCAGCCAACCAACCAACCAACCAACCAACCAACTACCCAAGAAACCAACCAACCAACCAACCAACCAACAAACCAACCAACCAACCGAAACCAACCAACCAACCAACCAACCAACCAACCAACCAACCAACTACCAATAAACCAACCAACCAACCAACCAACCAACTACCCAAGAAAACAACTAACTAACTAACAAACCAACCAATAAATCAACCAACCAACCAACTACCAAGAAACCAACCAACCAACCAACCAAAAAACCAACCAACCAACCAACCAACTACCCAAGAAAACAACTAACTAACTAACTAACTAACTAACTAACTAACTAACTAACTAACTAACTAACTAACAAACCAACCAACCAAATCATAAGCATAAATAAACATAACCATGACTACTTTGTTCCATTTCCACCAGCAGATCCCGCTAAATTCTGCACACTGGACCTTTAACGTTTGATTGACAGCTGATCTTTACTTAAGCGGCGCAGAAACACCAACACAATGAGTGCTTCAGAACAAACACGGTGGGTAATCTTGATTTCTGTTCATTTAGTTATTAATTACATTGACTGTTTGGGTATCTAACATTAAACCAGTGGTCCTCACTTCAACAAATGGCCCTTGTGAAAAAAAAGCAGCATATCAGGAATTCTTAGATCTCCCACGCCCTCCTCCAGATAAGTAAAATTATCCATTTCAGACAACAGCCCTCCTTCAGCGTCCCCTCGGATTCCTCAAATTCCCAGATTTGGAAACATTGAGTTCCTATATGAGGTCTCTCCAGACCATTAAGCCCAGTGATCCTGACCCCCTGCAGCCGACAACATGACATTCCTGACCTCGGCGGTCCACTCTGATCCACTCCACTTCTCCCTGCTTTCATTCCTCCTTCCCCTCCCTCCTGAGGTCCTTCCTCTGGTTCAGGGTCAGGGAGTTGGAGGAAGGGATGAAAGGTGACGGAGGAGATGGAGACAGAGGAGGGTTGTGCTGTGACGATATCAGAATTTGGACTTTGATAGCAAGAGGGTTTGATTTACCAGTTTTTTAAACAGTTTAGGAGGACTGGGAGGTTTGATAATGCAGTAATTAGCTGATCGTAGACTTGATTCTGGTGTTCAATGCTGAAGTTGGTCTTCTGCAGACGTATCAGGGTAGTATTAATACAGACTATGATGACAACAGAACAATCGTTAGGCTCGATAACGAACTGGCAAAAGGATTTTTTAAATTCCAACACCTTGTTGGTTGTTTTATTGGTTTGTTGGTCAGTTTGTCGGTCGGTTGCTTTGTTTGTTGGTTGCTTGGTTATTTGGCTTGTTGGTCAGTTTGTTGGTTGGTTGGTTGGTTGCTTTGTTTGTTGGTTGCTTGGTTATTTGGCTTGTTGGTCAGTTTGTCGGTTGGTTGCTTTGTTTGTTGGTTGCTTGGTTATTTGGCTAGTTGGTCAGTTTGTCATTTGGTTGGTTGGTTGCTTTGTTTGTCGGTTGCTTGGTTATTTGGCTAGTTGGTCAGTTTGTCGGTTGGTTGGTTGCTTTGTTTGTCGGTTGCTTGGTTATTTGGCTAGTTGGTCAGTTTGTCGGTTGGTTGGTTGGTTGCTTTGTTTGTTGGTTGCTTGGTTATTTGGCTAGTTGGTCAGTTTGTCATTTTGTTGGTTGCTTTGTTTGTTGGTTGCTTGGTTATTTGGCTAGTTGGTCAGTTTGTCATTTGGTTGGTTGGTTGCTTTGTTTGTCGGTTGCTTGGTTATTTGGCTAGTTGGTCAGTTTGTCGGTTGGTTGGTTGCTTTGTTTGTCGGTTGCTTGGTTATTTGGCTAGTTGGTCAGTTTGTCGGTCGGTTGCTTGGTTGTTTTTTTTAGGTGGTTTGTTGTTGTTTTGGTCTTTCAGGTGGATGGAGGATTGGACTTGGCCCAACACAGACCCCATTCACTTTTAGCGTAGATCCAGGAATCCAGGAGTTTTTCACTTTCTTTAACCTTGTACATTTTTTTTTTATTTTTTGCATTTCCTTTAATTTCTCAGATTATGGCTCATGGATCTTGATGAGATAAATCAATTCAAGATGGAATTAAAGGGGACTGTTGGGCTTTGGCGGAGGTATTCGCTCTACTGAGCGCCATTTTAATTACAAACAGATACAGATCAAAAATATATAACACCCCGAGGAACAGAACGCCAGCGTCTACACACTGACACATGTTTTAACACAGAGTCATATCCTGTCTGCAGGTTCACCTCCACATGTCTTGACGCAGGTGTACCTGTGTGTTTTCTTTAGCCTCATACCTATAAAAACGGGAATTCGGGACACATACAACAAATTTCCTGTCTCCGTATGTTTCATGCGTCGTCCTATCAAAGTAGGAATGTAATGCATTTGTCTTTAACATATCCCGTCTGTCCAAACTTGTTAAGTGTATGTTTTTCTTTACGTCTAACGGCTCACACGCATGCCAGACCTGGGTCACCTGCAAATACCTCGAGTGGTTTGTTTTATTTGACAGAAACAATCACAGAAAAAAAAGCTATTGAGGAGTCACTCCAGTGTGTGAGGATGAACTACGGGCAGCATGTGAACCGCCCTGACGCACTTGACTGTGACCATCTGGATCTGCAGGCAGGTTAAAACAAACTCGGGGTGATATTCGCAAACAGCGCTGGGCAACGGGGATCAGCGTGTACTTAATCGCTAAGCATCGCGGAGGGAGCGCTGCATGGGCATGCCTCCGCCTGGCTGGTACCTACATGTGCAGGTCCGCACCACTGAAGTTCAATGCTGCGAGGAGCACGCATAGATCTGAACCGGAGCATCTACGTGTTTAGGTGTTACGAGCATGCGCTTGTGTTTCACTCCGTTTGTGTTTCCAGGTAATCAGCGCGCCGTCTGCACACGCTCAGGTTCACCGTGCACGCACAATGTATGCACGAAAGGGTAAAGGACACAACGTATTCTGAGGCAGCCTTTCAAAACGAGGCGTACTGAAGCTTTTCTTTACATCTGTTTCTCCACGCCCGTCGCTGGAACGGAAACTTCGGGCGTGTTGAAGAGGTCGACCACAGTCAATTCTCGCTGATAATGACACAGAGAGGTGTTTTATTTGAACATGTGGGACACAAAGGTAGCGTTAAGGGGAAAAGGACGAGGAGGACCAGATTGATTTGGTTCCCAGTCCTGAAAACAGTTGTTGCAATACCAGCACTTTCACATCTTACTCCCTGGTGAACCGTGACTGTTTCCTGCTTACCAGTACTCTTTTCTGCCATCTTTGATTCACGCCAGGTTAGCACCGGCGCTCGCCACACGGGGCTGTTCAAACGAGGCGGTTCCATTTTCCTATTTGTTATCGTCGCTGCTGTTTGTGGTCGTGTTTCGTTTCGTACCGTCCAATCAGAACGGCTTCGTTCCATTACACATTTTCATGTTAGCAGTCGGTGAAACACGGGCGAGGAACAGGGACGTACAAATTGGACTGATGCAGACGTTTTCTTTGGATCTTATTTTGGACGATCGCCGACGCAGATTTTTTCCCACCGAAATGGAAAGAACATCGAGTCGCTCCTGTAGTGTGACGATGTTTTATTATGCCAAAGCTTATCGCAGCGGCTGGCAGAGGCAGACGTACGACGCTTTTCAAAATAAGACAACTACTGCAGACATTCTTACATCGTTCAGATCCGCAGTGATTTAATTTTGTGCCATTTTTGAAGCCTGTATCATGCACCCATATTCATATAGAGTCCAAAGAGTCATGGCTCCATTTCAACAGCTTCATATAAACTGTAAGAAAACTGAAAAATGATGTTTTAATAAACATATTGTCCCTAAACGAGCGTCAGCCTCGTTGAACTGGACCGGAGTCGATCCTCAAGTGCAGCAGTGCATCAACAAACATCCATCACAGTAATGAGGGAGTGCAATTACACAGGTATTTAAAGTGTGTGTGTGTGTGTGTGTGTGTGTGTGTGTGTGTGTGTGTCTGTTGGCTTCACAAACACTGCTCTGTAGTAACCCTCCGCAGGAACTGACTTGAACAACAGTTTAGACTGTCAGCTCGACTACTGTCAGTCAGTCAAACATCAGGAGTGTGTGTCCTCTCTCTCTCTCTCACACACACACACACACACACACACACACACACACACACACACACACACACACACTGTCTCTCTCTCCCCTCTTTCTCTAAATACCTCTATAATTACACTATCTCATCAGTTGAAATGATCCTAATCACCTGGAGCAGGTGATAGGTAGACGCTCCGTGCTTCTCTGCACACACACACACACACACACACACACACACACACACACACACACACACACATGTTCACACACTGATAGCAGCGAGACCAGATCAGATCAGAGTTGTGGGCGAGAGGTGTTTAACGCGTCGGTACATCTCAGCAGCCTGCAGGCCTGAGATTCAGGAGGAGGAGAGGATGGTTTTGGGTTTACCACTCGTCCCCCCCCTCGGACATTAATTTTGACCCTTCCGTCCTCCTGTCCTCGGCGCCCCGGTGCCCTCGACGCAGACAGATGAGGAAAGAAAAGAGAGAGGGAGCAGAATAGACGGACAGACAGCGGGGGAGGGAGTGGGAAGAAAGAGGGAGGGGGCGCCGGAGAGGATCGCCCCGGTAATTTACGGCTTTTCATAGTGATGCAAAAGGGTCAATAAATTGAGTTGATGTGGGGGCTATTGACTCACACACACACACACACACACACACACACACACACACACACACACACACACACACAGAATAACCTACATCTGATTTGCAGCCTTTTTTTTTAAGACGAATAAAAAAAGTTACTCGTGTGTGTGTGTGTGTGTGTGTGTGTGTGTGTGTGTGTGTCCGTGACCTTTGCAGCCACGGACGCCGACAGATATACGACGGCCTCTTTATATCTCCTCTGCGCCCACAATAACTCTGATGTCCGTCCCCTCTCTCTCCTGCTCTACCTCCTCAATCCCTCGTTTCTTCTCCCGTCGCTGTTTTTCTCGCTCTAATCGGGTCGACGGCGACTCGCTGCGAGAGAAGAGAAGGTGACGACCCCTCCGATCGAGGTGACAATACCAGGAGCTGAGGGTGACCTTTGACCCCAGCGGGCAGCTGTGCTCCACACATTCCTCCATCCACAAGTGGAGGAGACGTTTCCTGACATACAGTATCTCTCTCGGCACGCTCTCCGACAAATGTTTGATATTCTGATTCGTTGACGAGTCGATTAAACGTCACGTCTTCCTCGTCGAATGTTGCTCTGCTGACGACACCAGTTTTACCACTTTGCTGTGTCAAAAACCCGACTTACACCTGGTAAACGTTCTCATGTTAGTGCAGGTGTATGAACATATTTGCTTTGCGTTCGCGTTTGCTGATTACGTCTTTTTTTTATTACTTTGAACACGTTTTTTTTCAATAAATATCATTTGTTAAGTTTTATATAGCAAGTTTAAGTCATGTTTTGTAGGATAATGTGCAATTTTAGCAGTGTTTCAAATATAATGTGGTTATGAAGAACATGGTTTGTCTTTTTCCTGACAGTTTTTGACCTTCTAGATGAAACTGTGCTCAACATCGACTGTTTTCTGAGGGTTTTCTTACTTTCAGACGAGTTGATGAGTTGATTAAATGTCACGTCTTCCTCGTCGAATGTTGCTCTGCTGATGACGCCAGTTTTAAAGACCCGACGTACACCTGGTATTAAAGTGCGATCTATATCCGGACACGTAATCCGGATAAGGAAAAACACACGTTAGTGCAGGTGTATGAACATATTTGCTTTGCGTTTGCGTTCACCTGATGAAAATGCCGCTCAAATCGGCACTGGTTACGTCTTTTTTTATTACTTTGAACACGTTTTTTTACAATAAATATCATTTGTTAACTTTTATTTAGCACGTTTAAGTCATGTTTTGTAGGATAATGTGCAATTTTAGCACTGTTTCAAATATAATTTGGTTATGAAGAACATGGTTTGTCTTTTTCCTGACAATTTTTGACCTTCTACGATGAAACTGTGCTCAACGTCGACTGTTTTCTGAGGGTTTTCTTACTTTCAGACGAGTTGACGACACAAGTCACTTCTTACAAATCATCCCCTATATGTGTTTGATTTCCTTTAAATCCAAACAGTATGAGTTCGATGTTTTAGTTTCGGATGAGGGACTCGGATGCTTCTGTTCCAAAACCCCCAGATCTTCAGATAACCCTCGCTGACATCTTGTTGCTAACTAACTGAAAGGCTCGACGGCAGCCAGCTGAAACATGTCCGTGGCACAGAAACACTGCCAAACAAAATCTAAAAAAAAAATGTTTGTCTTGCAATCATCCGCTTTTTCCGCGTGCCGACAGCTCCGGGATTTCATCTGGCAGTCTTTGGCAAAGTTCTCGTACGGCTGCTTGTTGCGAAATATCTGAGTTTGGCTCCGTTGTTGTAGGTTTTGGCAAGAAAATACGTTCATGTTTCCTGAAGCGGATTCCGAGAAAAGCGTTATTTTGGTCTCTGCATGTGGCAAATACGCTTCAATCAAATGTTCTCCAGCCGTTTGTGCCAACGTCTGGGCCTTTAATTGACAGATAAATGGGATTAATTGGTGCATTTGTGATATGATTGTTTGGATTTGAGGCCCTGCGGTGATGCTGCACCGTGAATAAACTGATATTAAGGTCAAACTAACACAATTAAAGTAAGTGATCTTCTTTATCAGTGCTCGCTTAAAAACATATATGAAGCAACACACACACACACACACACACACACACACATCATGGTGTGTAGCCCTGTTAAACCCCCTCCGACCGCGACAGCAGGCCTTTTTGAATGGTAATGCCATTCTCTCCTCAGCTACGGTGAAAAACACCACATCACAATGCGCTGCTCATCTTCTTCTCCACCACGGTCCTGCTCTGCTCTACAGGGGGTCTCACACACACACACACACACACACACACACACACACACACAGACTCACAAAAGGACGGATGGGTTTCTTGCTGAAGGAGCAGCAGCAGCATGTCGACACAAACGAAGTGAGATGGATTGTAACCTGGTTTTTTACAGGCCACACACACACACACACACACACACATTGTCTCTCTCTCACACACACACACACACACACACACATGTAAAGGCCGTGCTGCCCTTTGAACAGTCAGAGCAGAACAGTCCCCAGACACCACTCTGCTCCATGTGAGGGGCTTAAGGGGCCCCGGGGAGCCGTTGAAACCTGGTGACTCGGCAGGTCTCAGACCTGCTGCTGGCCGGACAGCGACCACAGAAACACATGATAATGTCTGAGAAGACGCTGAGAAAACACACAACACAACACACAACTTCAAATAAACAGACGGTGTACAGTAGATAAGGTGGAGGAGGTCGGGGCAGGTCAGGAGAGTGAAAGCTGATGGTTTCGGTTTGATAGGCGATAAAGAAATGTGATGTGCATCTTCGTCGGAGGAGGACGAACAGCGTGACTGTGACAGACTGATAAAAGGAGGTGTGATTCTGAAGGTGCCTGAGTTTGGCGTCCGTGTGTTGCAAGAAGTTACGCAACGCCGAGGAGGAGACGAGTGACGTCGATATGTAGCGTTAGCCTGGTGAGCTAACAGGTTGCGACGGATGAAATGAAAAATGTGACTTGGAGGAGGAGGACGAGGACGAGGAGAAGAAGGAGGAGGACGAGGAGAAGAAGGATGAGGGGGAGGAGGAGGAGAAGGAGGAAGAGGAGAAGGAGGAGGAGAAGGAGGAGGAGAAGAAGGAGGAGGAGGAGGAGGAGGAGGAGGAGAGGAAAAAGAAGAAGAAGAAGGAAGAGGAGGACGAGGAGGAGGAGGAGAAGAGGAAGAAAAAGAAGGAGGAGGAGGAGGAGGAGGAGGAGGAGAAGAAGGACGAGGAGGAGGAAGAGGAGAAGGAGGAAGAGGAGAAGGAGGAGGAGAAGGAGGAGGAGGAGAAGAAGGAGAAGGAGGAGGAGGAGAAGATGGAGAGGAAAAGAAAGAAGAAAGAAGAAGAAGAGGAAGGAGAAGATGACAGAGAAGAAGAAGATGACAGAGAAGAAGAAGAAGAAGAAGGAGAAGAGACAGAGGAAGAAGAAGGAGGTAGAGAAGAAGAGAAGAAGAAGGAGAAGAAGAAATTGAAAAGGAGCAGAAGACTAGCGCACAGTCAAGCTAATAGCCTCCAAACTGACTTCAAATTTGACTTCGAGCTCGCCTTCATCCTCCAAACTAAACCTCAGACTGAATCTCTTCTCTGTGTCAGACCTCGCTCAGCTCACAGATAACACTGCAGTTTGAATATTGGCTTCTTTTTAACAGATCAGTTCACTCGGCCGCTTTAGCGTTAGCCGTCGCTACAGGTCGGGTTACACGTAGAAGCTGAATGCTGGGTATTGTAGATGTAAAGCGGGCAGAACAGACTTAATTGGCCTCCTTCTCCTCCCCACAAAGCGTGGTACCTATGACCCAGTGAGTGTCAGGTTGCCTTTAAATCTTTACGTTTTTAATCCGGACTCCCCTTGAAGAGCTTTGTGTGAGGCGGGCTTCACAGGGGAACACTTCAGTAAGGAGATTTACATACAGCACGCTCTTAAATGGGTCACTGGGTTACATTCCTGTCCCCGTCCCAAGAAGAAAGACCACATTATTTTGTATTTAAACGTAGCTTAGCCCTCTCTATAAACACGGCAAACTGGAGAGGTAAACTGTTTAAAAAGCTAAAATAACTTGCGGGATGCAACGCTGTCGTAGGGGATTTTGCCAGCGCTCGTTCAAATCGGTCCTGTGAGTGATTTAAAGGCCGGGTGGGAGTGAAGGTGCGTGTTTGACAGATCAGCTCCCTGCTGGAGGTGGATTCACCCGGGAGGCCACCCAGGAAGCAGAGGAGGACGGCTGCCAGATACCGAGTGTGTGTGTGTGTGAGGCCTGAATGTGTGTAAAAAAAAGAAATCGTCTATAAATCATTTATCACGCTGATGAGGAAGCCTGTCATCGTGATCCTACAGCGTGTTCTTTACGATCTCGTCAATAGATCTGGGAACACTTGTCTTGCCTGCGCATGTGCGACAAACATCTGGAAGCATCTGAATCAAATCCTTGTCCTCTTCCAGCACATCAAAGTGTGAACGTGTGTCCGCCATACACTCTTAGAAATAAGGGTTCCAAAAGGGTTCTTCTACAAGGGCTGAGGTTCTACCTGGAACCATTTGCTTCTGAAAAACCCCTTCCCGAAGAAACTGTTCTTCAAGGGTTCTTGGTAACATTAACGGTTCCAGTAAGAATCATTTTTATTCAGAGAACCCTTTTTTGGAGAAAGAGTTCTTCAGGGATTGTTGAAAGCATGGGTATAAGATCCTGTGTGGGTTCTGTGTAGAACCTCTCATGGGGGGTTCTGGGTGGAACCTTACACACACAGTTCTAGGTATAACCCTTTATGTTGGGTTCTAGGTAGAACCCTCCACCTTTATCAAAGTTTCTATCTGGAACCATTTGCTTCTGAAAAACCCTTTCCTGAAGAAACGGTTTTTCAAGGGTTCTTGATAACACTAATGGTTCCAGTAAGAACCATTTTTATCCAGAGAACCCTTTAAAAACCCTTTCCTGAATAAAGGGTTTTAAAAGGGTTCTTGGTAACACTAACGGTTCCAGTAAGAACCATTTTGATCCAGAGAACCCTTTAAAAACCCTTTCCTGAATAAAGGGTTTTAAAAGGGTTCTTGGTAACACTAACGGTTCCAGTAAGAACCATTTTGATCCAGAGAACCCTTTAAAAACCCTTTCCTGAATAAAGGGTTTTAAAAGGGTTCTTGGTGACACTAACGGTTCCAGTAAGAACCGTTTTTATCCAGAGAACCCTTTAAAAACCCTTTCCTGAATAAAGGGTTTTAAAAGGGTTCTTGGTAACACTAACGGTTCCAGTAAGAACCATTTTTATTCAGAGAACCCTTTAAAAACCCTTTCCTGAATAAAGGGTTTTCAAAGGGTTCTTGGTAACACTAACGGTTCCAGTAAGAACCATTTTGATCCAGAGAACCCTTTAAAAACCCTTTCCTGAGTAAAGGGTTTTAAAAGGGTTCTTGGTAACACTAACGGTTCCAGTAAGAACCATTTTGATCTAGAGAACCCTTTTTTGGAGAAAGATTTCTTCAAGCATGGGTATAAGATCCTGTATGGTTTCTTTGTAGAACCTCTCATGGGGGGTTCTGGGTGGAACCTTACACACACAGTTCTAGGTATAACCCTTTATGTTGGGTTCTAGGTAGAACCCTCCACCTTTATAAAAGGTTCTACCTGGAACCATTTGCTTCTGAAAAACCCTTTCCCGAAGAAATGGTTCTTCAAGGGTTCTTGGTAACCCTAATGGTTCCAGTAAGAACCATTTTGATCCAGAGAACCCTTTAAAAACCCTTTCCTGAATAAAGGGTTTTTCAAGGGTTCTTGGTAACACTAACGGTTCCAGTAAGAACCATTTTTATCCAGAGAACCCTTTTTTGGAGAAAGAGTTCTTCAGGGATTGTTGAAAGCATGGGTATAAGATCCTGTATGGGTTCTTTGTAGAACCTCTCATGGGGGGTTCTGGGTGGAACCCTACACACACAGTTCTAGGTATAACCCTTTATGTTGGATTCTAGGTAGAACCCTCCACCTTTATAAAAGGTTCTACCTGGAACCATTTGTTTCTGAAAAACCCTTTCCCGAAGAAACAGTTCTTCAAGGGTTCTTGGTAACACTAATGGTTCCAGTAAGAACCATTTTGATCCAGACAACCCTTTTTTGGAGAAAGAGTTCTTCAGGGATTGTTGAAAGCATGGGTATAAGATCCTGTATGGGTTCTCTGTAGAACCTCTCATGGGGGTTCTGGGTGGAACCTTACACACACAGTTCTAGGCATAATCCTTTATGTTGGGTTCTAGGTAGAAACCTCAACCTTTATAAAAGGTTCTACCTGGAGCCAAAAAGGGTTCTCCTATGAGGACAAGCCGAAGAACCTTATATGGTTCTACTTAGAACTTTTATTTCTAAGAGTGTATGTGCTCGGGTTTTGAAATGTTAACATACGTAAACATCGTCCGTCGGCCGCAGACTTCCGGAGAGGAACCAGGAGTTCTGATGTGCACTGCTTCCCCCTCGTTACTATGTTGGTTTCTCTAGGTTTAGGGTAACTATCGGCGCCAAAGCTGACATTTTAAACCTGAATCCTAACCCTTACCAACCGTCTACAGGAGTCTCAACTTCACTTGGTTCACCTTCTAGCATCGAGACAAAGGAATAAACCCCCAACTACACGACTGTCAGCTGGGTTTCTGAACCACGAGGAGCCAACTTGAGAGCCATCTACGGACTGTTTTATGTCCTTTTTCATCATGGGAATTGATTGTAATCAGCGTGAATCCATCCAAGTTAGCATCCTTATTGAAGAAGCAAGCCATACAAGTGCTGTTTTTGATGTGGAAAATCACTCAAAACTGATGTTTTAAGCGTGCCCAAAAGGTTGGTTGCCTCTGCTCTAGACTGATTTCTTGACTGTAGTTTAATGTCATAGTAATCGTCTGCATGCCGATGGGAAATGCGACGTGGGGGGAGGTGTCCATGTGTGTTTGCATGTTTGCTCCTACATACTCAGGACCCCTCAGCATGAATGGGGGGAAAAGAGGTCACCAGCGGACATCACAGATCTGGGGCACAGCGAGAGAGGAAAAAAAAGAAAAAGGGGGGGTGATGACGGATCCATCACATCACATGTCGTCGGAGGGCGACGTACGATTTGACTTTGAGTTTTCAGTGGTTTGTGTTGTCGGTTTCATCCTGATGTGTCATGTTTTGGATTGCACTTCCTGTCTTTGTGTTTTTTCCCCCCCAAGTTTTTTGATTTAGTCTCACCTGTCGCCTATAAATCTTCTTGTTTCACCCCAAATCTTTGTCAGTTTGACGATGTTTTAACGTCTGTTCGCAGTCCTGTGTTTGCTGCCTTTTCTTTTCCTGATTTGTTCGTTTTTTTTTGCTTTTGGATTATCCCCAAATCGGCTAAATTGTGACACTATGTACATCAGAAACATCGGTTTCTTAGCCCGGCGAAGGCTCGAACAGAGACAGAGAGCGACACATCATCGAAAACAGGTTACATAAACAGGCTGCTGAGTCAAATAAAGCTCCCCTCCCGTGATTTGGACACATTTTTGGAAAACCTACCCCTCTTGCGTTGCTTCTAATTAACCACAGATGAAAATCATCTGCCTGCACGTTCACAGATCCTCGTAATTTCATCAGATGTCATCAAATCTTTCCGAGGAAAAATCCATCTTCGCATTTTGACGGATCGCTCCAGGATGGTGATTTACAGCCGATACATGCAGATGCTCGAACTTATTGACAGGATTGTGTTTACTGGACTGTTATTGTCTGTACTTTACTTTTACCCAGGAGCGGTTCTATCATATCATTAAGGCTTTGGCTAGATGTGATGAATGTTGTTTAATTTACCTTTACCAGTTCTGTACCACATAAAAACAACTTCCAATGAAACAGGCAATAAATCAGCTGGATGACTCTCAAATATTCCCTCCAGTCAGGCTGATACTTGACGGGTAAACTTTTCCAATCTGTGCATCCGAGAATTTCTGGGGAGGTAATTATATATCGCGCAGGAGATTTCGGTTCCAAGACGATTGGCTGCTCATACTTTCACAAAATACCGATAAGCGCCATCAGAAAAACACACAACTCGGTCTTTCTCACACACACACCGATGTCTTCTCACAGCTTTTTTCCTCGACGGAGTGCGAGAAGTGCCACCCACCCTCGACGAGGCATCCAAAACAGATTGTGGCTGCTCGTGTAAAATCAGTCGCCTTAACACGGCAGCGATAAAATAATCGTTCATCTTCCCGAAGATGTGAGAGGAGGCGAGGAGCCGTGATCGACGGCTGATTTAGGGTTTATTTAACCAGGCCCAGACCGTCGCACTGTGTTTGAATAGAAGCTCGAAGCTGATGAAGTGTTTCTACATCTTGGCAAAAAAACTGAAGTTCTTGCTGTAATATATCTTTTTATGAATAAACACGGAGCCTCCTGCTGTCTTAAAGAGACAAACACAGATAAGAGTTGAACACACGCATCAGTCAGACCTCTATCACACACTACTGTGACTTTGGAGGAGTCGTTTGTTGATGGAAACGATCATTTATTTGCTGGTTGTCGCCTCTTAAACGTGAGTATTTTCTCTGCTTTATGTCGCTGAAGTGAATATCGTTGGGTTGTTTGGACTTAACAAGGACTTTGAAGGCATCACAGCCAGTTCTGGGACTTTGACTCAAGGTCTTTGCACACCATGTCTGGTTTTCCCGTCAGAAATTTTATAAATAGACATCATGTTCGTCTATTTTTGCATCTGTCAAAAGTCTTTAGAGGGCTGTTTGTCTATTCAGAGCCACCGTAGATGCAAACGTGGTTGCAAGAAGCTGCACGAGTGTTGCATCAACGCAAAACACAAAAAGGAAAGGATGCAAGACTCACAACTTGCCAACTGCAGATTGGAAACTTCCCTAAAACTCCCCTAAAACTAAGAAAACAGCACAAAGAGTGCTTGATTTATGTCTTAAAGCTTAAATCTTACAACTAACAGTCAGTTTAAGGAGGTTCTTCATTAAGTCGGGGGGGTTTTCACGCTCATCCACCTGTGCACATGCACTCAGCGACCTGCTGCGGCACGCCGACCGCTCTGACTTTTTTTCCGACACGTTCCTTAAATCACACATTTGCATACACCATAAATCAAAGTCGACGTCAAAACCGGCAATAAAAAACACGGCGGGAAACGTTACGGCTTTGGAACAATCATCGGGGTTATGTTCGACAAAAGCAGCGAGGGAGGGGGGAGGAAAGAACGTAAAGAGACAGAGATAAGCAAAGGAGAGGGATCTTAATCTGTCGTTATCTACTCTGCGGCGCTGCAGGGCCTGTATAAACCTGCGGTGAACACAAGACGGGGGCCCGACTGAGCGAGATGAATTGACAGCTACAGAATGTACAGAAATTCCTGTCGAGGCCGGTCGCCGTGTATCAGGAGACTAATCCTCCTCGGAGGCCTCTCATCACAAATCGGAGGTTTCTAGGAATCTGAAGAGGGCGAGGAGGGAGGAGGCGAGGAGGCGAGGAGGCGAGGACAGAGGGAGGAAGGAGAGAAGAAGTTAAAGGTGCAATATGTGAGAACTGTAGGAAATTGAAAGAAATAGGGGGAAGCGTATCGACGAATAACTGCTGCTAACTGTCGCTAACGTTAGCTGTGCAGATTGGAAACTAATCCAGTTGCTAATTTCAGTAAAATACAAACATAAATGACACATCATCATGTCTAAACTCACATTTCTTCACATTTTATTGATCATTTTACTTAATTTCTTGACCATTTTCGACTAAAACTCCTAATTTGAACCTTTAAAGGGTCGTTTTCAGCGGTTTGAACATCATTTGCAGGTTAGCCAAATGTTTCTGGAAGAGAAAAAGTTAAATTTTGTCTGTTTTAAACAGTTTATACGGTTCTCGACTCAGCTTTGAGCTACCGTAATTACCATAGTTGCGCGCACGTACAATTTCCCTGGTTTTACCTTCAAATGAAGTGTATTTTTTGTATCTTTCTGCTTGTGTTTCTTCACCTGCCAAATCTTTGCAATAAAAAGAAATAACAGAGGCCTTTAACAGAATATCAAGACTATTTCTTCACATTCTGTTGATAATTATTGAATGTTTTAAAGTAAAATTCCTACTTATTGCACCTTTAAGCGACTCCAAAATTGTAGTAAACCAGAAACATTCTTTAAATCTGCCGTCCTCTTTTCTGTGTAGTGCAAATAAACCCTCCTCCATGTCAGAGTGACGTCTTAAAATCTTGTTTTTTGTCCAAAACCAAAATATAATCACTTTTCTTGCAACGTAAGCTGCAAGTTCCCACATTAAGAAGCTGGACAAACAACAGTCGATGTTTGGCATTTTTTCGGAGGGAGATTGAGGAAAAGACGCAGACGAGTGGGAGAAAGAAAAACAGAGAGAGAGGGAGAGGAGTGCCGTTGAACAGTGAAAGAGAGTGACAGAGGAATGGAGGAAGATGGATGGATAGCGTGAGGGACATTTGTTTACCAGCCTCCATCATCACTGCAGCTGCCTGTTGTGAAAGTACAGTACTCCACCACATCCACCGCCTCCTCCACCTCCGCCTCCTCTCGCCTCATTGGTCGACCCGGCCCGCCTCGCGTCAGGAATTCAACAACCCGAATCACCGATCGTCGTCCGTCACTCAGCGGTCGTTCAGAGGCTCGCAGACAATCACAGGTAAAGTTCAGCCTTCAATCACAATCTATCAATCCGGCCTTGAGCGGATAGAGGAGGGGGGGGGGATCGACCGCGCCCCAGAGGGGATTCTGGGTATTTAAACCAACAACTGACTGACATGTGCGGCTCTGAATGGGGATCAGTGTGTTGTGCGGATTATCGCCTGACACATTCCTCCGAGCAGAACGGGACGGAGGATCAGTCGAGCTCTTTCTTTTCGGGAGATACGAGCGGACACGATAACTGATCCGAGTTCAGTCGCACGTCACGTTATCTAAGAGACGCACCGGGAAGATGAAATCACAGTTTCTTTTACCAATTATTGATCCTAAAATCTTAAACGTCAAGCACCACAATCATGGAGAAAGATACTTGATGGTTGAGTCTCTTTCTTTACACGTTGGAGTTGTGATCAGTCTGAAGACCAACCCAAAGCGTTGGTAGTTATCAACCTGGGAATGAGAAAGAACTGAAGAAACCTCGAGCAGAACCCGACTCAACCATCTTCCTTCGATTGAATCACCTTGAAAAAAGAAAACATGTCGCTGTCATGAGAACAAAACCCGCTGAGGGCTGAACTGGAGACGTTCAAAGACGAAACATCAGCCTTCTTCTGTGGGAACAAACTTTCAGATCCCACACTAAAACAAAGAGATGCACTTTCTCTGTCCCCTCTCGTTCACCGCTAAGAGACAACAATACGTCGACTGTAAGAGAAACTTTCATCCCACAGGGTCGGAAGATGTTCAGGACTTCTTTTCTTCTTCTTCCTCTTTCTCTCTTTTTTTTTTTGTTTTAATCGCCAGGCATGTGAACTGCAGAAACCCTCCAGTGCTTTTCCAAACACGCTGTAATGTAATCTCTACAGCTGGCCGAGGGGAGACAAGCTGAGACACAAACACGCCGTCCAAAAACACACACACACACACACACATGCACGCACATGCACGCACGCCGTCCGCGGACTCTCAACCGCACGCTAAGTTCCTGTGGTTGTATGTCAAGTGTAGCAGGGGGATAAAAAAAATGGGTCGAGAAACCAAATACTGGGTTTAAACCCAAACTTCCTCCGCGACATGTGGGTGACGGGAGGATGTAGAATGTAACAACAGCTTTGAAGACAATGAGTGTGAGGAGGTCATGTGATTAACCGCGACGGCGGGGTTCCTACGCGAGGCTGGAGACGGGTTTTCTCTCACATGTGAGACATTTGGTCGACTCCCTCGCGATTCAAGCGTTTACAGATCTATTAGAAACTGTAATCGAGCCATAACTCTGGCAGATGTCCTGCATCCTTCAAGCCATCTGCACTTTTTTTTTGTATTCTTGTTTAAGTTTCTGTGTTTACGTTCGGCCGCTGCCACCCACGACTCCATTCGGCTCAGTTTACATGAAATCATACGAGGCGGAGGACATCAAAGCGGGCGTGACAACAAAAAATGTCAAGATAATACACAAAGAAGTGTCCGGATGATGATTGTTGCCAAACTTCGCACGTGTGTTAATTTGAACTCAAACACAAATTACCGGCCGGCTTTGAATGTATCGTGATATCTCTATCTTACAGTTTCCGATGGAAGACGGTGCAAACTTCAATTAAAGCTGGACTGAATGATTTTACACAACTTTTCTTTTGAAGATATACATGTCTTACTTGTATCAAGAGGCCTTTTTTGGGACCAAATATTGCAGTTTTTGCCCAAAACAGCACATTAATTGACTTTTTCCTTCCAGTTTCAGCCTTCAACATGCAAAGAATGCATCAAAAAGTTCCCTCTCTCTCTGGAAACTACTCACAAGCTTCAAATGCATTGTTAAAGTCTGTATCTGACACCTTACTATCTAAGGTGGGAGTTATTCATGATATGCAAAGTCAAAAGGAAGGACAACAAGATCCATTTTCAGACAAAGATGGTGCAAGACTTCAATCACTGCCGGAATAATTGACCCTGTCCAACTCCTCTCCTATCTAAGCCTTTAATGGGAGCAAAGATGACAGTTTAGACCCAAAGCAACAAATCAATTCACATATCTTTCTTCTCAGCAGTCAAAAAACACACAAAAAAGTTGTTGAAAGATTTTTTTTGAGTCTCTCTGACTTCTGGCTGACTGAACTTGAAAGCCGTCCTGATGGAGCACCTGCTGCATCCGAGCCAAAAACATCTCCAGCGTAACCGTGATGACGCTGACAGGAGTCGATCCGCAAACATGGTGGTGGTATGTGTTTTTATTGGCACTAGTGTGTGTGTGTGTGTGTGTGTGTGTGTGTGTGTGTGCGTGACATACCAACAGAGAGACACTGCACAGGCATGCTGCGCAGGCAATTATCAAATTAGACCCTCAGACTATATTCACTTTAAATCCTGATGTATACGCATGCTCAGTGTGTGTGTGTGTGTGTGTGTGTGTGTGTGTGTGTGTGTGTGTGTGCGCGCACGACACCATTCACTGTCACGGCCCGTTGGCAACTCATTCATCATATTTCTATGGATCCCCCGAAGAGCTGATGTAATTAATTCTATTCATCTGTCCGTCTTTATCTCGGCTCCTGCTCCACTTTGAGTGACTTCAAAACACTCGGAGGCTCCTGAAAGATTATTTTAAACGGAGACGAGTCTGGTTATTAACCTTAGCCTCAGGCTGGGCGGTAATGGATGAAATCTATAGTGGGATTTTCACGTGATGATGTGAACAATGTGGAATGATTTACTTTACTGCCTTGCACGTAACTAAATCTTTTGGTTGGCTCATGAGAACCTCACAATGATTTAATAAATAATAAATATAATAAATAATTAAATTGTTTACAACATGCTGGAACATCTTTACAGAGACCTGTCTCCACCTCAACATCCTGGAACATCTTTACAGAGACCTGTCTCCACCTCAACATCCTGGAACATCTTTACAGAGACCTGTCTCCACCTCAACATCCTGTAACATCTTTACAGAGACCTGTCTCCACCTCAACATCCTGTAACATCTTTACAGAGACCTGTCTCCACCTCAACATCCTGGAACATCTTTACAGAGACCTGTCTCCACCTCAACATCCTGGAACATCTTTACAGAGACCTGTCTCCACCTCAACATCCTGGAACATCTTTACAGAGACCTGTCTCCACCTCAACATCCTGTAACATCTTTACAGAGACCTGTCTCCACCTCAACATCCTGTAACATCTTTACAGAGACCTGTCTCCACCTCAACATCCTGTAACATCTTTACAGAGACCTGTCTCCACCTCAACATCCTGGAACATCTTTACAGAGACCTGTCTCCACCTCAACATCCTGTAACATCTTTACAGAGACCTGTCTCCACCTCAACATCCTGTAACATCTTTACAGAGACCTGTCTCCACCTCAACATCCTGTAACATCTTTACAGAGACCTGTCTCCACCTCAACATCCTGTAACATCTTTACAAAGACCTGTCTCCACCTCAACATCCTGTAACATCTTTACTGAGACCTGTCTCCACCTCAACATCCTGGAACATCTTTAGAGAGACCTGTCTCCACCTCAACATCCAGGAACATCTTTACAGAGACCTGTCTCCACCTCAGCATCCTGGAACATCTTTACTGAGACCTGTCTCCACCTCAACATCCTGTAACATCTTTACTGAGACCTGTCTCCACCTCAACATCCTGTAACATCTTTACAGAGACCTGTCTCCACCTCAACATCCTTTAACATCTTTACAGAGACCTGTCTCCACCTCAACATCCTGTAACATCTTTACAGAGACCTGTCTACTTGACTGCCTTGCACGTAACTAAATCTTTTGGTTGGCTCATGAGAACCTCACAATGATTAAATATCTTCCTACAACCCCTCATCACATGTTGCATCTGCCCTTTTACGACTTTGGAAACAGAAATCTTGACAAATAAACAGGGTTATATGTAACTTAATTAGGTTTCCTGACCCAATTATCATTGTGTTGACCCTTACATGATCACCATCTTGCAACCAAGCGAAGGCAGAAAGAGCAAAGTCCGGAGCAAAGGCCAAAGCTACCCGAAGAACCAAATGAGGACTTCATGGTGCATTCAAGTGCACCTCGCAAACTCTGAAATCTATCACTCAAATTGCCACAAAGGTTGTTTCCCCTTATCATCCTTCGTTGGAATACACAGGCCAACATCTGTCATTAACTTTTTCTTCTTTCAATACAAATCAAACAATGTACCGATCATTACTCAACTTGAAAATCAGAAAACTCAACCATATTCTTGTACAACAGGCCTCAAACTACCTCTGGTGACTTCACACTGTATAATGTTTAAAACGGTTCCTCAGCTTTTAAACCAACTCCTGCGCCGCTGCAGCGATATCTCCAATCATAACTGCAATTATTAAATCATCACTGAGCTTATCTCCTGACTCTCCGACCCGATGACTGCGTTCAAAGAACCAAACAGCTCCCTGGTCCCCGGTCCTGCAGTTTAACACCACCCTGCTATCACAACACACAGGGTGGGGTGGGGTGGGGGGCACCAAAGTGACAGGTGCTGATAGGAGCAGGGGTGCAGATTACATAAATCCGATAAACACACAGTCGAGGAAGCACTATTTTAACGACGGTGACGACCCCGCTCGCTGTAATTGCTGCTCTTGGTTTAAAATAACCGAGACAGAGTGATGGGAGAGAAGGAGTGTCGGATTCTCTGCCTATCTGTTTGAGTCGTCCACAGACACAGTGGAGGAGGGGGGACGGGACTGAAACTTGCTTTTTAAAGTATATATTTATCTCAAACTGTGTCCAAAGACAGTGGCTTTAATTTGAAGACTTCCGTATCTATATTTCAAGCCGAGGTGTGTTTCTTCGCCTTCAGCTTGGCACCAGGAGTCGAGTCACGGGACTACATTCTGCCTGCATGACAAGATGATCAAAATGTGTTTTAATGAGTTTGGGTCGCAGCCAGGAGGAAGAGATGCTCCTCTGGGTTTTGGGTTTGCTGGTTTGTAGAAAGCAGAGAGTGAAACAGGAGCCTGATGAGTCTGTACAGCAGGGTTCAGCTTTTACAGAGTGTGTGTGTGCATCTGTTTGAGTCCTTAAAGAAGTGTCCGAGGTCTAAATCCAGACAGGGGTCAAGGGTCGAGGCAGAAGTGTCACCGCTCTGACTTCAACTGCTGGCTGAGTGTGTGTGAGAGGTAACAAGTGTCAGAAGGGGGAAACATCATCAATGATTATTACTTTACTATAATCGATTTGCACAAAGGAAGCTGTCCGAAGCTCAAGAGGTCATTTTCTGAACCTGTCTCCACCTCAACATCCTGTAGTATCTTTACAGAGACCTGTCTCCACCTCAACATCCTGGAACATCTTTACAGAGACCTGTCTCCACCTCAACATTCTGGAACATCTTAACATAGACCTGTCTCCACCTCAACATCCAGGAACATCTTTACTGAGACCTGTCTTCACTTCAACATCCTAAAACATCTTTACAGAGACCTGTCTCCACCTCAACATCCTGTTACATCTTTACAAAGACTTGTCTCCATCTCAACATCCTGGAACATCTTTACAGAGACTTGTCTCCACCTCAACATCCTGGAACATCTTTACAGAGACCTGTCTCCACCTCAACATCCAGGCACATATTTACAGAGACCTGTCTCCACCTCAACACCCAGGAACATCTTTACAGAGACCTGTCTCCACCTCAACATCCATTCACATCTTTACAGAGACCTGTCTCCACCTCTACATCTTGGAACATCTTTACAGAGACCTGTCTCCACCTCAACATCCAGGCACATCTTTACAGAGACCTGTCTCCACCTCTACATCTTGGAACATCTTTACAGAGACCTGTATCCACCTCAGCATCCTGGAACATCTTTACAGAGACCTGTATCCACCTCAGCATCCTGGAACATCTTTACAGAGACCTGTCTCCACCCCTCGACATGTTCTGAGCTGACTACAGAGGGACGAGGAGAGGTGTACTCTCTTTCCCTGATGCTGACCTTTTTATCTGAAGATGCCAACCATATCATCATCACCATCTTGTTGCTGCTGTTATTGAACCTCACTAATGTCAGCAACTTGATTTCAGTCAAACGCACACAGTCTTGAGTAACATCAGTGAGTTTGACGCCAATTCTTTGACTCTTTAAGTGACCTAATGTTTTGAAAAGATCTGTTTAAGATACTGTTCACATGAATTAGCTGATCGGCTGCAGCTGTAAGGCATCGCTGTTGTTGATTGAAGTGTTTTTATCGACCTCATTCAACCTTCAACCAGGTTTCTGCATAAATGACAAGATGGCAAACAAGCTCACACAGGTGAACTCTGTCACTCCTGTCAGGTGGAACGGTTGTTCGTGAGAAGCAAGACCTCCACCTCGCTTCACCCTCCTCCTACTCTTACCTACGCTGACCTCTTCTTCTTGTCTTCTCCGTTACCTGCCTCCTTCAGCTGCTCCCTCCCTTCTCCTCTAGCTCTGCTCCTTCTCCTCTTTCCTCTTTTTCGTCTTCCTCGGCTCCTCATCCATTTCTTCTCCTTCTCACCTCTCTCCTCTTCACCTTTCTCCTCCTCTTCCCTCTCCTCCTTATCATCCAATTCGTCCATCCATTTCATTGCCCTCCGTCCGTCCTCCGTCCTCCTCCTCCTCCTCCTCCTCCTCCTCCACACTGTGCTTCTCCTGAGGAATTCCTCAGGTCTCGGGTCGTTTGCAGCCTTTGACTGCAGTTACAAGGATCTGTAAAAGCGGCGTGTTTACCTCCCAAAAGAAGGGGTGAAATTCATTAACCATCTTTTGTTGACAGTAAAAAGGCGCGGCTACGCTCGAGGGAGCGTACGCTGACAGTCGCCAGGTTAGGACCCGACGTGTGTGTGTGTGTGTGTGTGTGTGTGAAACTGAGGAATGTGAACAGTGTGTGTGTGTGTGTGTTTGTAGTGTATAGGGCATGTCAATCTACAACTTGTTCTCTGGTTAAAAAGTGACAAACTGGGATGGATGAAGTGGAGGACGAAGCGTAAGGAGGAGGGAAAAGAATAAAGTGTAAGAGGCAACGGAACTGGGAGAAAGAGATGCAGGAAATAGAAAGAAAGAGGAGGAGGAGGAGGAGGAGGAGTAATGTTTACATCCTCTCTCTACCTGGACTCTCTCCCTCCCTCTTTCCTTTTGTCCTCCTCACATTCCTCCCATCACAGGTCGGCCACAGCTGTCAGTCGTACAGGAATGAAAACACCCACCTCCTCCCCCATCCACACACCTCTGCTCTCGTATACGAAGAGAGGTAACTACAGCCCTCACTGGGATAAAGACGGAAAGGTAGCGTCACCTGGTCGACTGATAAAGCAGAAAATGAAGACAGTGTCGTGCGAAGCGATATCCAGTCAGGAGCTCGAACCACTGACGAACAAATGCACAAATTTGAGTTTAAATAGCATTTCTGGAGGCGGACTAGAAGAGGCAGTAATGTAGTTGGGCGCTAAGAGGAGAAGCTAATACTCAACCTTGTTAGCTAGCTGTTCAGGCCAAAACGAGCCGATCAATTTGTGAATATCAGCCGATATATCGATATCTACGGAAGAGGATTAGGGACACTGAGAAAAAAAGGTTTGAAGTTCAAAAAGTCAGGATTCAGACTAAAAAAGTCAATATTCTGAGAAATAAAGTCTTTCAGTCCGTCCCTGGTCGGTGATGTCACAGCCGTTCCGAACATACCGTATCCTACAGCGTGTACATTACGTATCGCTGGAATGCCACATGACTGAACGCGCCTCAGAATTGCCCCTTCTAGGTGCAGATAACGTTTAATTTAGCAGTTGGCATATTTATAGCGGCCATAAATAACCTGCCCCCCAGAGCTACAGAGGTGAGAACCGGGGCTAGTGGAGATATCTGATGACCTGCGTCTGCATTCAGGATGATTTACAGGGTGTAGAATCTCACTCGGAGGGTGTTAAATGCAAAATAAATGAATCCAGCCCTTCATTTTTTGGGAGAATATTATAAATATTGCATGTAAAAAATGTTAAAATAGAGAAAAGAGAGCCATTCTTGTTTAAAGTCTTG
This sequence comes from Lagodon rhomboides, assembly GCA_039737535.1. Classification (NCBI taxonomy): domain Eukaryota; kingdom Metazoa; phylum Chordata; class Actinopteri; order Spariformes; family Sparidae; genus Lagodon; species Lagodon rhomboides. The sequence continues at coordinate 19,959,483 of CM077806.1, forward strand.
TTAAACCCCGTCCTGAGCAACTTTTAAGTGGAGTTTTGCCAAAATGCACAATAAAAATGTAGAAATCAAACAGCTGACAGCATGAACACACCTGGCTGTGGAGAAACCCCCCTCAGAGACTCCCTTCGCCCTCCAGCTGGCTTCGATCCAACTTTATTTGTGTACCTCTGTTTACGCAGCGATCCGTCACCGTATACTTAACGGCATTCCACAGACCTGAAGCCTCACAACAGTGCAAACCTCAGGTAAACTCGCAGCGTATACAAAACCCCCCTCGCGCCCGCCGCCTCCCCGCCATCCATCTTCATCCTCGCCTCTCCTTCTGGTTTGTGTAATCGTTAGATGTCTCTGTGACCGTCGCAGTCGTTTTGTTTTTCCTGGAAAGCTCCCCGACGGCGACATAAAGGGAAAAAATATGTGTAAACTGAAGACCGGACCACCAACGTCAGCCACTCGAGGAAATCTGCAGCCGCGCCTGTGTTTATACACGTGCGGCTGCGTGGTTATACACTTTTTAGTGTCTTTAGTGTCTATAAATTCTATTTATATGTCTTCAAATTGCTTTTCTTTTGTTAGATTAACAGTCTAAAACCCAAAGATCTGTTTATTGACACATAAATCAAATAAATTATCCAAAGCTTCACGTTTAAGGAGCTGGAACGAGGAAACATTTAGCATTTTTTACTTTAAAAAACACTTTAATTGATTATTAAACAGCTGCTGTTTCATTTTCTGCTGAGTGACTCACACGTTTTGCTGAGCTCTGGTTTGATTTGAAGCCAAAAATTGTTGCGTTCGATTCAATTTCCTTGAGATAACTATGACCTGGATGAATGAGAATATTCACAGGCAAGCCAAAAATAGTTTTTCTTGCTGAATTCCAACATTCAGATCGAGTTTTTTGATTTTTATCCACCTATTTCTGAAACTGAAAGTAAACACATCAGAGAATTTAAAGGTTTTACAGTAGGAGAGGAGAAGATGTGATGAAGACTGACTTAAACTTCTTCTTGTTGCTATAAACGAAAAAATGTGTCTTCAGTCATAAGAAACGAGAAGTTAATTAATAGAAACCTGAACAGGAAGAGAAGCTGATAATCAAAGTAAACGTACGGTTGTCGGGTCATCTCGCTTTTATTGCTAAAAAGTGAAATCTCAACACTTCGGGACGGCTAAAAATAGCAGCCATTCACTCCCATTAATCCTCAGACCACTTACTATGTGACACACACACACACACGCACACACACAGCTGCCGAGCGATGTGCTGTGGAAGTTGGCTGTTCGGTGCGAAAGGCTGGACATGAAAAGCCACAGCAATGTCACGGCAGCCCGTCAAGGAAGAGGACGACCGAGTGACAGAGAGACACTGACGGAAAGAGAGAGAGAGAGAGAGAGAGAGAGAGAGAGAGAGAGAGAAGGTGTGTGCTTCAGTGAACGTAGGCATGCCGCTGTATTTGTGTGTGTGTGTGTGTGTGTGTGTGTGTGTGAGCGCGCCGGCCGGACAGCTGGTGGGAATCTCTCAGACGTCAGCCTCCGCTCGCTCACCTTGTGATCCGGCAGCAGGTTGCCATGGCAACCGCGTACATAGAGCCCACCGGAGGCGGGACCGGCGGAGTGTGTGTTTGGCCGACGGAGAAGTCGGAAGCGAAACGAGGACTCTTGGTTGTCACGGAGACGAGGGATGACACTTAAAATAAAGAAAATAAATAAATAAATAAATAAATAAAATGAAATAAATAAAAGCCTACACATTTAGGAAAAAACGATAATGATGTTGAGAAGTTAGACTGCACCTGATATTATAAAGGTAGTGCTGGAAACGTTATTGATATCTGTAATAGGACAATATCGGCCAATAATATCAGAGAACCAATATATCGGTGCGCTCACACAGCGAGCTTTAACTTTATTTGTGTCTTCTTGTCTCTGATTTCAACAGGTTTTTAGTTTTTTTCTGTAAAATACGCGACTTTCGGTTCCTCTCATTGAGCAAACAACTCCCTTTTTGTTCGGACCTGTCCCCCCAACACATGATACACACAGTCCATTTTTAGTCCTCACACACACACACACACACTCACACACACACACACACACACACACACACACAGTGCCAAGAAGCCATCAGGTAGCTATGCGGAACAGGCCTGAGTCCAGGAGCCGCAGGTATTAAACAAGAGAAGAAGAAGAAGGTAGAGAGACGGTCAGACAGATGATACAGGAGCAGGTACGTATTTGTCTCTAACACACACACACACACACACACACACACACACACACACACCAATAGTAAATCACCCTGTGCTGTGATCCGTTTAATCCACAGAGATATTTCTCGTTTGTCTCACAGGCCACTGTGTAATTTCATGACGTGAGGCGGCTGCTGCAGCCTGTAAACACACCAGAAGAAGAAGTTATACGTGTCATCATTCGATACGCTTTGAAGCTGTGATACGTAACGCGACTCCGAGTCTGATGGTTTTATCACTGACAACAAAAATCTAGTTCCTGTGTGAACGAAGAGAAAGCCAAACCTGCACACAGAGCAATCAATTATTAATTTGAGAAAAAAAAAGAGATTAATCATTGAAGGGAACGACTCATCAGTCAGAGCTCTGCAGTTGGAGTAACACTTTAACCCGGTCCAATCTGTTGCATGGAAACACCAACAGAACTGAGAGCTACGGAGTCACAGGAGGGACATAAAGTATACAAATGTAAAGAGGTTGTGAGAATTTTTTGTGAAAAAAATAATAAAAATAAAGCCACATTTTTCATTTACCAATATATTATTTTATTCATTTCTCCCTATATTTACAAATGTTATTTTTGTTTTCTTGTTTATTTTTCAGTTTTTTCCAACATCTATTTGTTTTCCTATTAATTCTTGTATCAATTTCTTCTTATATTTCCACATTTTTAATGTTCTTATTCATTATTTTAAATATTTATCCTTATATTTCCACATTTTCTCATAACTCTTTTTTTCCCTTTTATTTCCCCATTTTTTTATATATTTACTTATTTAATATTTCATCTTTTCTTCTTTATATTTTCTTTCACAGACTGTGGAAATATAAAGAGAAATAACTAAAAGAATAAATAATTAATAAATAAGTAAATTTTTTTAAAAAAATGGGAAAATATATAGAGAAATAAAAAGACTGAATAAATGAATAAGACGTGGAAATATAAAGGGAAATAAATGGATATGTCACTCCTGTGACTCCGTAAGTCTTCACTGATGAGTGATCAACAGGAATACTAATCATTAGTACTCTAATGTTTAGTATTACTGTTGAACATTAACCTTTAAGAAAGCAAAAGTAAAAAACACCAGACTTATATGAAACTTTCTGCCCCTCTGACAAACTTTTTCTCAACCTAATTTCTGTGTTTGAGGTCTGACGGCAGGACGATGGAAATAAAATATGACAAATGCTTTGATATCAACGAGAGAACGGGAGCGCAGTGAGACGTGACAGCCGGGTGATAAAACATGACTTATACAACCACAGAGGAAGACGATCGAGATTTATGGGACTCTCAGGTGCCGTCGTATTTTAAATGAAGACATGTTGCGAAGAGGTGATGAGTCATTTATCTCGAGACGGACTGATCTGGAAGAAATCCAGAAGTTTGAGTAAACGCTGACAAAAGAGTACAAACCACTGATTGAATCACGTCGTTATCAAACTCGACTGATCTCAAAACAGATTTTAACGGATATTCACGGGCTGGATGAGCTCATTTCGGCGGATATCTGAAGGCAAACTCTCCTCCCGACTCTGAGAAAACAACCTGACAACCGCGAGATTTACAGAGTCCTCTAAAAGCCTTTCTCTCTTCTCTTCGTCCCCCGAGGGAGTCGACCTGCCTTCCTCCCACCCACGGGGGAGTCAGAAGGTCCAGGATGGGAGGCTCAGACCTGCTCCTGAACTGCATCTGCACTGCATTATGGGAGCTGGGGGTGTTTAATAAACATGTACACAGAGAACGGGGGAGTTTAAAGCTGCGTCTGGAGTCGAGGACGTAGCATGAGACAGTGTGTACACTGAGAGACGTGAGGCCGCGGCTTAACGGTCTGTATGTTTAAGAGACGGGAGGACGGGCTGTAAATATAAGAGACAGGAGAGGACGGACGAGACATAACTCAGGAAAAAGCAGGGAAACATCTCCGCATTTCATCCTATAAAACAGTTTGGACGACGCACTTCGCTCGCCGCTAACCACTTTAGCACGACTGTAGCCCGCAGAGATGATGGTTCGGCCACCCACTCGCATGTAGCGTACCGGCTGATAACCTAGAAACATGACAAATCACGCCACGGTAATCAACGTCGGAACCGATGTTCGATGGAAGGAGGCAAAAGACTCAGTCGAGAGTCTTTTATCCGAAGGTCGCTGCTTCGATTCCCCTGGTCTGCATGTCTGATACTGAACCCCGAACTGCTCCGGATGTGCTGGTCGGCACCTTGCAAGGCTGCCACCGCCGCCATCAGTGTATGAATGTATGTACTATAAGTCGCTTTGGACAAAACCTAAATGTAAATGTAAAATGTCTTTCTGTACTTGAGACCTTGGAGATGAAGACAGTGGCTGATGTCTGTCCTCGTCTCTTAGCATCTGTACCTAACGACCTCCAGTTGAAGGTAAATCAACACGCAGAGATGGGATCTGCTTTTTAAACAAGACTTCATCACTCTGAACCTGCAGTGAAAACAGGACGAGATGTGCAGATGATGGACGTCCTCTGCATTCAGCGGTGACAGCCGTTTTTTTTTTTCCGTTCTATTTTGTTAAAGAAGTGCGGGGACTTAGCCGAGCTTTACACAGCTGGCAGGCGTCGCCGTTTCACACGCGGCGGGAAGTCCTGCCTGGACACGCCGCCTGCCGTCGGCCCCCTCGACTCCCCTCTCCACCGCAGGAAACCTCCACTCTGCTGCGAGGAAGGGGGGGGAGTGACTTAGAAGAAGAAGAAGAAGAGGTGGGGGAGACATTTTGGATCAAACCACACTGAAATAATACAGAGCGACTGGGGTTAAGTGTCCCCGCTGGGGAGCCATTACAGCTCAACCAATCGGTACAGAGGGACGCGAGGATGACGGATAGACGTATGGACACAGCAACAATATTATGCATCACTGGGATAAGATCAGAGGCGTTCCAGATGGAAGCCATTTTGGGGCTCCACCATATTGAAACAACATAGGGTGACTGCTTGAGACGCCGCACGGAGGGTCAAGTGCTTCACACATAAGAGGGGAAGAGGTCAGGGTCAAGATAGCTGTTTGATCCCCGCACAGTCGGAGGGAGTCAATCCCAGGATCAAACACGATAACGCGTTAATTCTTTTCTCCATCGTGGGAACTTCTAGCAGAGTCTTTACCTGCATTAGGACCAGAAGATTTAAGGTCTAGATTCAGTTTCAGGCCAGCAAGACCAACATCAGGGGAACCAAGGGGTCTAAATTTCCCTAAAATATCAAGGTATTGTGAAGCGCTCTGATGGGTTTTGTCCAAAAGCCTCCACCTCTGCACGCCTCATTTCCGAGCTGCACTCAGTCGTCAGCGACGCGCAACAGTAAAGCACATGAAACAGCACTGCGGGTCCGTGTTTGTTGTTTTGCCACGTCGAAAAAAAAAATTGCATCTCGTAAACAATCTGTTATCAGACATGAGTCGCCAAATCTTCACCGTCCTTCAAGCGTGGCGTATTTGCAAACAGGAAGATGCAGGAGGAGCTTTATTAACGTTCCAGAGGCTCCGTAGCTTCTGGCAGAGTTAAAGTGTATCTTGTTATATAATTTATTGTTGTTTATGATTCATTTATTTAGGGGTTTTTTGGCTTTTGGCTTCAGTTTAGTTATAGTTAGTTTCAGGGCTGGTGTTTTCTCGCTTCGGTTCAGGTTCTATCTTGGAAAATGTTTAGTCTTGGTTTAGTTTTTATCAGGACGTAGATTCATGCAAGTTTTTTATAATCATTAACATATGGTTACGAATTCATCAGAGGGAAGATTAATGAAGTTCAGAATAACTTCGTCCAACTATCAACAGGCTTGGGGAGTGACGTAATACATGTAACAGCGTTATGTCATCGGCATACAAAAAAACCCAAAAACTGAAAAGATTCTGCTAAAGTTACAGAAAAGACAAGATGTAATTAGATTACAGGTGCATTCAGTAAACAAGGGGATTACTAACAGGATTACAATTCTCAAATAAAGAATGATTTACTAGTCTGTAACCATGACAACACTTAACAAGTCTCACACAACGTCACTTAGAGAAGACATCAGAAATCATATTATATCTTTATTTCTGGAACTTTAAGGGAATATAGTTACCTTTTTATGCATCCTAATTAAGTAATCCTGTTACTCCCCAAACCTTTGACTGCAGGTGAATCAGATCTTTAAGTCAGACTTTCCATACCATTATTTGTCGTTTCCAACATGGAAGCAAGAAGTGGAGACCCATCATCTCGCCCTCTGATCAATAACCCTGTCAAGTCTTGGACTGTCCACGGACCATTGTTCTGTTTTGTCTTCTGTCTTGTACATGACCCTGAAACACTGAGTTTAAGGTTTTAGTTGAGTTTCAGTCAGAGTGGCGCTGACGCTTTGGGTTTATGAACTCGCTCTGGGATCATCGGCCGCGTTGGCCACCATCACCAAAAGCGCATTTGACAAGTTTGGGAATGAGACTCAAACATCAACTCTCTTACAAACAGGAGCTTTTAACTTTAGCTGTTGCAGCTGTTGTTGACATGTTGGCCTCACCCAACAATTACTCTAAAAATGATGAAAGTGAGATCTGAGATGAAAAACTACATCTGTGGGGGAAACACAGCAGATTACACAAATAGATTTATGCGGGAAAATATTTGCTTTTATTTTCTTTGGTTTTGAGCCGAGGTGAAAAGCTCAATTTATCTCGGTTTCCCAATAACACTTCTGGAGAATTTCCCCTCGCGCGTGAGCCAATCAGTGACGCTTCCACCTGCTCGGGTTAATTACCCATGAAGCATTGCATGTTGGAGCACCCACATGCCCGGGGAGCTCAGAGAAGGAAAAACATCCTGCCTCGACTTTCTACTGAAAACTAACACAACACGCAGGGAAAACAGAGGACACTCCCTGCCAACCAGCACCCCTCCTCCTCCCTCCCGGTCCCTCTCTCCCTCTCCTGGTCGACCTTTGACCTCATCTGTGGAGAGGTTGAGACGAGTGGAGGGACTGGAATGCTCCGACATGGGGTCAGTAAATGTACAACTGAGGCTCCTCTGTGGCTCGCTGCTCCACGTGAACCTGCTTTATTAAAAGGATTCTCAGGACAGGCAGGTGTCCGTGTGAGGATTCACTCGCTGTGATTTATTCTCCGCTTTATATTGGCCACAAAGAGAAGCTTTAAAAGGTGATATCATCCAAAGTCAAAGTCTTTTTATGTCCAAATTCCTTCAGTAGCTGTGTCCCAAATCCATATTACATACTGTTTCTACAGTATATAGTCTAAAAATACTGTGAATATCAACATATCTGGGCTGTTGATAAAGCTGCCGTTCATTTTCATGACTTTTTGTGTATAAAATGTAATAAAAAGTTTAATCACAAAGTTCAAAGTGCTTCTTTTGTCCAACCAACAGTCCAAAACCCAAAGACTCTTCATTTACTGTCACAAATGATGAAAGAAAAGCAGAGGTCGAAACCAGCAAATGTTTGATATCTTAGTTAAAAATTGACTTCAGGGTTGACCGAAATGGGTCAAGCAGCCTAAAGCTGGCCCTCCATAAAGTCTGATTCGTCCAACAAGTTGACATTGAGTTAAACTGTTTGTTTCGATGCGAACACATTCCTACTAAAACCCTGTTTTGACTCAGTTTCCTTTCTGAGCTGTAATGGAGGGATTCTAACAAATGGAGGTAATTTTGCACTAAAAGGACTTTAACTTCGGGAGATAGCCACTTTATTTGATTCACTCCGACGGCTGAAGCCTCATATTAGCTGCGGATAAGCGTTGGAATGTATTTTTGCACTCCGGGAGGATTATGGATTTTGTGCCTCATCCTTTAAAGGGATCTTGAAATAGCCAGTTTTCACCGCTACCAGAGGGAGGATTATGTACAGCAGGCGAGATCTGACACCTCGTTGTTGTTTTAAGACGGACTTAATGAACCCGATCCTTTGGTATTAAGACACAGAAACCTGGGGAGCGAGTATTTCTCATGATCAGTATCTCTTTCTTGCTTTCTTTGAGGTAAAACCGACTCTTTCAGCTGATCATTAACTCTCTCAGACCACCAACGCTGCATCCTCTGTTCTTCAAACTCCCAAACGACCATTAGCTGACTAACGGATGTTAAACTTTCCCAAACTTAACATTTTCCACTCAATAACAAACATTCAGTATTTTAAACTTTGGGACAGAGTCGGACAAACGAACAGCGACGACCATTAGCCTGGAGAACTGAGATGTTCTTCAACCGAGAGCGATGATTTACACGAGGAACAGGAAGCAGGAATGTTGGCCATGTTGGATGGTTGTAGTGTCGAGGCGTAAACAATGACCTTCTGGTGTGAAAGAGCGTCATGGGAAAGTCTGTTAAGGGGAAGGAAGACAGAGCATTGGTTTAATTTGGTCGTAAACATGCCGGCTGAGTTATGGGGAAGAGGCCCAGGGCCCATTTTGCTTTCTTTTTGTGTTGTTTCTATAGACGAGGTTATGGCGTCGAAGGAATGAGGGGCAGGAAAGAGCATCTGTGGCATGATTTTGCTATTTTATGTCCAATGTCTTCAAACTCCTTCCACCTTTCCCTTCAACTTATTTTCCTGAACAACATCTTGTCAAGTTTTTGGAGGCCAATTAGCCAAAAGCACCTTGACATCGAGCATGAAGGTCACGGGGAGTTTTACCCTCAAGCCAAATTCAGTCAAACTTTGAGCCCTTGTCTTGTGATTGGACGCGTTAAAAGAGCACAAGGTGTTTTGCGTGAGGCTTGTCTCCAGGCAGAAAATGCTCACCCACTGCATCCAAAGACGTTCCTCCTTGTTTATGAGAAGCAGCTGCAGATTACAATCATTTTCCCGATGATCCGAGACGATGCTTTTTCAGCCCTGAGCATTTTCAAGAGTTATCACGCCTTAAATTCTTTGACCCCAAGACTCATTATTGTCATCTTCAACCGATGCTATCTCTAGACTCCGAGCTAAAGGTCAGTCCATGACCGATTCTGAAAGATGGATGAGAGGTCAGACTTCTTTCAGGTGCAATCCTTCTAATCAGCAACATGTCTCGGCCTCACTTCTACCTCTTCATCCTGAGGTCATCCATGGTCACTTGGACCATTTGAGGGAATCATTAACCCGACTTAGTTTCACTTTTTCCATTTATTTTTCTAACCTTGCTTCATCAAAGGCTGGAGATCAAGTCTGGACAAGAGCTCCCCCGTCTTAAAGAGTTTAACTTCAACCAAAGACCAGTTTACACCAATGTTACCTCATCAACTTGAGGTCACCTTGACCATTTAAAGGGGTCATTGCCTCGCCTTAGTTTCACTTTTTTCATCTATTTTTGCCCTAACCTTTCTTTGTGCACGCCAAGAAATCAAGTCTGGACAAGAACTCAAACAGTCCCTCTAATCAGCAACATCTCCCAGCCTCACTTTACCTTCTCATCCTGAGGTCACTTGGACCATCTGAACGGGTCATTACCTCGTGTCAGTTTCACTTTTTCATTTAGTTTTTGCTTTAGTTTGCGGCTGGAAATCAAGTCTGGACAAGAACTCCCCCCTCTTCAGAGTTTAACTTCAACCAAATACCATTCTTAATCAAAGTTAGGACGTTTATCTGGGTTTTTAAAACGTGGTGATTGACTCTTTTTTTCACAAGACACACCAGAACGATCAAGAACCGACCAGAAAACTGTAATCAACGCAGACAGAATGATGTTGGCGTTGAGTTTGAATGGAGACGGATGGAAAAGTCTTCCAATGTGCATCATAACGTCGCAAAAGGGCCAGTGAAGGGGCAAGAATTAGCATGTCCACCCAGGTGTCACGTTTCTATCAAAGTCTTGTTTCATCTGGTTTGACATGAGTAAAAGCGAATCTTACTCTGACAGTCAACAGACTGACAGCAGGGAAACACAGTGTTTAGATAAATGACGGTGTTTTTGAAGGAATGCTGGGTAATGTTGGTCCTCTGCTCACAAAATAAAAGCCTCAACAACAGCCAGAAACTGTCACTTTCAAAGCACGACAGCTCGTTGTGGGGAAGTCACACGTTTTGATCCAACCGCAAAGAGATTTCCCTCCCATCTGTCGAGTCAACAGGTGAATCCGTGGTCACCTCCACGCTCTAATAAACCCCTGAGGTAACTCAGCTGTGAGACCAATCCGTCATCCCCCCTCTTATCAGCTACAAACCCAAAGACAACACACTTCCAACTCAATAAACAGATAAAACCGTGACCTCCGCCGCGGTCAGGAAAAAGGTCACCTTTATGACATGCTGCGTGCACAATCCCAAAAAATCCTGAAATGCGTGTGAGCTCTTGTCAACGAATTCCCGAAGGTGACACGTAACGTTAAGTAATTGAAGTCCTTCTTTTTAACAGTGACCCTTGTGCACCGTTTGTTAGAAAACCACACAGCCTACCTGCTGGCGCTCGCTCACCTCCGACCTCCAGCTCTCACTTTGACCCCTCGCAGCTTTTCTCCGTGACCCCGGGGATTAGGTTCCCACACAGATGGATTTATGGGTATTGTAGTTTTTTTTGTTAACGCTGCAGGGGGAGAATTCACCTGTGAAACCATCTGCTCGAGGACACATGTGGAGGAGCAAAAATGAGGAGAAAGGCAGAGTGAAAGGAGACGCCGAGGAATGTCTGCGAGGTTCTCTGATATCCAGGTTATTGGATATGAAGTCGCGAGGCTAAAACAGCTGCGGTGCGTCGACTCTAACGTGCGTTGTCTCTTTTTCGAGACAAAACATCTTCGAGACTAAACACAAGAAGAGCAGTGGCCTCTGACTCACTTCCAGACTGATAAAGACGCTTCAAGCTGCACTTTTTTGGTTGTAAGATTACACCTGTCCTCTCAGCTTAAATCAACCAAAAGCAGCCTCACAGGAATCCAACCCTGAGACCGAGACGTCGCGTGTTCGTCTCCTGTCCTTTTCCTAACCTTTATATTAAAGCCATTACAGAACGACATGGTTTACATGTCCAACATTAAATGTGAGGATGTGAGTCTTCCTACAGATCGTAGAAGACCTAAACAACCTAAACACTCTTATAAATGTTTATAGAAATGAGATGAGGGCCAGTTAAATAAAACAAACATCTCTCAGATTAATTTCTCAGATTAAAGACTCAAATGTTTAGTACCTTTCTAACCGCTAATCCTGTCCATACACTTCAGAAACTCACGTAAAGTGGAGTGTCTCAGCTCTCCAGTGGTCTCTCACATGTCTTGTTTGGGCATTCAGGGCCTCCGTAGTGGTTACGTGATCACGCCATCATGTTCCTGCAGCGTTGATTCATCGAGGAAAACACCCAAGATCATATCTTTCAATAAAAAAGACTAAACTTCCGGAGGTTCTGTCTGAGTTAACAGTAAAAACAAAGCAAGTGTAAAAAATTGGACTTTAAATGACTCAGAGTGAAACTAACTACTCGTGAGTTAGATGTTTCTAGAGAAGGGGAACAAAATAACTACAGCTGATGGAGGTCTTTGAGGGTTTTAATCAACTGATCAGTTAATCGTTTGGTCTATAAATTGTCTGAAAACGGTGAAAATCCCAAGATGACGGTCTCTAATAGCTTGTTTTGGCTGAGAAACAGTCAAAAATCCACATTTATTTAGTTTAAATGTGCAAATTCGAGCTACTTTAAGTATTTCCACTTTATAGAGGTTAACACTTCAACTCCACTACGTCTCAAAAAGGCAAATATTGTACTTTTTACTTCACAACATTTGTCTGACAGCTTTAGTTACTTTTCAGATTAAAATTTCTCATCCTTCCTCCAATAAAGCCCATAAATATCTCCAAGTTTAGTGATTTTGAATGTGAATATTCTTCACTTCTTAAGATGAATAAACTAGCTGAAAGCTGAAAACAGCCAGTTTTTCTCCTGAAAAGTTGACTTTTTAGAGAAATGTGGTTTTCACAGGAGCATGAACTACAAAAATATGATGATTTGCTGCAGATTAAGTGAGACAGCAGTTTATAAAGTATTTAAAATGATCTTAAAATGCAATTTACACAATAAAATATGACATATAAGAGTGAAACAACTGAGAGGGAACATTTTACTACTGTTACTCTTGATAGTTGCTGAGAATACTTTGACTTTATCACAAGAAATCGATGAGGTCACTGAGTTCAGATGAGATATAAAGGATCGGGGGGAGGGAGGGGGGAGGTAAAGGTGAGGAAAGGAAAGAAGAGGTGCAGACAGGTGTGCGACCTCTTCAAGGAGCTGGAGGGCAGCGGGGGGAAGAGGAGGAGGAGGAGGAGGAGGAGGAGGAGGAGGTGGTGAAGGTGGTGGTGGGGGGCTAGTAGCTACGGCGATGACAAGGAATGTTCATGTCGCCCCTGGCAACGGTTCATTAGCTGTCAGCCCTCACAGGCTGACGGGTCCTCGGCCCAGACCTGTTCCCCCCCAAACCGCCTGTCACGGATTCCACCGGCCTAAATGTCACGAGGAATACCAGAGCGGTGCTGACGGAGGAGGAGGAGGAGGAGGAGCTTCTGAGTTACACCATCTTCTCTCGAGAAATGTTTTAATCGGTGATGGAATGTAACTGAGTACATTTACTTAAGTCGAGGGACTGAACTTTACTCGAATATTTCCTTCTTCTTCTACATTATACTTCGTTTTCACTCCACTGCGTTTACGTGATAACCTTAGTTACTAGTTACTTTGTAGATTACATGCTGCATCATCAAGTATGTTTAATATCAGATGCTACAAGTCAAGTTAAACAGATATTTTTACTGTAACTCAAGGAGGTCATGACTTTTATTTTGAAACTTTAGGACTTTTACTCAAATACTTTTAAAAAACGTAGTATTTTACCATAGTATCTTCACTTTTACTCAAGTATTTGTTGTACTTTTCACATGACTGGATCTGAGTTTATAAATATGTTGCACCTGGAGGTTAATCAAATGTTAGTTTATAGTTATTTCAAGGTTAACAAGCAATAAAAATGCCTTATAAACATTTTTTTAAGAGATTATTTACTGTGACGGTGTGACTGATGTTTATAATACATGTCTAAATGTTAATAACGTGTCACTAAAGTTTAAGTAATGATAAATAAAGTTGCTAACACAGCTACGTAAGGCCTGAATGTGTTTGTCTCACCAACTTCAAGGAGGCAAAAGCTGCAACTGAGGATCATTTTCATAAACCGTCAGTCAGAAAAACTGTGAATAAAGCTCATGAAGGCGTCATCAGAACAGTCTCACGCTAAAAATATTTAATCTACTTTGATATAAGATGAAGCAAAGCAGCAAACTCTCCCAATCTGAGAAGCTGGAACTGTCAGATATTTGACTAGTAAATCAAATCTCCTCATCGTAGCGGTTCTTCTCTCTTAACAAAGGTAAAGACAGTTTGGAGTCGTGCTCTGAAGGTCAACGTGGCCGTGAGGAGACCTTCCTCTGATGCAGATATTGTTTTGGAATATGCACTTAATACGCTTACGCTGTGTACAAAACACTGCACATGCCTCCTCGTGCCGTCGCACCGGCTGAAAGGGGTGAAATGTATGTGGAAGCTATCGCTGCTCGGTGATGTCACTGTGCAAAGAGTGCGAGGCGTGACGGAGACAAAAGGGGGTGGAAGGATAAAATTTGGCAATCGGAGCTGGCGGAGGCTCCAATCAGTGTGTTTCTGTGCTGTTAAATGTCAAATGAATCCATCATTGTCTGCGCTTCGTGCTCTCGCAGGCCCCTCGGAGTTACTGAAACTGCTCTGACAGTCAGATCTTTGTATCAGATCATCTCGTAGCCTGCAGACACCAGCAGCACCTTCTCCTTCAGTGTGTCCAGGCCTGCAGGTTTCAGCTCCGCCGAAGCCTCCGAGCCATGAATCTCTGAGCGATGTCAAACAGCCAATAAGATTAGAAAGACTTGCGAGGCGCTCAGTCATGAGATAATGGAAGATGTGACAGAGGCGCCGGAGGAGATGTGTAACATTAGAACATATACAATCGAGCTTTTAATGTCTCTCTTTTTACTCTACATTTAAGTACAATAAAGCAAATGTCAGAGAAGTGGCTGGCTGTCGATCAGCTCGCTGGAAACATGCCGGAGCAGAGCATCATTGGCCGAATTCCTGCGAGCTGACAAGATATACGCCGTTAAAAGGGCAATAACTGTCTTCTCTGATGGCTAATTGATCCTCTCTGCGCTCACACTGACTCACTTCATCCTCTCTGACTGACACTCACACTCAAATATAACAAATGAAAGTGTGTGTTGGGTTACAACGGTCTGATATTTTCATGTTAGGACCCCTAAATGAATGAAAACAGACTTAAAACTGGATTTAAACTTGAAAATATATGTCAGGAGTCCGTTTTTATACCCTGACACAGCTTGAAAATGAAATATCGCTAGCAATTTTGCACGTTTTCAATCATCATTTTACTTACAAACTAACTTTTGAGGAAGTTTCTTTAAAGCATCGTCGGTCTCCTCATCGATTTGTGACAAATATCTGAATAATATCTGAAACAATCAGTCAAATCTATCAAAATGTTTCCACCTTTTGCTCGTTACAGCTTCTTTAAATGTAAGTATTGTCAGTTTTTCTCTCCTGTATGTCATTTTGATTGAATATCACGAGGTTGTGGACTGTTTTTCAGACAAAAAGACTATTTTCTGATATTTTATAGACAAAAAACACTCAAATATAACAAATGAAAGTGTGTGTTGGGTTGCAACGGTGTGATATTTTCATGTTACGACCCCTAAATGAATGAAAACAGACTTAAAACTGGATTTAAACTTGAAAATGTATAACAGGAGTCCGTTTTTATACCCTGACACAGCTTGAAAATGAAATATCGCTGCAGTTTTGCACGTTTTCAATCATCATTTTACTTACAAGCTAACTTTTAAGGAAGCGTTGTCGTTCTACTGCAGTATCAATTTGTGACAAATATCTGAATAATATCTGAAACAATCAGATCAAATAAACCAAAATGTTTCCACTTTTTGCTCGTTACAGCTTCTTTAAACGTAAGTATTGTCAGTTATTCTCTCCTGTATGTCATTTTGGTTGAATATCACGAGGTTGTGGACTGTTTTTCAGACAAAAAGACTATTTTCTGATATTTTATAGACAAAAAAGTTCATCCATTAATCAACAGATAATGAACAGATACAATCGACGTTCATGTTCAACTTGGTTGTCGTCGTCTGACGGGAGTTCTGACAGTAAATCTTCTCCTCAGAGTAAATATTGTCGCTAACACACCTCACGGACAGAATTCAGTCCATAAACCAGAGTCAGTATCCAAAATGTTGGTTCTCTCAGCAGCTCCTGTTCTGGCGATTACTTCACTGACCTACTCAGCAGCATGTTTGTGTGATCTCTCCGTCACACACACACACACACACACACTCACCAGCACGCTGACCGTTCACAGACATAATGAAACCTCACCCCCTTCTTTCACTTGGCCCACAGTCGGAGCTGCTCTCCGGCCAGCGGAGGCTATTTTAGGAACGAGAGAGGAGGCCGGCGAAACAAACATGAGGGGCAACTGCGCTCTGTTGACAAACACGGCTGAAACGGGACGGCTCGACGGAGAAGGAGGCGACCGACCGGATGACACAAGGGTCTTCCGACGAGGGGCGAGATGTTCGAAATCAAGACGATAAGAGAAAGACTCCATCGGCTGTGTTTTCGCAGTTGGCACAATGATCATCTGTCCCCCCTCATTAGTGGCCCATTTGGGGCCACGGTGGGCAGCAGGGAACTCAGCCAGAGGACTCGCTGAGGCCCTTTCGCTCCGGAATGAATGGGAGTTAAAGCTAAGAGCACGAGGCTCAGGGTGAAGTTGAAGGGAACGGTGCCAGGTAGTGCTAAGCCGCGAGGCACTTCAGTCGGGGCGCTACAATGAGCACTATGCTGGATAACCTCCATTAACCGCTTAAATGGATGTTTTCAGGGCTGTGAAGCTACACGGAGCGACTGTGTGCAGCTTTAAGACACATCGGTGTTCAAAGGTTCAGTTACCGATGCAACACTGCCGTCTTTGTGGATTATTCTGGTCAACATTTTTCATTTTTATCTCGTTTTTCTGCGTTATTTTGTCACATTTCATCCTCAAGATTTCAGCTGTGAAACCTGAGACAACATGTGAAGAAAGCAGCATATTCGCGTCTCAAAACCACAGATTTGTCGGGAGATTTTTGTAGAGGGTTGGTGCTGTTACAGCCAAGCGAGACACCACTGTTCAGGGCTGCGTTTCAACATTTGTAAGCAAGAAACCACTGGATATTTTTAACGAGAAATCGGGACATTTCTCAGCCGTGTTTGCAGCAACAAAACAGGATTCAGAAGGACGGCCAGAGACTTCCAGTCATATTAGTGGCAACAAAATTGGACATTTCTATCTGCCGTGTTTTGACAAATTAAGACGTTTTTGACTAAATGTCAGGACATTTTCCAGCCGTGCTTGTGGAAACAAAAGAGGACATATTTGACTAGATGTCAGGACATTTGCAGCTACACTTGTGGAAGCAAAACTGTATATTCATGACGAGATGTTTCATTTTCCAGCCATGTTTCTGGTGACATTTTTGACAAGATGTCTGGATATTTTCCAGCTGTGTTTGTGGCAATTAAACAGGAACATTTTTATAGGATATCAGGACAATTTCTAACCATGCTGGACATTTTTTGACAGTCACATGTTCCTCTATAAAGCACTTTCAATTGCCAAAGCTGCTCAATAAAACCCTTACCATGCCTTAAGATACCAAACAAAGACGTAAACGCTGAAGTAAAGTTGAGTCGACTGTGATTTAAAGCGACCGGGGGAACAGACACCTGACAACAAGAGCTCTTTGTTGGACGTGACGTGAGCGCTACACCTGCCAAAAGTTGTCTTCCACCCGCCAGGTATGAGGCCTGCGAGTTAGCGCCGGAGAAACTGGGCCGTCGCTTTGCGTGTGAGGAGGGAGTCCCGCCTGCAGCAGCGGGTCAAGGCTGTTCGATGGCCGCCTGCCAGAGGACGCCGTGACCCAGCCACTGAAAATACCCCCTCCAAGGCCTTCAGAAGGAACCACCACTCCCTCGTAAACAAGAGTCTGTATCGCTCTCATGAATACCTGAAAACTCACACATTGCAAATAAAAGTCCTACACCGATAATGACTTGTTAGACACAATCACAGCTTTTAGAGTCGGGATATTAAAAGTGAAGACTGACAGCTGCTCATCAGCCCCGTCGCAGGTGATGAGTAGCTGCCTGGTGGGGGTTCAACCGCAGGGCGTGGGTGAGGGCTTCGCACTCGGCTACAAAGCACAGTAAATTACACCTGACTGATGTGGTATTTCCCCCCTCTGGATAGGCCCAGGAGACAAATTGGGAAGCCGTCGTGATTTATAACCCCTTCGCATGACAATGCTGATTGACAAAGGTTACTTAGTGGGTACAAGTGAAGAGAAACAGCCGCGTCTTTAGCCCGACCGCCCTGAAACGGCCGTAAAACTCGCAGATAACCATCAGTTTTGCAGTATTTGTTATGCAAACTGCAACAAATGTCTCTGCAGAACATAAAAATACATATTTATGTATAAACATGTGTCTAAATTTACTCTCTTTGCAGAACAAACATGAGAGCGAGAGCACAAGAAGAGTAAAAAACATCTATAATTCTGACACAAAAACGTGAAAAAGACACATCTGCTGGTCAGACGAGAAGTCAGCTCTGAAAAACATGTCTCAAGGCATTAAATCAACAAGTTATTGCCTTCATACATGTGTGTGCTTACACAGCAATAAGCTGGGGCACTTCCATAGCCAGCGGCTGTGTTTTCCTCAGAGCGGTGGCATCATTAACTCTGGCAGCCGCTCCAGCGAAGTTATGACAAAAAGGGGGAAGCGAGACAAATGCAGACAAGCTGGCATCACGGGCAAAACATCCAATAAAAGTGGGAACATGATGCACACGAGAAGGGAGGGAATGGAAGGAGGTAGATACCCGGCTGCCCGGATTACCTGGCTGGCACAGAGGAGGAGGGAGCGAAGGATGGGTGTGAGACAAAGAGGTGGAAAAACAGAGCGGAGGTATCCGTAATTACAGGGACAGGCAGAGACACAGTGAGGTGGTAATAACTGACACATCTGATGTGCCAATGATAGTGTTTCCTATCACAGTGGGACGTTAGCGGGCTGAGGCCGGGGCTTACCTCACCAGGGATACCGTAACAAGGTGGGCAGGGAGGGGCACGTGTCCTGATATCAACCATGACACAGTGAAGGGAAAGTTTGGTTACTGGAGACCTGGATACACGATGGTGGTTGAGTTGCATTGTGGGTAATGTAGGCACCAAGATTTGACTATCTGTGCTTTCCAGTTGAACATGAAAGTTCCCAGCTGGCAGTTTCAACAGGAACGACCCCAACAACAACATCTGTCTCTGGACATGTTGCTTCACACTTTGTATGCTCAATGCATTGTTATCAACTTGTTAGCTAACAGTGGCTAATGATGGCTAACCTGGAACGTGAGCAACTCGGGGTACGACATCATTCCCAGCTCCAACTTTTGACTTCTGAGATAAATGGAAAGCACAATTAGTTCTGTTGCATGTCCTATGTCCATTGTGAGTCACAACAATGCTATGCTAGCATGCTAAATCGATGGAGAGCACTTTAAAATAGCCCAAGATGGCATCCTCAAATGTCTAATTTTGTCAACAACCCAGAGATATTCAGTTTACATCTGCAAAACTGCCAAAAAAAGTTATATGAATGTCTCAAAATGCTAACTAGCTAAGTGTAATTCCTGGTTTGTTAGCATGGTTAGCATGCATGGTTGATTAAATCCCTTTTTAAGCTTTAACAATCTAACCGATGGTAGAAAAGACAAAAGAGAGCGACAGAGCTTTACCCAGTGCTTTTTCACCCTCCTAATGAGTTCAAGCTAACGCTGCGGTGCTAAAGGCAAAGTTAAACAGGATATTAGCGCTGTGCACACATTTGTTTTGGTTTGGTTTACATTAGCTGCCGGCCACATTTATCCGGCTGCTACGAAATGGGCAAATATGTGCACCTGCACCTTTATTACCCACAACAATGACATTAATGAGGACTAAAGTATGTAATTACTGTCTCGATTTAAGAGCATTAATGGTAATTAGAAAGCCACTCAAACACACACATAAAGCTACACACACCTCGTCCCTACAGGGGCGGCTGTTCAGACCACCACCACCACCACCACCACCGTAAACTGACAAACAAAAGAAGATGTGTTCCCTCTGCACAGGCATGCATATGATAATTGCAGTGAGGAGGAAAAAAATGTTTGACTTAAAGGGCTGATGTTGGTGGCTAATGCCAAAGTAATGATGTTGTAGGGGAAAAAGTGCAGCATCAAAGCAAAGCGGGAATTGAACCTGTCAAGCTTCCTGACTTCAAAACAAACCTAAAGTGCCAGAGGCGGTTAAGTTTCCATGCTTTCATTGAAGATAAGAGGTTAAGAGGCCGGTTTATGAAACGTGGATAGAAGAGAAACGTAGACATCATATATTAAGTTTGTTATGTTGCTTATTTACACATTTAACAGATTTGGAGTCCGTTTCTGTTCAAACTCTTCTTTTAGCTCTGTTTTTGGTCTCCACCACCTCCTTTGAGAAATATCTGGCTCTTTAGCTGCTAACTGCTTCACTATGTTCTGTTCTGCTTCAGTTGCAATCTGTGTCTCTCTGCTGTTTGGTGGTGAACAGGTAGTATACGGTGAGTTTTTGGAGCTTTTTCAAGATACAAAGCTGCCTGCTAGAAAGACGAGACTGCAAGACGCTATAACTCTATGTAGGGCTGGTTTGTTTGTTTGCTAGTTGGTTGGTTGGTTGGCCGGTGGATTAGTTGATCACTTTGTTGGTTGTTTGGTTTGTCAGTTATTTGGTTTGTCAACTGGCTGGTTGTTTTGTTGGTTGGTTGATTGATTAGTTGGTCACTCTGTTGGTTTGATGGTTCATTGGTTGGTTCTTCAGCAGGTTAACAGTAAAACTATTGGATGGATTTCCACAAAACTTGGATGGAGGATGCATCTCAGCCTAGAAAAGACCCCATTAACTTTTGGTAAAGATCTGGATCTATTAAATATACCTGTTAAGCATTTATGATTGAGTACTGTTGGGTCTTGGCAGGGGTTTGTGCTCTGCTAAGTACCATTTTAGTTCTCTACGGGACTCCTCTCATATTAAACATAGCCATTTAATCCATTGTTACTACATAAATATAGATCAGGGCGGCTTCAAGTCGCCCAATGTGAGGGACCTGAGGGAGTAGAATGTGAAATGGGTCAATATTGGGGAGTTACATGAAAAGTAAAGAAAGGAGCAACGCGTGGGGAGGTTGAAAAGGAACAAGATCAACAAAAAGGGAAGCAAGAAAAGAAAGAATGAAAGACACACAGAGGAGAAAACCCAACAAATGGGGAGAAGTAGATTGGAGGTCTAATCCTTCAGAAGTGCAAACAGCCCCGAGGGGAGCGATGGCATTAAGGAGAAGGGACCGGGCACGTCGAACAAGCCAAGACAGCACTCCCACCGAGCATCCAGCCAGCCAAACACTGCCCCACCTCAGCTCCTCTCTGACAGGCCTAAAGACCTTCACAAACACACCCCCGGGGCCTGCAGACAGATAGAATAACCCCCCTTTTCTTCCCTCCCCGCTCTATCGGTGCTGTTTTTTCCCCTCGTCCGCCTTTCATGAGAGGCAGAAAAAAGCAAAAGACAAAGTGCGATAAACAAATCTGGAGAGAGCGGGCGATGGAATGTTAAGCCGTCGCCGCGGCCGCGAGCCCCCTGCCGCCTTTGTGCTCGGGCGACCTCTGACCTCGGGAGTTCACCGCGACCAATCGGGGGACAAACTGACAGCGTGTGCTTTCGCCAGAAGAGAAGAAGGAGGGGTCTGATATGTGAGAGTGGATGTGCCAAGGCACGGCAGATGGAGGGGGATGATGCGGTGGCATGAAACTGTTTCCTAAACTCGATTGTTTGGCGAGAGCTCCGGTTTGTACCAGCAGCCCGACAGCTGCCAAGACTCCCATTAATGCCGACCACAGGCCCGTAGAAGATCCTCAGGTCCGTATCAACTGCAAAAACACAAATAACCTATTGACGGGACAGCCAAGTCAGTTTATCAGATACTTATTCAACCTTTTCAAGCGTTCCGATCAACCTGCTGCACATCTCCAGAGATCTTGCAACGCTTTTAACCTGTAACCAAACGGGATGACTTCAGGTGGATGCACGGAGAGATGGATGGAGGCGAGAGCATGTCATGGAGGCTTTTCTCCCCGGAAGGATTGCCCAACGCAAACACTGTTACCAAGCGCAAAGCCCAACACACGGATGAAGAGGAGGGCAGAAGGCAACGTCTGTCAACAGATACGCCAACATATCTCCTCCGCTTCTGTTGCTTTTGGATGCTTTAACACATTTTTTTTTTACTTTAGCATAACCGAGATCGCATTACATTCCTCGTTATCGACCTGGCTCTGATCTACGGGTGACTCTCCCTCTTAAGAGTGGGAAGATAATAAGGCCAGCCAAGAGAGGATGACGATAAACTGATTGATTTGATTTGTCGTTCAGGTCGCCTGCAAGGCAAAAATGTCCAGCAAACATTGGTTCCAGCTTCTAAAATGTGAGGACTTGCCGCATTTCCCCATTTGGTACCATTTTCAAGTAATAGCTTTCATTTTTGGACTGTTGGTCCGACAAAACAAGAACTTTAACGTAACTCAAATGTCAGTTTTTCCTGTTGACGGGCATCTTTCAGTAGATCCTGACATATTTCGAGTATCTGGTTTCAGACAAAATGGTCTAAGACGTATGGAAGCTCATAGAAAATGATGAAAACTTGTGTTTAAATCTCATGGTATGAGATAAAAAGTCCAAATGATGCTGAAAAAAGTCATAATTTGGAGTTCAAAGTTGAAATTATGAGTTAAAAGTCAAAATTATGAGTTAAATGTGGACTTTTTTATGTCATAATCATAATCTCATCACATTATTCTGACTTTTTATCTCTTGATTTCTACTTTTTATCACATATCTTTAACTTTTCAACTGGCGGAAATGTTTCACTGTTTGATTTAATGACATAACTGACAAGAAAACAAGAAGTTAATGGGTGTTATCTCATAGAAAAGCTTCCATGCAACATGCAGAAAGTTCTGCATTGTGTTCAGCTGCTTTGATGCTTCTCTAATGTGGTTTCTTGGTTTCGGTCATTGATCTCCTCTGACTGCAGATCAGCTTTATCCGTGTACGTTACTGTGACATAGAGTAAGCTGCAGAGCCGGGGTGTCCTCTTTAATAGCATCGTCGGGGTATTTCCCAGCAGCCCTTCATCCCGCCTGCACTCGCAAAAACACAGAGACGTATACGAGTTTATGGGGAAACGTGCATGAGTGCGTGTAGAAACCACACAGGTGGAGGAGTCTTAGCGGTGGGCGTGGGAGGGAAGCAGCCGGGGCTTTTCAACGCTACGTTAAACCTGCTGTATGTGCTTTATAGGTTTCCTGATGCACTTACAGGCTAAGTGTTTAAACCTTCTTCTGAGGGAACTGCAGGGGGCGAGACGTCGGCAGGAAAAAAGGGTTATTCCAGCTTTTAAAACATATGCAAAGAAGCGATCTACATCCTGACTCCCTCCAGATCCACGACACGCACCACAAACTGAGACGAGAGTGGCGTGACCCGGTCGCATCAACCCACAGACCTCCGCGTTACCTTTCAAATTCCAAAACAGCGTCAGATATTTTCCCTAAACTCGACTAATCTCGTCCTGACCCAAATCATCAGCCCTTCGAGCCTTCGGGGGGGGAATGTAAACTACAGCGCAGTCACATCTATTCCTCCCAGCATGCCGCTATCTCACATCTTCAAGTCAAATACGTAAACCCTCACATATTTAAAGTCATACGTTATGTTTAATTACGTTTGACAGGCGCAATTATGCTGTTTCGGTGGTTGTCACGCAAAAAAGGTACATTTCACTGATGTTTAATGTTGCAAATTATAAATCAGAAAGCACTTAAAGAGCAGAAAAAGAGTATTTTGGTGATAAAATATAAGAGACATCGTGCAAAAAATGCCTTAACTGCACCTGCAAATAACCAAAAACAGAAAGTTTACTGAAGCAAATCCTCAGATTAGAGTACATTTTCCCCATTTTGCTTGAAAAATTAGTGAATCGATTATCAAAAAACGTGCAGAATCTGAAGCGCAATGATTAAAGATTGAATTGATCTGTCTTTGCAGAGAAAGGAAGGAAGACTCAGGAAGGGTGAGGAGGTTACGGGGCGCCGCAACTCGCAAATCAAACCACAAATCAACTGGTAATGGGTCGTCTGACTCATGGAAGCAGCGAGGGCAAAAAGTGATAGGAAAGGGGGTAATGATCGGGTGAGGGAGGGAGGGAGGGGGGCAGAAGGGAAAGGAAAAGGAGGTGGGGGACTCCGTTTGCGTCGGGGAGGGTCGAGGAACCACAAATCAAGCAGTGATCAGTCGCCTCACTTAGCGTTTCTGGAATGTTCCAGCCTATAGCACCTGCAGGGAGCGGGAGGCAGCCCGACAAGTCCTGCCAAGCTCCGGAGGAATTCAGCAGAGGGGAGGAGGGGTGAGGAGGGAAGAGGAGAGGAGAGGTAAAGGGTAGTCCATCATTTACGCAACAGAACCACCTCTGAAACACAGATAGGTTAAGATGTCCCAAGTTTTCTGCAAAGTTAGATGCCACTTCTACACATCTTCCACCAGCTTCTTTGCCTCTGACATCAATTAATCTCCTCTCTATGCTCAGCTTCTCCACAAACACACCGAAGTTGATGTAAAATACGACCACACCTGCATTTTTCTACGCCTCTTAAGTTTGACGTCGTAGGTGAAAGGGGTCGACAGATACGGATTTGTCAGGGCTGATACCGATTTATCTGAAATCAAAGGACTGAAACAAACCAGTGCCAATCAGATATAGCTGTAGGTGGGACATAGAGTGTGAGGATGCTGCATCAGAGCCAACGTAGGTCATTTTATCTGCAATCTGACAGAAAAATCAGCGATACCTGATCATCAGCCATTGTATTCATCCATAAACTAATGCAAACAGTGCATTTCTGGATGATTTCCTAACTGTCACACAGAGTCACTCCCTCCAGCTTTTGTTTCCCTCCTCTCCTTCCCGTCATGCCTCCTCCCCTCTCTCCTCGCCATTCCTCCTCACCCGTGTGTGATGTTTTCTCTGTGCCAACAGCTGTCTCAGCTCCTTACAGACACTCCTGCAGGTTTTTTCTCCCTCTCTGTGTTCACTGAAACATCGTTTTCAAATCCTGGAGGTTGGAATTATAACAACCACGCTAAAAAGAAATGTGAGCTAGCTGAAAGAATTGTTGTGGTGTGAGTTTGGGTTTTGATTGCTAACGCTAAGATAAAGCTAACTAGTCCAGTGGGAAGAGTAAGCTGAGTTAGCCTGAGCGAGCAAACTCGCATGCTAGCTCAAGCTACTCCTCCCCACAACCAAAGCTAGCTCCTTCCAGGCAAGCTAATTAGACAGTAAATGATAGCTAAGTGATACTATGGTTAGCTAGCTGCCCAGCTAAATGTAAAATTCAACTTTTTTTTTGTCCAAAACAACAAAGAAATAAACAGGAAGACAACACCTGAGGTCCAACAAAATAGACTGGCAGGCTGTGTAGGCTAACATCAAATTAACCTTCAAAAATAGAGATTTTCTGCAGTTACTTGAGAAATATGGGAAGTTATCAAATTAGAAAAAAAGGATATTGAACAACCCTGTCTCCTACAAATTGTGTTTGTATAATGCTAATTTCCAACAGCTAATAGCCTACTTCCTGCCACAACTAGGTGAGCTAACTACGCCGATTAACGATACATTAACAGATACTATGGTTAGCTAACTACCAAGATAAACATAAATTAAAGGTTTTGTCCAAAACAGCCAAGAAAATAACAGCACATTGCAGTTTTTATGGAAAAAGTTGCTAGTTTAGGTAACACAAGCTCAGGCTGTGTTGGTTAGCATCAACTGAACCTTTAAAATTGTGGTTTTATGTAAACACTTAGCGGACGTACATATGAGAAAGTTTTCAAATGAGTAAAAAGGACATCCAACACTAGTTGTGTCTTCCAACAATGAATTTCCAACAGCAAAAGTTTTCCAAGAAATGTAGCCTAGCTAGCAATGGCAGTTGTTTTCCCTCCAATTTTGGCAACTGCCAACTTAAGCAAGATTTTTACGATTTATCAGAATATACTGTATACTGTTAAATACAGCTGCTGCTAAATGCTAATGTTGTTTTGTACATGGTGCTGTAACACTAATGTCTTTAAGCTTCTAGACCAAATTTCTTGGAAAACAAGAGTTAGCACAGATTAAAACAGCAGGATAATAAGCTACGATAACCTTACAATGCCACCGCGGTGTCAATCATGCGAGCTAGGTTACAGTTTTTCCACTCGGGAGACAAAAAAAAAGTATGTTTGTGTTTAGTTTTATCTCCTGACGCTGATAACATCTGACTTTGTGTGCTGTCAGTGTACAGCAGGCTCGCACAGGAAGATAATCACATCTACATCTTCATTTAGCCCAAAACACACACACACACACACATACATGAGCTCAGAGCGCGACCATCGCCACAGCGATACCAACCCAAGGACCCGGTTACCACGGTTACGGCAACCCAGACCACCCAATGAACTCGTCTGTCAGTCACTCAACCCCATGCACACTCGCATCCATCCACTCAGCCACCCACACCACACAGAACACCAGGGAGGTGGGAAGTGGGTGGAGGAGTCAATTCAAAGTCAATGCAGCTCCATCAGCCGAGTCCTATTGAGACACAGGAAGCTTTTTTGGCTGCTGATTCGCTTTAATGTTTTCCCCGGCAGCCGACGACGACCTTACTATCACCTGTCGCCTCAGCTGGTGGAGGGTTGAAGGTTTGACTCCCAGTACATTTACTCAAATACTGTATTTAGGTGCAAGTTTTTCATACATTAGTGTTACTTTACACTTATATTTTACATATAAAGACCAACTTAAACATAAAAATATGATGCGTTGTTATACATTTCACTGCCATCTAATATATAAAGTCATTAAAATTAGCGCCAACAGTAAACAATACTTGTAATAGTGCTTCTACTTGTGATACTCTAAGTACATTTTTCTAACGATACGTCTCGGACTGGACCTTAGTAGACTTTTACTTGTAACTGAATATTTTTTAGATTGAAGTATTGTTACTTTAACCTAAAAGGGAAGGATATTAATACTACTTGATAACAAGACACTTGAGATAAAAGCCTCAACGTGACGACAATCCCAAGTATTAGAAGTAGTACTTCTTCTGACGCTGATGATACTTCTTTATATTTACCTAACGACAATCTTTTAACGACCTTTACTTGTACCTTGATAGTCTTTATATTGAATTACTGCTACTTTAACTAAAAAGAAGAACCACTGATTATAAGAAACTTTACATAAAAGCACACGTGAGAACTGTTGCTTCAAGTTTTCCTTCAACTTCCTACAATCTAAGAGAACTTAAAGAACGAAATTAAAGATCTGGAAGCTTTTACCCAACGTACTAAAGTAGTGAAGCTGTTATGAGATCGAGCTCACACTTTTGATTCCCCTGAACCACAAGTCCTGACAAAGTGACAAGAAGAAGCCATGTTGCCCTCCATCAGCCTGAATGACACCATCAAACAGCACCACTGCTTTCTTATTCTAATACGGGGAGGTGATGGGCGTGTTGCTGCGCTGACCCTTCCCTTCACAACTCAACCTGACGACCCCTCTCATCACAGATGGTCAGTGTGGCATCTCAATAAAAGTTTTCCGTGTTTCTTGTCCTGTTGTCTACATCTAGTTGATGCTCTCCTCCGGAGTCACACTTGTATAGCGAATCATCACCGCCCTGTGAAATCCATGCATCTCCATAATGTCAACTTTTTTCGTGAGCTGAGAAACAACAGCTCGTATTTCAGCTGTGTGATAATAAGACACTGTCAGATAAACTGAAGGGATTTTCCATAAACGAACGTTAACAATAGTTTACTTTAACCCTCTCTACACGCCGCATTTATAAGCTGTTTAAAAACCTTCTGTTACTCACTAACACAACACTATGATGTAGTGGTAAGCAGACACAGGTGTTTGTTAGTGTGCTCGTCAACAGTAAGTAAGCTAGCGTGTAAACAGATGATTGATGACAACGTAGTGAAGTCAAGTCAACTTCAAACCACAACATTCCTCCTCTGTAGCAAAAGTTTTGCACGTGAAAGGTCAAGTTAGCAATAGTACGTAGCATGCTAGGTCCGGTTAGATTATCAAAATAAAGCTAGCTGACACACAGTTCTTTGTTTATGACATGTTGTGACTTTTGGGGTGTTACTGACGAGGTTTGGTCAGGTTCAGGCACCAAAAGCACTTTGTTAGGTTTAGGGACCAAAATATTTGGCTAGGTTTAGGAAAAGATCGTACTACGTTCAGTCTTGTAACTTACGAAAGTGACGTGACACATTACGTAAACAACATAAGCACCTTACTCATTGAATTACGTTAACTTAGCTATGTAACTTAACCAAATAATCCTTAATTCTTGGTAACAAACGGGACCAATTCAACCCCTCTACACTGCTGCATGAGAGGGTCACTTCAAGAACTACCGGCAATACAGTAAAATACAGTTGTTATAAAGTAAAAGATGTTTTCATTGGAGAAGTCATAATTGTCCAAATTCCTCATACCACTACGTTATAGTGCTTTTAAATGCTGACCAGAGAGCGTTAAAGTGAATTGTTGTCATAAATTCAGATTTGGAGACACATGGAAGGTAGAAACTTTTATTTTCCAGTGCTTCCTTTCAAAATAATGGCACAAATAAGCAGCTAATAAAGTGTTTCTGGCGGTTCTGATGCAGCATCATATCAGAAGAACGGGACTTTCATGATATTGGGAGTTCAGGGTTAAAAAACTGTAATGTGAATATAAGAACAAAAGACTCACAGCCCTTTAAAAATGATCTTTCAAGGATGCACATGTGTAACTTTTGACTGTCAGTGCATCAGATGATCCCTGTTCTGCTCGCCCTCTCCAGCTGCAGCAGGAGGAAGTCTTGGATAGGTGTGGCTTGGAAAAAGGCACGTTGCCCCCAATAATCTGCTCACCCTGAATATTCATCAGCTGAGGAGGGGGGCGGGGTTTGACTTGCAAATAACTGCGAGCGGGCCCACTCAAAAGTGAACTACTTTTTTCACTCCCTCGGGCTACTTATAAATGCAACTCCTCCAGTTTAACAAAAAAAGAAAAAGAAATGATCCACTCAGTTTGGAGAGCGTTTGGCACAAAGCGGCGCGACGTTAAAACGCACCTGGAAGTCTGAATATCTATGAAATGACAATAAAAGAAAAGCAGCTGAAGTGTCCTTAAAGGAAAAAAGCTCTGAGTCGTGTCTCCTCATGCGTTCGAGGCTGAAGACACCCACAGCGTGACGCATCGAGGAGTGAAGGCACGTAGCAGCAGAACCTGTGCAGACAGCAGCTCTCTGCTGGTGGACGACAAACCCACTTTAAACACACTCGATCAACGCGACAAGCTGAATATTTTACATTAAAAGTGGGGTTTTTAAGCAGATTTGGCCATTTTTACGCGCATGAAACGTGTCTTCCACCAGCGAGTTACACATCACACATCCACCACGCGAGACAGAGAGATAAACCAAACAAGAAATAAATCAGTTTCATCGCTGATGTGCTGTAAAATAAACCAAATAAACGGAAGCGGGACAGCCACTTCACGTGAAGGAGGAGAGTAAACAGAGGGGACTTACTCCGTGCGCAGATCTCACCGCCACGGCGACCGCGATCACACAAATCCTGCAGGAGAAATAAACATTTTTTAGGGTCAGGAGTGTGTTTTCCGGTGATTATCGGGCAGGTAGAGCTGCTGCGCCG
The DNA here is from genome assembly GCA_039737535.1 of Lagodon rhomboides. Classification (NCBI taxonomy): domain Eukaryota; kingdom Metazoa; phylum Chordata; class Actinopteri; order Spariformes; family Sparidae; genus Lagodon; species Lagodon rhomboides. Next base: position 19,988,737 of record CM077806.1, read on the forward strand.
GAGCCGGAGCCGGAGCCGGGCCGGTGGAGCTCCCTGCACCGCCGCGGCTCGCTCCGCAAAGCCGCAAAACTTTTCAATAAATCTGATTTTTAAAAAAGAAGAAGAAAAAAAGGAGAGGAGAAGAGCTCACAGGAATTTCATCTTGGTCCGACTGGTAGAGGGGGGACCGCGGGTCGAGACTCGGCTCCCTTGTCTTCACCAGCAAGGCACTTCAAACGCGCTCATCGACTGCTCCAAAAAACCCTGTCATCTACCCGGAGACAGAGGGAGAGAGACATTAAGTAGTCCCACCGCCACACACACAACACACACAACACCACACAACACACCGCCCGTACGCACCAACACAAGCGACAGAAAACACAAAGCAGCCAGGTGAAAATCTAAAAAAAATTCCCCGTTTCATTAAAAAACAAACGCGAGCTTATCCAACTCACCAAAGTTGCAGCGCTGAAGTCGCTGCTGCGCTCTCCGGGCTGCTGCGCTTCAGACTCAGCAGCGCACCACAGCACCAGGAGGAGGAGGGGCCAACACATGTCATTCATGCCTCCATACCTTTCTCTGCTGCCACGGGAGAGAGGCACCGACCCACTCAGTCAGAACCAGAACCTCTGCACGACAGAGCGCAGGAGACGTCTGGGGTTTGGGTTCAATCAGTGAAATAAAAGACAAAAATGACAGAAAAAGAGGAAAATGTGTCTTTTTTATGGATTTGTATAAAGACTTTTATGTCTATTATGCACAATAAAGCACCTTTTCATATACTTTTCTTCACTTTATCAACGTTATACACCTTAAAAGTTGTGTTGAATTTCTTGATTCAAGCACATCCAGTTGCCCAGACACACCTGGACGACCTAAAAAGTCAATTTTGCAATAATTACTTAACTTTAACGTGACCTTATGAACTTTACGCAACATTAACACCCATATAATCAATGAGGAACGCCTCGTTCTGCCAATCTCTTCATTTAAACTCTATAAATCGAATAAATTTGTATTTATATGACACGAAAATCCCGATCGCATCACCTCAGTGGGCTTTACAATCTGTGCAGTGAGCGTTCTCTGTCCTCAGACCTTCAATTCAAGCGAGGAGAAACTAATAAATCTAAATTTAAATACATCCTGTAAATAAATGTCATGAGTATCGTCGCTCTCTGTCGACTTTGTTCGAGCTCCTCTCTGAACGTGCTGCAGACGGACTCTGGTTACTCAAGTTGCAAACAGTCCTCTTTTAGCCCGCCGAGGTTCTATTTTGGTTCTACTTGACCCGAGGGAGCCGCCGGCTCTGTTAATCACAACATTCATCTCCTGATATGTTTTGTTGAAAGTGAGCTCGTGTTCCTGGATAAATATTGTCTCGTGGATAAAGATATCGTTTGCTCGGCAGCTGCGGTGTTCCACAGGGAAAGTACCCGGGACATGTGTAGTTTGTATTTAAACCTACATATTTATCTGCTGTCACGCGTGAATTATTAGTCTATCACTCACCCGGAGGCCCGGGTATCGAGTTTTGATGCTTTTACAGGACCGACTGAATCGCCTGGATGCTGTCGAGTATCACAAAATGTCTCGTCATTTGATTTCAATCCCTGAGGAGTTAATCCTATCAGCGTCAGAGAGCCTGGGAGCAGGCGGCGTACGAACGTTGTGCCAAGGTCTAATAGAAATAGAAAAACACCAGGTTTCTCCCAGAGACGGGAGAGAAACCAGGAAACCAGCATCAAAGTCAAGGTATTGATGCTCAGCCCAAACCCTAATGGTTTGTTCAGACCATCAGTGATAAGACAACAAATTAATGAAGTCATGAAGCTAAAATCGACGTCCCAAACTTGTCACTGTGTGATGAGCGCGACATGCTGCACGTCAAAGCTTTGCTAGGTTCAACTTTCTTGGCTTGGCGACATCAGACTTAAGGTGTTGTTGCCTTGTGACGACCATAACGTGCTACGAGTCAAAGCTGAGCTGGCTTCAACTTCTTGGTGACAACGTAGCTGCTCACGTTTTGTAACTTTGCCGTTCGTTGTGTGAATGCAACACAACAGAAAGAGTTTCTATCATCTGAGGCTTGTTAAAGCTCCTGTTGATGAGACAGGGTCGGGTCGGACGCCATCCAAAAGCATCAGCATCTGACGAGTTTTGAATGAGACTCAAGAATCAACTATAACAATAACTTCTGTCTCGCTAACAGGAGCTCTAGATTGACTTTACTTCTGCCTGTGAACCACAACCTGCATCCTTGAGCTGCTCTTCAACTGTAACCCAACCTAAGAGAAGCTAAGAAACTCAAAACTGTCTTCAAAGTGCACCAACACTGACTGTTGTGCTGTCTCGTAGGCAACTGGACTTTCACCTCTCATCCAAGAAGCTTCTTCAGTTCTAACTAACTGGAGAAGAGCTGGCAGGTTTTCAAACTCCTGCCAACTCCTCTTCAGGTTAGTATCACCATCTTCAAGAAACTGAAACGAGTCCAGTTGCCTTCGATACAGCACCTAGATGAACCCTGACCTGGAGAACCTTCATCAACGACTCACTGAATGTTGAATTCACGATCAATCTCTGCAACTTTCAAACTCGCCTGCATGAAAATATGAGTTTTGAATGAGACTCAAGAATCAACTATAGCAATAACTTTATTCATATGGCACCTTTAAGGTTAACAGAGTCAGAACTGTCTCGCTAACAGGAGCTTTAGATTGACTTTACTTCTGCCTGTGAACCACGACCTGCATCCTTGAGCTGCTCTTCAACTGTAACCCAACCTAAGAGAAGCTAAGAAACTCAAAACTGCCTTCAAAGTACACCAACACTGACTGTTGTGCTGTCTCATAGGCAACTGGACTCGTTTCAGTGTCTTGAAGACGTTGATACTAACTGGAGAGGAGTTGCCAGCAACTGAAATGAGACCGCTGGTCTTCAACGTCTTCAAGAAACTGAAACGAGTCCAGTTGCCTTCGATACAGCACCTAGATGAACCCTGACCTGGAGAACCTTCATCAACGACTCACTGAATGTTGAATTCACGATCAATCTCTGCAACTTTCAAACTCTCCGAACTCGCCTGCATGAAAATATCAGAAAGGTTGGCCTTCACCGAGTTCCTCACCTCACTGATATATGAAGAAAGGGTGGACAAAATAATATGAACACCTCTTAGTAGGACAAAGTACAGTTCAACTCTGTGCAGCCGTGTCATGATGGTAGGACTTACTGCAGGACTGTTGCATTAGACTACATCAGTTCAATAAACTGGCACCTGGCTGTAGTTTAAGTTTGAGTTGATAAGATACCAGGAGGAGAACATCAGGTCACACACAGCTGCAGAAATGTCAAGAAAAACACAATAAAGTCCAACATGTATCACAATTTAAAGGTCTAGTTTGTGAGAAAGTTGATCTTTGAGTCTGGTTCCCAACTTGTTACTCAGAAATCTACTTTCTTACAAGTTGGACCTTTAAGATAAAGAAATCAAAGATACGGGAGACGAATAAAGTCGAACATCCAATAGAGTTACATTTTAAGTTTCCCATCAGCCACAGTTTGTCCTTCTGTAAATATTGTTTGCAATGAAAATGCCACACACACTTTTCACCTTCACATTGAAGGATTTATGACAGATTTAATAAGAAAAGGTCGACACTTTGGTCACAAAGACCCTCCTGAAGACGATATATCTGTCTCCTCAACCTTTTCGAGGACGGTCTTTGGGGCCACAGTGTCGACCTTCTCCAGTAAATCCATCGATGTGAAGGTGAGAGGTGTGTGTGGGCATTTGATTTTTTATGAGGATTTGAGTCGCCGGGTCACAAAAAGGCGATAAAGCAAAGTGTTGATCTTCCAGCTGAGGACTAAAAGAACAGATACTGGTGTTGGTTCTGCAGGTAAAACTGTGCCAGACAGTTGGGACGACACTCCTGTCCGGTTCTGAAACTTCTGCTCAGCTATAAACTCTGATTACAGCCAGAAAAGTTTGTTAAATAAAAGTTGTAAAACAGATAAATGCTCATTAACTTCTTGCTGCGCCCCCCCATTCAGAACCCCATTTGCGTTTTGTCTGATTTAGTGCTTTCATAACTTTTTGTCACGCAAAACAGAAATTGAAACGTCAGTCAATCAAGTTTTACGTGTCTCCTGCACGCTTTGATGAACTCGTCGTGTAGTTTGTTAACAGCAGGTGTGAATGTGACGGTTTTTTTTTTTCCCGCAGCTAATCTCACATCTGAAGGAATGCAACAGTGAAAGGAGAAGCAGGAGGAGGGGAGGGGAGGAGGGGGGATTACGCACTTTATTCTAAAAGTGTCATTTTGTTCCATTCTGCCAGGAGTCAAATTTGTGAGAATTTGACCTTTAATAATCTGTTGGAATGCGACGTGTCCGGGCGTATAGAAAATGTCAAATGAAGGTTTAAAGTCAAAGTCTTTTTGTGCAGCCTCGGGCCCTGGGTAGGATTGGATAGGCAGGCAGGGAGGCAGGCAGGCAGGAAGGCTTGATATCCATCCGCGTGTAGTCCGAACATCACCAAATCCTTTTTTATAGTTGCAGAATTAAAAAACAGGAGACGCGAATCGTTGTTTGAGTGAGTTTTACGCGCGATCGTGCGCGAATCATCCAGAAGGTTTTTTATTTTAGGTGACTTGTGTGTGCGCGCGCGCTGCTGTAGGTGCACAGGGGGGCGGTATCAGTGCGCGCTCGGGGTGTGGGAGGTAGATCCGGGTTGGGGCAGGTTGAGAGAGAGAGAGAGAGAGAGAAGTCGAGGAGAGAAAAAGTTAGAGAGGGGGACTGCAGAGGCGCACGGTGCCAGAGCCAGGTCCGACCAGGAGCCTCTGCGAGCGCGACACGCCGAGGAAGGTGAAGAAGAAGAAGAAGAAGGAGACGAAGACTTTCCGACTCGCTTCTGCTCCGCCGAAGGGTGGCGAGTGCGCACGAAAAAGGGGGGGACGCGCAGGGGCTATGACATGCGAGTAGAGAGCCGCAGAGTTTGAGTGTTAACGCAGGCGGATCCTCGCTCCATTCCCCCCTTTCCCAAGATGAATCAAGACGCGAAGAGCCCGCGACAGCTCGCCGCGCCGCTGCTCGTCCTCCTCGCCCTGTGCGTCGCGGTGCAGCGATCCGACTCTATGGTAAGTGCGGTTTTTTTCCCCCACCTTTTTCTCCTCTTTTTGCACAGGTTTGTTTGAAACGCTTTGAGCTGATTTCACCCCGCAAGATGAAGAAGAAGAGAGAGAGGAAGAGAGAGAGGGAGAGCTGTGAGTCAGCCGGCGCCGGGACTCCACCGGCTCTCCCCGCAAAAGGGTTTATAAATAGAGAGGGTGCGTTAAACAAGTGCCTCTAAGAATAATCCGCAGCGTTTTCTCCCCTTTTCACGCGTTTCTGGAGAATAACCGCGCAGTCAGGATGGTTAAACGCCTCTCTCGTGAGGTTTTTATGCCACTTTTCTCGTTTTTTCCTCCACCGTCGCGGACTCTTTGTAGTTTTCTCTCCTGGCCGGACGGACGGAGCTTCTCCTCTCCGGCTCCGCTGCGCATCACGTTTCTTTCCTTCCCTTCGCTCCCCGCGACGAGGACCTGTAGCAACACGCCAGCCGCCGTCCATCCCGATCCTGCATGCGCCTTTATCGCGTCAGGAGAGATTTCAGACATCTTTTTTTTTGTAACTTCTGGAGAAGAAGAAGAAAGACATGAACCGCACGATTCCAGGAAACGCGTCTTTATCGGAGACATGCGGTGCGTAATTTAGTTTGGTGACAGGGAACGTGTGTGTGTGTGTGTTTTCTTTCCTCTCGAGCAGTTTTATCTCCCCTGCAGGTGTGTTTTATGCTGACAGCACCTGGTTCCTCCTGCACGGGTGAATAAATCTGATTTTTTGCGGAGAGAAACGTGACTTTAGAAGTTTTTTATCAGCTGTGAGGGCGAAACGCGTCTTTGCACTTGTGCAGACATCCAGGAGGTGTGTGTGTGTGTGTGTGTTTGCGCATACTTCACATTTGTTTGACTTATCTCCTCCCAGCTGCGCCTCTCCTCTTAACTCCAACATCTCTGACATCCAGCGCATCACCACCAGAAGAAGAAGAAGACTCTCAGTCTTCCTCATGTAATATTCCAGCAGGCCCGCGTTAATGCGCGCCATGAATATTCACGCCTCATTAATAATTCATGAGGGCGAGTTTGATTCCGCGGCGGCTCCGCCCACGCGGCAGGCGTGTCCAATCAAAGAGACGCTCACATGTCTCCGTCTTTGAAGACGCTTTGGAGGCGCAGACGGAGCGGGAAGTGCGTAAAACAGGTTTAGGTCGAGGAAGTGCAGCGGTCAGAGAGTCTGCTCACAGTTTATACTCATCAGCTGTGTATAAATAACAACCCAGGTGGCTTCCTGTCCTCGGTTTATGCATCTCCTCTGCAGAATATGTGACTGAAAGTGAACTCTGAGACCTTCACTTGCGTCTAAGTGGCATTTTAACGTTGGTAAATATGTCCTGAAGAATAAAAAGCAAACAGTTAAACCTTCTGAAAGGATTTAAGAGGCTCTTTTAGTGGAATATATACAATAGTTTCGATTTCAGGCATTATTTAAAGGAACAGTTCACCCAAAAAAGGCAAAATTCAGTCCACTACATCCCATTTCTGGAGCTTCACAGCGAAACAGCGTTCTGCTAAACACCTGAAGTAGATGGAGACTTGTTTTATAAAGGAACCAATCAGCTTCCCAGATTGATTCAGAAAGGAGGTATTCACCCCCTCGATGCTAACGCTGTTAGCTCAGCAGCTGCAGTGAAGGTTCCAGGGTGCGAATAACGTCTTTTCTGATCAATTTAAGAACCTGCCGCTGTACAGAGGTTTTCTTTTTTAACATTTTAAAACAAGTCCCCATCTACTTCAGTCGTTTGGGAGAAAGCATGACGCTGTTTTGCCGTGAAGCTCAAGAAGCGTTTTGTGTAAAACTTCTCCATCGACGCCATCGAGAGCGAGCAGATAACGACTGTATTTTTATTTATTTGTGTGAACTGTTCCTTTAATGCAGGTGAAAGCGAGACGAGACAGAGTTACTAAAGGTGTGCAGCTGTGAGTCCTTTGAGTGGCTGTTGTTGTTGTTGTTGTTGTTGTTGTTGCCATGGCGATGTCAGAGGGGTCAGAGGGTTGTGGCGATCCTGGAGAGGTTGAGGAAGAGGAAGACAGTAAGAGGAGCATTAGTGATGAAGAGAGGAAGATGAGGATGAGACGAGAGGCAGATGCAGGTGTGGTCGCCCTTATCTCAACTTATCTATCTCACACACACACACACACACACACACACACACACTATTATGTCTTCCCTGCACATTATGGCTTCTCTCACTGAGGCCCCCTAGTGGACTTGGTTGGGCATGACACCAAACAACACCAAACCTTTTCCTCTTGATCTCAGCTCGTCTTCATCATCGCCGCTCGCTAGAAAACGCTTGTCTCTCCAAACACGGTGACGCTTTAAACATAAACGAAGCGTTAAACATTTAATTTATGGCTTTTTTGTGTAAAAGTGTCGCACAGAAACCCTTAAAAACCCACGAAATGACATCATTTCGAGCTTAAAAAGGCATTTTGGGGTTTTAAAGGTCGAGTAAAGTTGAGATTTGGAGATGATTAATACTGCATACACACACACACACATGCACGCACACTGTGTGTGCGTGCATGTGTGTGTGTGTGTATGCAGTATTACTCCTCTCGCCCCAGATATGAATCTCTCTCCGGCCAGGTGAGGGAGTTCAGCGGTAATGTATACCTGGAGGTCTCCCTTTGAACCCCGTCACGCTGCGCAAACTGCAAACACACGCCTAATTTGATGCGAGCTTTCCACACACACACACACACACACACACACACACACACACACAGCCTCACGGGTTCCCTAACCTCTCACGTGACCCACATCCCAGGTGGAGTTCATGGTGTGTGTGTGTGTGTGTGTGTGTGTGTGTGAGAAGGAGGTTCAGTTCAGCCATAACATCCTCAGATGGTGGAGATAAATCTCAGCACATCTTTCAGTGGAGCGACCGAGACGAGGTCGTCTCTCCAGACAAATCCTTCGCTGCTTTTCTCTCATTGTTGTCTCCAGTTTTTCTTCTCTTTCCTCCTCGACCGTCTGTTGTTCTCGCTTTCTTTCCCCAGAGTGCAAAAAACCCAGAAAAGGAACCAATGTGTCCAAAGATTAAACGCAAATTGAACCAAATTGGGGAGATTTATGTGCAAGTTGGTTGAATTATCAGAGATCTTTCCCCAGTTTAAGCTTCGCTGCAGCTTCATGCTGAAAAATAATCCAATTCGGACCCAGTTTAGTTTAAAAATCCAGCCTCAATCTCCACAAATCGCCTTCTGACTACAGTAGAAAGATTTTGTTTCCCAGCAGCTCGTCTTCTCAGGCAGCGCTCACCCCTCAAACTTCATATCGTCTCTCTGACTGTCTACTCCGGTTAGATTTTATTCAAAATGTAATACAAAGACTGTGTCCCAGGTTTGAGTCAAGCCTGTGACCCTCTGCTGCATCTCACATCCCAGCTTCCCATCAGCCTCTTAGTCTGTCCTGTCGAGTGAAGCCATAAATGCCAAAAAACAGTTGATTAAGTTGATTGTTTGAAATGTAATCAGTCATGTTTCATTGACAAATAACTATCGTTTGCTCCTTCTAGCATCTCAAACATGAGGATTTGCACCTTTTCTTCGTCTTATGTGACAGTAAACCTGAACATCTTTGGGTTTTAGATGGTTGATGAGACAAAACAAGCAATTTGAAATACTAGCAGATATTCCATTTAAGTAATATTAGTGATGATTTAGAAGTGCGTAGGAGAAGAGACGAACGATATCTGATCAGTCGTCTCTGTAGAGAGCACAGTGCTGGGTAGAGCTGCAACAATTCATTGATTACACATCAGCTTTGAAACTAATTGCTCTTGTTGTGAATCAATTCATCAGTTTAGGTCGTTTTTTAAAGAAACACAGTCAGTAATCTGTGATTTCAGCTTCTTTAAATATGAATATTATCTGGTTTCTTTCCTCCTTTAAGACAGTAAATTGAGGATCTTTGGGGAGTATCTTGGGAAACGATAATGGACTTTTGAAGACCAAGTTATTGTTAGTTGAAGCCTTCTGGAGCTTCAGGATACAGCTGCCTTACAGACTAAATAAAGGGGGAAAAGTACCCAAATATTCTTGAATGCTCACAAAGAAGGTATTCCTGATAGTAGTTTACTCTATTTTATTACGTATCCAGATTACCAGTAAGTTCATGTAACAACTAATTTAACTTAAAACTCTTCTTTACAGTAGTTTATCCATAAATGATCCACAAATGGATGTTTATTTAGGGGGATTTCTTTAAGTTCTGGGCCTAAAAAACAGCTTCTGAACATCCACCTCCTTCGTATCTCCCGCCTCCCTCCTCCTCTCCTCTCTTTCCTCCCCCATCCCTCCCCTCCTATTGTGTCTGCTCTCCGAGGCGAATTCCATCTTTATCTCACCTGCTCTGAGAGCAGGGCTCCTTAAACAGGCGGTGGGAAAAAAGAAAAACACGTGCGCACAGGCAGGTACATCATATTCACCTCCGACACACAGCTACTCATGCTAAAGGAAAGTGTGTGTGTGTGCATAATGTGTGTGTGTGTGGTTGAAGTCACACTGTGGTGTCAATGAGAGCTAAGGCCAGATGTTTAGACAGCTAATTACCTTCACACTCCTCCTGCAGCTGGAAGAAGAAGAAGAAGAAGTACTGGAGTAGTAAAATATAGGATGGTGCTCGTAGTATTCGCAGCAGTTGCACTAAGTAGTAAAGTAGTAGGAGTACTACAAGTTTTTAACATGAGTTGCAGTAGCAGAAGTTGTCGTACTATGTAGTAGTATTGGTTAACAGCAGTAGCAGGACTTTAGAGTTGTAGTGGTAGCAAGAGAATAAGTAGTTTTAGTAGTAGTATTGGAAGTAGCAGAGTAGTAGAGTTAAAGGACTAGCGGTGGCTTTAGCAGTTGTAGAAGTACCAGCAGCATTAGCAGTGATAGCAGTAGCAGTATTTGTAGTTGCTCTGGTAGTATTATTAGTTTTAGTTGTAAAGCAGTGGTTATTTAAGTGCAGGTTGTAGTATCAGTTGTAGTAATAGAAGCAAATAAGCTGTAGAAGTAGAAACAGTAGTTGTAGCAGTACTTGCAGTAGTCGTACCATCAGCAGCACCAGATGTAGAAACACTAGTAGAAATACAGTATGTAGTTTAGATAGATTATAAACACAGTTGTGGCAGTAGTTGTAGTAGTGGTAGTATCGCTAATCCCAGAAATAGTAGTAGTGGGAGTCAAAGTACCAGTCGTGGTAGAATTAGCATCCTAGCATCAGTAGCTAAAGCTGTAGAAGTAATACAAGTGGTAGCAGTAGCACCGGCTCCAGAAGTAGCTGTTGATGTAGTTTCCCCTTTTCCTTTTGGTGTCAATCTCATTTAATCTCTTTGCACTTCTTCTCCTGTCACTTACACTCTAACCCCGTCATCACCCCGCCTCCCTCCACCCTCCTCCTCCCCTCCTGAGCGCTAAGAGGAGGGTAAACAGGGTGTGTTTGTTCGAGACTTCTTTATTTACTCCATCCTTCACTGTTTGGTTTTAAGGCTTTAAAGGTCAGCGTCTCTTCTTCCACCTCTCCCATCATCCGTCCATCTTTCTTATTATATTCTCTCCGGACCACCGTGCGGTCAAAACCTATTTTTACTCGATAACGACCCCCTAAAATGGCTCATAGTCGTCGCTATTCACGGCTCCCCCACATGACAACAGCTCTGTGTGCTTCATGTGACGTGACTTTAAGTTTCTTGAGATCTCCTTGGAGTTATGAAAGTCAGGAATCTCAGATCAGGAGGGTTAAACAGCGGCGACTTAAAGGTCTCAGAGGAACGTCCTTTGAAGAGAAGTGAGACTATCCGGATTAAAGCAGAGCTCTTTGTGGATTCGGCCTCAATCAGGTTACAGATTAAAGTTAAAGAGCCTTTTGTTGTGTAGCACATATAACTGACCCTTTAAATCCTGCTAGCTGCAGCTGCCGTAAGCTAGTTAGCTCAGTTAGCCGTGCCGCTAGCAGTCAGGAGTGGGAGCTTGGAGCACCAGGGACCATCCTCTGTACATGTGCAAGGACACAGCCTCCTCTTTACATGGCGAGGACACATACTCTTTATATTGGTGAGGACACAGCCTCCTCTGTACATGGGTGAGGACTCAGCCTCTGTACATGGGCAGAGGACACAGCCTCCACTTTACATGGGTGAGGACAGCCTCTGTACATGGGCAGAGGACACAGCCTCCTCTGTACATGGGTGAGGACAGCCTCTGTACATGGGCAGAGGACACAGCCTCATCTGTACATGGGTGAGGACAGCCTCTGTACATGGGCAGAGGACACAGCCTCCTCTGTACATGGGTGAGGACACAGCCTCCACTTTACATGGGTGAGGACAGCCTCTGTACATGGGTAGAGGACACAGCCTCCACTTTACATGGGTGAGGACAGCCTCTGTACATGGGCAGAGGACATTTTCTGTACTTAGACGAGGACACAGCGTCCTCTGTACATGGGCGAGGACTTTGTCTCTGTACATGGGCAAGGAATCACCCTCTGTACATGGGTAGAGGACACAGCCTCCTCTGTACATGGGTGAGGACAGCCTCTGTACATTGGCGAGGACACAGCAGTATGTAATCGAAACCATTAAAAAGTGACACCTGCCCTCGTGACCATCAATAGTTAATTTGACTACCTTTGGCACTTTTTAAACTCGTGGCTGCATCATAAATAAATAAAGATATCCTGAGCTGTAAGTAAGCTGCTGCACCCATACGGGCGTCTGTATCTCGTCTGAATCTGCAACATCTTCTTGCTCCATGATAGCTTCAGATCTTTTCACGCTTACATGAGTGTTTTTCTTGACTTACAACCAGCATAGAGAGATTTATGTGGGACTGAAGGTCCTTTGGTGCTGGGATCAGCTCTGTGGTGGCGATCCAGACCTGGAATTTTCTGCAGTTTCACAACGTCAGAATGTGTTTCTCTTCTTCTTTCTTCTTCTGTTTTTAGCCAACTTTTATATTGTTTGCATGTGCTGACGGAGAAGTCAGACCTCTCGAGTTTCAACTTTTGACATTTAGACATCCAAACCGGAAGACGAGGCTGCGCGAGTGAAATAATTGTTTCATTGATGGAGATGTTTCCGACCGCGAAAGAATCACTTTTGTGTTTGATACTCAAGCCTCGACTTGTGACCAAATGTTTCCTTTGAGGAGCTTTTTATCTGAATTTCTTCTCGTACCGTTTCTGTGTGTTTGTGTGTGGCTGCGATCCAACGGGCTACCTGACAAGTCCACCTACACAGAGCAGTCACAAGACGCTCGCGCCGTCCTCTTCACCTCCCTCCCCTTTATTCCTGTTTTCCTGACCTCCTTTTTCCGAAAGAACATCATCCCCTTTCATGCTCCCTCATAAAAAAAAGGAAAACCTGTGAAAGAAGCAGAAAGAAAACCCGACTTACGAGGAGTTTTTGGGAGCATTAAACACAGAAAGTGTAGATTGAACAGCGTTACATGTTTCTCCTCTGAACGGGAGCGTTTGTTGTTTTGCATTCTTTCTTTCTGCAGAGGAAAAGGGAGGGAGAGGAGCTTTTAATCTGTCTGAGATCAGCGGGCAACCTTGATCTACAGATGTCTACCTCTTTCCCTCCAGCCTCTTTAAACTACCGGCTCAGTGTGCAGCATGTACCTGTCCACGTATCTTTCTCTCTGCGTCTGAACTGGTCTTGCACAGATTGCAAGAAACGTTGCACATTAGCATCTCCATCATGGTAGCAAGAGTTATTTATGCATCTGGAACTTTAAGTGTGCCAAGCTGCAACTAACGAGCAATCAATCTGCCGCTTTTCACAATAAATGATCGATCCTTTAGATTATAAAACGGTCGAGCTGGGGTTTGATCACGTTAGTTACCATCGTGCTTTAAAGGAAGGGGTTTCTTCTTCACATGACAACACTTTGACTGCTTTATTGTTACTCTCCAGCTGGCAAACAATCATTCAGCTTCCACTGAAAGCGACCGGAGTCGAGTCAGGTTCGAACGAAACGTCTTCAAGTGACTTCTGTTGTAGAAAAGTAGCACATCGTTGCGTTTAAGAAGCAGATGTTTGGCATTTTTGCTTGAAATCGTTGCGAATGCTAGCATCCATCTGTTCATCCTACCAGTTAGCAACTAGCTAGTGAACATATTGGAGCGTTTAGCAGCTACAGAACCAAATACTGGCTCTGATGATGCTGTTGAGATGTAGAGGTCGTAACTCTCGGAGCCACAAGAGGCTCCTGTCGGAAAAAATGTAAAGGTACCTCAGTTGTTTCTAGGCGAGGAGGAGGAGAGGTTTCTGTGAAGAGTATATAAAAAGTAATGTGGTAACTCTACACACTGAACTATGTAAAGAAACTGTCGAGACACAAAGCCTCACTCCCTCATACCGTTTGTCCCGCGAGGCTTTCGGGGAAACACTGTTTCCTCCCCTCGCTGGTGTGATGAAAGAAACAGGTGGAAGAGGGAACGTTAGAAGAAGTGGAGAGAGAGGAGAGAAAAACAGAGAAGAAGAGAGAACCAGACGCCCTCCCACGCTACCTGAAAGGTCGACTCAGCCACAATCACATTTTGTGTGTGTTTCGCAGTCAAAACAGCTTTCTGGCCCTCCGAAGCAGCTCCGATGACGTCACTCTGTCGCCCGCAGACGACACGTTAAGCACACTAAGCTCTGTGTGTGTGTGTGTGTGTGTGTGTGTTATCGGTCCTCGCCATCGGCCGCGCTCAGACAAACATCGGATTGTGGTGGCTCATGGGAGATGAACAGATAGAGGCCGAGAGACGACTTGAATTTAACTCTTCCTGTTCATGTTTCAGAATAAAAGCCCTTTAGCACACCGGTAGATAGAAAGTAAATGCTTTTAATGTGAAACATTCGCATTTTATGACCTTAACGTAAAAAAATCGTTTCATTTCATAATCTTACAAGCAAAAAATGTCAAACGTTTGATGGTTCCAGCTTCTTAAATGTGAGGATTTGCCGCTTCTCTTTGTCATTTATGACAGTAAATGAAGAGTCTTTGTGTTTTGGGGCTTTTAGTTTGCCAAAATATGAAACTGTATGACTAACTAACTCCATTTAAACTGTGTTGTCTGATTTTTCCATGATTTGGTGGCAGCAGAACAAGTTGTAAGCACAAAATCTGATATCCAAACGCAAAAGCAAAATCAGCTTTCATTAAGACTCGTGCGTTTGTTGCCACTTGACGAATATACGTCCTAAAATGTCTCTACTTTTTGCTCTGTTTTTGGTCTCCTCCAGCCCTCTTTAGCTGCTAAACGCTCCACTTTGTTCCCCAGCTAGTCGCTAACTTCATTCGAAACCAAAACAAGCACTGAAAGATGCTAAAAGCGCTCAGTAGAGCTGGAGAGTTGCCTGATTATTCTCTGACCACTTAGCTCCACGGCTAACGAAGCTAAGGAAGCTAACTGGTCGCTACAGCAAAGAGTATAGTGAGCAGAGGTTATTCTTCCCCCTCTACCTTCGTTTTCTGGCCATATTTTACAAATTACAGCTTTAATCTCAAGCTCACATACTTTATTTCTGACTGTACGTTTCTTTAAATCACCAGTTTTTTTCGTATCTTTGTCTCCGTCTGTCTTTCCTCCACTCACTCCTCCTCCCTCGTCATCAGATCAGACTCCGGTCAAACCCTAATAACTTGTACTGTACATACAGAAGTCACAAATACTGTTTGGACTTTACACTAAGCCGTACACCGCTGCGTTTCAGCGTGTGTGTGTGTGTGTGTGTGTGTGTGTGTGCTGCTCAGGTGGAGCCGGCTCGTAGTTAATCCCAGGTCAGTGTGCCGCCTGGTATGCAGCTAAGCCTTTAGCATGCAGTCGGAGGATAATGTTCAGCAGCGTGGAGCGAGCTGCGTGTTCCTGTAGGGACATTTTTCACATTGTTGAGTGACGCGGAGGGAGGCGGGAGGCGGAGTCACAGGAATCAAGTCATGTTTATTAATTAGTTGTTCTTCTATCTTTTATTTTGATCTTCTTCCTTTTACCTGTATTAAGTTTTTCAGGACAGCTGGTGTGTTTTCGACATACTTGTTGGTGTTTTCTTTCTGGTTACTGATGTCGATGCACAGATTGGTGACAAATTAAGGAAAAATCTACATAAAGTGTCTTTATTAAAGCTTCCAGAACAGCTTAAGTGTTCATCCTCACAGATTCTCAAGACTCTGAACTTTTAATTTAATTTGACACCTGTTTGCGTCAAGTGTGATTAAAAAAAAAAAGAGCTTTTAATTTGAAATTGTGTCTCCCTTCGCTCTGTTGTTCGTTGAACTTCCTTTATTGGCTTTTTTCTGGCTTGGATTTTTTTACAAAACAATTTTGAATGTTTTTCAGATGATGTCCTCAGATATGCGTGTGTGTGTGTGCGTGTGTTTGTGTTTTGTGTGTCTGTATTGGCAATACAGAATGAAATTCAAAATATGAAGACGAGAGACATACCTTAATTTATTCATTTAATTATTTTCCCGCTTGTGAGAGAGAGAGTGTGTGTGTTGTGTGTGTGGGTCTGGGTGTGGGTGCACATGTGTGTGTGTGTGTTTGTGCGTGTCAACACTGAATGCACGGCATTCCTCGTCGCCTCTACACAAACAGACCCCCGCCGGTCGGATCGACGGGAAATATCAGACATCTGTCACAGCACAGAAAGAGAGAAGAAGAAGAGGAGGGAGAGTAGAATGTACTCCAGTACTTTACTTGTGTATTTATTTTACATTTACACACAAATATCTGTCCTTTCTGCTCCCTTTCTACTATACTTTCTGCTTGGCTTTTAAAATGTTGTGTTGTGCAAGAAAAGGAGGATTTAATACGACTTTATTTGTTGCAAAAAGTCTTCAAAAAATTGATTAAATTATCTTAAAGGTGCAGTGCCACAAAGCTTAAAGGTCAAATATGTATACTCAAATCAAACAGAGGCAGCACACCATTAGAATAACTGCTAACTGATGCTAATTGTGTAGTTTATAGCTCAGTTAGCCTTGTAGCTAGCAGTTTGGAGTGGGTAAGGACAGGGCTAGCTTGTTAGCATGCTGACTTCAGTGGATATATCTGCATACTGCCCCTTCAAAATAAGAGAGTTGTTCTTCTTTCTAAAAAGGTAAAGATTAGGATTAAGTAAAGATGAAGAAGGCTTTACTAAATGACCATTTTAAAGCTTGCTAAAATGCTAAAAGCTAAACAGGAGAAGCTAATCTGTAACAGCACAAAGAGCAGATGTTTTCTTTCGCCTCTCCAGGTTGAAGTCGTCCATGTTTCCCCTCAAAACGCTTCACTTTTTCTCCGGCTGCACAGTCGAGCCGCTCGCTAACATTCAGATGTGCGTCTGTCCTCATCAGAAAGCCGTTTTATGTGAGGAGGACAGCAAAGAGAAATGTAGGCAGGGCAGCAACCTGCCGCGACCTGCCTCACCCCCAGATCAGATCAGACGTTCATGACACGGGAGAAGCAAGAGAGAGCTTGTTCTGAATCAGAAGGAGAACAACGCAGTCAGCAAATAAAATGTAAATGCTGCTCGTTTATAAACCAAACGGAGACATCAGAGTCATCAGAGTCTGTTTTGCAGGAACAGAAACAGTAGAATATATCCAGAATATTATTGTTTATTACTTTTATGTTTTAACGTCTTTAAAAAAGTTAAGTTCTAATTGATTTATTGGCTTCTGTATTGATAAATGTCTACATAATGTCTAGTCTTGAGGTCTTCACTGTTGCTGAGGTGCTTCTCATCACTTCACCTCCACGTTTCCTGCCGCCCTCATGTGGTGGAGACGTGGAACTGCAGGCGGACAAACACGGCATGTGCAGAATGCCTCGTGGCCAAATGTATGTTTTAACATAATCGTCGTGAAAATATTTGGCCTGATGAGCTCACAGTGAAGAAGGTTCACCACAATAAAACTATATTATAAATAAACAGTCACACCAATAATAAATCCAGAGTTCAAAGTCAGGAGTGAGCTTCGTATATTATAAAACATGAGCTTGTCTCTCGCCAGCGGGCACATTCTCACACAATGTAATCAACGTCTGCTTCCAATTCTGTGGCAGAAGACGTCCTGTTTCAACACGACAGTGCCGACTCTGCACAAAAGCCGTGAAGAAATGGTGTCGGCTTAAAAAACCCATCCAGCAGCTTTAGGGTCAAATGGGAGTGAAGCTCCTGTAACAAGGCTGCAAAGTCTGCTGATGAAGTCAATCACAGCATGAAAGTGTGAAAATGTGAATGTCTTATGTGGAAATTTCCGTTCTGATGCAAAGGAAGGTGATTTAAATGTGACAAAGTCTGGTTCACGTGTGTCGTTAGTTTCTTGTTGCATGTAAATAAGCAGATTTCTTGTGATTTCATGTGCAACGTTTTGTTTGCACATGTGCACGTTCTAAACTACATGTGAGAAAAGCCAATCACATATGAAAGTACATAAATCACATGTGAAGATCTTATATCTTTACGTGGCATATGTGAAAAAAAAGCCAATCACTTGTTTAGATGTTAGTTCACATGTGACATTTTCATAAGGCTACAGTTAACTCATCTGTTGATCCCGCTCTGCATCATTAACTGTCTCTGTACGATCTGAGCTCAGACTCGTACGTAACGTCCTCAGATCTGATCAGGCGGGTCGTATGTTCCTTCTCTCGCTGACAAGTATCGGGACATCCTGCGCTATCTTGTTTTGTCTACAGCCGAGGCTCCTGGGTAAATATTAAGGTTAGGCTGCAGCTCATCCAAACACCGGTGAGCCTCTGCTCGGTTTATGGAGGCACCGAGGAGTTTTGCCATTTGCTCGAAGGTTTACACAGATGTCTAAACATCGATACGTTCAGAAGGTAAACAGGAACATTTATTCTCTCCTGATTCGTTTCGGCTCTGACAGAGACGCTTTGAGCGCCTCGTGTCAGGACCACTGGACTTGAACCGTGAAGCGGTTCTGGATTGTTTGAAAGCGGACCAGTCGCACCTCTGAGACTGTCACGCTTCAAGTCCACAGAAAGAACAACAATTGGGACCACACAGATCTGTGTTTGTTTATTGTGGTCACGGTTTCTGATCCTGAATGCATCGTGTAGACCAAATCTGACATGATCTCACTTTAAAGCATATTTAGAAAGTGCAGTCTTTCACCTCTCCGTCTGTCTCTCCTCCTATAGCTTCCCTCCTCCCCGCCTCCTCTCAGTCTGTCCCCAGGCTACACATATCCAGGTATTCACCTGGCGAGCTGCCGCTCCCCTCTCTAATTTCTTGTTGCCCGTAGCTACAGCGCCGCGTGCCAAGTGGTGATGTATGTGCAGCGCCGCAGAGAGAGAGAGGCAGGCGGGCATGTTTGAACCTGCGTCAGAGGCGGGGCCGGGCCAGACCTGGGCCGGGCTGAGCCGGGCTGGGCGAGGCTGGGCGAGGCCGGGTTGTCACATTTCTCTGGTGGAAGGAATTCGAGCCCCCGTAGTTAAAAGATTCACAGGTGGTGAGGACATTTTCTGGAACAAAGCCTGATGGAAACCAGATCTGATATGTCAGCGATGCATTTGTTGCATTTTCCGCACAGATTTCTAGATGTGCAAACCTGCAAATCCCACTAATACTGAGAATTATTATGAGTGGATCTGAGCATGAAATTTAATTTAAATGATTTGTTTTTATGTAAGAGTTGAAACATTTTTATCAGCGCAAAGAGAAGTGAAGCAAAGGCACAGACATTTTTAATGATACGGCAACGAAAAGTGATTTTTAATAGATATGTTTCCTTCCTGCAGCAGTTTGTCAAAAGAGGTGACAACTTTTTTAATTCCAGAACTTTAAAGCCAGAGTAAAAAAGTCTGAATACTGATCTAAAGTCTGAATAATGAGTTTAAAAGTCAGAGATTTTAAGTTTAAAGTCTTAATTCTGACTTTAAAGTCAGAATTCTGAGTTTAAAGTCCAAATTTTGAGTTTAAAAGTCTAAATTCTGAGTTTAAAGTCAGAATTCTGAGTTTGTAGTCCAAATTCTGAGTTTATAAGTCAAGATTTTGAGTTTAAAGTCTTAATTCTGAGATTAAAGTCTGAATTCTGAGATTAAAGTCTGAATTCTGAGTTTATAGTCCAAATTCTGAGTTTAAAAGTCAAGATTTTGAGTTTAAAGTCTTAATTCTGAGTTTAAAGTCTTAATTCTGAGTTTATAGTCCAAATTCTGAGTTTAAAAGTCAAGATTTTGAGTTTAAAGTCTTAATTCTGAGTTTAAAGTCAGAATTCTGAGTTTAAAGTCCAAATTTTGAGTTTAAAAGTCCAAATTCTGAGTTTAAAGTCAGAATTCTGAGTTTATAGTCCAAATTCTGAGTTTAAAGTCCAAATTTTGAGTTTAAAAGTCCAAATTCTGAGTTTAAAGTCAGAAATCTGAGTTTGTAGTCCAAATTCTGAGTTTAAAAGTCTTAGATTTTGAGTTTAAAAGTCTTAGATTCTGAGTTTAAAATCTTAATTCTGAGTTTAAAGTCTAAATTCTGAGTTTAAAGTCCAAATTCTGAGTTTAAAAGTCAAGATTTTGAGTTTAAAGTCTTAATTCTGAGTTTAAAGTCAAAATTCTGAGTTTAAAGTCCAAATTTTGAGTTTAAAAGTCCAAATTCTGAGTTTAAAAGTCCAAATTTTGAGTTTAAAGTCCAAATTCTGAGCTTAGAAGTTCAAATTCTGAGCTTCAAAGTTCAAATTCTGAGTTTAAAGTCTTAATTCTGAGTTTATAAATCCAAATTCTGAGGAAAGATTGGCTCTTATCCTCTTCCGTACTCCTCAGACACACACACTCTGAATCAAACCAAACCTCCTCACATTTCATCTTGTTTAACCTTCCTTGTCCAAACCCGGATGAACACACACACTCCCCGCTGTGTGAAAACCACAGTGGGAGATAAGATGAGTAATGACCTGATGCCTGTTTTCACTTCTGTGCACACACAGATTTGCAGAATATCAGCGTCCGTGTGTGTGTTTACCTCCGTTGACTCGGTCTCAAGGCCTGTTTACATGATGAGGTCCCATCTGGAAGGTCGAGTGTTAGGAACACTGAACACTCCCTCAAAACACATCTGTGAGAGATGTTACATCCAGTCAGTTTGATAAACTTCATTGTAGCAGAACTGATTGTCCAGCAGGGGCCAACTTCCACCTCCACCTTCATCTGTGCACTCATTATATACGTTGTCTTTATGGTTCAGTGCATGTTGAAGGAAAATGCAAGAAAATAAACTAGAAATGTAACTTTCTGGGCGTTTGCACTGCTTGAAAAACATAAAATCCGAGTCACATGTGAGTCAGAAGAGGCAGATTTTGACCACGTTGAGCTACAAAGTGACTTTTAATAAACGAGATTAGATGTAAAACACAAATAAAAGACAGTTTCTTGCATTTTCTTCTCTTCTTCTCTGCTAAATGAGTTGTAGGTCTGCAGGGGTTTTTTTCTGCAGAGATGGTGGTCAGCTGCCTCAAAGTGCTCTCCCGGCAGGTATCCCTCAGTGGGAGGTCACCGGGGGTCAACATTCATTAGACCAAATGAAAGGAGAAGAGGGGAGAGGGAAAACTGCGTCGAGAAGAAAGGAGAATTCCCGGGAATATCAATGGAATTCCTGGACCGGCGCTGCGGCGCGATGGCGTGCGTGTGCATGCGAGAGTCGGGGGGTCTTCCTCTTTCCAGAGGGCCGGTCCGTCAAAACACACATGGTCCGGTTCTCAGTCCGAGGGAAAATATTTGGTTTGGTCGTCGCTCTCGGGGCGTCAGAGTCCAGCGGCGATGAAAGGGAGCGGCGGCGTCGACGCGGGCGTCTCGGAGCCGAGGAGCGACGCTCTCCAGAAGAGGATAAACACACTTTAAACACACATATATATCCAACCCGTGAAGTCGAACACACACACAGATGCTGAGACGTGAAATAATAGTAATAATGTTGGTTTTTGCTCAGCAGACTGTCAGCAGTGAGGAGAGAAGTTGTCTCGTATCGGTCTCACGAATGCAAAACAGCGATTAAATAAAAGACCTAAACACCTGAATAGTGACTCTCAAAGTAACTTCGACAATCGTACGGGACGTCTCGTTTGTTGGGCACTAAAGCTACTTGGTTACGTCGCGGAAAACATCGTAGTTTGACTTAAAACAACGAGTGACTTCAGTTACGAATGCGCGTGATGTAACCTAACTATCTGTTCCCTTCGTTCTCCTTATGCAGACTTTGTCGCTCTTGGCGCTACGTTGCCTGACTTCCTCCTTTGCTGCCGTAATAACAACTACGTCCACTAGATGGCACTGCCCGACAAGAAACGTCAGTAGGGGTCGTAACAAGCTGCGTTCACAGTCCACCTGTGTTTTGTCCTTAAGCCTCTGAAGTGTTTAAACCTCGTCCTGACAGTGGTCTCCGGCTTGTGTGCTTCATAAGTAAAACGTATCAGCAGGAACCGCCTTCTTCAACATCTCCTTTTTTTTATCTTCTTCCGCCGACTTTTCTGTTTCCGTGACAGATTCATGCTTACAGTCCGAATTTGTTGCTAACCCTGTGCTATATGTAGCAAAGTGTCAGTGTGTGTGTGTGTGTGTGTGTGTGTGTAGAGCAGGTGTGAACATGTTGAATTAAGATTGCGGTTACTGACTGCCAAGCTGAGCTAACTGTTTCTAAAGGGGAAGCTAATAGTTGCGGTCAAATCGGGGGTTTCTCAGGTCCAGTGTGTGTGTGTGTGTGTTAATGATGTTCAGAAGAAAGAATCACCCTCCTGGATTTCTTTGTCTTTGCAGCTGTGTGTATTGTTAATGAGATTATTTGTCTATCTACGGTATGAATGTGTGTGTTTCTGTGCAGCTTGAATGCACGTTTGTGTGTGTTGTCGAGGGCAGGGCAGTGTGTATAGGTGTCTAATCATCAGTCTTTGATGAGCGGGGGGAATTCCAGTCTCGCCAGTCTAATCCCCGGGTGCGTGCCTTCCGCTCGCTCCCCCTCGTCCTCCTCCCCTTCCTCATCTCGCCCACCCTCACCTGGCTCACCTCTCCATCGACCGTGCACACCTAGCTCCTTTTAGCTTGATTCACCGTTCTGTTGCACCAACGTTATCTCCCTACGTCTGTTTAGGTCTGCAGTTTTAGCTGCTTATAGCTGGAGGTAGCCTTTAGCGTCGTAGCATGTCAGAAATACGAATTGCATCTGCAGTTCCCAAGTTGCTAAGCTGGGGTCATACAGTATACGACAGAAGGGACAGTGCATAAAACATACCAGTTATATTGTTAAAGTTAGCTTAGAGTTTGGTGAATTAGCTTGCAGTCCATTATAAGTCACAATTGCTGTCATTGCTGTATTGTTTTATTGTTTGAAAGGCCGTGCTAAACATGCTAGTTTAGAGAATTGTAAAAGTATTTTTCCATCTATATCATGACTCTTAGCCATCTATGATAGACCTACTACTTTGCTAGCTATAGCTACAACCCACAAGCTAACGGTCAAGATTGGTTAGCTAGCTTCTGATTTATTTCAAAACATGATGAGTATAGAAATGTTGGTGCAAAATGGCCGCTCTTTAAATGGTTGAAGTGTTTTTCCAGCTAACATTTGAACACACACCTTTTAGCCTGCTATGTTTCGCTAGCGAGCTACAACCCCCAAACTAACGGTCAAGTTTGGTTCGCTAGCTCGTGTAGACAGTAGACATTTCTGAATGTTCTTTAAAGTCGCTGTGAAGCTGGTAAAAACTGCAATTTTCCAGCTAACATTTTAACCTCCTAGCTTACTATGATACTGCTTTAGCTGGCTAACTGCGACCCACAAGCTTGGCTAGCTAGCTTCTGGTTTATTTCCAAAGTTTCTGAAAGTCTGAATTAAGATCATAACGCTTTGCTAGCTTACTACAACCCACATGCTAACGGTCAAGTTTGGTTAGCCGGTGGTGCCGAATCACATTTGACTGGCTAATTGTACCTTTTTCTTGATTCTGAAGCACATATCAGTACATTTAAGATACTATTAAGCGTTTACTGACCTCATCTTCTACACCTGAGTACTCACACCAGTGTCAGAGCTCTACCTGTGCAGTCATGACTGATTACCTGTCCTGTGCGGACCTCCAGCGGCAGGCCTGACTTCACCTCCCCCCCCTCGGGTGCCTTTCTGATTGCCGGGTTGGCGTGACGGAAAAAATGTGGGACGGAGGTGAGGGGGGAAATGATAGAGAGAGCTAAAGAAAAGAGAGAGACAGACGGCGGAGAGAGAGAGAGAGTGGAGCAAATATCTGCAGCTCACTGACCTCTCTAAGTGGATTACATGCCCCGTCAGTGCTGTGGGGGTGACCGGGAGGGTCGAGCGAGGGGACGAGCGAGCATGGAGATGGAGAGAGAGAGAGAGAGAGAGAGAGAGAGAGAGAGAGAGAGAGAGAGAGAGAGAGAGAGAGAGGGGTGTATGTAGGAAGGTTTTTAAAGCATACTCAGTTAATTTAAGCTTGCAGTAAATGCACCTCAGCCTGCAAAAATGCAAACTTATTTCTGTGTTTTGGGTCTAAAGTGTGTCCGAACATGCAACAAACTACCATTTTGTGCATTAATAACACCGTTATTAGAACTTTAGAGTATTTCTACTGTCGATATAATAGATTAATGATGTAATAATATAGATTATGCCATAATTTAGCCTGTGGTTTTACTGTATCATCATATATCGGCCTCACTGGTGTAATAAAAAGGTGTTAATGCTCAATATTAGAGCATTTAAAGGCAGGAAATCAGCATCGTAGCATTTATTAGGATAGTAAGTGGTTCCCAAGCTGAGGTCAGGACCCAGACAAGGGGTCACAGGATATATCTGAGGGGTCACGAGATGATTCACAGGATAATAAAGCAGAAAACATACAGAATATAACACATATTATAGCATTTTAGCACTAAAGTTGGGAGATGACAAGAAAAATCATCACAATATGATACAATAACAGGTTTATGTTCATTTAAATCCCTGTACTGAGACAACTGAAGAAGAATTTGCACCATTTCTGTTTTATTAAACACATCAGAGTCATAAGAACGTCAATGCAACCCGCTGCTGTGTTCAATTGTTTTATTATTCATCATTTTTATCATTTATTTATTATTTAACGTTCCGCAATCGGCTGTTTTTTTAGACATTTTGGGTAGAAGATGAGAGTTTTGCTCAGACGATAGATTAAAAAGACATTTTAAAGCGGTCTGATGTGTTATTTCTTGAAAGCTTTCATGCATTTAACTCACCAAAATACTTAAAATCTGATATTTCTGTAACTTCTTAACGATGGACGCTGCTTTCTTTGCCCTGACGTATTTCTTCTTCGAGCTATAAGTGAACATAAGTGTATATTTATGTTTTATTTGATGACATGAACGTAGTTCAGAGCTCTGATTCTGAGCGGAGATCTCCGCGGTTTCACCGGAGCATCTAACAAATGTTTTAAAGCTTTATTAGAGCAAGTGATCTCTGTCACGCTTCCTTTTTTTCCTCTTTTTGGATGAACACATGTGGAAGAGGGGAAGGATAAAAGAAAAAGAGAGGGAGGGAGGGATGAGTGTGGAGGACGACGGGAAAACAGATGGATGAAGAGAAAGCGAGAGTGCGAGCTGCAGGCCTGGGCGTGGGAGAGCAGACTGCATTGAGCTGAAGCAGACCAGAGACTAATCTGGAGATTCAGGGCTTGTGAAAACACCTCGCACACACACACACACACACACACACACACACACACACACACACACTTCACTACCCATGTGCCAGATGTACTCAGGCAGGTATGTGCGGGCTGCTAACTCGCCTTTTTTTGTGTGTTTGATGCCAACGTGCGACGTTCTGTGCATCTTTCAATCCAAAAGCTTTTGACTTTTTGACATGTTAAACTCTCAGTGGGAATCAAACCCTCAACGACCCCGACTGTGACTGCTGGTGCCTTGCTTTTGAGCCTCTTTGCAGGAAGATGATAAGTCATGACGTGCGGACGTCGCTGCAGCTCGTAGTCGTCTATCAGGGCGCTGATCTCTGTCGGTCTGTGGTTAACACCTGGTTTATAGCTGTGGACACACACACACACACACACACACACACACACACACACACACACACTAACACACACACACACAGACAGGAATGCGACACATGTAATGTACAACATGCCAGAAAACGGCGATGCTGGGTTCGAAGCTGATCTTTAGATGAAGGGTTTGAGTGTTTCGATCCGTAAAAATGTCACGTAATTGTGAACGTGACGTCCTCAAATGTCTTGTTTTGTCCACAGCTCACAAAATAGTCAGTTTATGTTCACTGAGGAGGAAAGAAACCAGAAGATATTCACGTTTAAGAAGATGGAATCAGTTACTCAAACTGAGGGATCGACTGTCAGAACGGCTGCAGGTTTAATAGTTAACAAAACAGGTTGGACACATCGAAGTAAGACGTGTTTGACTCTGAACTGATAAGTAACTGATTGTGTCCATCGTTAGGACAGTTTTGTTTGACATAGACAGATTCACTGATTAATAATTAAATATATAAAAAGTCAGAAAATAATGTCAAAAGTCCCCAAATGTGATCAACAGCAGGAAACTCGAGTTTATTTAAAGTACAATGATGTAAAAACAGAGAGAAAAGCATCAAATCTTCACATCTGAGAAGCTCAGAGCAGAAATGTTTTGCCATTTCTCATCAATAACTGTCTTCGACGATTAACTGATCATCAAAATGCTCCCTTTTTGGATCGATTAAGTGATTAATCAGCTTATATTTACTATATTATACTTATGTTTTGCAGTAATCAAACAGTGCGTGTTCTGATATCCGAAAGGTTTCCATGTGTTGTTGCTGTGTTGGTACTTTTCCTCCGTCGTCACCGCTGGTTTTAATCCGTCCCCGTGAGGTAACTCTGTTTTGGGAGTCGGACTGTGTGTCCGGGTGTTTTCACAAAACAAACGACTTCCCTCCGATGATCTCACTGTGGGAATCACTGGGCCGAGACCGAGACATGAGACTCAGAGTCACGGTTTATAACTCGTTAAGTCCTTCTCACCTCTCCCCTTTAGTGTCTAGTGGAGCTTTAACTCTTTATTAGAGGATTAATCCACAATTATCTGCTTGATTTGCTGCTTTTTCTGTATTTTATTGTCCTATCAGTGGTCACAAACCCACCCAGTTTCTGCAAAACTCAGATATGTTGAAACAATCCTCTTCTCCACGTTGGAACTTGCATCACTGTGTTAATGTATGGTAATGTTTAGGCATCAGAACGGTTGGTTAGGTCGAGGAAAAGATCATGTTTCAGCTAAATATACCCACTTTGCTCTCTACAAGCACAGCTAGAGATTTCCTAACAGAAATTGTCCCATAGTCTCCTTAAAAAACATCCAGAGTCTGGTTAGGTTTAGGCACAAAGAACAGATGGTTAGGGTTAGGAAAAGATCATGTTTGGTTTTAAAACACCTGCTGGAGATGACCCAACTTCTGTCAAATGTACCTGTTTTTTGTCGCTACAATCACAGCTGGAAATTGTCCCGAGCTCTCCTTGAACATACCCGGTGTTGTCAAACCTAACTCTGGTTAAGTTTAGGCACAAAACCCACTTGGTTAGGGTTAGGAAAAGATCATGTTTTCCGACTTCCTGCCAAAAAATATCCGGTTTCTGACGCCACAAACATGAAACACAGTCTCGAACTGTGGTCCAGTGACCACAGTTCGAGACTGTGTTTGGTGTTCGTGGCGTCAGAAACCGGATGCTTGGCAGCCTTCTCGCCTGTAACTCCTCGCACGTTTAAGACCTAAATTTTTGTCTGGAATTGGAGGCCACGAGGCGAACAAGCAAGTGACCATTGTTCAGGACTGCGTTTCAACATTTTTAAGCAAGACAGTCGTATTTATGGGCGACAAAGACCTCGGGACATCTCCAGCCGTGTACCGAACCCTTAACCAAGTGGTTTTTGTACCAGACTATAAGCACAGCGTCATGACAACATAAAATATCAAATGAAACCCCGAAGAAATGTAAAGTTGCGACACATCTGCGGTTCTGCAGAGACGTCTCCTCGTAAATTATGAGAGGGACTTTTTCCGATTTTGTTGACCAAACACTTAACAGACTCATCGTAAGAAGAAGTCACAGCTCTTCTGTCTGCACCGCACAATAAAGCAGTGACACCGTTAACACCAACACGGACCCACAAAGCAGTTCTGTGCAGACACAGAAGAATGCTGACTTGTCTGTCCTCTCTCTCTCTCGTGCGCTCTCTGCCTCGCCATCTTTCTCACAACCTGGCTGCCTGGCATGCGTGCAATCGATGCCCGTCTGGCATCCGCTGTGTCAACAAGCATGGGAAAAGTTAATCAACAGCTTGGCACTCCCACTCCCTCGTTCACCTCCCTTGTTCACCTCCCTCCCTCCCTCCCTCCCATCCTTCTCGGCTTTTCCTTTAACCCCTCTTCGACACAACTTTCTCAGTCTCCTGCTGAGAGAACCGACGGACGGACAGATATTTTATTCGAGATAAAAGTGTTTTATTTTGGGTTAGCGCGCTGATCTGACCTCGCACCCGTCACCTCATCACCAAACAAAACCTGCAGGGGGAATCCACAGACCTTTCCCTCTCCTTCTGTGTGGGAAGAAGGAGTGCAGTGATGCTGCAGCGTGATCATGCAGCGCCCTCTAGTGGCGATGTTGGCATTTAACATGTCCCAAAATGTTCCCAATTCACAAATGCAAGGGAAAACACTCATACAAAGATGATAATGACTTCTACCTTTTGATTTTGCTGAAAATATATAAATAATTAAGGTCTTTTTGTCTGTAAGTCTGCAACCAAGGATTGTTTTCATTGTCCATCAATCTGTTGATTTAGTTTCTTGATCAACGGATTAACTTGTTTGGTCTATAAATAGTCAGAAACATGTCGATCAGTGTCCACAACCCAAAGATTATTCAGTTTACTGTCACAGAGGAGGAAAGAAACCAAAATATATATCAACATTTAAGAAGCTGGAATCAGAGATTTGTGACTTGTTCTGACCCAAACCAAATCCTCATCTCTCTCTCTCTCTTTTTTCTTGTCGTCCGACAGTCTTGCCACGGATGTTCGGGACCCAAATGTGAATGCCCAAACCAGAAAGGAGCCAAGGTTGGTAAAAAACACACATACAGTGGATGTAGTGCAACAGAGACACAAACGCTGCACGATACTGTCTCATATTTTGCTTTTTACTTGAATAAATGGCTCATATCACATCATGATGTTGTTTTACACGGATATATGGACATTTTTTATATTATAACATCAATGTTTTACTATATTTTCATTTATTATCTGTTCATGCGACAGCCCGACTGATACATCGGTTAATATCGGTGATATTAGAGGCCTGATAGATACTCAATGCTGATTTTAGATTCAGGTATTGATATATCAGCTGATAACGTTATATATCTACAGTAGGCCGATATAAGTGAGTATGTTCAGGGAAATTAGAGATTATAAGTAAAATACTAAGTTGTATGTCTGTGTCTTTGTGTACAGGGTGAGCGGGGTTTTCCAGGTCTCACCGGACCGCCGGGAGTCCCAGGATTCCCCGGACCTGAAGGGCCCATTGGACCCAGAGGAGAGAAGGTGGGTGGAATCGAGTTTAGCTGTTTAATTACAGGGCGTCTAGTTCGGACGAGGGTCGGTCCCTGTAGGTGTACTCGTCAACCAGTGATCTGATCCGGTTTATGTCTGTTCTTCCTCTCAGGGTAGCGATGGACCTATGGGACCGGGCGGTCCGAAAGGAATAAGAGTAAGTACATCGCTTTAATTTTCCTTATTTCCTCACAAACAGCAGCGTCAGACTTCACGTTAGAAACATTCTTGTACCGAAAAAAAAACTCTTCTAATCAGGTTTTAATTGGTTTATCGGTCCTTCTCCTCACTTCAGGTTTAGTTCAAGAAGTTTGATTAAGTTTGCTTCATTTTGGGGTGAATTGTTTAAAAGGTTTCAGGTTGTAGTTCCCCCTCCTGACCAGCAGGTGTCCACATTTCACCTCACCTCACACAGCGTCAGTGAGGGCATGAAGAAGAAGTCTTCTGTGGTTGCGCTTCTGATTTGTTTTATTCTTCTCCTCCTGACAGGGGCCGTCTGGATTGCCAGGATTTCCAGGAACGCCAGGACTTCCAGTGAGTGTTTCCTGTCATGAACGAAAAAAAAACAACTACCTCTACGCCAAAAACCCAGGTTGCATGTGTGATGTAACTTCCTGTTTTACTTCCTGTCTCCCAGGGTCTGCCCGGCCAGGACGGACCTCCGGGGCCGAGAGGAGTGCCAGGATGCAACGGCACAAAGGTAACTGATGTATCCGAGTGTTCGGGCGATATATTAAAGAATAAATTCCATATGAGAAACATTGAGATATGCCGTGAAATAAACCTGAGAAATGAGAAATAGCTTTCTCTGCAGTATTTCTTGTCAAACTCTCGTGTTAAATGTGTTTCTTCTTCTTCTTCTTCTTCCTCTTCTTCTTCTCCAGGGTGACAGGGGTCTCCCAGGAGGAGGAGGAATCCCTGGACAGCAGGGACGGCCGGTGAGTTTGAAGAGGAAGTCAGTTCATTATCAGACTGTTTGACACATTAAGTAATGTTCCCCGTTAACATCTTCTTCTTCTTCTTCTTCTTCTTCTTCTTCTTCTTCTTCTTCTTCTTCTCTTTTTCCTCTTTTCTAGGGTCCACCTGGTCTTCCAGGACCAAAGGTGAGTGCATCGTCATCATCATCATCATCTCGTCTTTTTCTTTTTTTTTCTTTGTTTAATATTAGATTTAAATTGAATCAGATTCAATGAAAGAGGCCAAATAGTGCAGATTTTAAAGGGAAGGGATGTGGCAGTATGTCGACCTCAGCATCACTTAACATAAGAAAAAAATAAGAAGAATACAAAGGATTTGTTCAGATAAAAGTGATTATTTTCTCATCTTTTTGGTTATTTTTCTTCTTCTTTCATGCTATTAAAAAAACGAACACGCAGCCACATGTTCACCAAACGCTCTTATCTTTTGTTTTTGCATTATATCACACTGGACTGATGTTTATAACCTAGGAACATATAAAGTCATTGTAAAAAATGAGTAAGCGTCAGACAAAATACTCCCTTTGCCACAAGATGGTGCTGTTGTCCAATATGTTGGGAATCAGATAGATTATTAAGACTTTAACATCCTCTTGTTGACATGACATTTGTTTCGTCCTTCGCAGGGCGACCCGGGCGATGTGATCTCCAGCAACCGCTTTGGAGAGAAAGGAGCAGTGGGACTGCCCGGATTACCAGGAGTTCCTGTGAGTCCTTTTAAATCCAAACAGACTCGGTCCAATCCACTTTTATTTTAAAGTCTAGCATCCATCCTCAAGTTGATGCACCAGAAATCTATAATATTTTGATTTGCTGGAATGACGAAGCCGTTAAAACATGGAGTGGGTTTGAATATTTCACACCGTAAACGTCTTAGAGCTTCATTTAATAGAAGAGCCACACCAAACTGAAATATTTCATTATTTTCACCACCAAGTTTAAACATTTAAAGTTTTTAAGACTTTTTCTGTGTGTTCACGTCACAGGGCACACCCGGACCCCCCGGTTTACAGGGGCCACTCGGCCCTCCTGGACCCAGAGGCTACGAGGTACAGAAGAAGCCGCTACACTACATCATATCGCTGTCGAAATTGTGTATTTCATGTTGAAAATAGAACAGTTAAACTTCACTATAATTGTTTTCCGGTGTTGTTTTTCAGGGTCGTCCAGGTCCTCCCGGTCCTCCTGGACCAAAGGTGAGTTCAAAACATTGATGAGTCTGAAGAGAGACAGATTTTTTGAATTGATCCGACAAGATGATGACACTTTAAGTGTTTCTGAAACTGAGAGCGTTGGGTTGGTCGTTTAATATTTCTCTGCTTTCTCCTAAAGGGAAACATGGGACTGAACTTCCAAGGACCCAAAGGAGAGAAGGTATTTACCGTTTACCGGGGAAAAACATTTTTGTCATCACCCTTTGCTCGATTTATCTTAAACCCTTAATCTAATCCGGTGTGAATCTGTGTGTGAAAACAGGGTGATCCCGGTCTGCCAGGACCTCCCGGTCCTCCCGGACAAGTGGGAGAGCAGAAGAAACCACCTGAGACAGAGATCCAGAGAGGAGACAAGGTAACACCACCAACAGAGAACTGAGAGTGACACCATAGATTTCATATAATGCACACAGCTTTTATAACTTTGGTTCAAGGCATTTTACAGTAAACCTGCAGCGGCAAAGCTAGTTTGTATCTAATCTGAAAGCTGACAACAGCCACAAAAGGCAAAGTTAGGAAGCTGTCATCATGTCAGGACATTTATCTGCACGTTTAAAAATGTTTGATGCTGCAATTTTCACTTCAACCACTAGATGGCAACAGATCATCTCTGCAACAGTGGCTCCATGCAGTAACTTAGTACTGATGATGATGCATGATGGCTAGAAGGCTAGAAACGTTGAAAAGCTTTTAGTTTCTAATCGATTCCTTCTCCGTGGATGGACATTCAGATTGTTTGGTCGAAGCTTCGAGATCTTACGTTTTCTCTTTTGTGTGTTTTCTCTGCAGGGCGACCCAGGAGTTCCAGGACCAAGAGGCGATCCAGGCTTTCCAGGACCTCCTGTAAGTATCTGATCCCACCTGTGAACATCATAGCCTGTAGGCGAAGTGCTCCACATCGTAGAAAGTTTGCTAGTGAGCTTCTGTGTGTCCACATTGTTGATGAGTGTTCGGTTTGGCTTTATAGGGTCCCTCAGGCGGACAGAAAGGAGACAAGGGAGAACCAGGAGAAGCGGGCAAACGCGTAAGTAGTTTTATACTCATGGTGAAGACCTCATATTTTCACTTACGTATGTCTAACCCTTAACTTTTTCCCACAGCTTCGTTCTTCATTTCTAAAGGTCTCAGTATGCTTCAAAGTGCTTAATGAATCATCTAAGAGCCACTGGAACCCCCAATCCAACACTGGAAATCGGGGGAGGGTTTGCGTCCAACAGTTTTAGTAACTTTTTAAAAGAAATCTGACAATCATACCCCCTCACTGCAGTGCAGAGGTGTACAAGTCCCTCTCAAGCTTTAACTCTTGCATGTGCAACCAAGTGCAACTACATGGATCACAGTCTGAAACTCGGCATCATTATCCTGATTTTTACAAGGACGATGAATTCTTGGAAAAAGCAGGAGGGACGCATTCATAAGGAAGCTATGATGGTAGACATATTTGTACAAAATGTTGTCCTAGTCAATCTGAACCACACTGACACCTTGACAACAACCCTGAAAGTCCTAACACTAAACACCTAACTAACTTTAAATTAGGGGAACCCCCGTCCAACAACGCAATTTAGGAAGAGTTTGCGTCCATCGTTTTTAGTAACTTTACAAAGAAATCTGTCAATCATACCCACTTTATGCAACAATTGAGTTCCTTCAAACATGGACTCTCCGAAACCTTGCACTATTTTGTTCAATTCATTGCCTGTTATTTACAAAGACATACAAAAGACACGGATTTCTTGGGGAAAGCTGTGGGATGCAGCCTTTAAACATTAAGAGTAACCTTATTACCGAGTCTTAACATTCAAATTACTTTTTGAGAGGTGAGGACCGGCTGAATTGTCCTCACATTCGAAAAATATATCTTCACTTGTGAGGATACTGAATTCTTGGTAAAAGTTTTGTTGTGCAGCCAGGAGGAAGCTATGATTTGAGCATTGGCCATAGACATATACCGACAGAGATTTTGAAGCATACAGGGTCCTTTACAGTGAAAAACATTGTGCTTTTATCCCAATTTGTACAATTCATTACGTCATATTCCCACAGAAACACCAAAGACAGTGAATTCTTGGTTGCCATAGAGATATTCATATGTAATGTTTTCCTAGGTCTTTTGAAGCATACCGAGACCTTAGCAATAACCCTAAAAACGAGTCTCAACATTATGTTTAATGGAAAAGTTAGGATTCACTAAATTGTCCTGACTCTATCCTCACTTGTAAAGTATTAAATTAAGTAAGTCCCTACAAAAATAGAGGCACAAGCCTGCCCGTAGACGTATGCACACTAAATCTTGTCCTAGTTCATTTGAAGCATACTGAGGCCTTGACAACAATCATTAAACAACGTCTTGACGAAGAGTAACCTTATTACCGAGTCTTAACATTCAAACTGTTTTTTGACAAGGTGAGGAAAGGCTGAATTGTCCTCACTGTCCAAGTATATCCCCACTTGTCAGGTCTAAACTTAAACTGGACATATTTCTCAGACATTTGAAGCATACCGAGACCTTAAGATCTACCCTAAAACCGAATCTTAACACTTGAACCACTTTTTGACGGAGTGAGGAGGGCTGAATTTGATAATATATCCTCACTTGTAAGGTCTTAACCTCAATTAGTCCTTACAAAAACAGATGTAGAAGCCTGCCCATAGACATTTGCATACTAAATCTTGTCCTTGTTCATTTGAAGCATACTGAGGCCTTAAAAGTTAGCCCTTGAACCACGTCTTAACATTCAAACAGTTTTTTGAATAAGTGAGGAAAGGCTCAATTGTCCTCACTTTCCAACCATGTCTAAGCTTAAATTGGACATATTTGTATGAAATTTTAAACATATTGAGGCCTTTAAAATAACCTTAAAACCAAGTCTTAACCATAAAACCGCTTTTTGGGCTGAATTTTCAAATACATCCTCACTTGTATGGTCACAGCTTAAATTGGTCCTTCCTTCCAAGTGAGTTGGACCTCTTCCTGACCAACATTTTCTCTTATCTACAGGGTAAACCAGGCAAAGACGGAGACCCTGGCTCTCCAGGATTCCCTGTGAGTTCTGCAAACAACAAACTAGACGATTATCGGAAAATTATACATGTTCTTTTGGTAAATCTCTCAATCACATGACTAACCTCCTTTTTTTACTTGTTCACTATCAGGGAATCAAAGGAGAATCAGGCCTTCCAGGTCCTCCAGGCAGGGATGGAGAGAGAGTAAGTTTTCTTTAACTTTTTAAATAAATAGATGAAAAATGAACATGTCATAACTTTGCAGCCATGGGTTGTTTTGATAACTTTTCCCTGTCCATCTCTGTTTAGGGATTCAAAGGTGATCGTGGATATCCAGGCCCACCAGGAGCGGTGTGTATTCTACGTTCTTCTCATTTAGAGCTTTTCGTCCTGGAGCTGTCAGCAGGATCTCACAGTCTTTATCAGCAGATAATTTGCTAAATTGTCCTGGAGTTTATATATTTTTTCTCAATTTCATAATTTCATATTCATGCAGAGGAATCTGTATTAAGGATATTCTGCATATATCGTCCAAGTACTTTTGATGAACACTTTGTAGTCAACAAGTACAGTTTAAGCGCACTACATTCTTCTGACCATTGTGTGGGGACATGCCTCTCTTCTCTTTTACATTATTTCCTAAGACAAAGAAGTTATTAAAAATACTTGAAGCCTTTAGACCACTACTGTCATCTCATTTGGTGTCTCATAATGAACTAAATTTCTATAATTGAGCCATAAAGGGGGGATATTTTATAAAGAAAAGAATGTGTGTTCAGTGCAGTACATTCTCCTGACCACTGGGTGGTGACACTTCCCTCCCTCACCTTGATTTAATTTTGTTCACCTACACCGTATATCAAAGTGATTAAAACTGAGTGTGATGCATTTCTTTTGAATTTATTTGTCATCGTCCCATCAGGTGATTGGTGGACAGACAGGAACTCGGCCCGGTCCTAAAGGTGATCCTGGGTACCCCGGGTCACCTGGAAGCAAAGGAGACAGAGGGCCACAAGGTAAATAAACACGCTCACAAAGACACAGAACACTTGCTCAACCCATTTTGTTTGACATTGAGTTGCTATAATGCTAGCTAAAGAACACCAGATACCTTTGGTGTTAATATTAGCTCGGTAGATTATGAGTGATTATGTGGCACTCCCCTCAGAGGTTTAATTGAGTCTATGATATTTATATTTCCGGGTAGACTCAGTCAGCTCAATGGACTGCAAGCTACATAGCTAACTGAGCTAACTTGCTAACAGCAGTTAAAGTTGGCAGCAGTTATTGGTTACTTTTTTGGAGCATGAATTCAACAGGTGGCAAATACTAACATATTACACCTTTAAACTCTACCGTCCTGTCTTTTCCAGGTTTATCAGGCCCTCCAGGAGCACCAGGAATTCCAGCTACCGGTGGTGGTGGTCAGCCTGGACAACCAGGCTTCCCAGGAGAGAGAGGTCAGAAGGGTGACGCCGGTGTTCCAGGGATATCTCTGCCCGGTCCCCCAGGACGTCAAGGGGCTCCTGGTTCTCAGGGTTCACCAGGTCCCCCTGGGCCTCCAGGCTTTTCATCAGGACAAAACTGCATCCCTGGAGAACCCGGGCGTCAAGGTGTGCAGGGAGAGAGAGGTTACCCAGGAGAGACAGGCCAGAAAGGTGAGAGATGATGGTTTTCATCCAGAAAGACTATTAGCCATTATATGTGTATATGATGGCTAAATGTACAGTATAACAGCAAGGCTATGAAAAATGTCAAGAAAAAAATTCATGTTTTGGAGTTGAAATGCCGTGCAATAATACCAAAAGATGAAGAAGTTGATTCAATTTAAGGGGAGACGCGGCAGGTGAAATGCACGGGTCAGTATTCAGACACTGACCTCAGTGATCTGTTGCTGTTTCAGGTGATAAGGGAGACACTTGTGTGAACTGCTTTGGTGGTACCAGTGCCCTTCCAGGACCCCAGGGACCTCCAGGACCGCCCGGATTCCCAGGTAACACCACTCAACTTTCAACTCAGTAGAGTCCCACCAGACAAAGTCATTTCAAATACTTTCTGTAACGACGGACGTTCAGGAAAACCCTCCATGTGGACTAAATGAAATGTGAGCTCATCCTAGCTAATGGTATGCTAACGTTAACTCAGATAATTTGGATGCCAAATGTTTGCCAGTCCTTCAGATTGACTCATGAGGAGTTCATTATTTGTCTTCAATGATCTCTTGTGTTAGCAGGTGTAGTCAGTTCCCTCAGAGCCCTAAGCAGTTTTTGAGCATTTTTAGCTCCTGTTGCATTTTGGCAATAAGAAGATAGAACTCAAACATGTCTCCTTCACGGAGTATAACACAGTTATAATGCTATATTAATACACTATAAACAGACTCAGCGGGTCTAATAAACACAGTCATTTAATATATAAATTAGAAAGAAGTAGAGTTATAAAAAATTAGCTAAGGTTCTACCTTGCTGCTTGATTGTCGTTCACTTTTGGCAATGTAAATCTATATTATACAGGAGATTATTGCATAATTATTACTGCATGTGTTAATCCTCCCCTCGCCTCAATCAGGAAATCCTGGCCCCCAGGGTGTCAAAGGAGACAGAGGATATCCAGGTACGCCTGGTGGCGTTGGACCTGCTGTGAGTACTTCTTAATTTTCCTCAAACAGCTCAATTCATTTTAGACCTTTGCTTATTCATAACATCGAAATTGTAATCTGGGAATTTTGGCTTTAAATGGAATGAATGAATATATTACGAGCTTTAATTGACTTGCTGATGTCAGCCACACGGCCATGATAATAGAATTTGACTGAACTCTTGTGCCGCAAAATGAAAATACGTTTTACACGATCAACAACTTATCCTCTTTTTGTTTGCTAAATCTAGGGTGGTCCTGGTCCTCAAGGTTCTCCAGGATACCCTGGAGAGAAGGGAGACCCAGGTGATGCCATCTCAGTGAGTGGCGTACGGGGAGAGAAGGGCGACACCGGCTTCCCTGGACCACCTGGTCTGCCCGGTCTGGATGGTCGACCCGGTCGTGACGGACTGCCTGGAGGTCCTGGACCCAAAGGAGCTCCTGTAGGTGGCTTTCACCTAATTCCTCCATCATGTAGATTGATCCATGATCCATTTCATGACTAATACGTGTTCAACAGGGCTCTTTGCAAGTGAAAGGAGAACGAGGGCTCTCTGGTGATCCAGGTCCCCCAGGTATTCCAGGAGACAGGGGTCCTC
Organism: Lagodon rhomboides; assembly: GCA_039737535.1. Lineage (NCBI taxonomy): Eukaryota > Metazoa > Chordata > Actinopteri > Spariformes > Sparidae > Lagodon > Lagodon rhomboides. Next base: position 20,025,898 of record CM077806.1, read on the forward strand.
CAGGACCACCTGGCTTTGGACCTCAGGGGCCTTCAGGAGAGAAGGGTATCCAGGGTGTATCAGGAAGACCTGGAGGTCCTGGAGCACCTGGTAAGAAGACAACTTCAAAGAAAATAAAGGCTTGATTCTCAATTACTGGCCTCGTACTTTTATGCTTCTTCAAGGTCCAATTAAACTACTGTTATACAAAGTACCAGTGCACTTTAATCTGCTCACTGAAACCATCCAAACATCTCTCTCCATGCAGGTGCTAAAGGTGAACCAGGCCTGGCAGTTGCCGAGAAAGGCTTACCAGGGCCCAGAGGACAGGATGGAGAACCAGGACTGCCCGGCTCACCAGGTACAGAGTACTTATTTAAGTTTTATTTTTCATGCAGTGACACATGTTTCTGATGTCTGATCAGCTTTTTTTTATTTAACTGTTGTCAGGTAACCCAGGTCAGCCTGGACAGCCTGGTTTCCCCGGTTTACCAGGAGCCAAGGGTGATCCTGGACTCCCAGGCATTGGACTCCCAGGATCCCCAGGTGCTAAAGGTAAAGACACTCCAATCAAAACTCTTCCCCCTTCTGCCTTTACATCCTGTCTGAGTACATCTCATGTTTCCTCCACAAGTTTTCCTCCTCTACTTCACCCTGTTTTTTCCCCCCTTTCCTCAGGATTCCCAGGTATCCCTGGACAGCCAGGAACTCCTGGAGGACCAGGCAGACCAGGAGTTGATGGACTTCCCGGCCAGCCTGGAATACCTGGATCCAAGGTAAGTAGATAAAGGATGTTGTCTTGAACGGCTACTTTACTAAATGGCCAGATTTAACCGTCCTGCCACCCTCTGTGTGACAGGGCGAGCCTGGCTTTGGTCTTCCTGGCCCTCCAGGTTTACCAGGAGTACCTGGATCTAAAGGATTCCCTGGACCAAAGGGAGATTCTGGTTTCCCTGGCGGCCCTGGTGCACCTGGACGATCTGGATTTGACGGCGCTCCAGGACCTAAAGGTAGTCTTCATTTACAGCTTTGGTTTTTTTCAATTTACTTTTGTATGTAAAAAAAAAAAAGAAAGTACGATAACTTTCTCATCTGTTTCTGTGTAGGCGATTCGGGCATACCTGGTTCACCTGGAGCTCGTGGCCCACCTGGACCCTCCACCATCGGCGTACTGGGACAACCTGGCCCACCTGGAGGTCCTGGCCCAATGGGACCACCAGGTGAGATAAATAAACAGTGCTGTAAAAAGTACCCAAAAGGAAGATTTGAAGAAAGCTGCAAAGTAACTAAAAACAAAAGTGTAATGTAGTAAAAAGTACAATACTTGCCTCAAAAATGTAGTGGATGCGAAGTGTAAAGTAGCACAAATTAGATCTCAAGATTTTGGTATATATTGTGCATGTTTGTACGTGTTTATCATTTGAAATATTTGTCAGTTTGTTTGTTGGTCACCTAGGACTGCATGACTTGTAAAGGTGTTTGAGTGTCATTTTGGTTCACTGGTTTAAATTGTATATACTGCACACTTTCCATGTGAGCACCTGAGCACCTGTCGAAGGTTTGTGGGCTTGATTGAGAAACACAGTCACCCTTTTGGTTGGTGATCCGAGGTGTGTGTACAGATCGAGTTTGACTTTGTGTCTATCCGGGGGCCCCTTGTTTCTGCCACCTTTTTGTTTTTGAAGACACCACCAGCTCTCTCACTCTGTCTTGGCTGCGTCACCATGTTCCACACGTTCTTTGAACAGCTTCTGTGTCACAGAGCAACATCACTCGAAGCACTTTCTCCGTGAGCACACCAACCTTAAATTCCAGTATTTGCATCTTCTCTCGCCGCTTTAACAGCACGCCACTTTTCCTATCGAATGTTCGCAGAAGCCACAAACTAACCCACGTTCAACAAAATCGTCGAATACTCTGAGCATGCACTCAGTGTTTTTCGAAAAAAGCGGCGTCATCTAGATATTTTGATGCATTTAATGCATTATAATCTGTTCTCCTCATCTCATCTTTGGCTTATTCCAACGCTCCGCCCTCTGCGCTTTGAAACACGCCCCTCCCTTACCTGCGATGCTCTGACGCCAAGGCGAGAAAGGTATTGTGACCCAATACTGGTGCTGGTTGACGGCCGTTTAATGGTGGCACATATCACACATGACAGCGTATGATTGTGTTATACATTCACACACACACATTTAAATACATATATTTGTATCAGTCTATATTTTGCCTGATATGCGCCAAAATGAACACTTTTTTTTCCAGAGATTAAGATGCGGAAAAAGATGTTTGGGGTAATTTATAATGATTCACTTCTCTGTCAAATTAACAGTTTCATTCTCTAAACAATGCAACTTTGATATCATCATTACAGGATTCCCTGGATCAAATGGAGAGAAGGGAGACCCTGGTCCTCCAGGTCTAGACATCCCAGGTCTGCCTGGAGACCGAGGAACTCCTGGTTTCCCAGGTTCCCCAGGACAACCCGGAACCCCAGGACCTCCCGGAGGACCTGGACGTGATGGCCTGCCTGGACTGCCAGGTAAAATATGACACTTATGTCATTAATATATAGTCATGACCTAGTAGAATAAGTGTTAATACCACATATAAGATAGCTAATTATCTAATAAAGAATGACGCTACAACCAATGCTAACTGGTTTTAAGCGTTAGATCTGTTTTGTCAAGAGTTGTTCGCTGACTGACTGACTTACTAGACTGACTAGCTAGCGAATTGACCATCTTGCTAAAGCAGCTCGCTAGCTAGCTTAGTAGATAAATGATGCATGTCAGATACCAAGGGTAAAGACAAGATGGGTGAATGGGTCAAATGGCAGACTTGCCAGGTTTTCTTAACCTCAACCATGATCTCTTTCTCACATCCACCATTCTTAAATATCCTGCGATTGATCCAGAAAACAAAAAAATACAAAATCTGTGAATCCACGTCAGCAGTAACTTGAATATTTTGCCTGTTATTTAGCTGGCTACCTGTCCCAGTGGTTTTGGGGTTTGCTAACTGGCTAGCTAGCTGGATACCAAGAATGCTAGTTAGAGTTAAGTAGCAGTTAAATGTCTGGCTGAGTACTTAACTTACTATCTGGCTGTTAATATAATAACCAACTAGCTATAGTTGTGTGCGTGATGGACTATGGAGTTGAATATTTTGAACTAAAGTGTTTTGTTTATTTTTTTTATCTAACTTCGAATGTCTGACTGTCTGCAGGTACCAAAGGTGACATGGGTCCCATGGGACCTCCAGGACCTTCTGGAGGACCAGGAGGCCCAGGAGGGCCTGGTGGTCCTGGCTTTAAAGGTATTCACATAAATTCACACACACAGTATGTCCCAAGTTTTGAAAGGTTTTGAATTGTTAACATTTGTTAACACTGGTTTAGAGTGTCCAAGCCGTTAGAAAGCATATAAAAGCATATTGTATCCCAAAGGAATAATTGATGATATTTTCACGTAAGTAAATATCTGTGTTGTCACTTCTGTTGTTGATATAACATAAAAGGGACTCAACAGCAGTTTTTGAAAGCTTTTGCTGACAAAAAGTGCACAAAGAGACCACAACAATGAGCAGTGACAAATACATCACAAAAAATGACAGAGTAAAGAAAAAAAGGAGCTAAATATCTCTGATTCTCGTGTTCTTCTCTACAGGTGAACCTGGATTCCCCGGCAGAGACGGCACACCCGGCGGTCCGGGTGGTAAAGGAGAGAGAGGCGACCCAGGTGTTATGGGACCCCCGGGAGCCACCGTGCCATCCGCAGTCACAAAGGGAGAAAAAGGAGATCCTGGATTACCAGGTACAGCTGAGAACACCTTCACTGCCTCTCCACGAGTGATTTACATTTTGTCTAAAGCCTGAAGAGCTTATTGTACCTCTCACCATTTTATTAAATACCAATTGTATTTTTGTGTGTGGTGTCCAGGTTCATCAGGCTTCCCAGGTCAGAAAGGCATCTCTGGTCTCTCTGGTGATCCCGGACTGCCGGGAGCAGATGGACGCCCTGGACTCCCCGGACCACCAGGTAGGGGTCTACCACCTTACACACACACACATGCACATAAAAACACTCATACTGGTGCAAGTAGAGTTCTAATATACTGTTTCAATTGTGCAACAGGACCTAAGGGAGATTCTGGCATCCCAGGAGGCCCAGGTGGTCCTGGAGGTCCAGGACCTAAGGGTGCTATGGGAGAAATGGGAATACCAGGTGGGTTTGAACATCTTGTATCTCTCTGTCAAGTCTTAGTTATCCAGTTGGTGATTCACTGAGGGCTTTCCCCAAATTTCTTCGAAAAAATGGATGAAATATTGAAAAAGTTCTGAAATTCAATTTTTTTTGAAAATATTTTAATTCCACCTAAATACTGGGTTTATTTTACATCCTGTAGCCATGCGCATAACTTATTTTTTAATGATAAACAACACCTCAAGATAATTTGACATATTTGATGCTTTTAAATCCTTAGATATAACTATGCAGTGTTCTAAGCAGACCGGATGGCATGCAGCAGATGATAGAATGCTCATTACAACCATAACAGACTTAACACTTGACTTGGACTTGCTAAAAATTACTTCTGAGCCTCTCTGCCACATATGTCTTGCAGATGTTGGCCCAACAAATAGAAGTTACGTTGGATAGACGTAATATGGAAAGAGTTTGGTACTTGGGTAGACGTTGGAGAGGTGGCGGTTTTTGGTTGACATCTCGCCAAAGTCTTTCCAGTTATCAAACACTCTCCATACTACATCTCTCTGCTGTAACTTGCGCTGACATCTGCAAGACTTGTGTTTGCTATTGGGGCACTGCACTAATGGATCAAACAGGATAAAGCTGACAGTTTCTTTGTTATAAATGCTGATGTTGCATTTTGATGATGTCACAGGACCATCAGGGCAGAAGGGTCTACCAGGTCAGTCAGGAAGGCCTGGAACCCCAGGACAGCCAGGAGGACCTGGTTTCCCTGGAGCCAAAGGTGAACCAGGCTCTGCCGGAGTGGGACCACCCGGACCCGGCGGACTCAAGGTGCAGGACGCGACCACTGAATTGTCCTGGGTTCAGAAAAAGTGGAATCATAGGTTGACACTTTGTTTTATTCGTGTCTGTCATAGGGTGAACCTGGCCAGCCAGGGTTCCCAGGAAGTCCAGGACTGAAAGGAACTCCAGGATCACCCGGTCTCCCAGGTTTACCAGGAGGGCCAGGTGCCAAAGGCGACATCGGTCTGCCAGGATTCCAAGGTAAGCTGGTGACATATGTGAAGCACATATTTAATGCTATCTACTTGTACTAACTATTAAGTAAGAAACATTTAATAAAATAAGTAAACTGAAGTTAAAGTAAAATAGAAAAAGTAGTACTGATGATATTGGACAGTAATTTTGTACTCAAAGCAAAATTAACTGACGTGTCAACCATCTCCTGTCAGGTTCTCCCGGTAGCCCCGGCCCCAAGGGTCTCGATGGTGGGCCTGGTGCCCCAGGTCTCAATGGAGCTCCCGGCAGACCAGGAGAGCCTGGCCGACCAGGAGGACCAGGGTTCCCAGGAGAGAAGGGTCAGGCCGGTCGGGACGGGATCCCAGGACCAGCCGGAGTGAAAGGAGAGCCTGGTGAGTCACTGCCCGACATGTCTGAAATAAATTATCCTTACTTATCCATGTAGTATACTCAGTATGCATTTGATTTCCTTCGCTTCCAGGTCTTCCTGGTTATGGTGGTCCTGGTCCATCTGGTCTTCCAGGGTTGCCAGGTGAGTTACCATCCATTGTATGTAACAACTGTTTGTCGTGATTATTGTCTCCTTACTGATATGACAAACTCTACCTCATTTCTCACTAGGTGCGAAGGGAGACCCAGGCCCTCCAGGGGGACCTGGCACTCCTGGTTTCCCTGGTACTAAAGGAGAAGCTGGTTTCCCTGGCTCTCCTGGTCCTGGTGGAAACCCCGGCCCTCCTGGGCCCCCAGGACTTGCTCTGCAGGGCCCCAAAGGACTCCAAGGACCTCCTGGACCACCCGGAAGAGCAGGTAAAGTACTTCGATTTACTAGTCACCATCACTTGTACTGCCAGAAACTGCTGCCTGGTTTTCTTATCGATGGTTTGTTTTACCCAACTTGGTTGGGTGGTGGATTTCCAATGAATTTTAGGTCAGGGCCTAAGTTAAGTTAACAGCATTATCCAAATGATCTTAATGCAATTAACCCTGTTAATCTGGCTCATGAACAGGATAAAGAAGCACACTGCCAGCTCCTGGCTTCACTCGCTGTAAAAGTACAAACGCCAGAGAGTTAAAGATAGCAATATAGGTCTGGCCCAGTGACAGGCCATAGAGAGCGCTTACACTCTGGCCAAATACAACAAACAGTTGTGGTCCACAGGGGATCCGGATCTGGTAGTCACTCAGCCAACTGTATGGCCTAGCTGATCCTAATTCCTCCCTATGTTGGACATGGGACTCAATTTTGTTAATTTAGAGAAAACGATTACGATATGATTACGGTATGAAAATATTGTGAAAACCAGACAGCAAATGACAGAACCTGCACTTTAAATGTGAATGCTTTCATCTCAATGTCAACTGATTTGCATGGGACATTGTTGCACCACCAACGGCCTAAGAGCCACGTCACTGTTTGAGCACCACCTGTCCAGTCAGTGTCAACAACACTTATGATAAAAGTTTGCCATGCACACTCCTTCCTCCACCCCCCTGATCCTTGTTCACCAGGAAACGCTGGGGTGCTCCTCACACACCAATCATGGTTTGCCCAAACCCCTCCCAAAAAAAGCATGTGTTTATACCACTTTGTTTTCATCATGCAGTTTTTTCTTTCATCCACCAATCCATCTGTCCTCATGTCTCCTCACACCCTTGCCCTCTTCTCATGATCCCATAATGGGGGGAACTGTAATCTATCCATCTCTCCACAGCCATGAAGTTTGTGTGTTTATGTCCTCCTGTGGACATTGTAACAACAATGTATGTGTGTCAAATGTTTGTGGTCATGTTCAGTAATGTTAAAGAAATGTCAGTGTGAAACAGCTGAGCCTGTGGCAAACAAAAGATCTTTCAACTGTGTCTTAAAAATGGAGTTCAAAATACATTTCTTTAAATTGTATTTAATGGGATTCAGTTACATTTTTGTTAGTACAATTAAAATGGTCAAATGGTCTTGCTTAATTGTAGTGATATTTGAAATTTACTTTGAAAATAACTTGGTGGCAATGATGTATAATAATGGATGAAATGATGAAATGGACCAATAGAAAACCAAATTTTACCTTTATTTCTAATTAATATTTAACTCTATTACAGTGTTCTTGTCCTGCTGAAAAAAAGAAAAGCCACAAAGACCACAACAATATTTAAAACATCAAAAAATGTAACTTAAACGATAAACTTAAGAGTCAAGTTGAGAGTGTTGGGGTTTGCCTGTGGCTCAGCTGCTCCGAGTGTGTTTCGTCCCACCAATCAGTCATCTGCATGGGCACTGTTTGTCCCAACACACACTTAAACGTACACATGAGAACAAGTGTGACACAACGCTGGGAATAGTGGACAAGGAAAATGCAACAGAATAGTTCAAAATCAACAAATTTAGAAAAGCATGTTATTTATTGGTCAAATGTTGGTAATTTTCCATGTCTAATGTGTCGGTGAATTTACTCCACACATGTCAAACTGCAAAAAAACTAATGTAAATACTTCATAAGATCAAAATGGTATCATGCATAGCACTCTAATGGAGAGCTGATGTTATTGTTTTGAAGTTTTCTGCTAAAATCAGCTGATTTCTGTTATGAAACAGTTGTTGTAGCTGTAAAATATGAAATAAAATATATAAAACTCAATGTATCCTTTGCACTGACGACACAACCCAGCACTGTGTCAGGCTTGTAAAAACAAAAAACTTGTCAAGGTGACAAAATGAAGCTATTTTACCCCCTGTTCCCTGTGGCTTGGCCCCACCCACTGTGGTGTGGCCCCGCCTCTTGATGTGATGACACGTGCATCCGGCTGCCGCAGGTCCCTCAGGTCAGATCAACGGCGTCCAGACTTCTTCTGCACGTTCCTTACAGCACCACCGACTGAGTTTAACACCACTTTTCCGATCTAGCAGGAACAAATTTCACCTGGGAAATCACTGCATTTTCTCTCCTTCCTGACTCTTACTTCTTTCTAATCACTGTCTTCTTTCACTTTTCATGCACACTGATGCTAGTATAACGCACCTTCAACAAGTAAGCACCCCTCTCTCTGAAAACATTTTTCATATCAAATCAGATTAACTTAAAACTCACAGTAGTTCTCTGGCACAATTAGCATGTCGTGTGGATCACATATAGGTACTGTCAAATACAAATCTAACACGAAAACACCAAATATAACTAACTCACTTAAAGCATCAAATCATTGTTTTTAGTTTTCAGAATATACTGTAAGTCCAGACCTGTTGGGTTTTTACTGAAATTTTGTATTTGCACATAAGCATTGAATATGTTGAACACTATGGCTCCCCTGGCTAGTGATAGTAGTAGTAGTACTAGCAGTAGTAAATATGTTAGCATAAGAAGCAGTCATAGAACTAGTAGTAGTAGATACAGCTGTGGCTCAGGAGGTAGAGTGGGTCGACCAGTAATCGGAAGGTCGCTGGTTAGATAGTAGTAGCAGTGGATACGGTTGTAGTAGTGCACTAACAGTAGCAATAGTTCCTACAGTAATCAGATGGCTAGTAATACTAGCAGGAGCAGTAGCACTAATAGCAGTGGTAGTGCTAGTAGTAGCAGCAGTAGCAGATAAAGCTCAGGAGGTAGAGTGGGTACCATCCAGTAATTGGAAGATCGCTGGTTTGATTCCCAGCTAGTAGTAAGCAGAAGGTCGCAAACAAATAGCAGTTCCAGTGGAGCTTTGGTTAACACCTCGACAAAAACTCTTCTGGAAAAGTCGGACTGTGTGTCTGTACTGATGCTTGCTTCTGTCTAAACCTCCTCTTCTTTTTGCCCTGTGCCGTCAACCCTACTCCGCTTTTCCTGGGAATTCTGGGAACCCTAGGTCCTCCAGGTTAGACTCCAGTGGTTTGATGGTTGTGATGCGTGCTGTGGTACATGTATCTCATGCTCATTTACCCTTTCTTTACTCCACAGGACAGACTGGACACACAAATAAAAGAGCACATTTACATGTTTAGTCTAATCTTGTCACTTTTGTACAAGGTCGTCTATACCCAAAAAGTTTCATGCTGGCGTTATCGCACCATTTTCGGGGAAACAAAATTGTGTTTTTCTTTTCTTGTCTTTCTCCTTTTTCATTTCTGACTAAAGTTTCTCTGAGATAAATGCTGTGTAGGAAACAAATCATCTAATTGGTGGATTTAAAGATACAACAGAAATTAAAAGGAACATTTGTAAATGACGGGCTCAATATGGCTAGCTGCATTATGACCTGTTATTCCTGAGAAATACACCATCTTTCATCAGACTTATATTTTCTTTGCCAGTTCTGTAAATTTTGAGAATGAAACTATTTTTTTACATCTTACACAGTAGCACAGTTGATCTGTAAAAGTCTGCATGGATAATATCATACGCAGATGATGTGCTGCTGTATTTGTTAATGTAATGATTCTGTTCTGATCTGGTTCAGTTCAGTTTCCATTTACATAGTTAAAAATATGAAGCAAGACTACACTTGCTCAACAAGGCAAGAATGTCAACCACCTTACGGCGTGTACTTAAACAGTAACCTGATTTTTCTTTGTTAAATGGAAACCAAACTGATCCCAACGAGTATATAATAAGAAAGACTTCTTGTGCAACCATCTTGTGTTATTTCTCCATCATTCTGTACCTGATTTTTTACTTTTGTTGTCTGCTAATGAAGGTCCACCTGGCCCAGAGGGTCTCCGTGGGCCAGCAGGAAGTGGTGGTGTGAAGGGAGAGAAGGGTATTCCCGGTGCTCCTGGCCAGCCAGGTTTCCCCGGAACAAAGGGAGATCCCGGTACTCCTGGATTCCAGGTAAGATCATTTTGTTAAATTAGCTAAATTTAGTCTCTTGAAGTTGAGAATCTCTAAGAGATTAAAATGCGATCCTGAGCCTGAGATGTCTCTTTCTTACCAGGGTTCACCCGGTCTTCCCGGCGGTCCTGGTGTGAAGGGAGATATCGGTCTGCCTGGTGTTCCTGGATTCCCTGGTCAGTCCACGATACTATAACAGTATTTTCTCACTGTTCCCTCTATCCAGAAATGTATTTTTATGTTATGCTTCCATGTTAAGCAAAGCTAAATGACTTGTTTCATTTGTATTTTTGCCAGGACAAAAGGGAGACCCAGGAAATCCTGGTAGTGCTGGTCTTCGCGGTGATCCTGGAGAAGTTGGATCCACAGGTGCGTGAACACATTTACCTTTTTGTTACAGTGAATAGTGAGATGAGCCACATACATACAAGATTTAAATTTCTCACTTTCACACTAAAATTTTGTTGAATTCCACACAAAACATTGAGATTTTCCTTTAAAAACTTTGTTAGATTAATTCAAACTGATTATTTTTTTTACCTCTAGGACCTCCTGGTGACCCTGGTGTACCTCCGGCACCCATTGTGGTGAAGGGAGAGCGAGGACCACCTGGTCCTCAAGGCCAGCCTGGTGGTCGAGGAACTCCTGGTTCTCCAGGCCGTGAAGGACCTCCAGGTGGGTAATTAGCTCTGGACATGATAAAGGTCACAAGACAGTTGCATAAGAGCACATTTACATTTACATTTAGGGCATTTAGCAGATGCTTTTGTCCAAAGCGACTTTTTAAATTTAAAGTAATTCCAGCATCAGATATGGTTTGGTCATCTAATAAAGAGGACTCTTGTTTTTCACTGCTCTCAGGTCAGCCTGGTGACCCTGGAGATCCTGGTTTGGACGGTCCTACTGGTTTCAGCGGTCCACCTGGCAGGAAGGGAGACAGCGGACCGGCCGGTCAACCTGGTGAGTGGAACAGTCAAACCTACAGACTGAATCATACAGTGTTTTTGAATTTTTCTTCAAATATAAGCCTTATTATCTGCTTCTGTTTCTGTTTGTTTCTAGATTTAAAGAAGTTAACTTCATCTTTAAAAAAAAAAACATTTACAATAACAGTTTCTCCCATATTAACGTGCATCATAAATCATTCATGTAGATTTTAATAGCTTCTAAATACAAGTTAAATTTATCTCTATCTTTTTAAAATGTGTCTAGCTTTAACTTCATTGACTTATATGACATTTGTAATGAAATAAATGTATTACTTTCAATTTGATGTTCAGTTCAAAGTCTAGAATAGTGGTTTTAATTATCGTTTTTAATTTTTATGTGGTGTTGTGGTTTGAAATTCCCTCTTTTGCTTAAAGTTGGCTGAAGAACTAGTAAAACTAGAAACACAACAGCTGCCCATTTCTAAAATATCCCTTTCCCCTGATTGTAGGTACGGCTGGCTACCCTGGTCCCCCTGGTTCAGATGGTCCACAAGGTCCTCCCGGTCTTCCAGGATCGGTGTCTGCGGCTCATGGCTTCCTCATCACCCGCCATAGCCAGGCCGAGGAGGTTCCCTTCTGTCCTGATGGAACGAACCTCATCTATGACGGTTACTCCCTGCTCTATGTGCAGGGTAACGAGAGGGCACACGGACAGGATCTGGGTATGTAAACAGGAAGCTGCCTCAAATCTAAAAGGTTCATGCTACAATCTCACTGTCATCAAAATCACTTCATATATTTGATCTTCTTCTTCCTCTGTCCTCTGCTCCAGGCTCTGCCGGCAGCTGTCTGCGCAGGTTCAGCACCATGCCCTTCATGTTCTGCAACATCAACAACGTCTGCAACTTCGCCTCCCGCAACGACTACTCCTACTGGCTGTCCACGCCTCAGCCCATGCCCATGTCCATGGCCCCCATCACCGGAGAGAGCATCAAGCCTTACATCAGCAGGTAGCGATGGAGAGAAGGAAGAAGAAGACGAAGAAACAGGTTGGATGAGGTTGAATGCAAGTTGTTTAATTATATTTCTGTGTATGTGTCTAGGTGTTCCGTATGTGAAGCTCCAGCCATGGTGATCGCAGTCCACAGTCAGACAATCCAGATTCCCTCTTGCCCTGCGAGATGGGACCCTCTGTGGATTGGATATTCCTTCATGATGGTAAGACAAAACACCGATACTTGTCCTCAGCACCCTCTCTAACTTACCCTTCAGCATATGGCACATGTCATCTACACACTGCGGTACATAACCAGCGCTCCCCCCTCCATCCACAGCACACTAGCGCAGGAGCAGAGGGCTCCGGTCAGGCCCTGGCCTCCCCCGGCTCCTGCCTGGAGGAGTTCCGCAGCGCTCCCTTCATAGAGTGCCACGGCAGAGGGACGTGCAACTACTACGGCAACTCCTATAGCTTCTGGCTGGCAACTGTAGAAACCTCAGAGATGTTCAGGTACGGATACGCAACTCAGCAGGAGGGTTTAGCTATTAGAGGCCAAAACTCATCTACGCGTAATTTGAGACAACTTGACACGTTGATCAATTTTGTCGTCAGTTGCCCTTTATAGCAATTATGTGGTGGTCAATTATGCAAATGGTGAAATCCCCCCAATGTAAACGTACTAATCCAGAAGTGGGATTAAGGATTTACGGTATGTTTTTGTGGCAAATAATTTAGGAACACTTGATGCAATGGAGCAAGATATTTAGGATAACAGACATTTTTTAAATGGTGGAACCATACCATTTTTTAAATAAAAACATAGTAATTTCTCTACGAAGAGGAATCGAAAGGTTTCACAAGATTTGATATATCTCAAAATAATATGCTTATTTATATCGTATTTCCTCAAATAAAAGCTGGGTCTCGAATAAAGGCCGGGAAAAAAACTCCTGGGGTGGTGTCAAATCATGTGTATGCCAGTTGAGCATAATGTATAATAAAAAAATTCAACAATATAATAATGCTTTATTCAAAACCTTGTTCTGAAATACTTAACTAAAGTGCTAATGTCACTATATTACAGAAATTTCAGTCACAATCTGTACATACACCCATCTATCCTTAGAATTGTGCCCGGCATAACCACCTTTACCTTTTGTACCTTACAGGAAGCCCCAGTCGGAGACTCTCAAGGCGGGTAACCTACGGACGCGCGTCAGCCGTTGCGTGGTCTGCATGAAGAGTACGTAACGGCACACGGCGGGGGACGCCTGATCGATAACAAGAGATGATTGGATGACGGGGGACAAGTAGGGGGGTGGTGGTCACAGCGACGGATAGGCCGTCATCGCGGTGACAAAGTGGAATTCCAATGGTGCATTGTCTTCCGGAAAAAAACAAACAAACAAAACTACGACTAAAACAATGGTGCTACTGTGCAACACAGCTTATATAAAAAAAAAAAACAGAAAAGAAAAAACTGACGAAAATAAATCTTACATTTAGTCTTTGTTTTTCTTGAGAAGTACCTCAAAATGAGCAGCAGAACAAAATCCACTAAATGGTGCCATGATGGATGTGTGACAACAAAAGTGCATTTTTTCATTTCCTTGCCCTTCTTTCCCAAAAGGATCAGTTTCCTTTCTCTTTTAAAAAAAGAAAATCACTTTTTCGACGTTGTTGCAACAAAAATGTGATCCTGTACATCCATTTGTAGACGGAAGTGCTCCTTTTTTTTTATTTTTTGTTTTTAATTTTTTTTTGTTTTGTTTTGTTTTTCGGCCTTATTGATGAGGAGTGGATGGTCTCGGCACTTTGACTTCGGAACATCCAAGATGAGAGATGCACTGACGATGAGCTTTCCTTAGTGAGACTGACTGCCTTTTTTTTATTACTAGCTCTTCATTCACACGCTCTTCCTCTTTCTCTCTCTCTCTCTCTCTCTTCGTCATTTTTCTGTCGTTTAACGTGACATTTGGTGGTACTAACCCTGCTGTAGCCCGCCCTCTAACCGTCAGCCTACACCTTCTTTCTCTTACTTTTTTTTTTGTAAGTAATTAAATGTGTATATTGTGTAAAACACCTTTTGTTCTTAGTGTATTAGGTCCTGAATCTGTACCAGTTCTTTGTTATAAGACAATTTTCCAGGTTCTTTTTAGCTCACACACTCACGCTTTCACACACACACACACACACACACACACATACAGAACACACACACACACACACATTCACTTCACTGCTCACTGACACACTCAGATATTGTATAAAGTAAGGCTTTTATGAATGAAACAGTATTTTATATATAATAAATATATATTTGAAAAAAGAGGATAAAAGGTATATAAACTTTATTCGGCTGTGGGGAGATTGTTCGCTGTTTTCAAACACAAAGGTCAGGCATTTCACCGATAAAATAAAGCTAACTACTGAGCAAAGACAGAGCCATTTTCCCTCAAACATAACGGTCTTGTATGATATTAACGACGCCAATCGCTTAAATCTTTTGTACTCAATTTGTAGAATTAATAAATGTTGAACTGAAATAAAGGGGATTTGCTTCTAGGTAGTCTAATGATTGGGAAATGTTCCAGATATTTGTGCAAAAAAAAAAAAGAGGATTTGAATTAAATCTTTGGCTCCTTGATTAGAAAACCGTGATATTTGTTTTGTGTTTTTTAACATTTCCAGGTGCTGGGCTTTGCTGTAAAAAGAGGGCCTGAGGTTTTTTGAGGGTTTCATTTTGCAAAAAAAACGAAAACCTTCAAATCCACTTTCACTGGCTTGAATTTGTATCCAAAATTGGTTTTACAGTGTTCACACTCGAGCCTGTTGAGACGCAGGTGGAGATCAGGTGTGACAGTGACGCCCGATGTGACGCTTCTCTCACACCAGGTGTTCGCACTCCTGATGTACTGTAAGTCTACAAGAGCTGTTCTAAGGGGGGGAGAAATGTTTTCCTGTGATTTTATTGTTATTTTTATTTTTTCAAAACTGCTTTTATGAATTCTAATTTTGTCAACCTGGGGTGCGATTAAAAAAAATGTGTATTTTGTTTTTTTTTTCTTTTTTTTGTTTTTTTTTTTGTTTATTTTTCATGTTATGTTATCCAGAAGTTGTTATAAACTTTTAAGACTGAAATAAATACTATGTCCAAAGTGCTGTCTTTTGAAAATGAATCACAGAGAGAGAACGGTCAAATCTCCTACAGTGGAATATAAGCATTACTTACATTTCGAGGATGCTAATATCAGTTACAACCAAGCTAACGCAACTTTTAATGTTATTGTTAGAATTTCTTTCATTATCAAGCATATAGCTGAGCAATGTATTGATATTATGTCATTAGCATTGTGGTTTGGCTTAACGTGACTACATTACTTCTGTAACTTTAGTCACAAATGCCCCACGCGGAGCACCAATAGTGGTCTTCTTGATGTCCTGCGGTTGTTCGACCTAACCTCATCACTTATCAAACTTCCCCCTGACTTTCTCCTTTGGCTGTTGTAATACCTGCAGCCACCACAAGAGGTCGCTGCTTAACAACAAAAACGTATATTAGAGCCGTAACAAGCTGTTTTCACGTTCAACCTAGTTTTTCTGACGAGGACGGGCTGTCTTACAACTCAGCTATCTTCATTTCCAATGTTATTTTTGCATTTTTTATAACCTATCCAACCTAGGGCTAGGCAATATATTGATATTATGTCATCATCACGATATGCGATTACATATCGTCGTAGATTTTGGATATCGTCATATCGTGATATGGCTTGAGTGTTGTGTTTTCCTGGTTTTAAAGGCTGCGTTACAGTAAACTGATGTAATTTTCTGAGCTTATCAAATTGTTCTAACACTTGTCTTGACTCTCTTAGGGTGCACTCGTGCTAGGCAATCTGTACCGCATCCGTTTGACCTCCAAAGTCCAGTTTTTGCACGACCTCAAGCACGGGCGCGCAACGTGGACATGAAGTATAATCATGCGTATTACTCTGCCTCGCATAATAAAATAAATCCACGGATGTGAGAGGGCCGTCTGTGACCGAGACGACACACAATGAGTCACAAAGAAGTCAGTAAAGTTACAGTCAGGTCGCCTATGTTGTTCTCCATTTTGCTGCGACCGCGCTACGACGTGATGATGTGTTTATTTAAAAGGATCCCCATTACAAGAGCTAACCGTGCTAAGCAATGTGAGCGCAGGCCAGCGGGGGACTGGGGAGGAGGTCCAATCCTGCTTCAGCACGGTACCGAGCAACTGGGCATCCACATTACTGATGATTATTTAGCAAAAATCCCATCGTGTTAATACGTTGTGATCGTCTCAACATCGCTATTGAAAATAAATAAATACATTTCGATGTTGTCGGCCAGTTGTAGCATTTATGAAGCGCTCTTAAGGAGATCTGAAAACAAAGAGAGCGTAAAATGGCTCGGGTGAGTGAATAATGACTGAATTTTTCATTTTCAGGTGAACTTATCCTTTAATAAGATGTATATTGGTATGGAGAAGATCTTTATATCATCTTTGCAAGGTGAGTTGTATCTTTTGTTCTGTGAGGGGAAACAAAAACTCCATGTTGCAACACAAACACACCGTGACTTGCTGAAACTGCTCCCCTTCCTGGAATTATGAAACCCGGAGAAGCACCTCCCTCCACTTGTGGTTTTGAAACAGAGCCAGACCCGTTCAAAGTCCGGCCTCCCCCCACAGATCTATAGTGTAATAGTTACCACACTGTTAAGTGCCTGAGCAGACAATCCCCATTAGATGTAGATTACCGAGAGCACATTCAGGAAATGAACTGAGTTTTGTTTTGGGACTGGAGGGAAGTGAAAGTCTCTCTGAGAGTGAAAGGGCTCAACAAGGCTGTGAACAACACCGTTCGATCGGTTCTGATCCTCAGTGCAGAGAGCTCTTCATACCGAGGTGTGTCCTGTTGGAAAACACCATGGAAGAGGATTTAGAGGAAGGACTTCAAGGTGCTTTGGGACGTCCAGATGTGTCAGATAAACCACAGGAAAGTCTTCACGGCGACAAGGAAGAAGAGCCCAAGACCAGAGCTGAATTCTTGAAATACTCATGTGAGATAACCCTGGATCCTGACACAGCTAACCCACGTCTGTCACTATCTGAGGGCAACAGAAAAGCAACGAAAGTGGATGATCAATTGGATTATCCCGTTCACCCGGACAGGTTCATGGACGCTTCTCAGGTCATGAGTAATGAGAGTCTGACCGGGCGTCACTACTTTGAGGTGGAGAGGAGCGGGGGGCCTATTTCTGTCGGCGTCTCGTACAAGGACATCAGCAGAACGGGAACCGAAGCTACTTTCGGATTCAACGAGAGGTCTTGGGCTTTGGACTGTTTGGACGCTCGTTTTATGGTCAGGCACGTGAACATCACAGCCGCCAGGCCCCAACCCGTGTCCTCCAGGGTCGGAGTGTACCTGGATCACGGGGCGGGAACCCTTTCCTTCTACAACGTCTCTGAGACCATGACCCTCCTCCACACGGTCCGGACCACGTTCACCGAGCCCCTCTACGTTGGACTCTGGGTTCACGGTCATCGAGCCGTTGCCGTGATGTGCCACAAACATCAAGTTGACCGTGTGCACTGAACACAAGCGTGGAAGTTATGTGCGAAGTCCCTCACTTGAAAATGCATGTGATGTAACCAAGTACATTTTACTCAAGTATAGTAATTTTTAAGTACTTGTACTTTACTTTGAGGCGATACTGGCAGTAAGCCCAGCCTGCCCAACATGTAAATCTAGAGGGGGATGCCCAATGTCAGCTACTTGGACAATAAACCAATCAACGAATGTCTCTGCAGGGTGTAAACAAACTGAAATGTTCTCCCAGTGAAATAAAATATCAACACTGAAAGTGTGCAGGGGATCGAGGTTTTCAAGGGGTTCAAGAATAAACAGTTTCCTCACTAGACTGACGAAAACACAATAGAGCCTAAAGAGACTAGAGTTTGAGATTCTCATTGCGTCAGGGACAGATTCAGATCAGAGTGTGGTTCCCCACCTCTTTTAAGCCTTCACAAAAAGGGCGTCGTCACACCGTGATTGGCCGGGAGGGGAACGACCCCAAGCTGCTTCCACTCCCCAATCAGGAGTCAGTCAGGTGCGCACAGGTGATCTGAATCCACTGCAATCAGTCCAGAACAGAGGAAGATGGCAAGTCTTAAACAACGGGACTGCTTCAGCTTTTCCATTCTCTGCTATACTTCCATTAAAGTACATTCTGGAGGCAAATATAGTACTTCTTACTCCACTACATTTATTTGATAACTTTAGTTACTAGTTACTTTACAGAGTATGACTTTTGGGTACGTTTTTACATCACTGTCAGGTTTATTACAAACATTAAACATCAACACATCTGGATACGTGGTGTTTTACTGGACGGGAAGGTAATCTGAAAAGTAACTAGTAACTAAAGCTGTCTGAAAACAAATGTAGTGGAGTGAAAAGTACAATATTCGCCTCTGAGGTGAAGTGGAGTAGAAGTATAAAGCTGCATAACATGGAAATACTCCTTGAATCTGTAAGCAACTGTACTTTTCTTGAGTAAATGTACTTAGTTACTTTCCAGGTTAAAGATACTGATAAATGATGAAATGTAGTCGTAGTTGTGTTTTTCTGTTCGCTGTTTTTTCCGTCATACTTCCATGAAACTACATTTTGGAGGCAAATATTGTAACTTTATTACTCCACTACATTTACTTGATAACTTTAGTTACTTAACAGGTCGAAAAATGTCAAATAAAACACAGATGAAGTGTTTTGTAATCACCTCAGTTACAAAAGGAACTTGTTTATTGAGTTTCTCTCTCCGCTGTTTCTACAGATGGAATGTAACTCATTGTTTTTCATAACACTGATCCTGATAGTTTACTTTTGATACTTCAGCACATTTAACATCAGATGCTTTCAGACTTTTACTCGAGTATTATTCACATGAGCGACTTTCACTTTTACCAAACCAAGTAATATTTTGACACGATATCTTTACTTGTACTTTTCAGTATGACTTAGTTTAGTTTAAATAATTTACTCAAACACTGATCTGGAGTCCCAGTTTATCTAAAGAGGCTCCAGAGAGGATGCTTAAAACAGTTGTGACCACTAGATGGCAGCGTTACACTACAGAGTGTGAGGACACACACACACACACACACACACACACACAGACCACCTCACCTCCGATCCTCTCTTGTCTCTATCACTCAGCCAAAACAAATCAGGAAGTAGATTAGTCAAGAAAGCCTGTAGCCTCGAACGCTCCACAAAAAGTCTCCAACAAACGACAACAGAATGTGTGATGACGAGTCGATACAACAATAGTTCATAATATGATCGATTCTTCCCACATGACATGATTTTGCATTAGTTTACTATTAATTGGTCAAAACTATGAAAGAGTAACTAAATAAATGATCTAAATATATGAAGAGTATTTCCATTTTCTGCTACTTTAAACTTCCACTACACTACACTTGACTTCAGAGGCGAATATTGTACTTTTTTACTCCACTACACAACTTTAGTTACTAGTTACTTGGCTGATAAGAGGCTGCATCAGAGCCAAAGTAGTGCTTTTTTAAATAAATGTATCGGTAATCTGACAAAACCAAAACAGATTCTGATAATCAGAAAAATGCTGAGTATCATATCCGATATCTGTGTCGGCTGATAATCAGTCGACCTGTAGTACACAGTACATGTAGAATTTACCTTTACTTGTACATTTAATATCAGACACTTCAATTCAAGTAGCTTTACTTTTACTCAAGTATGACTTTTGGGTGCTTTTTACTTCACTACATGCAGGGGTGTCCCCTGAAAGTTGGGGGGTTTGGGGAGGGAAGCCACAGCCACCTGACTGTCCGCTGACCACATGAAGACAAACGGAAACGTTAAAAGAATCAGAAACGACTGGGAAACAAAACAAAATGAAGGAAATGTAAAATGTGAAACCAGCAGAAGTCATTGTAAGGTTTTAATGAGGAATACGATGAAAGAAGAGAAAAATAATAAATAATGAACATTTTGAAAATAGCGACGTTAAAGCATCTCGTTATGTAACAGCTCCTCATTCCTCAGAGCCTCATCACCAACATCTGATTCTAACTTCTACCTTAATCCACACCTGGTGCACACGTCGGTTTATAAAACGGTAAGATATATAGACGTATTAAAAAACACACACACACAAACAAAAGGAGAAAATAAAACCTGGCAGGTTTGTTCTTTCCCTTTTCTTCCTCTGCGCTCGCTGCAGCTATTGTTTTGGTTCGCTAAGCCGTTCGAGGCTACAGGCTTTCTCGACTAATCTACTTCCTGATTCGTTTTGGCTGAGCTATAGAGACAAGAGAGGATCGGAGGTGAGGTGGTCTGTGTGTGTGTGTCGTCTCGGCCCTCTAAGCTGTTTTGAGCTACTACTGCCTGCTGGCTCCTGGAAAGACACGCTGATCTTTTGTCTGAGCGCTTTTTTTTCTCCCCTCCCTCGGCTTCCGCTCGACGCACACAAAAGGTGAGTTTGGGACGCACGACAACAAAAACACAAAGCGCGGTCGTCGGCACGGCTGGGAGGTTTTCCCCCACGTCGTCGTTGTTGTCGAGAGCCCATCCCATTACCAAAAAACAGATTAGGTGTTCCCTGCGCTCGAAGGGCCGAGGTGTCCTGCCAAAGTGTCCTTAAGCAAGAATCCCTCGCTCAATCAGGATAAGTCTCTCAGGATAAGACCATGAGCTAAAAGTGCATGTATATTTACACTTAAATGTCAGCGTGGATGAACGTCCGCAACATACGCACATCTAAGACAATGAACCGCACCGCGCAAGTGACTGAAGTCCAGTCCAGGAGTGATGTCGCCCAACCAACGTCAAAAGTTCGATTAAGACGTCTTTGATTAATATTCCAGCGAAGTAGCTGAGATTTAAATGCAGCTAATTAGTTAGAAAAGCCTTCCATCTGATAATCGGATCAAGTATTGGTTCAGGGTTTAAGGTAAAGGTAACCAATATGGCAGATTTCTTTGTTGCCTGTGGAGAAACTCACCAGACTCCCTTTAAAAATTGCTCAATTTTGTAAAAAGTTGAGTTAGGAGAAACTTTATAACGCTGTCTCTGACAAATTCTTAATTATTTCAGCCTTCTTGTAAATTCGGCATTGAATGCAAAACATTAAGTTGTTGACTTCCTTCTAAGAAAGCTACCGAAAGTCTAATTTTGCCGTGGTATTGCTTCGCTAGCTTGTCTGCTTCTGTGTCGTAAGCACATCATTAAATGGCAGTTTGAACGCAGAAAAAGAATGTTACACTAAATTTATGAACAAAGACATTTTATTGATTTTATAAATACAGTAAACAGAAACTAATATGGGCTTTTCTTTGTCACCTGTGGATAAACTCACCAGACTCCCTTTACAAATTGCTAAATTTTGTGAAAGTTGAGTTAGGAGAACCTTTATAAACTTTGTAGAACGCCGTCTCTGACAGATTTGTAATCATTCGAGCCTTCTTGTAAATCCGGCATATGTTATACACGAATTTATAAGACTTTTGGGCGTGGATGCCTTGTGATTGACAAGCCTCTAACATGGCCCGTCCTCCAACCAATGTGTGGCGTGATGGTGGGTTTACGCTGAGTTGAAACATAATATCTGGGTTTTCTGTTCATATTTTGAGTCCATACTCGCTAATTCTCGAGAATAAGGCTTTATTTTGGGTTGAATGACGTTGACGTTGCTCTAACTTGAATGTCCGGTACAGTAGCAGATACGTAAACAGACAGCTGAGTGTCAGTCGAGCAGAATTAACCCTGAAAGTGGGACATGACTTCACCTCACCACGTGGCTGTGTAGGTTTAATGTCAGCCGTTACGTCCGCTGCACCTGCTCTCGAGGATACCTGCTCGCTACCTAAATAGGAAACTTTCTAGGACGACTCTGTCGATGGATGCTGCTGTTGAGCGTCAACGAGGTCATGCCCCCCTGCCGGGATGCGGTCAGGTAACACTTCCTTACGCATCCTCTCTCATTAGGGGAAACCATCTGCGTCGTGTGAAGGGTTAGCGAGGGGATTCCATACACTCGCTGACGAACATGCTAATAGCTGCTAATAGTTGAAGAGCCGCGTACATCAGATCTGCGCGGTGGACTCCCGAGCCTTGGCCCGCGTCGTGCACGTCAACACACACGCACGGCGACACATACTGGGTGTTGTTTTGAAACTCTAGCACCAGTCTACATCCCCCAGTGGGCCCACTGGTTCGTCCGTCAGTAATGAAACCCTAGCGGGTCACATGCTGGCGTTGAAATGCCTCCTGCCTGGTGCACTGGAATGGCCCTCATCATCCACACACACACACACACACACACACAGACACACACAAACACTTGTATACATCATCATATCTGCCTCCAGACGCTCACTGTGGAGGTCTGTCAGTCAGCGGCGAGGCGGTAGCCGCTGTCCCCCGGGTGACAAGAGGGGTTCACCGGGTAAAAACCGTTCCAGGGCTGCGTTTGTAGGATTATAGGCCACGTCAGAGGGTCAGTTTCAGTTCCATCAACTCCGAAACCTTTTTCCTGCACCAGCGAATGTTATGAATGAGAAGATGTCAGCCCGGTATAATTAGGTGATGTAACTGACCCCCTCTTGGCCATACTGGGGGGACCTGAGCTGTGAGCTCCCAATGAAGGCACTGAGGTCACAGCTTCAGTATGTTTTGTGGGTTTTTAGTTGGTTTCATGTACCTAACATGTGGTTTAACTATTGAAAATAAAGGTTACACAACAGTGTTTTCTGTTATGAGGGGGATCCCTAAGGTAGAAGAAGAGGAAAGGTAAGCTGGGACTACTTTAAATCATTAAATATAAAAGTGTAAAACTTCAAATACTGTCTGTTTTTTTTTTATTCTATGCATACATACACAAAAATGTTGACCTTCATTGCCCACATGTATCCGGTGCAGAGATATTAGCCTAGCTTTCTTGCATTTGGACAACCAAATTCTAACTAGGCCTACTCGAGTCTTGGTGACAAGCTAACCACTAACACGCTATCAAACCAGGAACTCTATTTGAGCGTCTGTTTTCTCTGTACTGTTTGTTTTTCTCAGGATTGTACATAGGCCTCATTTCAATTTATAAAAAGTTATTCAAGAGGGGAAAAACTCCTAATGAGCTTGCTGTCACTTAGCGAGCTAGTCAGCTTGGTTGCTAATGGAGCAAGAAGTTCACATTTTATTCAAATACACATTTGCAACATTGACTCTGTCTCTTAACTTGTTCGTAAACTATTAAAGCAGTTTAGCTTAAATAGTGGTTGAAACACAGCTAATAAGCTAGCGTCCTCCAGTTTGTTTTGTTGTTGTTGTTAACCATTAGCACTGTCACGGTGACTTGCTATAGGTCCACCCTGCTTTTAGCAAACTGTTTTGGACTCGAAATAATTACATTAACTAACTTAAGTACAAATTTGAACTTGTAACCTATGACGAGGCCTACTATTGGTGAACTACGGCAGCTGGCCAGCAAACAGCTAACATGCTAGCTAGCAAGAATCCCTCTATTACCTTCCTTCTGTCTTTCTCTGCTGACATTTTCATTTCAAGATTTAAAATAATATCTTACAAGTTGTTCAAGAGAGGAGAAAGACCTGAGCTAACGAGCCTGCTGTCAGTTAGCTAGCCAGTTAGCTTGGTTGCTAACAAAGCAAGAAGTTCACGTACGTACATTTTTATTCAAAAGACATATTTGTAACAAGAACTCCTGGCTCATAACTTGTGTGCAAACTATTCCTCTGTTGTAGAGCAGTTTATCTAGCTAATAAGCTAGCTTCCTCCATTTTGTTCTCTCCGGCGCTCAACTAATGAATGTTATGTCCACTTTTAGCTCTTTTAGCTTTGGTCTCTGCTCATTGGGGGGAAAGTAACTAAGTACATTGACCCAACTTAACTTGAGGAGGTCACTACAATTTTATGCTAGCTAGCCTTCTTTATACTTCTACTTCAGGACATTTCAGAGCAATAGCCTACTTTTTACTCTGCTACACTTCATTACACTTCACATGATGAATTATAATATAATTTGCTACCATGCTAACTATAGATTGGGCTAAACTATCCAACAATATATAAAGTAGCCTAGCTAAAATGTGCCTCACTTCCACCAGCTGTAACATTAAGGCCCGATCCCAATAAACCCTGATGTCCTAACTAGCTAGCTAGCTAGCTAACTTTACAGTGTCATTGCTGATTTGTACGTGACAGTCCTGCATTTTGACATATTTAGTGTTGTAATTCCTACCCTTTGATGGCATATTTGGCCAAAAATGTCTCAAAAGTCCAGCTGTGAAGTTGCAAGATGGAAGCTAATGCTATTTTTAGCCTATTTAGCACCGTTTACATTATGGGTGAGGTAATGAAGCAGTGTTTTTCCTTCATTTTCACTTGTAACGGGGTATTTCTGTGTTAAGTGTTAAGTTACATACACTTCCTCGACCACCATTAACTTAACTTAACCTCATTAGCTGCTAATTAGCCCATTTTGACTAGCTAGTAGCTAACTCTGACTGTCTGCCTGCCTGCTGCTGGTTTAACGTCCCACAATCTTGACAAGTATTCAATAACACAAATATTTTAGGCCCACTGTAACATCTGTTGTGTCTCTTATCTCAGCGCTGTGGCTTCTTGGTTTACTCTGCGGCTGAGTTACTGCAACGTGCGTCACCTCAACTGAAAATGTAAATTAATGAGAATGGCAGGATATCTTGAGAAACACTCGCGCTGACGTATTTTAAAAGCCCAGATGTCGTCAGAGGAGTTTTCTAAGGGGACTATCTGGGTGCAATCAGAGGGCAGAGAGAGTCATATGTTATAAAGGGGCTTTCGAAGCAAAGACGTGATTTATTATTAATAGATCAGAAGTAGGACGTTGATTCAGACCCTTGAGTTTGACCCCTAGATGAACTTTGAAGCTCCTGAAACAACCTCTGATTTAAGTTGTTCTTTTGTGCAGAGTTTCATTCACCCTGGTTTTGCGGTAGGTCTTTAAATAACAACAACAGAACAACAGATTTATTGAAATACAAGTTGGAAACCAGGCTGCCTGTGGTGGATCGAGACTCTCCTCCTCAGCTGACCGCCTCTCATGACCGAAGTGAACTTTGGATTGTTTTGACAGTTTGGACTTCGGTCACCTGGGCTGGATAAACACCGTCTGTCATCGGCCGGGACAAAAAAAAAAAACTGCTCATCTGCAAAAAAAAAAGCTTGCAGGAATGAGGAAACGAGCGCCTGTGCTCACGTCGACACCCGTCGTTTCATCAGGTACCAAAGGCCGAAGGTTCACAGCGACGCCAGTAAAACACTTTGAATGATTATCGGTGCCGGCGAGGAAAACAACACGATCTGGTGTCATGTGTTCAGTCTTCAATCAGGAACACAGGTGTCCTCTCGGATGTGTTTCGTCCAAGTTAACATCTAATTAAATTAAACAGTATATTTAATAACGTGAAGTCTAAAATGTGACCTCGTTAGAAATACAGCTTTTGTTTTGGTGACACAGAGCGAACAAGGTGTCGCAAAGACAAAGACAGGAAGCAACAATCCGCCTTCTTACACGACTGTGTGTGCAGATTAAACGACAATATGTCTTAATAAGTCAGCTTCAGAAGGGCGTGACAGAACTAGGCTAACGCTTCCCTCCACTTCCAGCCTTTGTGCTAAGCTAATCGCCTAAAAGCGTTTCCCAAAAATGTCAAACTTTTACTTTAAAGCTGCTGTGAGCATCAGAACAAGCTAAACGTTGCACGCTAGTGTTGTAGCTACCGACATGCTAACGTCACGTAACAGGTTAGCTTGCTAATGTCGTCAGTAAATGTTTGGTTGACGGTAAGAACATCTTTTAATTTACGTACTGCATTACCACTTTATTTGTAGCATCGTATTAGCTTGTAAACATCAGTTGCTGTAAGTGAAGGAATGTAACTAAGTATTTACTCGAGTATTGTATTGTTATTTTGAGGTACATGTGCGTAACTTATTGATTTGATAACTTCAGTTACGAGTTCAATTTACTTGACATTAATTTAAAAAAAGCTGAATATCTAATCTGATAATCTGCCTGCTTGTACTTTTGGTATTAAATACATTTAATATCAGATAGTTTCAAGACTTTTACTCACATACAACGAGCACGTTATGGTTGTTTTCCACTTTTACCAAACTAATATATTAACAAGACATCTTTACTTTGACACAGATCTGACTTTGGGCTCCTTTAATCAACGCTGGCTGCTCTCCATGTAGAATAAAATAGATTAGTTAGAAAAGATGAACTTCTGAACTCGGGGAAATGGGAGCAATGTAGTCTGAGATTTGCTACCGTACGCGGGATAAACATGACATTTTATCTGGTCATCCACGATCAGAGCAAAGTTTCTGTTCCTGTCTACGTGTCTCTCCAGTTTTTATCCATACGACACATTTGTTCCCGGCGAGCGACGAGGCACGAGAGGGGAAACTCCGGCTTCACCCGGTCTTGAGGTTATTAAAGCAAATTTCAGTGTTCTGGAACGAGTTCGCTGACGTCAGCGCTCACAATCAGTGGTGTTTTGAAAGGATTTTTATCAGGAACATTTCCCAACCTGCAGGAAGAAATCACATGTTCCTTAAAACATGTTTTCAGATGGTCAACAACCTGTTTTTTTAGCTTTTTCGATCAAAGCGCGTCTTGGTGGAAACATCTTAAACAGTCAACGTGTCAGAAGATTAACGCTTCTGGTACGTGTACGCCAGAGGTTTTGTCTTCTGGTCTTCTCGTTGAAGGGTCGTGGAGACGCACAGCGAATGACAAAAGACAGCCGAGACCACAGCGGTTACATGAACACATTTTTATTGCAATAGCTCTATCGAAAGCAAAAAAGTTTTGATAAATATAAACACTATGCCGATGCTCAAATCGCCTCTGAGTACCCCTCCTACCCCCCTTTCCCTCCACGAGGAGAAAAAAAACGAGAGAGAAAGAAAGAGAGAAGGAAATAAAACAAAAAAAGGGGGGGGCACCTGCCGAGGCGCCGATCATAACATGAAAAAAGCGACAACTTGAGTTTTTCCGTATTTACAGAAGGAGGATTTTTCCGTTTTCCCAACCACAGGTTTCTCTTCTTCCTTTTTTGTCTAAACTCTTTTTTTTCCATTCTTTTCCGTATATAGGACGTACGTCGCTGAAAAATAATGCACATACGAAGGATACACACCTCCACAGTATTCCCCCGTCCCTCCCCTCCCAACTCTTCCTCTTTCCTGTAAAGCTAATAAACAACAGCATTCAACTCGGAAACTAAGAACACAGGTAGCAGGGTGGAGGGCGGGGATCTCGCCCTCGCCCTCCTCCTCCTCCTCCTCCTCCTCCTCCGCCGTAAATCCTCCGTAAGGATTCGGGAGAAAAGACAACGGACCGTCGTCGTCGACAGCAATTCCTCCAACTGTTAACTGTACTACACAGCAGCAAATAAACTGTAATATAGTTACAAAAAAATAAACATTAGGCAGAGGTTGTAACCCATTTCTTTATACAAATAACTGCAAAATGCCTATGTACTCTTAAAAAAAATACTACCCCTTGTATCGCTTTTTTTTTTTCGTTCTCAAGAGAAACAAGGTCGCCCCGGTAACAACAAAACAACCACGGAAAAAAAAAAAAATAAGATGATTATTTTCCCCTCTGTAAACTAGAATACAAAATAAACCAAGAAAAAGATTAGAGGAAAAAAAAAAAACAACAGGAAACAAAAGTTTGCATAATGATGCAGTACCCTAAGTCTTCTCTGCGAGGATTATATATATTTATATAATATATATATATTACGTAAGGTCTCATTTCTTTCTCATTTTCTCCAAAACCCCCCGAACAAGAAAAAAAAAAAACTCCAAACAGCTGATTTTCAACATCATCGTAGTCAGTAACATCGAGGACAGCTCTGAGGTCGAAGTGTTGCCAGGAGAAACACAGATTCTGTGCGAGTTGATTCAGTCGTGACGGGAAGGGATTGAAACGTGAAGGCGATCGGACGTGAACGACACAGATCCATTTTGTTTTGAAACAAAATAAGTTAAAGGGGGAATTCTTTCAAAATAAAACTAAAATAAATCCCCTCCCCTCCAGAATCTAGGCTCTGACTTTCTATTTTTTGCCGTAGCGTTAAAAAAAACAACTCAAAAGCAATTCTTGTATTCAGTTCTTTGTTCGTTCAAACGGGGACGAAGGAAAATATCTCAGATTGTTCAGAATGTACATTAAGACACGTCACAAGGCTTAAAAATGTTAAAACAGCATTTTGAGGATTTTCTTTTTTAGATCAGACCATTAAAACATGGATCTGCTGACGGGAGGACGTTAATTATCTCGACCCTCCGGAGGACGTCAGGAGGTCAGAGGAGGGTTTCTGTACCGACTTATCCTCCTTACGTGACGCGTATACGTGTCGTTTTTGGCATTGTCGGGACTGGAATGAGGGAAATTGTGGGTACATTGAGATATTTTGGTTGATGAAATATCTCTGAATGACCTCGATGCAGTAAAACTCCACACATCTAGTCATTTAAGCAAAGTTGGATTAAACATTCGAGCCAATAATCATGCAAAAAATGGTTTTACATGATTGTAAATTGATTATCTTTGGGTGTTTGACTGTTTATTAGACAGAACGCTATTTTAAAAGATCACGTTGACTTCTTGGGAATGGCGACGTACTATTTTGTGGCGGTTTCATTCACTGATTTGTAGATTAAACATTAAAAAAAGCTGAAACGTGGCACTAAAATTTGTCTTCTGGACAGCTTTGTCACGATATAAACATCACATCGACCAATCGCACGCCACGAGTTCAGTTGGCGTTTAACCCTGCCATGTTTCTTTCAACGTGCACACGAGACAAATGTGCGTTTTCTTTCTAATCTTGTGCGCACAAAATCGAGAAAATGTAGAAGAGGGCGCAAGATATTAAGACAAAGTATCATTCTGAACTTCAGGGTCTCAAAGAAAGTGAGCAAAAACTGCTTTTTTTGCTAATTTGTATCAAATCTAAAGCAGTTAAATGCAACTTTTAGGAGAACGGCAGCTCTTTGTTGGCTCAATGGTTGCGATGGACCTCTTTTACCGCCTGCAAGTCAACAAATGTCCACTAAAGGTTAACTTTTGTTGCTTTAAAGTGAAAAATAATGACTCTTTAGGTCATTTAATGCCAACATTATTCTGGATTTCAAGTCGTTTTCAAGTTATCAAACTTTACTCGTACAGAATGCTAACCGAGATTATTTATGCCAATCCTCCAAGTTTACATGAGATGTGTGAAGTTCACTGCATCACGTAGGCGGCCATTTTTGAGATTATTTAAACTTCTAACAGTGCTGCAGAGAAAAACCCCTCTAAACCAGACACGAACAAACTATTTAAAGATACCTCAGCATCCCCGCTGTGCGGAGGGAGGAGGGGGGGGGGGCTAAAAAGCGTGACAATGATGCGTCCCACACAAAAGCGCGGCGAGAGTGACAGGCCTTCATCCGTCCAAACAAATTAAAAAAGAAGTGGGCTGATGGAAACAAAACGGAGGAGAATCTCGCAGAGGGCAAACACTGAACAATTCGGTGGCCTACGTTAGCTGTCAGTCTTTGTGTTTCAGCACATTTCTCTCTATGAAAACTGCCGTGTGGGCTCCAGTCATGGGAGAGTAGCGCGAGTAGAAACGCTAAATATGGGCGTATCGGTCTGTTAAAGTGTGTGTGTGTGTGTGTGTGTGTGAGCGAGTGATTGATGTGGGTGTTCGCTGCCTGTCCCGACGTGTGTGTGCATGTATGCGGCTGCGTGTGAGAGTCGTAACAGGGCAAGTATGACCAGCGCGCTGCACCTGGGGCTGCAGCTCAGGTTACTGGAAACCTCTTTACGTCACGCGGCGCCAATGACGAACACCCCAGCATGCAGATACGTGTGTGTGTGTGTGTGTGTGTGTGTGTGTGAGAGAGAGAATCCTGGATGTCACAGAGAGACGCTGACAATGAGCTTAATTTGGGGGCACGCAGGAGTTACCCTCGCCTAAATATGGCTGCAGGACTCCTGTGTGTGTGCGTCACGCGACGGTGACCCGCGTCTTCGTGACCTACGGGTGTGTGCGTGTGTGGAAACATGCCGCCGCCGCTGAACAGCATACGGTTCTTTTTTTTTCAGGAGATTTCACGTGATTGCATCCAAGTGTCAGCGTCTGTACGTTCAGAATCGAGCCAGCCGTCAGTTACGAATGATTGAAACATTTAAAAAAAAAGGTGCAATATGTAAGAAATGGCCATCTGTTGTTCTTATACTCCAAACCAACAGGGGGCAGCGTAACGTCGGAGTTACTGTTGCTAACTAACCTGCAGAAGCTCGAGCTATACTATCAGTCTACGGCCGCTTAAAGCCAGAAGCTAGCTGTTAGCATGCTAACATCTGTAGAAATCTGTTAGAGCCCGACCTATATACAAGTTTTTTGAATTTTATCGGCTAACATTTCGAAGATATTCTGCCGTCTTTGACACCAGTGTTAAATAACCAACATTTGAGGGATCGCTGCCAACTTCCAAATATCAGTACCGGTCGGGCTCTAATCTCTGTAACACGATACGTAGACGTCTTTAACGTAACGTCAAAACTCTACTGTACTCCCGTTACATCGTCTTTCAAGAACTTCAGAGAGCTTTTCTTACTATCAGTCTACGGCTGCTTAGAGCCTAAAGTGGTATTACGAGACAGGACTGGTGGAAGCTAGCTGTTAGCATGCTAACATCTGTAGAAATCTCTGTTAGAGCCCGACCGATATACAAGTTAGTGAATTTTATTGGCTAACATTTCAAAGATATTCTGCCTCGATTACGTCCGTCTTTGACACCAGCGTCAAACAGCCACATTGGGGGATCGCTGCCAACTTCCAAATATCAGTATGGACCCCAAAAATCTAGTACCGGTCGGGCTCTAATCTCCGTAACACGATACGTAGACGTCTTTAACGTAACGTCAAAACTCTACTGTACTCCCGTTACATCGTCTTTCAAGAACTTCAGAGAGCTTTTCTTACTATCAGTCTACGGCCTCTTCAAGCCTAAAGTGGTATTACGAGACAGGACGGCCAGAAGCTAGCTGTTAGCATGCTAACATCTGGAGAAATCTGTTAGAGCCCGACCGATATACCAAGTTAGTGAATTTTATCGGCTAACATTTCAAAGATATTCTGCCTCGATTACGTCCGTCTTTGACACCAGAGTTAAATACCAACATTTGAGGGATCGCTGCCAACTTCCAAATATCAATATCGACCCCAAAAATCTAGTACCGGTCGGGCTCTAATCTCCGTAACACGATACGTAGACGTCTTTAACGTAACGTCAAAACTCTACTGTACTCCCGTTACATCGTCTTTCAAGAACTTCAGTGACCTTTTCTTACGTGTTGCACCTTTAGCAGCTGGTAGCGATGTAAACCTCTTTGGAAACGTTTGAGCCACTGATAGAAGACGTTAGACCTTTAATGTCAATAACAGTTCATGAATTATTTCCTGTCTGAGGTAAAAAAAAAAAAAAACTGAAAGTGTGGACAAGAAGAAACAAAACGTACTGAAGCACCTGAAGCGCTTTTGTTTCCTCGTGGCGAAACAACTGGATAACACGACCGAGCAGCAGGGCGGGAAAACAACCTGAACCGTCCGTCGGCCGTAGCAGCTGAGTTCAAAACGTCTGCGAGCTACTTTCATTAATCACTGATGTTTGTTTTTTAAAGGAATAGCTCCACCATTTAGGGGAAAATGCTTCAAATACCGCTCTGATATTAGGCTGTTTGTTACGTAGCTACAGCCAGCAGCCGGGTTAGCTTAGCTTAGCATAAAGACTTGAAACAGAGGGAAACAGCTAGCCTGGCTCTGTCGGAAGGTGACAAAAAAAATCTGAGGTTTATTTTGACGACTCTTTGGTCTTCTCTGCCATCCAAAATCTACCTATAAGCAACTTTAAAGCTTAATAATTCATGTGTTTTAGCCATAAAATGGTGAATTCTCATTTTTTTTCAAGATAAGAAGGTGTTTCACAGGTGCTGGTAGGTAAACTCTAGACGGAGTGAGGCTTACTGTTTCCCCATCGCTTCCAATCTTCGCGCTACGCTACGTATTTATTGGATCAACGTGAGCTGTGTTGAACTATCCCTTTAAACTGTTCAGCTTGATGCATCAGCGGCTTGCAGAGTAGACAAGTCTTCAAACAAAATAAATCTTTTCCAGCATTCGATCGGTTTCCTCCGCCCTGCTGCGTACCGCCTCGAACACAGAAATGTACCGGACTACTTTGTACCTATCGCGACAAATAATAAATAATATGTGCTACAGAATATGAGGAGAGTAATGCTTCAAGGTTTACGGATAAACCCCATACTGGCGCCGGACCATATTTTGAAAAAAGTATGGGAACAATCACGGTGCTCTCGTGCAATGCCACTTGTCGAACTCTGAAATGGATCGTACCATTCGAGGGGGTAACTCGTTCAAAGAAAAATACACATTTTCCGTTTCCTGGTACCGTACTGAGGATGGATTACACATGTGGGGTAAAAAAAATAGAATAAGAGATAAAATTAATATTTTTAAGTTCAACATAAAAGTGTCCAAGTCTGTACCATAATGCCTTTTCTTATATTCCAGCCTCCCTTTTTTGTTAATACCGTATGGAGAAGCAGTACCATCGGATAATAATAATAATAATAAGACCGTCTAGGGTTCTGTTGACGCCCCCATCAGACATGAGGGGTGAAAAAACAAAGCAGCGCACACTGGCAGCATCGATTGTGAGAGGGGGAACTGATAAAAAAAAAAAAAAAACAGGACAAGATATGCATATAAAACACAAAAAATAAAAGATGAAATACATTTAGAACTTAAAAAACAAAAACAAACTGCAAGCGTTTTTGTCATCTGTTGTGATGTTGTTGTTGTTGTTGTTGTTGTTTTCTGCATCCAGGAGGGAGCGGCTTCTTCTCAGTCTGGGTGTAAAGAGGTCAGAGGTCACCGGCGGGGGAGAGGCCAAAGGTCACAGGCAGAGTCAAGTGCCCCGAGCAGAGAGATGAGGAGGAGGAGGAGGAGGAGGAGGAGGAAGGTGGGGGAACTCTGTCGTCACGTTGCTCAGTCTGAGGGAGACAGATCAGAGAGAAAACAGAAACGTTAAGTATGCGAGTCGTCTTAAAACACACGATCATGTTCACTGAGTCGATGTGTGATTTCTGATAAAGGCAAAAACATTATTTTCACCCTTAAGACACGTCGAACTTGTGCTAGCTTTTAGCTTAGCAGCTGCAGTGACGCTTTCAGCTTTAAAAAGGAGTGTAAATCACAGCTTTTCAAATCAATCATAGATCTCAGGGCTTCTGGAATAACTTGGTTCAAGCCGGACGAACTGTACGGAGCCATGAAGTGGAAACCAAGGTGAACTTATCCTTAAACAAAACTTATAAACATGCTATAAAATGACAACATCTAAAAGGTTAAATACAACAAAACCAACAACAGGTATTATAACAAAGACCACCGCTTTGTCACATGAACAACAAACACATGACTGTAACACATAATCTGATGGATGATATGATGACTGTCATATCAGACGAACCTACATATTGGGTTAAACCAACATCAGTCGATAGTAGGGGTGTCAGGATCGGGATTCCACATCGAAAACTGAAACCAGCTTTTAATTCCAGTCATCGCTTTCTAAGTGAGTCTCGGCCGTTATTGTTGAATCATTGAAGGGTGATATTTCTTTTTATTGAACTCTGGAATCCTTATGTTGGTGAATATTACTTGAACTTATTTTCACCCTTAAGACATGTCGAACTTGTGCTAGCGTTTAGCTTAGCAGCTGCAGTGACACTTTCAGCTTTAAAAAGGAGTGTAAATCACAGCTTTTTAAATCAATCATAGATCTCAGGGCTTCTGGAATAACTTGGTTTAAGCCGGGTGAAGCTGTACGGAGCCATGAACTGAAAACCAAGGTGAACTTATCCTTAAACAAAACTTATAAAACGTGCTATAAAATGACAACAACTAAAAGGTTAAATACAACAAAACCAACAACCAGAATAAGAAAGGTATTATAACAAAGATCAGCGCTTTGTCAGATGAACAACAAACACATGACTGTAGCACAATTCTGAAAACGAACCTACATATGAAAAGAGAAGTTGACATATTTGGGTTAAACCAATATCAGTCAATAATAGGGGTGTCAGGATCGGAATTCCACATTGAAAACTAAAACCAGCTTTTAATTCCAGTCATCGATTTCTAAGTCAGTCTCAGTCGTTATTATTGAATCATTGAAGGGTGATATTTCTTTTGTTGACCTCTGGAATATTACTTGAACTTGTTCACCCCTGACCTGCAAAAAGCCACCAGGCTGAAGTCGAGCTGTAGTTGTAAAATAGCAGAGTTATAAAAATGTAATTGACAGTCGTCAGGGCGTAAAACCACTGATCTGTTGACCAAACCCTACTCCATCCTCCCTCCCTCATCCCTGACAGATTGCCTTTCTGAACTACAAACCTGGTTCACCTCAAACTTCACAGTGATAAAACAGAAATCCTTCTAGTTGGTACTAAATCCACTCTACACAAAGTTGACAGTTTTTCCCTCTCAATTGACAGCTCCATAGTTTCCCCCTCCCCCCAGGTGAAGAGTCTGGGTGTCATCCTCATGGCATCCCATATCAACATCACCACCCGCACTGCCTACTTCCATCTTCGTAATATAAATCGCCTCCGTTTTACTTGCACTTTTAATGGTTTTGTTATTTGTTTGTTCTTGTTTTAAATTGTAAAGTGTCCTTGAGTGACCTGAAAGGCGCTTCTAAATAAAATGTATTATTATCTTTAGAAATCCAGATGTGACAGTCGAACAATGGTAAATCGACACCCCTGGTCGATAATATGTGACTGCTGATCAACTGCATCTGTCTGGGTAAGTTCAGGTAGATAAGTTAAGTTATATGATAAGTTTAGGAGATACAGAGGTACAGGTACTTCTGACAGAAAAACTTATCGACAACTATTCATGTTACAGGAATCGCTCGAGCAAAAATGTTAAACATCCAACAGTTGTATCTTCCACACTGTGGTGACTTCCTGTTGTTTGTCATGTTACGTGCTGATAAAGCGAGTTTGTTTGGGTGAGGGCACTTCAGGTCAGATTAAAAAAAAAAACAGGGATTTTAAGAAGTCAGCTCCACAGTTTTCTCATATTTCATAGACAGTGACAGCTTCTGTGGCTGATGGAAAAGAAGAAGAAGAAAAAAAAAACCCACACAGAAAGAACGTGGAATGTGGCTGGTTGGTTCACTGACAGCGGTTTTGGACTCACAATATTAGTTGTTTTTGGACGTTTTGAAGCCAAGCGCTGCTGACTAATTCTGACTGGAATCTGCCTGGTGCTCTGCAGAGGAGGACGTATGTTTACTTCTCCCAGAGTTAAGGGGGGGATTTCAGGGGAAATCTGTTGATGTTTTCGGGAAGAAACAAATGGCGACACCGCTGCAGGAATCCGTTTACTGCGATGTACACAGAAACCAGACAGTTTATTAGCTTATTCTACCACAGCGGTGGTGTAAAAAGAGGCTGCGACGACGGGAACGATCCACAGATTCCACTGCAGATTATATAATCGGTAAAAAATTAAGAGTATTTTTCTTCCTGAGGCGAGTTTAGCATGTACATCTTGGCTCGGACTTCTCGCTGTATCATAAAAAAAAATGTGTTTGTCTGGTAAATAAGTGAGCGTGGCCGGCGGACTTTGGATCCAGCTCGCTGCCAGCAGACACACAAACACACATATAAAGTTTGTTTCCTGGCCCGCTATCGTGGCCGGAGAGCCGGGGCTGTCAGGTCGGCTGTTTTGGTGCGGCCCGGCGGCCCCGAATGACCCGGGCGATGGCCGCCGTCCAGCTGGGTTATTCCACTGAGAGCGAGGCTTTGTCCGACACAACAATGTGAGCAGCACGCCACAATACAGATGCTTTGACAGGGGGCACTGCTGGAATGCTGCTCCTCTGTTTGTTAGCCACGGGGATGGATGGAGGGAGGGATGGATGAACGGACGGAGCGATCGAAAGCACGCAGAGGAGAGGAGCAGCGGCACGAACGCCACCAAATCACAGCCGGAGACAAAGAGAACTTCTAGAAACACTCCAGAAAGCGAGGGAAGACGCCGAGCGCACAAACAGACCTGGCAACCCAAAGAACACCAGGGAAGAGATGGAGCAACACCTCCTGCTTCTGTGTAAAGACACAAGTTCCCCGCCAAAATAAAACTCAGACCGAAAAACTAAATTCAATATTTACTCGAGGAGAAAAAATACGACGTTGCAAAACACGTCGACGCCTGAGAGAAAACAGGTGGAACTGTTCCGAGCTGCTTCGACAACATCGGCCTCCACTTTTTGATTTTTACGGTTCTCACCATTCAATCAAACTTTATTAGTGTACGACCTTTCGTACAGGTTACTGAAGTTCCAGGTGTTTCACAGCTAAAAGTGTAGATAATATGGTGAAAAACCAGAGATAAACATGATGACAACGACATATTACATACATTTAGTTCTAAAATAAGCTGATTAAAAAGTCAAAACAACTCAATAAGTGGAAGAAAAACATGATTACGTTACATTTAGCTGTTACGCTGCAGCTAATTCAATCATACAATTAAGGTTTCGACTTACTCTTACTTTCATTTTTGTTTGTTTTTAAGGAGGGTTTGCAGTCAAGAATATAACACGAGTAGTTAACGACTGATAAAATCTTTGTCAGTACAAGTTTAATTTACTCAAGTACATTTTGTAGCTACCTTACTTGAACACTTTCTACTTTATAGTTTCTCTCCGCTACATTTATTTGATACATTTAGTTACTAGTGACGTGTAACCAATCAGGTAGTGTTACATTTTAAAGCGTTTAACTGGTGAAACACCAGCTGACAGGTTTTCTTACAAACTAGGCTAGTCACAGGAAATGCTACGTGTTCAGCGAGTTTAGCATTTTCGGGCATCGTTCATCAGAAAAATGAGTCAAGGAGCAGTTTTATAATGAAGAGAAGGAGCTGCACACCTCCAACTTCTCAGTAAAGTAACCAACTCCTTCCCCCTCAGTAAGGTTATCGGATTCCCTGTTAGCGTTGGGTTTAAATCAGAAGATACTGCCAAACAAACAACTTTGACACCTTCAGTTTGTTAGTCAAGCATTGATCTTATTGGTCGGGATGCGGGCAAGTTATGTCATCGCTGTATGCCCGAACAGCGACCACAACACGACTAATTTAGTCGTACTTAAGACGTATGTTGTTTTCTTTTGGTGTAATTTAACCAACTGAGTTCAACTGATTGGTGGAGCACTAAAGCTTTTATTTTGAAGCACCAGAGTGGCATGTTTGCACATACGTCGGATACGTTGCGTTAAAACAGGGGGATGGAAACACGTCCAGACAGACGGAGATAAACAGAGAGTGGAGGGAAAGAGAAAGAGAGAGAGAGAGAGAGAGAGAGAGAGAGAGAGAGAGAGAGAGAGAGAGAGAGAGAGAGTCGTCTGAGGTCTCGGATCAAAACAATGCTGTGAGGACACGAGCCGGGCTGACCCGAGCTGATCTCAACACACACACACACACACACACACACACACTACACACACACAGGCCACAAAATCGGGTTATAAAAACAAAGTCCGCCAAACACCTGCATTAGCTAACAGCTTGTTGTGTCGTTGCAACACAGGCAGGTGTTCAGAGCCGTGACCGTCTCTCTCTCTCTCTCTGTCTGTCTGTGCCCTCGCCGACCCGCCGCCCATCCCTCGCTCTCTCTCTCTCTCTCTCTCTCTCTCTCTGTCCCTAAACCCCATTCACCCAGCTGGGACAACAGATGAAAGGCATCATGGGAGTGAACAGTGAGCGTAACGTGTTGACCTGACACGGGCTTCGCGTGACAGCTGGGGCGGCGGCGGCCTTACGAGGGCAGATCGAGGGACGAAAATTTTGATCGGGCCGTCGAGAACAGCTCCCAGATCTGATTCGCCGTTTGTAAAGAGCTTTAAAAAGTTTAGATTTATGGATTTTTTTGTTGAAGGAATATAAAGTCTTTTAAACATACTGCATATAATGTCTATGATTTCATCTAAACGTCTTACAAGTAGTCAGTGGAGCAGAAAGAAAGGTCAACGCCAATATTTTAGTTTGTTTAAACTGCGGATCAAAAGGCCGCTGGAAGCTGCAATCAAAAAGGTAAAAGAGAGAAACATGAAGGAAGTTAAGACATAAAGAAGAAATAAGAGTCGCTGCGTGTTTGAGAAGCAACAGGAGCCTCTGTGATTGAGTAGCGTTCAGGACCACCGGTGAAATCGACACTCGAGGGGGGAACTGAAAACTGGTGCGGCGGTCCGACGGCGCTGCTGACAGTGTTTAGGTCCATTCATTACCGATGAGACACAACATTTCCCCCTGAGTCAGCACCGAAGGATGTGAGGCGCACGACTCGCCGAGCCCGAAGAGCTCCGGGACTTCGTTTAATGTGCACGACTTGATAAACTCACTTCTCTACTTCAGTATCAGTTTTTGAAAACTCAGAAGGAACTGATCAAAAATCAAAGAAAGTTCTTCTTAATTGTTAACACTTTCTACTTTTTCTTTATTCAAATGACTTTTCTGTCTGACAAACAGCTTAAAACCCGACAACAATGAGTTTACTACCACATGAAATCAAGAAAATCTGCAAAAGCCTCACAATTAAGATGCAGAACCAAAAAATAAAGACAATGACTTCAATGATAAATAATGTAACGAGGTACATTTATTCAAAAACTACACTTTTGAGGTACTTTTACGTGAGTATTTCCATTTTCTGCTACTTTAGACTTTCACTCAGGCAAATATTGTATTTTTACTCCACTACATTTATTTGATAAGTTACTCTGCAGATCGCATGCTGCATCAGTATTTTATCAGTTTTATTAGTTTATAAGAAAAAAAAACACATATTCCAATAATAAAAGAAAATTCTGATTATACGATGTAATAACTGACCCGGCTGATAAATGATTGACCAAAAATATACAGTAAACATTCATGTAAATATGTATATTTCTCTCTTCTTCTTTTTTTTTTCACTATTTTGATTTAAGTACATTTATTGCCACGAAATCACTTGTGATACTTTAATATCAGATACTTTCTTTCAGGGTTTTTGAAGCTTTTCACAAGAAAAGTTCAAACACTTTCAAGTACTTTTGAGGTCGTTTAAAAAACAGTTCGACTCCACAGGAGTGATTGTGTCGATGAAATACCAGATTGTTTTAAACCTCATCTATTAGAAATATTCCCAACGTATGAAATCTTTCAAGACTCTGTACTTTCCAAGCTGTTCCTACAGAGTGGGACTATAAATAAAGAGTATTTTTATAGGCTTTAATAATGATTTAACAGTCTGGAAAATGTCTGCAAATACTGAAAAAAACACATTTTTTACATTCATAATTTACCGAAGCCCGAGGTGAGACCTTCAGATGATTTAGTTTGTCTAAGTCTCAAACAGTTAAAGTTTACTTTCACACGAGATGAAGAAAATCAGCATAATCCGACCAATTTAGGAGCTTAACCGAGAAATAAAGGATTCATTTTTGCTTGGAAAAGGATTTATAAGATCACTGAAATGATCAGAATAGCTGCAGATTAATTTTCTCTGTTACCAAATATCTCAAACTTCCTCGAGAAGCAAAAAAACGGATCGCACGCAGCGTCTCTAAACTGAAATCTGAAGCTCTGGGAAACGCCTTCTTAAATTCTGTAATGCTACAGGAAGTCATTGACCCAAGGTGACACCTTTAGATGATTTAGTTTGTCCAATAACAGTCATGAGATGAAGAAAATCAGCAAAATCCAAACAATTAAGAAGGTTAATCGAGAAATAAAGGATTCATTTTTGCTTGGAAAAGGATTTATAAGATCACGAAAATGATCAGAATAGCTGCAGATTAATTTTCTATGTTACCAAATATCTCAAACTTTCAAAAAACGATCGCACGCAGCGTCTCTAAACTGAAACCTGAACCTCTGGGAAACGCCTCCTTAAATTCTGTAACGCTACAGGAAGTCATCGACCAATGGGAACCCTGCTGGCGCCAACACGTCCGGGGTTAGGGGATCAATTCCCTGTTTAGCTCAATGGACACCAGCGCTGCCCGGTTTATAGATTCCCATGCTGCTCGGCGCGGCCCACCCATGCTAACAGCACATCCAGCACGTCAGTGCTTTTGAATTAAGGTGCTCGTCGGTTATTTTAAGATTATTTATTCGCCAAACGGACAAAAACCTCAACGTCCGCGGGGGCTTTTAGAGGGCCGCAAATACTCGGCCGTGACAGTCCGAACGGCTGCTTCGCATCAAAATTGCTTTGTGTGCACACATGATGGTTAATTATTCTAACATCTGTGGGAATATATACGCGTCTATTTAGGAGAGGGAGCTCTACATGCAACACACACACACACACACACGGGGCGAAAAAAAAGGGGGGTCCTGTTACGAGCATGCCTCGGACCGGCCCCATAAATTCATGTCAGCCTGGAAATAGACCTGTAAATATAGACGGGCCTGGCCGCGGAGGTGGGAACGAGGGAGGAAAAGGGCAGCCTCGTACCATCTTCTCCCACGTCTTCGCCCCCCCGCCTCGCACTCTGCCTAACCTTTTAGCACATATCCACTCGGCCGGGACGAGGGGGGGGAGGCCGAGGGGGAAAAGGGCAGGTTCCCACCGATGTCACTAACATTTAAGAAACTCCCGTCTGAACCGTTAAACTGTGCGGCTTCCTCCGCTGACCCGACGTTAACCCGCCGCATCCACCTGACCGCGAGAGGCCGAGGGTGGGCTCGCTCGTATAATCCGCCCCGACTTTACCCGCTCAAACATTAAAGAAGCTTTGACTGTTTTTAACCTGAGAGATAAGCCTGCATTTACGAGCTTTAAAGTCTTTTTATGTTGGAGATATTCGCCGCAATAGGATATTGGTCACTAGAGCTAAAACGATTAGTCGATTAACCGATAAGTCGACGCAAAGACAATTAACCAGCAAACGTTCTGATAGCCGATCAATGGTTCAAGTCGTGTTTCAAGCAACAAAAAGTCAAACATTTGCTGGTTCCAGCTTCTTAAATGTGAGGACCTGCTGCTTTTCTTGTCATTTATGACAGTAAATGGAGAGTCTTGTGTGTTTTGGACTGAAGGTTGGACAACATTTTTTGCAAACAATAAATCTGTTCACCTTGAAAATACTCAATAATGAATATAATCACTAGTTGCATTGCTACTTAATAATCTTTTGGTCTTTAAAATGTCAGAATATCAAATTTAGACTTCAAACTGTGTATTTTGCCTGACTAAAAAATGCAATAAACCCCCGAAAATGTTAAATTCCCACTGATCTGAAGCAGAGAAAAGCATCGGATCTTCACATTTCAGAAGCTCAAACCAGACAAGTTCACTTCAATGTAAGAAAGTAAGTAGTAAAACTACAGCTGGAAGACATAATACTGCAGTATTTTCAGGTTATATGGCGATACACAACATAGAAATCTCTGTAAAAGCACTTGGTAATCGCTGGGATGTGAGGATTTGCTGCTTTTCTTGGTCATTTATGACAGTAAATGGAGAGTCTTTGGGTTTTGGACTGAAGGTTGGACAACATTTTTTGCAAACAATAAATCTGTTCACCTTGAAAATGCTCAATAATGACATATAATCACTAGTTGCATTGCTACTTAATAATCTTTTGGTCTTTAAAATGTCAGAATATCAAATTTAGACTTAAAACTGTGTATTTTGCCTGACTAGAAAATACAATAAACCCCCGAAAAATGTTAAATTCACACTGATTTGAAGCAGAGAAAAGCATTGGATCTTCACATTTCAGAAGCTCAAACCAGACAAGCACTTCAATGTAAGAAAGTAAGTAGTAAGACTACAGCTGGAAGACATAATACTGCAGTATTTTCAGGTTATATGGCGATACACAACATGAAATCTCTGTAAAAGCACTTGGTAATCGCTGGGACTGGGTGACAAAGTCGTAGAGATGATGTTTGGTGCCTCCACAGTGACATTTTTGGTGTGTAGTCATCAGTAATATGGATATAATGACCAAGTGGGTAAAGACGAGGATAAGAACAAGTAGAAAAATGTGGCAGGTTTCCTAAAACCAGGAAAAGACAACACTTATGACATATATCTAAGACCCAAAAGAACAAAAAGGAGCTTTATCCTCAGTTTGGACATGTATGAGAAACGTATTACCGGAGGTGTTCGTTACACATGAAATCCCTTTTATCGTCCCAAACAAAACACGTCTGCGAGAGCGCTGAGAGTTTGAGAGAGAGTGCTCTGGCACCGACACAAGTTGCCATGTGTTGACGGGGAAACAACACAAAGCAGACATCACCGTCTGAGTCACTGTCTGCTCCTCTTTATGATAAGAAAAAGGCCAGCAGCAGAGAGCAGAGACACACGGTGCTCATCAACGCTGCCAGAGTCTCTCACAAACAAGACGTTAACATCCACCGGGAAAGGTTTCAATGTGTTTAAAACCAACAACCACCTGCAGCTCACCATTTTCATTATTGATCTGTCAGTTACTTTGACTACTAGATGCTCCAAAAACACTTCCCAAAACACAAAGATATTCAATTTACAGTGACACAAAAGAAATATTAGCCACTTCTGATGCTTTGAGAAGCGTGAAAAGGAGTAAATGTTTGGCATTTCCTCGATTAAAACCTTAAATTATATTACTGATGATCCAAAATTGTTTACAATCCACATTTTGTTGATTAACTAGTCAATTCACTGGCTTCCTGTTTCAGGGCTTCATTACAGAAAATCTGCAACAAAACAGTTCAGACATTAATTTTGAACATATATAATAACATTTTTTTCTTACTTATTGTTTTTATCGATCTCTAGTTTGCTGTAACAACGCAAATGTCCCTGTTGTGAGAGTTAACGTTACTCTGGACTCGTTCCTCCTGACTATTTTCGACTGGTTTGTTTTGGGGAACCAGGCTGAAACCAACTTCCGGGTCGGCGTCCCACAAATGTGGAAGTTAGCATCACTCTGACTCCGTCGATAAAAAGGCCATTGGGTCTTTTAATTGGACTTGAAAATAAGCTCTTTCATGATACTTACACAATCAAATGAACACCAATTAATGATTTTTGAAGGGTTAATGCAATCAGCAGAAGTTAAAAGCTAACGGCTATAAACTAAAACGTAGACAGTAAGTTTAATATAAACTGATACAAGTTGTAAAGTTTGCATTAGAAGAGTTAAAACTAAAAGTCTCTACAGTTGAGTTCTATTGCTGGCAACCGCCATTTTTTTTAAAGAAATGTTAACGATTCGGCTATAAACAAACTAAAAAGTAGACAGTAAGCGTCTTATGTTTAAGTTTGAGTTAGAGGAGTTTATAACTAAAGTCAGGCTGTTAAATAAACCAGAATATTGTTATTTTCTGTAAACTAGATAAGATTATAACCCAGATTTATCTACTGGAAAAAGTTGAGTCTCTATAGTTGAGTCTATTGCTGTTAACCGCCCTTTTTTGAAGAAATGTTACCGATTCCTAACTCAAACTTGGGGTATTAACGGATCTTTATTGTGCTAAAGTAAAATCTCTTAATCTTGTGTTAACCACAGTCTTTATTTCAGGCATCCATCCATAAACCCATTCATAAAAAAAGCCAAAAAAGCCACTGATTTTGAGACGAGGGAACCAGATGTCCAAAAACGCCAACGTGTTCCCAGGTTTCAGGACTTCTCACTCCTGAGGCATCCCTGCTGTACCACCCGGACTACAAACCACGTACCAAGTGATTTATAAAACAATCTAAACGTTTGGTTTCCAGCGTCTAATCCTCAGTGTCAGCCTCGATTTATCTGATTCTACTTCTTCAAAGCCGGAGTCCATTACTGCTCACACACGACCCCCAGTCTCAGGAAGTCCGTCTATCCCCTAACCACAGCTGATGTAAACACACTGAATCTGGGTTTCATTCAATATTTACAGCAGCGTCTCGTAAGTTCACGCAGAGCCTCCTTGACAGCTGGACCGAGCGTCTCCTCCCCTCCCCCTCCTCTCCTCCTCCGGGTCAAGGATCCAGGTGTGCCTGTATCAGTTCAACACCGCAGCTGAGAGGAAGTGCATTCCTGAGTGATGATGATGCGTTTCCTCTCGGGCCCGCTGTGTGCCTTGACACGCCGCCGCCGCAATTACGGCGCCACATCAAAGGGCCTGCCTGCCATGACTCAGCACGTACAAACACACACACACACACACCTACCTAGACGCATGAACTGTAAACACACCGACACGCACACGGAGACCGATCACGCTCGCTATGTGTGTGTGTGTGTGTGTGGGCACGGATTAACATTTCTGAACGTTGCCTTGAACTGCCTCGACACACACACACACACACACACACACACTTAATGAACCTGCTGGCAGCGACTAAAAACAAAAGT
This sequence comes from Lagodon rhomboides, assembly GCA_039737535.1. NCBI lineage: Eukaryota > Metazoa > Chordata > Actinopteri > Spariformes > Sparidae > Lagodon > Lagodon rhomboides. Next base: position 20,070,464 of record CM077806.1, read on the forward strand.
ACACACAGACAGACGGACAAACACAAACAATGGGATGTGCTCGAGCGCTCTGAGTGCCAGTTGATCTCCTGTGCGAGCCACACACACACACACACACACACACACACACACACACACACACACGCTCTTTCATCTCCGCTCGGCACCACGATAAACAAATGACTCAGTCGGCGCTCGCAGAGAATCCTGACTCATGCTCACACACACACACACACACGAAGCGGCGACACAGTGAAACGGTGATTCGGGGAGGAAGCGAGGGGGAAAGCGGGGAGATGAATATGAGAGAGGACGAGTGGGTGAAAGAGACGAGGAGACGACGATCAAAGAGGAAGCGAAAGACCGACTCGTCGTCCCCCGAGCACGTCTGCGACCCCGACTGCAGACCGAACATCAGCGCTGACGCACACGTCCACGTCTGGACTCAACATTAAGTCACCGAGCGCTGCGCTGTGCTGTGTCAGAGCCTCTCTGTGAAAACATCACGTACACCTACTGTACTACGACAGGAACAACATACTATTACGAGATGTGTTCTGAGTAAGCGATAATGGCCCGATGAGGTGTCTGTTATTAGGGACGACGTGGAGGCCAGAACTGTCCACATAAGTCCATTATCGGTCCGATCAATAAGACAACTTACGACAGTATTTATGGAGTCATCGCCTACATTTCTGGTACATCACAGGACAACTTCAGCACTGGGGATGTTCTTATCGACTAATTTCTCTGACGTTTAAACTCGTCGACTAGCGAGGGTATCAATCGACAAAGCAGCCCCTAGTCACACGTATCCCTTGAGGTCAAAAGAAGATTTGATTAATGACTGAAAGACAGTAAACAGGTTACATACTTGATGATTTGTCGATCAGATTTGTCGATCTAAGCGACTTAGATCTGCAGTAAAGACATATTTATTAGGGATTCATCTGGACGATTATCATGGATGACATTCAGCACTTTTCCGATGATCAGTATCTGTGTTTTTTGTTAAATTCATTAAAAAAAATGTGCTACTTTTGCTCTGATGCAGCGTCTTTAATCTGTGTGAAGAATCTGAATCTACAGAGTAACAACATTTATCAAATAAATGTAGTGGAGAGGAAGAGTAAAGGTAAAGTCCCTCAAAAATGTACTTTTTTGGGCTGATTCTTGACAATAATCAGCATCTGCCCTGAAAAAAACACATATTGGTAAATCCCTAATGTATAAACACTGAAACTTCAAGTGATTATTTCACTTCATTATATTAAATCAGATGATTTGTGCTATAAAAAACCCAAATTATGTTTCACTATAGCCTTCTACATAAGGAAAATAAGGAAAACACCGAAGTTTCATGTTTTAAAAGTGTCTCTATCTGTAAGCAGACCTGACTGAGCCACTATAAAACAACTTCTTATGAAAGAATATAGTTTAAGGTACTTTATCCAGAATCCAACCTTGAAAACACCTCATAAAAAGTGTTTAAGGGACTTCCAGCACCAGAACAGAACCCTGCACACCGCGGCCAGATCTCTGCACCTCAGTGTGTTTTGCCGTCGCACTAACCGCTCCTGCTGGCGCGGCGCTCCGCCGTGTTTTGTACACACGGATATATTTTTTCAAAGATGTAGAAAAGTGTCTCAAGTGACAGCCGAGCGGCAGACAAAAGGCTGCGAGCGCACAAACACCCACACTCGGCGCACACATGCTGACACAAAGAGAAACAGCGGCACGTGCACAGACAGGCTCGGAGAGAGAGAGAGAGAGAGACGCCGCCGGCTACAAAGACAGGAAGTCGGCGCTTTTTTTGGGGTGATTCAGTCCGCACTTGACCTCAGATAAACCTCGGCTCGTTCAGCTAATTGTCTGCACACGCAGACCTCGAGATGAACCGCGTATCGGTGCCACTTCCTGTTACGGCCCAGACTTCGGCTCCCTGGACAGATGCCTTCAAAGACAAACGTCTGGCTGCTCGGAGCGCCTGAACGCAGCCTTGTCAAGATCACAGAGGCCCGATCCAAAATAGACTCACTAGAGGAGCTGCAAATTGATATAATGCGACTAATAATAGCGTACGGCACTTAGGGGTTATTTTGGATTTCGGCGAGGAAAAAATATCCTCAACACTTCAAGCTCGATCTCACAAAGCAAGAAACGGTGTGTTTCTTTACGTCGACGCCACAATGTGAGATTTAACAACCAAGTTTGAGTATGAAAGTAGGAAAGAGCCTTTCGAACGAGCTGTCAGTGTGTGTTCACTCACCCTTGGTTGTCGCGGTGACTCCGTCTGATTTGGTGAAGTCTATACTGGCGTAGGCTCCGTTCTCCAGCAGAGGCACCGTCCCCGCCGCCGCCACTGCCGCCGAGCTCCCGTTGCTGCTACCGGCCCCCGACGCCGCGGCCCCCGCGCTGCTCCCGTCCTCCCTCAGCTCCAAGGCAATGTAGTTCAGGCCGTTCTGGTAGCCCACGGACATGTTCCTGCACATCCTCCCCGAGGAGGACGAGCCCGCGGCGCCCATTTCTTGGGATCTCACCGGAGCGTGGTGAGCGGGCGAGTCCCCCGAGCCCTCCAGGGACACCCACACGCTGTCGAACGACGCCGAGCTGGCCCATCTGGAAGCCTGACCCTCCGTTAGGTAAGATCCGTTGGGGGCCGCGGGGTTGACCAGCGTGGGGTGGGCGGCCGAGGACGAGGCGCCGAGTCCTCCTCCGGAGGGAGTCGAATTGGAGGAGGAGGTGGAGGAGAACGTCTCGGAGCTGTGTCGCCTCCTGCCTTGCGGGTCGGCCCGGACCACCTTGGGTTCCGGCTGCTGCGGCGGCGGCGCCCTGCCCGGGCTCGCCGGAGGGAGCGGAGGGGAAATGGATGAGGAGGAGGCGGAGGGGGCGTGGCCGTAGTGCCCCTCCATCACGCAGAGGTGCTGCAGCATGGCGGTGGGGCTCGTTTGCGTCCTCTCGCCTCTGCTGAGGTTAAAGGTCATGTCGGTGTAGTCGTCCCCCTTCGACCGCCAGTGACCTCCGGCGGGGACTCCGGGGGAGGCCAGCGCCCCAGGATTGCTCGCCAGGGGTCGGATGTAGCTGGGCGGGTTCCAGGGGGCGACCAGGCTGGGTCTGGGGGACTGGTTTTTACCCAGACACCCGGCGCTGTCCTGCTGGTCCGCCCCGACCTCCACGCTCATATAGTCCTGGTGAGTCTGGGGCTGGGGAGGGGAGCGGCGGTGGTCGCCGGACCCCAGGGAAGGCGCTTCGTCTTGGGCAGAGAGAGGGTAGGCGGGGGGCTGCTGTTGGTGGGGGTAGTGATCCCCGAACTCGATGTTGATGTACTCTCCGGGGCTGGAGGGCCCTTCGGAGGAGCTGACGGTGGCCGGGACCGAGGTGGAGGTGCCTGCCGACGCCGTGGAGGGCTCACTAACCCGCAGCGGGCCGTGGAAACTCCTCCGGCCTAAAGGGAGGCGGTTGGGCCTCACCACGCGCCGGTCAGCCATCGCTGCCGCGGTCGTGTGGTGAGCTCCGTAAGGCGGTGGTGGGTGAGAAGGGGTGGAGGTGCTACTTCCTCCTCCGGCCCTCTTCTCCGGGGTCGACATGGAAGCTGTGGCAACTGATGAATATACTGGCTTGGCAGGTGAACTCATGGGAACGTACTCCCCGTACTCCTTCTCGTCCCGCTCTCGGGTGGGGGCCTTGTAGGAGCGAGGGAGGGAGAAGTAAGGGCTGTAGGATTTGGGGGTGTTCTCGGGCGTGCCGGGGGCGTAATACCCGCCGCTCCCTTCGTTCGAGAGCTTGCGCCCCCCGCTGCTGCTGTACGACATGTCCATATATTCTCCGTTCTCGGGCCTCTCCGCTATGCTGTCGCCCCCGCCGGCACCTGCCGCGCTGGAGCTGCTGTGAGGGCTCGGGGAGGCCTGCCCGGGAGACGGGGAGCCGCCGCCGGCGCCCGGGAGCATCATCATGTAGCCGTGGGAGTCGGTGGAGGACTGGGACTGGAGCTGCGGGTGATGGTGGGCCGAGCGGGGACCTAAAGCCGGACTGTGAAACTGAGGCGAGTGGGAGACGGGCTGAGAGTAAGAGCTGGGTTGCATAGGCATGTAGTCGGGAGGCGTGTCCCGTGGCGACGCGGCCACGCCACACATCATGGGCATGTAGCCGCTGTCTTCCTTGGCAGAGGAGGAGGAGGAGAGGGGCGGGCGCTCGCCGCCGGCCTCCGTCCGGGAGAGCGTGGAGGGACGGCTCTGCTGGCTGTGCTCGGAGCAGGAGCTGTAGTCGGAGCGGAGGGAGGAGGAGGAGGAGGACGGGCCGCCGCGGAGCAGCCCGCTCCCGAACGGCAACACGATATCTGACCCCTCCTCCAATGAGAAGTTGGTCTGGGTCATTTTCTGGTAAACCGCCACTCCAGAGCCGCCGGTCGCACCGCCGGCCGGTCTGGAGAAAGAGTGAGTCCTCCTCCTCAGCGATGATGAAGATGATGTGGACAAGCGCTCGTCCTCCGTCGTCGACGTGCTCTCGTCTCGTGGCGTGTCGCCTCCGCTGTTGTTTCCAGAGCCGCCGCCGGCGCCGAAAACCTCCCGGTTCCAGCCCATGGCCATGTAATCGTTCAGACAGTTCTCTTCTCTGATTGGCGGCGTGTTGCCGAGGGAGTCGGGCGTGTTGCTCCGCACCCGGAAGTACCGGAAATCGCCAGGACTGGAGCCGTACTCGTCCGACGAGTTGAAGCCGCCGTCGGATGGCGAGCCGCATATCGAGGCGCTTGACGGGCGGGTGAGAGTGTCGGAGACGGAGCCGTGGCCGCTGCTGGAGGAGACGCTCACGGGGCTGGTGGTGGAGGGGAAGTGGGAGACCGGCAGCGAGGCGGAGCGGGCGTGGTAGGTGGACGCCGACCCCGGGATGGCTCTGACGTAGCGTCCGCCGCCGGTGCTCGTGCCCGCATTTCCCGTGGCGACGCCACTTCCGCTGCTGCTGCCGCCGCCTTCCTGGCGGCCGTGATGGGCACGTGCGGAGTTAAGGTGGACCAGGCTTCCTGTGGCGGAGCGGAACGGCCGGTTCATCGTCCCCTCGCCCTCGCTGGACGTCCTAAAGCGATAACCACTCGCCCCAGAGCTCTTACTTGACGGCGGCGTGCCAACAACTGACTCTGTCCTCGACCGCCGCTGCAGTCCCGTCTGGCTCGGTGGCAGGTTGCCCAGGTGGCGCCGCGTTGTGATAAACGGCATCGGGTTGGAGCCCGACGACTGGCTCTTACTCCGGGGCCGAAACTCCGCGAAAGCCTTCAGGGCTTTCATCGTCTCCAGGATGGTCTCGTGCATGTTCTGGGCCACGACCGAGTCGTCCACCTGCATCCAGATCTCTCCCGGCCCGATGGAGGAGGAGCGACCCACCTCGATGAAGAAAAAGCTCTCCGAGTGCCCGCAGCGCCTGATGTTCATCAGCTGGAGGTTGACACACGGAGTCTCAGAGTTCAACTTGACGAGGTGAATGGTTTTAGTTGAGAGGCAAAGCCGGTAAACACCTGTGAGGTTTTTCGTTTGACCCAGTCCTTTAGGCTTCACATTCACCTGCCACACCTCTTTGAACACGGTGCCGGGGGTGACGGTGCCGTAGCCATCATCCAGATCATCCGAATCCAAGTGCCCTTTTTTGCCCTCGCTCATCAGCTCGCTGACAGCCACGTACCAGTCCTCCTGCTCCTGCTCGTTCTCCGCCACAATGGCAAAGTACTCGTCCTTAGTATAAAGGGCAATGAGGTGTTTGTTTTTGGAATCCGCCCTTTTGTTTACCGTGAAGCACTGGTAGAGGTAAATAACCCTTTTCGGGGGAGAAGGGGCGACCGCTCCGCCGCTGGCGGCGGCCGCGGCGGCAGAGCGCAGGCTGTTCCTGAATTTCTTCTCGCTGTCGTAGTACTCGAGGCGGCTCGGCCCGAGGTGGCTGGCCGCCCGGAGCACGAAAAACCTCTTGTGTCCGTGTTTCTGCTTTCTTAAATAGCCACATTTGCGTATATCGTCCACAACGTCCGAGGGGTTAGCGACGCTCACGGCCGCGTATACATGGCTGCTGCCGCCGCCGCTGCCGCTGCTGCTAGCGGCGGCGGAGGAGGAAGCGGCGGGGTCCTCGGCGGCGTGTACCTGGCTGAGAGACGAGGAGGAGGCTTTCCTTCCCGGGGACTCTGCGATGTTTTCTCCGGAAAGATGCTGCTGCTGCTGCTGCTGCTGCGGGGCCAGCTGGTAGTGATGGTGCTGCTGTTGATCCTTTGGCGGGTGGTGGTGGCTGAGGTGCGGATGGTGGAGGTGGTTGGAGGGCGGTAAATGTTGATGGAAGCGAGAGCCGCCTCCTCCGCCGCCGCCGCCGCCGCCACCGATATTAATTAACGGGGAAGGGGGTTCCCCGACCGAGCCGTCTCCGTTCGCGGTGGCGGCCGCGGATTTCGTCCCCACGTCCCTCTGCTGCGTCTCCACCATCAACATCGCTGCCTTGCCTTCCTGGTAATTCGTGAAATTTGCCATCAGAGAATACAATCAAAGGTCACTTTACTAGCAAGCTAATCCGAGTGGACCTAGACCCCATTCTTGTTTTGGGAGACGAGCTCCCGAGTCCGGCTAGGCCAGCTAACGTTGACTCGCGCGGCTCAGATTTGCAATCCTCGCGCACCGGCTTTGTTACTCCGTCAAAAAACAAGTCCCTTCGCCCGTTAAGCGGCGGGGCTCGCACTCCAACGCGGGCTTTCTTCACGAAATGAAGCCCACCGTGTGCAACATGACCACGTTCGGCAGTGTTTCTATAATCGGGAGGATCCGGCTAGCTCGGTTAGCAATCCGTTCCCTTCTCCTCCTGTACACATCTCTACGGGCCAGAGCACAAACAACACATGACCCTCTGCGTCACCGGCCCAACGGGAGGAACAAAGACGCGAGGGCGGCCGCTGATTGGCCCGTCATTTTGAGTGACGTTTCTTGACAGGAGTCCAAACCAATCGCGGCAGGATATTAGTGCCTTGCGTCAATAGCTCGGACCAATCGCGTCGCAGGGAGTTTTATTGAAGTTAAAAATAGGCGGTGACTTTTTAGGGCCGATCCAGAGTCAGTTGTTAGGATCTCCAGCTGGCGTTCAGAGAGTGGTGCCGGCTGATCTCAGACCTGTAGACGAGCAAAGAGCCAACCAGAGTCTTCCCCTTGTCTCTGAGAGCACATTTCAGTCTTGGGTCAAGTTGTAGATTTTATTTTACACCTTATTCGGATTTGTGTTATATAAATCATTATCAGGAGATACATTTTATACTTAAATGTATATGTTATACTATAAAAATCATTATATGGAGATACATATTATACTTAAATGTATATGTTATAGTAACTTATATAAAGTACAAAGTCATCTCAAATGCTACTCAGAGTATTTTTTTTAAACAATAAATGCTTAATGCGATTATCAATATCAAAGGGTTTCTGTTTCTCCTAATCTTCAGTCTTAATTGCAGACACAAGCTACTCTGCTAAATAATATTTTTAGCAGAATGAGCACGTCAATAAAAAAGCATTGTAATTGATTAAAACACTATTAAACAGTTAAAATTAGCTATAAATATCATCAACTGCAACACACTGCTCACAGATGAATGCACCAGTAAAAATAGTAATAGTTTGTCACTTCTAGTACATTTTTATAACAATTAAAATGTTACAAATATAGCATTTTTCATGCAAATATGAATACATATATGTGATTCACTAAAATATTAACAGAGCAGACTGAGAGAAAAAAGTAAAAGTGAGTTTTTCCTTTGATTTCTAAAGAGTTTTGCTTGTTCGTTTGGAGTTTGATGTGATGTAGTTGACATAGGCCACATCTATCTATCATATATTGTGCAAATTATTGTTATTTATTATTGTAAAGTCTTATTCTGGCTAGTGAAAAGTAGCTATAGTTGTCAGATAAATGCAGAGACATACACAGTTATCTTATTTGAAGTGTAGAAAATGAGAATGCAAAAACACCCTCAGAATTATAAGTTGATTACGACGTGTTTCTGTTGCTTTTCGCCTCTTTCCCTCACACTTCATGTGTTTACTGTCCCCCCTTTTCTCTCTTTTCCACCTTAAGAAAAAGCTTAATTTTCGTGTCTGTAGATGTTGAACCCAAACACTGAGGATACTAACGGCTCCCCAAACGTCGGACCTCTCGCCTGCCGGAGCTTGAGGTTTACTAAAACACATAGCTGCTCCAGTCATGTGAGAACCCACTGGTGAGTTTGGGTGCTTGCCAACCTCGGTGTCAGCAAGGGTCAAGCCAGCCGGAGTGACCTAACATGGCCTGCACCCTTTTTCGACTAAAACCAAACCCCGCTTTGGCACAGGCGTCGACTTCGGACAGAATCCGTCCCCGGCATCGACCGCACACCACACTTGAGTGATTTTATGCTCTGTTTTTTGTTTTTTCGGGCAGCTACATGTGGCACTAAACACTTCTTGAGCGAGCTCGGAGATTCGAGCCCCAGCTGTGTTTTCCATGGGAACCTAGATGGAGTAATTAAGGAGGACTCCCCCCTCGGCCCAGGGGACGTATCTGTGTTCTTTGCGCGCCTCGGAGAATGCCACGCTCGGCTTTCCGAGCCTCTACTACACTTTGCATGCAACAATTTGCTGGAGCCTTTTATCCCAAACACCTTTCAGTATCATGAGTGGGATCATGTGCAGTGCAGCTGGCCCCGCCGGGACTCGTACCCTTCAGCCTGGCAGAGTCGGTGCCGTGTTTTACCAGCGGAGATATGCAGGACCACCTGTCTGAATGTGCCTCTGAGTCTGTCACTGTGAAGCAGAAAATCAGTCATTTCAATCCATTGCGGATCCATTATTCTCTATATTATAGAGTATATAATTATATTATTCTATTTTGTACACTTATACGAAGTTAAAGGATGAGTCTGACTTTTTTGGAAGGGTCTCCTAGCAAGGTCAGTTCAGTAGCTGTTCTTTAGCTTCTGATCATATCGCACCATGTGTCTCAGTAGCTCGACTTTGTTTTTGTCATCTTCTCTTTCAAAGGTCAGCCTCGATGTCAAATATCAATTCAATCTTTGGCCGTTCACTTCCCAGGACATGCCGGGGATTAAGAATGGGGATGCCATCCATCTGGGTTACATAGCCAGCTAGCTATCTAGCTACACATATAAATATGCCCAAAAATGATAAAGTAGTTCTTAAATACATATAGTTATCCTAGCAACCAGTGCTGTTGTTGCTAAGCTAGCAGGCTAACACACCTCCATCATCCCAGCCTCTCGACTAACATGAAGTTCAAGTTAGATTATCAGGCTGTTAGCCTTCAAATTTAAACCTTTTCCTGAGCAAAAACAGCTAAGCTAACTGCATGCACGTGTTTTCAAACCTCTCAACAAAAGCAAGGTGACTCTTGGCGGTATAGTCCACCAGCTAGCCTATCGCCGCTATCAGTCAAGCGCAGGATTAAGAGAGGGGATGCCATTTTTCCACATAGGCTAACTAGCTACCTAGCCGAGCTACATGCACGGAAAATATAGTTAGCTTGCAAGTTTAGGCAAATTTTTGAAAGCTAAGGCTAACTGCACCCAGCCTCTGAGAAGACACAGGAAGTTGCCACATTTGTCCTCAGACTCTTTGAGGTGTATTTAACTAGTTTGCTAGCTAACGAGGCAAACTGAGTAGCTGAGAGGTATATTTTTAGCTGTCTTCTCTTTTTCTGCCATCAGTCTTTATGCTAAGCTAGGCGATATCGATCTACTTGATGCTCTAAAATGCTAAAAACCTAGCTTAAAATTAGCCCGACTGTCGGACTTTAGGTGAACTTTAGGTGAACTTTGCAAAGAATCCCATAATTTAATGAGCTTTATCGACATGAAAGGTAAAAACAGTGTTATAGAAGCTCTCCCCCTGCACGAGCACCCTTCTCTCTCACTCTGTCACCTCTTTCAACCTCTTTAACCTCTTGTTATGGAAAAGAAACCGCAGAGCATTGTGACAGCCGGGAATACCGGCGTCCGATCCGTCCCCACAATGACGGCGAGCTACCAGTCAACCCAACTCTTCCCCGGGGAGATATCAGCTGCTTTTCAATGGAAGGCCGGTTCTGCTAACCTCCTAACGTCTGGCGCGAGACCAGTCGAACCTGCGACGAACCCCTCGACCTCCCCTCCTCCTTTCATGTGCTGACTCTGCTGCTGCAAGGAGGAAAACTGAAGAAAACAACCTTTCACCCCCATGTGTGATGTTAAAAGAGGAGCATGTCTGGATCTGCTTTTTACTGCTGAACTTCTTCAGAATCCTGAATTCTGCGCAGTTTTATATACCTCAGTGTTTTCCAGATAAAAAGTGTGATTGAGCCAAGTAGAGATAAGTGATTTCCTGAGAATTCGACACCGATTCCAGCCGTTTGGGAGCGACTGTGGAGGCCAGACGGCGTGTGCTCGGTGTTTGCATGTGTCGAAGCGCGAGCGGCGTCGGTCCCAGTGTCAGTCAAACTAGCAACCGGCTCGTCGGCTTAATGATGCAAATGTCGCCCGGTCGCCTCGGGTCATTTGTTTGGTTGATGTGCTCTCGGACAGTGATTGACGAACAGTCGTCTGAGTCTGCAGACGCACAGGAGGGAGTCGATCCTGTCGACTTCTGCTCAAATGTGCAGTGATGTAATGCAACTAAGTACACTTTTGAGGTACTTTGTTTGAGTTGTTCAAGTTCTCTGCGACTTTAAACTTCCCAAAAGGCAAATATTGTACATGATGCATCAGAGAAACGTAGCTCTTTTTCTTTTTTACGTTAATTTGTTTTTATCGGCAATTGGACGATAAAAAGAAACGCTGATTCCCGTAATCAGAAGAAAGCAGATCAAATAATCAGCCAGGCTAATTGATCGACATGTAAATACTGACTTTATACTTTCTATAGTTTTGATACTTAACTACATGTATTGCCAAAGTGTACATATAGACAAGTAATGTAGACAATTAAATTCAAGTTTTAACAACTTAACATGATTTGTCTACTTCAGATTTTAGTTCATTTAATATCAGATACTTTCAGACTTTTACCTCAAGTGTGACTGAACAAACTTTGGTCATATCACCTTGAAATTGAGCCGTTTTATTGAATACAGGGGTGGAAGTAACTAAATACAGCAACTAAAATGTTGGTAATCAAATAATCTACTTTTATGAGTATTTTTTCAAGTCTGTAATTTCACTTAAGTATGCATTAGAACATGTAATCTACTTAGTTACTTTTAAAATCTGTCTTCTACTGATAAAACATTAAACACCAACTGTTAAAAAGTAACTAATCGTCTGAGTAGCATTTGAGAAGAATAGTTTTTTTTGTACTTTTACTTAATTATTATGTTAATACCAGCAGTTTTACCTGTGATTAAGTAATATCAATAATGTAACTGTTCTCTAATGAACAATTTCTTTGTGTTTTATGGCTTTAAAGCTCTACAGTTGATGTGTGTCTGCTGCTCTCATTAAAAATGTGTTTGAATTGTGGTAGTTACACAATTAGTTTGAGTGTAAACTGTTTTTTTCCCACTTTAGACTTTTATTATTTGAATTTTGTGCCGAAATGTTGCAAATTCCTGCATTAATGCGGTAAATCTGGAGTAAACAAGAGTAAAGTTGTCCAAAAAGTTGTCATTAGTTGATAAAAACATACATTTGTTCAGCTGTTAGCTGTTTTTCTAACATCCATTCAGTCATCTCTTCCTGCTTCTATCACCTCTTGACTCTTGTTATCATGCTTCTCTCTCCTCCTCTCCTGATTGGCAGTTGCCGGGCCACGGCGCCCTCTGCTGGTCGCCATGGCGCCCTGCAGTGGAAATCAGCCGCTGCTATTGTACTTGCAACAAAGGAGCAGAGCCAACAAAGCTGAAACACACACACAGGAAACACAAAGGAGAGCATGCTTCCCTTTGTTACAGACTCAGTCTGTTATTTCAGCACAGTTGCGACATCACTGCTGCTGTTGACACATTCAGACACACACACACACACACACACACACACACACACACACACACGTGTTATTTATTCAAGTGGGAACAAAATGTTAAAAACCTGCACATGTTCAGAAGCATTCGGTAACTTTTGACCTCTGTGATTCAGTGAGTGAACACATTTGTTATTAATAAACTGTATTTCATGTGTTCGGACGGAGTTGTGTGAGAACTGAAACCACTCAAGTGCGACCGGTTCCTTTAAGGCTGCGTTTAACGACTATTTTCACCGCGGGTGTGAATATTTCCTGGTTTTCTTTCCTCCTCCGTGACAATAAACTGAATATCTTTCACTTCAGGACAAAACAAGACATCTGAGGACATCATTTTCATAATTTTCTGACATTGTATCGCCCAAACAACTGAATTAATTGGGAAAATACTCAACAAATACAATATATAACTAATCCATAAGAACTATATTTAACATGTGGTTTCATACCAGCTACATTAACATGTTATGAGTGTTGTATTGTGAAAGAAAAGCACAATCAACCAGCCTCCGAGGGTCACATGGTGGACAAAAGTAGTGGATTACACCAGGATGAAACATTTGGTGCCAATTAGACGTGTTAATTATTAATATTTCATCGATTTTGGGCTTAATTATTGCTAATATTTTGGCTTTTATGCTTCCTGTCGTTTCATTATTTACACCCGGGTGCCGTAACACTTTAACAAGATCTCAACTTTGAAAAAGAGTGTAAATGACAACTTTCTATTACATTTTGGATCTCAGGGCGTCCGTAGACTTGGATTTGTGGTGTGTGTATTGTGTAAGAATTGGCGGAGTGACCCTTTATGTCACAGTCACTGCACCCGGCTGTTGTGTGCTAACAAACGTACGTAGCATGCGTGCAGTAACTCCCCTAAATCAACCTATACGTGTTTGTTGTTTGTGTGTAGAAAGGTTTTAAACTTTCGATACAGACAAGCCTTTTCCCCCTACTCTCTATTTTTGTGCTAAACTAGGCTAATTTCCCAAAGTAACTCTCAGCAAGAAGCAACTGAATGTATCTTCTGAAATCTTAGCACATTGCTTCACCTATAATGAAATACCATGCCATGTAAGTAAACCATAAACTCTTCCCCTCATATTCAGAGTGACTTTATGTATCTATGTCTTTTTTATCTATAGGGTCACATTCACACCAGTAATCCATCTCTAATCTGATCATTCCTCAACATTCCTCTCTAATCTTTCCAATCCATGTTCCTCCTTGTTCTATATATCACTGTATCATAATCTATACTAACCTCCTCCGGCCCCCAAACGAACAGCCATTAACGCCTGGATCACCGTGTAAATCCCCCCGATAATCTCAGCTCCACAGCCACGACACACGACACGACAGCTCGTCACTGACCGTCTTTGGGTTGAAATGTAAACCACATCTATAAGATGTTAGAGATCTCAGAGGGTGATATCAATACATGAGGGAAATAATCATTAGTTACAGTCGTATATAAAGTATTTCAAAAATAAGCTCCACCTCAAACAGCTACAACAGTTAAATCCTGCTTTTACAATCAAGCATTAACAAATTTAACAGTTTCATCATGTTGTACATTGTATGATATGTGATAAAAAATAAAGATTTCTCTTTATTTTTTATATTAAAGTAGAACAGAATCAGATGTACTTTACTGATTTCTGAGGGGGAACTTGCTTTATGTTACAGCTGCCTTCTGGTTTTTCTTCTAGAGGACAAATATCACAGTATAGAGAAATCAGACATTTTATATGGAGCATAGATGATAAGAAATAAGAATATATATGTATATATGTACATATTTATAAGGTATATATGTTGTATATCTGTACAACATATATATGTTTAGAAACAGAACATATATATATCAAACACACACACACAGATATATATGTACTTGTACAACATATATGTGTGTGTGTGTTCTGTATGTAAACATATATATGCAAGTACATTTGTATATATACATATATACACATAAACATATATAAACATTACTTATTTCTTATCATCTGTGCTCTATTTTTGATATATATGTGTGTGTTTGACATATTTATGTTTAATGTATACACTCACACACACATATATAAATATTTATATTACTTTAAAAACTTGATTCAGTTACAAATTATCTGATTAAAAAATTTAAAGAATCACAATATGGACGTAATGTAACTTTATTACTCTCTGCTACATTTGTATTACTTCAGTACCACCAATCATATGCAAATAAAGACAAGAGAAAGATAAATATGATCAACATTACTTCTATTTGAACTTAATAACGAGTGTGTATCTTATAAGAACACACACTCCAGACCAGAGAGCGTTGTCATGGTTACAGGCCTGGATAATCATTCTTTATTTTAAAATTATAATCCTGTTAGTAATCCCCTTTTCACTGCATGTAACTGTAATCTAATTACATATTTTTATCTGTATTGGAATGTATTTACTTTTCTTTGTATCATCCTTTTACTCGAGTAAAAAGTACTCGAGTACTTCTTCCACCAGCTTGAACGTATACTACATACTGTACATTCAGGAGGAGGCTGCCTGTCAGTTTATGGATTTTAAACAGATCACCACACACACACACACACACACACACACACACACACTCAGCGAGGATCAGCAGGGATAATCCTCACAGCTTCCAGGATGCCATCTGTAGCTTAAACAAACTTCAGTTTATTGCCCGACGCGTCACCAGAGGGCGCTGTGGGCTCGTTTTTACACCCAGATGCTCAGTTACACCAACAAACTGTGAGTCAGAGTGAGTCAGTAACCCCTTTCACACTGGCGTTTGGGTGCGGCTTCTGTGCGCCAATTCTCCGCATCCGTCCCAGTGTGAATCTCTCCGATGCGGCGAGGGGTGCAATTTCGCTCCGGCGCTGATACGCCTCCAGAGGTAGTGTCAGGGCCGCATTATTGCCGAGCCGAACCAGTGTGAACGGATAAGCCGGCGGCGCGTATCGAGGGCGTGTCGATCGGACGGTCGGTTAACTACACAGGTCCTTCACTCAACTTAATACAGAGAAATGTCCCACAAAGCAACGTTACAGGACCAAACAACAGTAACGTTGTAACTGTAACTGTCTCTGGCAACTTATATGAGGAAAAGAATACCGCAGATATACGCGGAGAAGCCTCTGTCCTCCCGTCTGTCTGACCGACACATTCATGTCAGAAAAACAGCATCTGTTACCGGCAAAAAACTTAAACTCACCAGTGTTTGTGATGAAAATAAATCACCGCGACGGTCAGTCCTCCAGACCGAGACTTCGGTGAACTTTCCCCCGGCAGACAGCCGCCGTCCCCGCGAGTCAGACAGCGTCCAGTTTACTGATGGTGATTTAGGCTAATTATGTAATTTAGCGCGAAAAAGTAACTTCGTCACTTTCCAGGATGTTTGGTGGGTCAGGATCTCAACCACGACACATTATAACAGCATCCATATGATTATAAACTGTCCGCGGGTTTAGATTGACAGGGGGGACACGGGGAAACACCTTGAAAACACACCGACGTCATCATCATGACGTATACCGTCACGCCTCTTTAGGAGCCGCAGCGCCGGATTTCTGTGTGAATTCACGTCGGTTCGTCTTTAATGCGGAGCTGCTTCGCTCTGTGTGAATCGCTATCGGCGGAGAATTGCCGAACCGCCGCTGCGGAGATAATGCGTCTTCTCCAGTGTGAAAGGGGTTAGTTCAAACATACACACATGTTTACAGCTGATTCGAGGACCAACTGATTTATTGGAGAGTTTCTCAGGCTGGTTTGATTCACAAAAAGAAGTCGGACACGAGAATCTAAAATAAAAAAATCTGATCAATTCAGGAGAATTTTCCACTACAAGCAAAAACATTCAACTTTAAACAGTGCAGAGTTGGATGTAAGATAAACATTTATGACCTACATTTAAATATTTAAACATCAGTGTACATCAAGTGTTTGTGAAGACATTAAGGTTGGAGAAAGAAAGAATTTCTTTCCTGCTGCAGGATAAAAAAACAACAACCCCATCCCAAATCCAAACGAGATTTAAAAAAGAAACAACAAAGAATCAGACTGTTTTTTAGTCTTTTATAATCCTGGGAATGTAAACTGTATGTCACTACACATCTATTCCACATCTGAGATCAGGTTCATTGTTGACAAACCACAGCCACTGGTTTACCATAAAACCATTCATGCTTATGGATTGTGATGCTGCAGCCCCTCAAAATAATGACTTAGTATCACGAAATGATGAGAAACTCTCTCAGTTATCTCGTAATAATGACTTAGAGTCTCAAAAGTATAAGAAACTATTTAAAGAATTACATAATTATATCAAAGAATGGCGACTAAGCATCTCAAAACAATGAGAAACCTTTTCAAATTAATGACACATCTCAAAAAAATGTCTTAGCATCTCAAAAATAATGTTACTTTCTTAAAATGAATCTACTTATCTTGAAATAATGACTCCATCCTACTATAATCACTTTGTATATCAAAATAATAAGGGACATTTTCAACACAATGACTTGACATAATAATGACACTGTATCGCCAATTTCTCTCTCTTCTTCCCCTCCGTCGCTTCAGTAAGAGAAACAGGGAGGCGAAAGGAGGAGGAAGTGAACGAAAGAGAGATTATCTGCTCCTCTGCTGCTGCTGACAGGCAGCGTCTGTAGATCCCTGCTTTGCTGAGTCACCGCTCTGCATCTAAACATCGTCCCACACAGGACTCAACTCAAGCTGTTAATGCAGACACACGGTGATAATCTGAGCTATCGCTTTCACGAGCCTCTTCCTCCTCCCGGATGAACGCTAGTAAGGAAATGTAAGGTTCTCTGTGGTCGCTGACGGCCGGTGACGCTGACAGTAAATCACAGGTCGGTCAGTGGTGCGCCATCAAGACGTTGTCGTCGTCGTCCTGTGCCTGGGCCTGAGTCACGACGAGGACGTGAGAGATCTTCTTCACCGCCTTGTGAAACACCCGCTTCAGGTCCTTCGACTCGCCCGTTGCGATGCTGATGCTGGTGCTAAGAAAAAGTAGAAGGAGGACGGAGGAAGAAAAACTGTGATACATAGGTTTTTTTAAGTCTTCAGGGACATGTTAACTTCTATTATTTATAAACGAACTTGTAAAGTAGAAGAACTGAGTTGTGTAAGTGACCAACAATTCAAAATGCCCACATCACTCAAATGAACTGTCCTCTAGATGTGTGCCGCCGTTTATTTGCATTCACTTGGATCTTAAACAGAAACATGACCCACTTGAAATCTAAGAAGAAATGTTTAGTTAAAGGGGAATTCTGGTATTTTAAACCTGGACCCTATATTAGATGTTTGGGTAGGTCGCCTCAGCTGGCAGCTACAATGTACAATCCTTTGGGGCAACTGCGACCGTCAAAGTTACGTCCACGGAAATCCGTCTGTTGGTGGTGTTGTTATTCTTTATGGAAACGATTCCCACAGAGAGACTTTTTTTGTTTGTAACCACAAACACAAGTCTCGTT
This sequence comes from Lagodon rhomboides, assembly GCA_039737535.1. NCBI lineage: Eukaryota > Metazoa > Chordata > Actinopteri > Spariformes > Sparidae > Lagodon > Lagodon rhomboides. The sequence continues at coordinate 20,087,955 of CM077806.1, forward strand.
TCAGAAGTCTCGCTGTGAAATCTCATGAGAGTTGAGTTACTGCCTCATCTAGATTGTCAAAATAAGTCAGCCATTACTTTGGAAACAAATTCGATCCGGCACTTCCTCTTATCAAACTCCTCTTCTCTCCAACTTCGACTCACCTTTCCACCGTCGTCTTTCTCCAACAACTCACATCCCGCAGGATTTCAGAGAGAACCTTCTCCTTGAAACTAACAAAATTGATATTATTATTTAACAAAAAGGTCCATCTCTGTAGAAATGAATTCTCTGTGATGTTAGAATAACAACATCAGCCTGTTATGTCAAAAACGTGAACTTTTACCAGACGTAGCTTTGGTGATTGCAGTTGCCCCAAAGGATTACATTGCAGCCGTGTTGCAGCTGCGAGCTGAGGCCAAAACATTAAAAAAAATTGGGCCCAGGTTTACAAAATACCAGTATTTCCCTTTAAAAAGAGGCTGGTTAGAAACGAATTCCGATTAAATAGCTAAATATCTTTGTTTAGTTTGGTTAAGTTCAAAGATTCCATTTTGAAATTTCATCTGCAGTTTCAAGATGGAAATCTTCTGGTCGTCTATTTCTCTAATAATATATAACTCCACGTTCGACCAGCTGCGTCTTCCTGTGGCCAAGATTTCCTCCTTTTTTTGGGGTCATGTCCAAAATACAAACAAACTGCAGTGACGCCTCGAGACAGTTCATGCTTCAACGAGTCCCTGAACTATGTTTGCCAGAGGACGAGTCACGTTGCCAACCAAGCCAGTAATGTTATACATTTTTTGATAATGCATAACATTACCTCAGTTTTTCTTCTTTGCAAGTTGTTCTTGTTGTGTCGCGGCTTTCCGTTTCTTGTATTGGTTTATCTCGGCGATCTGCAGCCCGTGGGCCGATTGCCTGTTGGGGACGAAGTGAACAGCATGAACAGAGCAAACACAGAAACACACGTGCAAACACTAGTCCCGAAGCCAGTCAGCTACTTTTTTAGTACTTGGTCGGCCAACAATTCTGCAAAAAAGTCAGAAAATGTTGAAAAGTATCAAAGGAAGAGGACTGAAGGAGGAGGAGAAAAGAACAGATGTTCGTACCCAGGCTTGACCTCCGGAGGAACAGGCAGAGGTTTTGTAAATCCCTCCCTCCCTACAAGCCAGTAGGTCTCCTCGACTCCTTTCCCCTGAGAAAGAGACAGAGAGATTAGCAGGAAGACATGGAATGAAGCAGTAACTTCAGACTTTACTTCCATCCACATGCAGAAATCTTGCCTTGACGTCCGTCCTGCCTCTCAACTCGACCTTGTAGCCGAGATTTAGCTCCCGCAGGACCTTCACCGTACTCTGGTGGACGTGGATCCTGTAGGCTGCAGCAAACAAAAGAGTATAATATCCTTTCCAGGTGGTAGGAAACTTAAAAAAAAACATCCAAAACCTCACAGTTCTGGAAACATATGTCACTGGGATCAGAAATTTAAGAAGCTGGAACCAGCTCGGTTGCTCAATCAATCTTTCAGCCCAGTGTTTCATGCTTGTTTTGCCGGCCTGTAACTTACGCATCCCGCCGGACTCCATACGAGAGGCGGTTGTCACTGTGTCTCCAAACAGACAGTAGCGAGGCATCGTGAGACCGACCACGCCCGCTACACATGGACCTACAACAAACACAGATGGAGTTATTGCTTTTTCAGAAGGCTAAGGGCATTGGGTTAGACGTGATCAGACCTCACCTGTGTGAAGTCCGATACGTATCCTGACAGGAACGTCGGGCATGTGCCTCATTTTGAAGGTTCCCACGGCGCTCAGGATGTCGAGGGACATGTTAGCTATCTCTGCAGCGTGGCGGTTGCCGTTCGGGACGGGAAGACCTGACGCCACCATGTACGCATCACCGATAGTCTCCACCTGCAGCAGAACATAATAGTACCGTAGAACAATGAGATGTAATGAGATTTAAGGCCTGATACCACAGCTGAAGAGAGTCAACACAGCACCTTGTAGACGTCGTGGTTTCCTATGATGGCGTCGAAGACAGTGTAGAGGTCGTTGAGCAGGTCGACCACCTCGATGGGCTCACTGTTGGCTGAGATGGTGGTGAAGCCGACGATGTCGCTGAAGTAAATCGTCACACTGTCAAAATGCTCCGGTTCGACGGTCCCGCCCACTTTCAGAGCCTCGGCCACAGACCTGAAGAGAGGAGAAAACACATCTCAGCATGTTTTAACCTGCATGCGTCGCTGCTCTCGTGTGTTTCATCCGTGTTGACTCACGGAGGCAGCATCTGTGTCAGCAGCTTCTCCGTCTTTTGTTTCTCGATCTCCAGCTCCTCCGTTCGCTCTCTGATCAGCTCCTCCAGGTTGGACGAGTACTGCTCCAGCATCCTCAGCATGGAGTCGATTATGTTCGTTTTCTTCCCCTTGTTGATGTTCTTAAACTGAGAGGACAGGAAGGAAGAAGAGACGGGAAGTACAGGAATGTTTTACAGGTTAGGTACAGTAAAGGCGACACAGCCAAATAATAGGGACCAGAATTTTCTTATTTGAGGATTTGATAATGATGTAGAAACAACATTTTTCAGTATTTAAAGGTACTTATTTGTTCAAATGTTTATTTCTGTCTTTTGTAGCATCTTAGACAGACATCCTAACCAGCCCACCTGGTCAAAGATCTCGTCGAAGCCTGGCCTCTTTTCAGGCTGTTCAGTCCAACACTGCTTCATCAGCTGGATGCACTCTAACGGAGCACAGTCCTGACTGACCACCGGGCGAAACAGAGGAGGAGGCTTACGCAGCTTCTCGATAATGTCTAAAACGCAGGGAAACATCAGCTGTCACTATTAGAATTAATCACCAACTATTTTGAGAATGGATTAATCAGTTTTAGTCATTTTTGAAGGGTTAGCGTTAATTTTTTTCTGGTTTCTTTTCTCCTCTCTGACAGTAAACTGAATATCTTTGGGTTGTGGAGAAAACAAGTCATTTGAGGGTATCATCTTGGGCTTTAGGTAACGCCGATGGACTTTTTTCGCCAAACTAAATGATTAGATGAGAAAATAATCAACAAAAATAATCGACAATGAAAAACAGTCGTGAGTTACAGCCCAATGTTTGGGCTGTAACACCAGAACTTGATTAAAGCAAACCAATTGGATTCATACACTCAGATGAGACCAATTTCTGCTTGTGTATATGTGTTTTAAAATCCTAGAATAGACTTTATTTCTTAGTAAATGTAAACACAGTTGTAAACGTAACAAAATCTAAATTTGGGGTGGTCTTAACTGATCAGAGTAAATGTCTCAAATCCTGTTTTTTTCAGGTTTGTGTTGCTGTTCTCTTGCCTGCGGCGGACAGGTCCATCATGCAGAATGGAGGTCCTCTCATCACCACCTCCTGCATGACGATGGCGAAGCTGTACACATCTCCGGGCAGAGACCCGTGAAGCCCCGGCTGCCCGGGGATCCTCAGGATCTCTGGAGCCGTCCACAGCAACTCTGGAGCACAAAGAACTGCATTAGTCTGTTGCTGTAGCGGTAAACAACAACGTTACCCTGGTTTATAATCTGATCTCTTACCGTCTACAGGAGGTTCAATGTAGGGGAACCTCTGAGACTCAAGAACCTCGCTGTAGCCGTAATCTGTGATCTTCAGGACGAACCGCCCGTCCACCACACAGTTACGGGACTTCAGACGACTGTGGGACACTCCGCGGTGGTGCAGGTACTTCATACCCTTAGACAGAAGACAGACAAATCCAAAATGTAAACTTGTTGAGAATTCTTGATCTACTTCTGGGCTGAGCACGTTTGTAAGACTCTTAGAGGTGTGGACTAACATGACCTGGACTCAGGTCAGACTCGAGTCACAAGTTTAATTCATTTAGACTTGACAAAATCAAGAAATAGTTCCAACTTCCAACTTTATTCAACATTTGAAGTTGCACAAAGAGCAGTAAGTGGAGGCTGTGTTGTTATTAACCTTAATCAGATCCAGGAGCAGAGACGACTTGAACATCCAGTCCAGTTTGACATCGTCGTTCAGGAGCAGGTCCTCCAGACTCCCTCTGGAGCAGAACTCGGTCACGATGGCGAACACGCCGCAGTCGTGAAAGAAGCCGAGGAGAGGGTTGACGTTCTCGTGACGCATGTCCTTCATCTGTGAGAAAAAGAAAAAATAGATTTCTGCTATTCACTGTGTCTTCTGTACGATTTATTTTTCAACTTTCTATTTTGCTCACGCACCAGTTCAAAAACATCGCTGGTTTTGGGGTTTATGTTGCTAAACATCCCATCAGGAAGCCTCTTCAGCCACGCCCAGTCGCCCTGGAGGAGAGAAAACACCAAACAAGGGTTTCAATGGAAAGGATCGTTTTCTACTGCCTTGTGTTTGAATGGTCTCATGTGAAACAAACTGACTGTCTCACCTCGTAGATGACGACGTTGGAGTTTTCGTAGGTGGCTGGCGATTGGGTGGAGACCGGCGACACAACACTGCGTTCTGACACACTCCTCATGCCGCTGGCCCTGCTGTCGTCCATACTCAGCTTCTGTAAGGCGTCGAGTTCAGGATGGGAGACAACAAACTCAGCAACATGCTTATTTTTGATCGTTGATGTCTTAATCCACCAAGAAACATTGACTTATTTAAATAGTTTTACTTGTGTGATGAATTGCCAATCAGACAGAGGCTGACCTTGTTGCTGAGTGATGGATTTATGAATGTGACATCAGCGAGAGTCAGCATGATCTTGTTCGGACCCTTAATCAGTCGAATCTGATTGACGCGTCGCCTATAACGAGAGACAAGAGGAGAGAGTGACAGATAGATCTAGAACCTCCAGACTAGACCAACATGACCTCAAACTTCCTACTGACTTCGTACCTGATGCAGTAAAGCAACAACACGGCAAGAACAGAGCAGCCCATCACTACGAGACCCATGCTGATGGTCGAGAACAGATCCACTCCTGGAACAGAAAAAGAAGAGTTAGTGTGGAAAAGAATTTGAATTTCTGACCATGTGGCAAGTGATACGGTGGTTAAACAGCTGTGCAGCGAGCAGCTAGAGAATGTTTTGGATAAACAGCATTAGTTGACCTTTATTAGCAATGATATAAACAATCCAAGCTAAACAAAATAGAAGGTTTTGGGAGGACACATGCAGGACTGTGTTTATTTGTAGGGTCCTCGATCAAAAACCAAAACATCTAGCATGCACTGATTCCTCACCCCCTGAGCAGATGACTCCAGGAATAAACCAGCAGGAGGAGTCTTTTCTGGGTCTGTAGTCATGAGGGAAGTGGATGTCTCGACCAAGGTAATGCACCATACCCACCTCCATGTCGATCCTGTCATTAATCAATTCAATCAAGTTATTAATGCAGGAAAAAAGTCAAACTGAAATCTGAAAAATTAGGTATGGTGCTGTTACTCTTCAGCTTGTTAGCTAAAAGTGACTTATGTGTGAATGATTCAGAGGTCCAATTTGTAAGAAAGGTGACTGATGATGATGGTTGTAGGTCGGGCCGGAAATCAACCAAAAGAGTTGTGAATGAGACTGAAAAATCAACTTTCTAACAAAGTGGACCTTATTAAGAAACAATAAACACCTGTATGTTGGCTTCAGCTCCCAGGAGAGTCCATCTGTGTCCAGTATGAGGTAGTCCAGCAGAGCCGCTCCAGAGCTGTCTGTTTTAATGGGGTGGCTGAAGCCCTGCAATGTAAATAAGATATGATAGGGGTCACTTTTTCTGTGTTTTGTACCTCCGCAAAGGAGGTTATGTTTTCATCTGTGTCCGTTTGTTGGTTGGTTGGTTGGTTCATCAGCGGGATTACACAAAAACCTCTGTACAGATTTCAGCGGAACTTGGATGGAGGATGGGTCTCGGCCTTTAGGTGGCTGGTACCCAAAATGTGGGCACCAGTGATTCGCTGTACATTCCGATATTCCTGTATCCTGTCCGGCCAATGTTTTAAACATTGTGTGTTTTATTTATGATCCTCTTGGTACCTGGAATGTCAGGTTGCGGGTGTGTCTTGCCAGGTTTCCTCCGGACATCCACTCCCCAGATTGCCGAACCCGATGCACCGCATGAGCCGTGAAGAGGATGGAGCTGTAGATGGTGCCGAACAGAGGAGACACCTGCAGGACACATGAACAGACTTGCTCAATGGCATCCCAACTGTTGGGTTGGATACCATAGACATTAGAACTGATACAGTAAGCATACCGGTACCTTGAATTCGGTACCGGTACTTTTGGTACTCTCTGAGTTTGGTACCCAACCCTACTCAACAATGAACAAGCCCACTCATCCAAACTCTACACTTCCATGCATCACCTGCTGTGGCTTCAGCGTCCTCGCCACCTCCCTCGTCTCCATGGCCTCTCTATAGGCCTCGTAGAATGACACCTGGGGCGAGTTGATGGTGACGGTCAGCACGGCGTCATATGCCCGCAGCAGTTTGCTGTTGCTCTTTAGAGCCGGGTAAGAAACGTTGCGGTAGGGCAGGCTGTAGAGCAGGGTGTCGTAGGGAATAAAGACCAGGGAGCCGTCGATCATCTGCATGTCGTAGGCCGTCTCAAGAAGCAGCTTCTGGGCTTCACCGCCGATCAGTACCGAGTGCATGCAGAGGATCACAACTATGTAGAAATAAATACAATAAATATTAAAGAAAGAAAAGTACCAAGGTCCTTTTTAAGTGTTTTGATCACAAGAAATGGAGCATACTTCGAATTTCTTCCATCTTGCGGAGTTTGGAAAGAGTGCGTCTGATGCCATGAGGTGTGTTCTCCATAAAACTGACCAGTCTGACCGGCAGACCGTGGCTCCTCAAGGAATCTGCTACCTGGGCAGGACAAGAAACTACAAATTCACTGACAAGACGAAAACCATTAACCCAAACAAGTAAATGCAGGAGTGCTGAAACAGCAGCTTTTGAGCAAGTTCCCCCTCCTTGTCTCAGTGAAAAACATATTATTGGTGCAACTTCATTGCCTGAATACATTTCGGAAATGTATGTTTCTTGATTGACAGCTCATTTGAGCAGATAGAGGCTTCTATGCCTATGAGTGGCAAGGTACACGCAAAATGTACAAACTTGACATATCTCTGGAAACATTCAATGCCCACATTTTATCCTAGCACCTGGGGAGTTTGTTGTTGGTTTCATTATTAGGTATTTAAGTCCCAGCAAAGTGTGGGTTCCTCCATCATTGAACAGTTTTATGGCATAATTAGGATCTAGGCAGCTACTAATAGCTGTGAGAGATAAAAATATTCAAACCTTGGTGGCCGTATCCACCCAGATGTCCTCTGAGGAAGAGATGATGCCGATGTGGGCCCACCTGAAGTAGTTTATGACGTTAAGCAGCACTGAGGTGGGCCTCGGCATGGAGCGGGCAAAGGTTGGGTGGCTACGAACATCGTCCAGCTCGTAGCCAACACAACCCCACGGAAACAATGGCTGGAGGAGGAAAGTAGAGGAGAAAATGGACATGTCACAATATAAAACAAACAAACCTACAGTCCCTTTAAAACACCATTCAAACAGAAACATCACTCACCTTGTTCCAGCCTTTGCTCAGCATCGAAGCAGCATCACAGTATCCGGGGTTGGCTGGTCCAATGTACCCTGAGGCCTTGGTGTAGAAACCCGTGAAGGCCTCCAGAGCCCTTGATGTCTCACATGGCTCCTGAAAAATAACAATCCAGACTTGTGAACACCGAAGATGTTGAGATAATATATTGTTATTTTAGTCGTGTAAACAAGGTGCTTGTTCTTGCCCCTTTTAGCTTCACTGCTTAGTGGTATTAAGTTAGCTACCTCAGCTAACTTATTGAACTCAGCTAACAGACGTAAACTGTGACAATTATGTATATTAGCACCCATTTTGCTTACTGATCTACTTCATTTAGTGGTTGACTTCACATTAATTTCCGGCAGATGAAGCTGATATTAGCGTCGTACCTGCAGCACAGTATAGTCGAAGGTAACACCGTAGGACAGCGAGGGGTCCCTGTTGATGCGGTTGACAGCGAGCTGTGCCGCCACACTGGGAAGAGCCTTGGCAAAGAGAGGGTCACACCCCCACGGTCCGACTACCCCGACCTGAAACCAGGTAGCCTGAGCTGGGCAGGGGAGTAAACACAGGGAGGCCAGGAGGAACCTCAGCAGGCCATGGAGGAGAGGCCATGGAGGGAGGGTGACAGGAGGAAGAAAGGATGTTGGGTCGACTTCTGGGGCTTTTCCTGGTGTCTGCTTCCATGTTTGAGGTAAGATGATGAAGGCACGGCGTTGTGATCGCATCTCAAGGTTCACCACCTTCAGAGCTCACAATAACCTGGAGGAAGACAATCTGAACGTGCTGCTTCCCTGGAACAATGAAGGGTTTGGAGAAAAGTTAAGGATACTCTTACACTGTGATAGATGAAATGTTACTCCAGGAAAAGGTACATAAGTATTATAAGCTAATTGACTTAAAGTATCAAGAGTAAAAGTACTTGCTTTCCAGAATATAGGCCCTTATACTTTTATGACTTTTACTTGTACGTAATTTTATAGTGTTACTATTTAAATAAAGGATCTAAATACTTCCTCCATAACTGCTTTTAGACACAACAATAACAGATAACATTTGCTGGCATACCCATCATGCATCATTAAAGTATTCCTACCATGCATTGATGAGATGAACAGGTCTTCCTTCTGCACCAAGGCGTCACAGCAGCTGATAGTTTCATTACTTCTTCTGTTTACATCCAAAAGGCAGCACAGTCGTCCAAAATAAATAAATCTTGTAGTTGCCTCTCTAGCATTAGGAAACACTCAGGCTCACTTGCATTATGAGGATACATACATGTAGCTGAAGAAGGTTTACAGCTCATACATGAGTGTGTGAGACGACCTAGAACAAGTGTGTGACCCGTCCTGTCAGATTATATTAAATCCAATCAGGACCATGCAGCTATAAGCCGCACTGACTGAGGTGAAGAGAAAATGATGATGATTATTATTATTATGTTGGTGTAGCAAAACTAATCAATGCAGGTTTTACCCTCCAGTTTTGTCCAGTCAGACATGGAAATGTCAAATGATTTTTATGTTTTTACAGCTTCATGTGTGGACCAGACGACTGCAGAGGAATGCAGCAGCAGCAGTGGTGGTCCAACACGCAAGGCTGAATCCACCATGTTTTATATGCACACATGGTATTTAATGACAGTTTTACAATCCCTTATGTTTGTTATAGGAACCTAATGTACAGAATCACTTTTTAGTTTGAAAAAAAAGTATTTTACTGGAGCTCCATTCTTGATTTGGGATCCTGCAGAGGAATAAATCATCAGTCTCATCAAGTACATTCATTAACCTGTAATTAACAAAATATCAGTGTGTCCGGTATTAGTTGCTTGAGAAGTCCTGTGGGGTGCTTGCATGCTCTTCACAGGTTTGAAAGCAAGGTGTTCATTGCAAATGTGGCTCAGGGAATGTCTTTGTTTCATTAGCCAGTTGAAATAATTGTTGTAGTATTTTGTTGCTTATATTTTGTAGGAAATTTAAGCAACTCTTGTGACACTTGTGTGCCTGATTAGATCATGTAGACCTAAAGTAGGGCTGGGTGATATGGCCTTACTAGTTAGTCCATATCATGATACACGATCGTTATTATGAAATCTCTTAAAAATGATTCGACACACCTTACTTTGATATCGATATTGCAATAATATCGTTATATTAACACAATGAGATATGTGATCAATAATCATCAATAATGACTGAAGTTGGTAAAGACAAGTATTAGAACAGTTTGATGAGTTCAGGAAATGACGTCACTTAACTGTAATACGGCCTTTAAAACCAGGAAAGGGCAACACTTATGACATATCACGATATAACAATATTGAAAATCTCACGATAACGATATGTATTGTATTGATTGCCCAGGTTGTACATAAAGACACCAGTCATAAGTGAGACGCTGGGTGGACATTTTTCACCCTTACATTTAAATTTAGATGTTATAGCAATGAAAAAAGTAGGTTTAAGTGGAACGTAAAATGTATTTAATGCTCAGAAAGTCCCTTGTCCCTGTTTAATAAGCCAATACAGTGCTTTTATTTACTTTCTCCTTTTCTTGCTTTAAGTTTTTCATCTTTAATTTCACCCTTTCTGATAAAGTTCACCCTCATCCTGTGAAAGTAAACACATCTTGGTGTCAAAAACAAACATTTTTCCAGCTAATGAAAGTGAAGTTGGACCCCTCTCATGACCTTTTCCCTCTGTACTGCATCTATAACTCACATCTGTGAAAGCTAGAGGGCAGCATGCTACAGAAACACCCTCCAGCCAGCCTCCTGCACAGAGAACTGCTGGGTGTGTGGAGATCATCTGGAACAAAACCGAGGTTTTCTACTCGAATCCAGCTCCACTGCTTCAGTGTAAGGGGGGGTGGTAAAAAGTTACAAGGCGTTGCACAATGTGGCAGAACAAGCTGCACATTTCTGCCGCGTATACGTCACTTTTTCTCTGGGTTCAAGTTGATTATCTGATTCAGCATATACTGTTTTAATCAGGCTCACCCTCTCCTTTGGGGTTTGATCGTTTCACATGATTCAAGCAGGTTTAATCAGATTATCCCTGACTGTCAAAAACAAAAAAGAGCTTCAGGAGGAGTAACATCAGTATTTTCTCTCAGCGCAGGAGATTATAAATCTGTTAAGTGTTTTATGTCGGTGGAGGTTGGAGGTTTGGATAATGAAGTTGTAACTTGTCTGCCAGTTCACACCACTATATCACACTCTCTCTGTTTCGCTGACTCTTCCAACATTATGTCAAAACCAAGACAAATCGGTCCAGATGTGGAGTCCTGACCTGCCAGATGAACCCTCTGACTCCATTAACACTGAAGAGAAAACTTACATACATGCTGCTTCAACACCCTTCAAACATATAGAGTTGGTAACTGAGAAAACTCCATCGTCTAGTTTGCTCAGTTGTCTTGGGATGGTTGACTTGTCATTATGTGACCTTAGTATCTAGTAAATTGCTGATGAAGGCCATGAGATGTGGCTAAAAGCTCCAGAGGAAGTCAAGCGAACACTTAAATAAAGGGGAGGGTTCTGAGAAAGAAGTGAGCTCATCAGATAAATGCAAGCTTTGAGGCGAGTAATCAGTAAATCATGACGAGCATTATTAATACAATCATGTAAACGTTTCATCCTCAAACATTAGCGGTCATGAGAGAATTTACACAACAGGAAACCAGAAACTTAAAAATGTTCCTTTGGTCTTTGGCCAGCAGGGGGCGACTCCACTGGTTTCAAAAATAAGCCTGATGGAAGTAAGCTTATGAGAAAATGACCCGACATGTCACTTGATTTATTGCCTCACTAAAAAAGTTTCCTAACGAGTTCATGGTCTCAATCTCTAGTTTTAAATCTTCTTCAACACAGCATGATGTTCATTTGGTAAACTATGGTCCCATTTATAGTAAAATAAGCAATAAAGCAGCGTATAGAACAACATTCCCAACGTCACCCTTTCGTCCAAATATGGTCAAGATGGCGACGACCACACAGCCAAACTAGAGGCTTTGAACAGTAGTACAATCAGATAGATGACGTGGCTTTACACTTGGACAAAAGGCTTGCAAGAGGACAACTCTTCATTTTACCCCAACAGTTTGGTCACCATTGGATCATTGACATTGTAGGGACATTAAACTACATGGCTGCGCTACTCTCCTAAAATCTTAAGCATCATCAAACATACAGTAACAGAAAATCTAACCTTTCAAAACTATATTCTATAAGGTTTCCAACTACTTCTTACTTGTGTTGTTTGACTCTCCACATCTAAGAGTTTTTAGTCACTCTTCAGTTCATTTTGTCTCTGCTGACGCAGGTCGACCAGCAGAGTTCAACCACAGGTGACTGTACACATCCAAACGGCCTCCTTATATCCAGGCGTTGACAGTCTCTGCCATAAGCAACTCTTTGAATCGATCTCGAGCTCTCTCATTTCTCAATGGCACTTATCTTTATGAAGCGGCCACTTGGCGGTCACCGACGGAGGGCCCCTCATTCTCAAGACTGACCGGCACCGCGGTGTGCAGAGGCGGAGGGGCTGGAGGGGGGTGGATGACGCCCCACACAGGACAACACAGGTCTTTACATTCCATCAGAGGTGACGGCAGCTGAGTACACGGGTTTCGAAATATCGCCAAAAGGGTTTTAATGTTCAGGCCAAATTTCCATCACGTTTCCTACATTTATTCCCACAATTTGAGGTTTGTGGTCAAGAAGAACTGATTACAAATTTCAAAATACATCTGGCATGTGAGTATTTTTAATGATAGAGTATTGGGCTTACGTTCATCATATGTACTGAAAAACGTCTCTGAATGAATGCGAGTGTTGTTCCGCGACTGTTGGCCGTAAAATCTTTGTACGGTGATAATATGTCGATGCTAAACTGCTCCAAAGTGACCAAGAATATATATTAATGTGGGTTTAAACAATATTTTGGTCAAATGTTTGGTCATATCATCCATATTCCATTCTACCTCTTGCTTTATTGGCTTAAAAGTTAATATTAGCATTAGCAAACGACTAGTTATTCTGAATATGAACGACATGATGTAATCTTGCAAGAACTAGTTTATTTATAGTCATCCATTTTATTGTAGTAATACGGTATTTTGCACTTAGTAAACACTTAGTGTAAGGCCAATTTTTGACTTAACAGCTGGTACAACAAGCTTCAAGACAGGTTTCATTCATTCGTTTTTACTTTACAGTACATACTATATTTAATAGCAGTCAATTCCACATTGACTTGTGTTGAAATGTCCATTCAGGGCCTTTCTTCTCCTTCGCCGGCCCCACCTCAGCCGGTCTACAAATGTCCCTTATCTGATGTGGTCTGTAATTTGACCACACATCAAAGGAGGAACGATGAAAAGTCAGAAATGCAGAAAAGCGGAGTGACGTGAGCGAAGAAATAAGAATGAAGAAGATAAAGAAGGAAAAATGCCACCCAGGAACAACCACACACACACACACACACTTGGAAAACATGAAACCTAAATTCCTGAAAAGTGCAAGAAAGTGCAGATATTATTTTAAATTTGACAGGAACCTTTTATTTTCTGCTTTGGAGGTTTTACCAACATTGCGCTCTGCAGTTGCAGTATACTCACTGTCAGCGCTGGACAAAAAGGAAAACAGCTTGAGAGCTTCTGAAACACATTCTTGATCTCGACAGTCAAACAACAGACGATGTGTCTGAAGATGGAGACCATCTTGAGGTCAAATCTGATCATGACGATTGTAATTATGAACCATTAGAAGAGAAAACAGCTTTTTCTATTCCTCTAACCAAGACATCAGCGTCAACAAATAGTAAATCTTTCAACACTGATCTCCAGAAATCACAATTGTTAAATTCAACAATTATAAATGTTGTTAAATAAAGTTTACTTTTAATACAAATCCTTTGAATCATTTTGCTTGATTTTAAGCGAACATAAGGGGGCAATAGCAAAGTCTGAACATCTATTTGTTTTATGAAAAACAATTAAGTACACTAATGGTACCATGAGGTGAATAATGTTATTTGGTTGTTGTTATTTAGCGCTTTTCTGGGTTTAGTGACCACTCAAAGCTTTTAACAACACAAGCGTCAGCATTTACCCATTCACACACTGGTGGCAGTGGTAGTTTTGCGGGTAAACACATCAGCCTGTTCGGCCACTCTCCTGGTCTTCTGCTGCTCATCTCGGGGTCATCATCCTCAGGAGCCACTTTTCACTGTCAGTGTCTCTGGGTTCGTTAGGTAGAGCAGCCATTTATCCGTTTATCGTCAGGGCTCACTGTCCGCTGCATCACCTCCACCGCTGAGTCAAGTGTGGAGAACGCCACCAACAAAGTCAACCGATCAGAGGCGGAGTAAGGCAGGTCTTGTGGGAAGTTGAGTGGGTGTAACATACTGACACAAACTCACACACACTTGCAATTAAATCCATGAAAAAGGTCTGTGGTCACAACACGAGGTACTACAACACAGGTTTCATCACAGATATTGACTCGTGTACCGTGTCAGTCTTGTGAACTTGAGAGTCAACACGGATGTGTTTGTAATGTTAATAAATCCGTGAGCATGACTCACCCCCGGAGACCTTTCCGCCTCCCATCTGCCTGTTAATCTTTGAGACCCAGAGATAAAAAGGCGTGTGTTTCCAAATAATGACTTCTCTGGAAAGGGCAGATTTATTAGAGGCAAACTCCCAAACTAACAGCAAAACACTTAAGAGTTGTATTTGTATTTCTTTCTCAAACACCAACACATGGTTTCTGACCTTTCCTCCCGTTTTGTGATGGTTGACTCTGTTGTGCTTGTGAATCAGATAGTGTCCAGGAGGCAGCTAGTTTAAGTGGCTGGTGAGCACATGGTAGCAGGCACACAAAGCCATTGTGGTTGCTGTTTACTTGTTATGGCAACTACATGATCTCTGAAGCATTTTCTGTAATCTCAGATCTTCTCACAGAGCTGGACTGAAAGATCTTTTCTCTTAAGGAAAACCCAGACAGAAATCTGTGACATACATCATAAACTAAACGGAGTTATCTGAAAGGTCTTTTTGACCGGACTGTGTGGAAGACAAGTACCATCTCCATCTTAAATAGAGATGTTATTTATAGCTCATCTCCATATGGAAAAAAGTTAGCAAGAAGGTTGGAACTCATGATGAACAATAGCAAACGTTTATGCTCTAACCTTTGGAGAGGCATGTTAGCATGAAGGCTAAACTCATTTAAAAACAAAGCACTAAACAACAGAATAAAGAGCAATCTTTCACCCAGAACTCATGCTAACTCCTAACCTTCAAACCTAAATAGGTTTAGCTTAGCTTGACTGGAAGCAGAGGGACACAGCTAGCTGGCTCGGCTCTGAAGAAAAAAGATCTTTCAGTCCAGCTCTGTGAGAAGATCTGAGATTTTAGCCTACTAGCACCTCTAAAGCTCAACAATTGACACATTCTATCTTGTATTTGTTATATCTGGACTATAACAGAAGAGCCAAACTAGCTGTTTTTCATTCTTTATGCTAAGCTAGCTAATGTCTAATGGCGCTATGTATATAGTAAGAGTGGTATCAATCTTTTCATTAAACACTTTGCAAGTATTAGATGTCTTTTCAGGTCTGAAAAGTGAAGTCAGCAGGGGGCAACTGCACTGGTTTAAAACAGTCCACTTGTATGTAAGCTTATGAGAAAATGGCCCTACTTCTCACTTGATTTATTAGCTCAGTAAACAGTTTCCAGAAGGGTTTGTGGTCTCAATTTCTAGTTTCAAGTCCTGTTCAACCCAGCACGATGTTCATTTAGGCAATTATGGTCCCATTAACAGTTAATTAGACGATAAAGCAGGGTATGATTGAGGGCGCGGCTACCTTGTGATTGGATTGAAGTCGCAACCAAGTCGTATTTGTCAAATATGAGTGGTTTCAATCTGCTCATGTAACACTTTGCATCTTTGCAGCTAGTTATCCTTCTGCTGTTATTCACCTTCCAAGTTGCATTCAAGAAAATACAACCTAAGTTGCTTATTTTGAACTTGTGGCGATGAATCAGACAATTTTAAAATCGTTAGCTTATCTTGAAAACATGATGCGAGCCAAGATGAAGGAGCGGCTGCGAGGGAGTGGAGAGAGCAAAGGCAGAGACATGAAAATAAACTCTTGGGAGTTGTTGGGACCATGAACTTCCACCTCCAGTCCATCAAAATGGTATAAAGAAATCTGTGGAGAAGTTGTCTATCGCTGGTAGTACCAATGGGCAAGGCACTGATGGTGTGGCTCATCCTTGGTTTGATTGTCTTGTTAGTCGCAAGAAATGCTGTATGAAGAGGGGAAGAGTGAGAAAAGGGGGCAGACATGGAGAGAGGGGAAATGGGAGGCTAAATGGGTTGCCCACTGGGAGCCTTGGAGCCAAAAATAGAGACAGACCTCAGATACTGTTTGTGCGTTAACCCTCTGCTTCCAGCCAGTGTGGCCAGAAATGGAAGGAGGAGGCATAAACACAGATTGTGGTCGGAGTTGAAGACAGGAAGTATCAGATACATCAGTTTAACCCACTTGCTTCAAGTGTAGCTTCAGGCACACACATCAAAACTACCACAGTCAAGGTTAACTTCTGTTTTAATTATGTGAAGGCAGGTTTTCCAGCTGTTTAAGTGTTTTCAGGAGGATTTTTATCCAGAGCAGATGTTTATCTGGTTGCCTTTTCAAATGCAATTAAAGTCTTGTTCACAAAAAACACACGTTAGAACTCTCAGGCCTGCTGTGTGTTTAGCTCTGTTAGCTATTAGCGCCGTTAACCAAACACACCGCAGGACTCTGCAGCCCACCGACTGCTAACAGCTAACAGCTAACGAGCTCTCCTCCTGCAGACTTCAACATTGATTTGACGATCGCAAATTAGCATTATCCTGAAAAAATTGCCACTTTTACTGCGTCTACTGAGTTCTTTTGCATTTTTACGATTCATATATTTGTATGTCTTCGTTGAGTAGCCAGCCATGGATAGTTTTGCCAAAAATCAGAAGTCTTGATAAGCTATTTGCAAGAGAATCAAAAGTCTCTCAAGCCTCAGAGTGCTGGAAATTACATATTCAAAAGGTTTGGTCTTAAAAGGCAACAAATAAGAGCCTGTCCTCCTTCTTATTTGTTGTCTTCTCTCCACTTTTGCTGTTCAATAAAGGCCTAAAAAAGGGCGTCTCACTGTAATTTGTTCATATCACTTCCGCAAAAAGTTATTATCATAAAAGGATTTGAATCATCAAGGATTTCTCTTGTTGATTGCTATCATCAAAAAGCAGCGCTGCACTTTCACAGCGGCTTCTAGCTGTCAGTCAGAGGAGTATTATTGTGTCGGGGAGACGAAACTTTTTACTATCTCGTCTCGTGCTGAAAGCTTTGCTGAAAGCCGACATCTTCATTTGTTTTATGTCTGGACAAACACGCCGATAATCTTCCTGTTTCTGTGTCCTTCTGTCTCATTTTTATCTGTCTGACTCCGTCTCCCTTCAACACCCGATATCTTCTCCCGTTCCTCCCTGTTTCTGTAAACTGTCTCCACTCCTTTAAATACGGAGACGTTATGACTCATCCTCTCTTCTTTCATGTCGTCATTTTTTATTCATTTCATATTTTGTTTTACTTTCTAGAGTCTCAGATCTTCTTGCGACCTCCCCCTCCTTTCTGTCCCTCTTCCTCTCTCTGGGTTTGGGGTCTTGACTTCATCCCAGGCGGGACTTTAACTTCCTGCCGCCTCTTACAGATAACACACACACACACACACACACACACACAAACACACACATATGCACACACAGCTGGTTTATGTCCTCCACACTGCTGTTGTTGATGAAGTGCTTTCCCATAGTGGTCACCAGAACAAGAACAACCACATGTTTGGTTTCTTGGAGTGGTTTGCTGTTGATAAGCCGACTGTAATATGATCCACCCCAGTCTGCTTAAAATTAGCATTTTCGTGACTGCTCTGTTTTTGACTGTGTGTACTGTTATACAAACTAAAATAAAGTCAACAAAGCACACTGACTCACTGTGACAAAAGATATGTCCACAGCTTGCAACTTGCAACTTGCAAACAAGGTAAATTATTTCTCTTTGCGGTATCATTTTTTTCTTTAAAGTTCACATGAAATGGAAGGGAAACATAAGCTTCAGCATATGTTTCCCGTAAAAACAGTCAGGTAGGGAAGGACTTGTTATTGTAGCCAGCATCCGAGAATGATGGTTGCCAGTTTGACGTCAGCAGATACAGTACCAAGGTGGTTTTCCTGGGGCCTAACGTTATTCAGCTAATAGGACTGCTAACGTTAGCTGCATAACTAAACGAGCAAATGGTCAACGTATAATAGCAGCTAAACCGTAAATCGCCTCTGTACTGGATTACCTGTCATTAAACTGGTCATGTTTGGTCTCCAAGTTTGTGTTTGGACCCAGCTATGTTCCAAGGGCGTTACATGAAAACCAGGACACAGCCTTAGAGACGGAGCCCTGTTCATTTCTATGAAAGCTGCTCAGTGGAACATGAAGCCAAAATGGCACGACTTCCCAGCAATAAAAATACCCGGATCTTGCAGCACCCATAGAGCGTTTGCACTAGAAACTTGAGACATGAATCTAGGCTCTGTCACTTCTAAAAGGTCCTATTTGTGAGAAAAGTTGATTTTTTATTCATTTCCAGCTCATAAAATACTGAAACCTTAGGATGGCGGCCGGCCTGTCCTACAATCTCAAAGTGTCAGTATTTGACGAGCTGGGAACGGGACTCAAAAATAAACTTTTTTTGACAAATAGGACCTTTTAAGTTTAAGATTGATTGACGTTTGGTGACATATTAGCTTATATTGGCTGGTTCAAGCTTACATAAGAACGCTTGACATTTATTTTTTCAGGAAGAACCGCGACTGGAAAAAAAAGAGAAAATTTTCTTTGGCAAATTTGTCAAATAGGAGCACAACATGACCATGGCCACCTAGCTACCGATGCTCCTGCCCTAGTAATAACAATGTAATGTTAGCTAGCTAGCCAGTGCGCCATCGAGTCATCAACAAACAGCTTGTTATAAAGAAAAGGACCACAACAACCCTCTGTTTGAAACCAGAGATATCTATCTCAACAAGAACCAGGACGTCCGCCTGAAAACGCAAAATGGAGGTATGGCTAAGTGTTAGCGGCAAGGGGTCCATTGGGATTGGTCCAATGAGTAAACGTGGACCACACATACATCTATTGAACTGAAGTTTCCAAGTAATTTCTAATACTCATGATAATCTAAGTCTGCAGTCTGTTGAGCGAGATAACGCTGCAGAGCTGGGTATTTAGTCACAACGTCAATGTTATTTTGATTTTCATAGTTTTGAAACAGAACCCAGACGTTTCGCTTCGCCCTCTCTTTCTTCTTACCGAAAAAGGGAACGCTTGGTCCGAAGCTCCGTTTTCTAAATCTGGCCTCATAAACGACGCATTAACTCCTCGTCTATCAAATAAACTCACGTTAGAACAGATCTCTGGCTCCGTTTGTTCATCCGAGAATGTGACGAACGTTTTACTCCAGTGGCAGACAGGAAGGACGTCTTTAAGAGCGACACGTCTGAGACGTAAAGTCGGGGTCGCAAGAGGAAAACTGGACATGAAGTAGCTGAAAACTGTCCCTCATCCATCCACACACACGTTATTTATCTTTATCTCAGCATTTATCAAATGGCATCTCAGGATTTTTGCCTCCATGCACGGCGAGCGAGACAGCTGACTTTATCTCAGCGCTTTTTCCAGACTCTGATGGAGCCCTGCTGCTTTTTAAAGGTCAAAGGGCAAAAGGTCTCCGGTCGGGGTCAGCAGACAATTTTTTAAGGGTGAATGTGTGTGTGTGTGTTAAAAAGGGTTAGAGTGGCAGTTCAGTGACCAGGAAAGAAATTCCAGATGCTGAGGAATTTGTCTTTACTGGGAATTTTCTGTGTGTGTGTGTGTGTGTGTGTCAGCGAAGAGGAGGTCATGAGAACAGCAGAAAACACAAACACCACAAACACACTTCCCAACGTCCTTCTGCATACTTGAACCAATCCCCACTTATTTACAGATAGCGCACGCTGCCTCACAGCTGCATCGCTTGCGTTTATTCCTGAACAGCTTTTTTAGATTTCGACCCAACTTTCCTGAAAACTCTTGGAAGCTTTCTCGGCACTAAGAAGCTGCGACTCGCCCAGAAATTCCTTTCTTGTTGGGAAGAAAAGGGCCTCTGGAGCGACATTAACGCCAAAGAACGCTGAAACCTCCACAATACAAATGAAATACTCCGCAGACTGCGAGCCATTAAAGGTGCTTTCACACCTACAGTTTGAATTCTTCAGGCTGAGCTATGGTGGAAAAGTTTACGTTGTCACAATCGCAGGCAAACTGGGGCTTTTTAAATGAGAGTCGGAGTCAGACTGGACATTTTGTTGATGAATTCGGGGGTTTAAAACAAATCTGAATAAAGCTTCTGTGACTTCAGCGAAGCATTAATGGACTCTTGTGTTCATACCAGTTAAACACAGGAATAAACAGCTGAGTATGGAAGTCTGTGGCCGCCACTGTCATCGCCAATTCCAAAATAAAACGTAGATGATCGTCTTTTTATGATTTCTTTGATTTTCTACGATTTGGCAGATTTTCTAACGATGAATTTGGGGTTTTTAGAAAAGATGTAGCGTGAATACATGATACGTGAATAATTAAAAGTGACAAATTAGAGAAAAATTGTCAGATTTTCAATTTCAGACCAAATTTCTAATCTGATTTAAGACAAAAAAAATTGTTTTTAATCCAGATTTTGGTCAATTTTGTACAAAAATAAGATGTAAACGACAAATTGATTGTAATTTTCCCCCAAATTTGAGCAAATTGCCACCAATGACAGTCAGCCGAATTAGCTATCAGCAGCTCCTGCTTGCAGTGTTCCCATGAATGTAAAGTCAAACACCGCTGGATTACTTTGTTCGGAAGAAAACTTTAAAATGTGATGATTTTCAGGTGAGCTCTGGCAGTGTGAGGAGGGTATATAAGAATATATTTGTCTCTTCTCCGTCTGTGATCTGATCAATTTGAAGATGTGAATTAAAAAACACATTTTATATTCAGTTTTTTAATCATCATAATTTCATTCATTCATTATTTATCAAAAAAAAATGTTTCAATTTTGGCATTGTATGTTTTAAAATGAAAAAACAACAATTAGATTTTAATTCTAAATGTTGATTCATTGTGCACAACTGAAAGCAAAATTTCAATTTTTACGTGTTTACACGATTGTATTTTATTATCGGCAGCCCTCGTCTTCCATATACATCAGGAGTTTGTCCTTGCTTTGTTTGTTCTTTGCTCAGCTTCCCTTCCTGCAGTCAAATGTCAGCATTTGTCTCAGTTTAAAACCTTGAACGCTTGCATATTTCTGGGGTCATTTCCTGTTTTGGTTCGGACCACTTTCTTAATAAGACTCTGAGTCTGCAACAGACGGGACGGAGACTCGCACCTCTTTTTATTTGGTATCAGCAAGGTTAACATCTGGCTTCGGTCTCACATGGACGAACAGCCTTGAACCAAATGAACAGAAATGTTTGACTCGAGCTCCATTTAGCTGCAAAAGATGAAAATAAATCTCAATTAACACCAAAACAGAGGCGACTGTAACAGCTAGGGGGCAAAATAAGACATCATTTTTTATGAAAAGGTTTTAGAAACAACTGTTCAGAGTCACGTCTGTCGTCATGTATTGAAAGAGATTTTCCGGCCTTGAGAAAACTGAGTTGCCTGAAGGCTTCTGAGCTGTTTGCTGGGAACATATTTCCCTTTGAGCAGCATCCCTGTCTCCTGGGAAGAGGTCGTGTTGACGATGAGCTCCATCCAAAAAACCAGAGAAAGGCTAAAAGAGCCAGAAAGCTCCATTTGATCTTTATCCGTCTGTCTGATGACGACTGCTTGTGATCTTAAGATGCTTTGATCACCGCAGAAATGGTCAGACGTGCCTTTTCAGGACGTTAACGGCTTAAATTCCCACAATTAAAAGTCATCAGTCTTCCATATCGAGGCCACGTGTCTTCAGCTCTCCATCACAGAAGAATCTTTTTATTTCCATGGAAGCTCTTATCTCCGCCGACAAGCTGTTTCCGGTCCCGTCCCGCGATCAGAGCGTCGTGGCCGACTTGACTTTGGAGGAGAGGACCTGCCTGAACCTCCTCTTCAGCTCCTGCATGTTGGGAGATTTGGGTCGGGCCAGGTGGAGGCCTCCTCGTCGCTTCTCCCCGTTCCCTCCTCCGAACGCCCGGATCACCTGGAAGTGTTGAAGTGTAAAATGTCAATTCTGAACATAGGATTCATTTTCTACCAATGTGGTTTCATCAAACAAACAAAAAAATCTTCAAATATTGGAATTTTGACCGTATTGACTTGACTTATTTGCATCTTTTATCTTTTATTTTACTGTTTGTTTCCTTTTTTTCCCACGTTTGAAATAAAAATGTATCTATTCGTCTATGTAACAACTATTTATCATTTGTGCTACTATAATAACTGTGTGATCTGGCTGTATATTTCTGTCTACAACTTGAAAGCCCAATGTCAATTCAGATCTTTTAACACTGTATCTTCAGTACACGAACTTGAAAGCACCATGTCGATCAATGTGTCTGAACAAGACCAGATCCCGGACATCCAGAAGATGTTCTAGTGAGCTACTGTAAACATATTGACATATTTTCTTCTTATTAAGTAATAAAACGTGTGTTTGCAAACATTTTTCATTCATTTTTAGTCACTTTTACAGCCACCTGATGAGTGTAACTCCATATTTAACACTCTCCTTTTATCTCTGTTTTGGTCTCCACCAACTTCTGAGTGACTTTAGCTGCTAAATGCTCCACTATGTTCAACAACTGGACGCTAACTTTGTCTTTCTGCCATTTGACACCATGAAAATCTGGTTAGATGTTTTCTTTTTTGTGCTAAAACCAAAACAATGAGCTGAAAGAAGCTAAAATGCTCACTAGAGCTGAGGGGAACTGCAGAGTCGGGTGATAATTCTCTGATCTAAGCACCTTATAAGTTAAAACTAGCTTAGTAAAATGTCCATAATAAGGTTTGAATGTTAGATCTGCCGTCTTGAAGGAAACGGAGCCAAATATAACGAGCATCTGGGCTATGAACTCTTATTACTCAACCAGAAAAGCAAATACACAGCAGAGACCGATGTGGGCTGGTATCTGTCTTTCTGTCCAACAAGACAAACATGAGGTATTTTTGTATTTCTTTCTGGAGCATCAGTGGGAAATGGCCTGTAATAATCCAGAGTTCCCAAAGGAAGTGAAAATCAAAGAGCATAACATCCTGATATCTTTCTATAGCGGCTCCGTGAGAAAAAGTCGTATAAAACAGCAGAGCTAAAAGCGGTCCGACGTCTTTAACAGAGCGATAAATTAACAGGAAAAGTCCCACCTCTTGACAGAGATGCAGGAAGGCGGTGTGGACTCCCTCGTGGTTCTCTCTGGCCGAGGCCTCGAAGTAAACCCCTCCTGTGAGCAGAGGCACGTTCAGATCAGGGCTGCTCTTATCTGCTCAGATAACACTTTACATTCCTCGTTCATTAGGCAGCATGAAGGATATAGTTTAGAGGAAGCCAGAAATATGTGTGTGTGCGTTTCATTTACTCCCCACTTAGTTATAATTTGGATCAACATTTGCCAGATGCCTGAACAAATTGGCTACTGTGGGAAAGAATCTGTCTGCTGCGCTGACTGCATCTGAATCGAGTTGAATCAACAAAAACATGTTGAGGCTTTTTTTAAACGTCGTGGACTGTGAGGAAAGATAACTGATGTGCGGGAAATAAAACAAGCAACAACAATGATGTGAAAGACCAGAAGAAACATCGAGAGCAGGATTCATGAAGAAAATATCAATATCAAGACATAAAGAAATGTATTTTATTTTGTACTGTGATCAATGGATCCTGCATACGAACACAGTTTACTTTGAATTGTACAGTTACATATCGTATCATTTCCTACTGAGTCATATTGTTTTTTTGTCCTACTGAATCGTATCGTATCGTATGATATCATATCGTTTCGTATCATTTCGTATTGTATCATTTTGTACCATATCGAATCTCATTTTTGTGCTATCATACTGTATCGTATTTTATAATTTTGCGTTGTGTCATATTGTATCAGATCATATCGTTTTGTATCACATTGTATCGTATCATTTCATATCATATCGTATTTTATCATCTCGTATCGTATCATTTTGTATTGTATCGTGTCGTATCATTTCTTATCGTGTAATGCCAAATCGTATGTTATCATATTGTATCATATAGTAAACATTTTATCATATATGTATACATATCATTTCCTACTGAGTCATATTGTATTTTGTCCTACTGAATCGTATCGTATCGTATCATTTTGTATTGTATCATTTTGTATTATATTGTATCATTTAGTATCATAACGTATAGTATCATGTCTTTTGTGTCATAATGTATCGTATCATTTCGTATCATATCGAATCTCATTTTTGTGCTATCATACTGTATCGTATTTTATAATTTTGCGTTGTGTCATATTGTATTGTATCATATCTTTTCGTATCATTTTGTGTAGTATCATGGCATCATATCATGTTGTTTCATATAGTAAACATTTTGTATCATATTGTATCGTATCATTTCATACTGAGTCATATTGTTTTTTGTCCTACTGTATCGTATCGTATCGCGTCATATCGCATTGTATCGCATCGTATCGCATCGTATCGTATCATTTTGTGTCGTGTTGTATTGTATCATATCGTATCATTCTGTGTAGTATTGTTGCATTGTATCATATTGCTTCATATTGTATCATTTAGTATCATATCTAATTTTTGTGCTATCATACTGTATCATATTTTATAATTTTGCGTTGTGTCATATTGTATCGTATCATATCTTTTCGTATCATTTTGTGTAGTATCATGGCATCGTATCATGTTGTTTCATATAGTAAACATTTTGTATCATATTGTATTGTATCATTTCCTACTGAGTCATATTGTTTTTTGTCCTACTGTATCGTATCGTATCATTTTGTGTCGTGTTGTATTGTATCATATCGTATCGTTTTGTATCATAGTGTATCATTCTGTGTAGTATTGTTGCATTGAATCATATTGCTTCATATTGTATCATTTAGTATCATAACGTATAGTATCATGTCTTTTGTGTCGTAACATATCTTATCATTTCGTATCATATCGAATCATGTTGAATTTCATATATGTGCCATCATACTGTATCATATTGTATTGTATCATTTTGCGTATGTGTAATCTTGCCATCAGGTGTACATTAGCTGTTTAGCTATCATTCTTGTGTAGTATCATGTGCATACATGTCATGTTGTTATCAAATACCGATAAACTATTTTGGACTCAACTAAATTGAATTGAACTCAATTTAACTAAACTGAGTTATATTGTATTTTGTCCTACTGAATCGTATCGTATTGTATCGCATCATATGCATCGTATCGTATCATTTTGTGTCGTGTTGTATTGTATCATATCGTATCGTATCGTTTTGTATCATAGTGTATCATTCTGTGTAGTATTGTTGCATTGTATCATATTGCTTCATATCGTATCATTTAGTATCATATCGAATCTCATTTTTGTGCTATTGTACTATATCATATTTTATAATTTTGCATTGTGTCATATTGTATCATATCATATTGTTTCGTATCATATTATTTTATCATCTTGTATTGTATAATTTTGTATTGTATCGTGTCGTATCATTTCTTATCGTGTAATGCCAAATCGTATGTTATCCCACCGTATCGTTTCCTATTACATAAGATATAAAACACGCATTAACATTCTCAGAAGCCAGGTTTTGACAAATGTGTTGAGACTCTTCACGACTTGTAAGTCTGCACTCTTTTGGCAGCGCTTTTGGCAAGTATCATTTAAAGTGCATTTTAAATTTGATTAGTGAGGCTGAAAGCAAGAGACGTGAAGGAAATGTGACCATAAATCATCAAAACATCATGTTGAAAAAGAAGAGGGAGAAACAGAAAAAGACCAAAAATGCATCACAAAAGCAGAAAGAGGAGGAGGAAGAGGAAGAGGAAGAGGAGGCCCCACCTAGCGAAGCTGCCAACGTCTCTCCTTCGTCTGCTGGCACTTGTCGGGCTCTGAGCAGGTCGCTCTTGTTGCCAACCTGCAGCGGATTACAGATTACAGGATAGATTAGATTACAGGGATTAGGGTCAGTAGGTAACTGCTCTAGACGGTACGTAAAGACGGAGACACCGCTACTGACATAACCCTTCAAGTCTGTATAAGTTGCATTACGTTACGTAAACACACTGACCAGTATAACAGGGATATTTCCAGAGGGGTGGATGCGTCGGACGTGTTGGTACAGCGGCTGGATGGTGCGGTAGCTGTTGTGGTCGGTGATGGAGAACACCAGCACGTAACCGTCCGCCCAGTAGATCGACCTGGAAGTGCAAGTTCGTCACGCAGCCGTTACAGAGTCTCACTTTAATATCAGTTTGTTTCATATTCAAGTTAACGAGTCTGACCTGTTGATCTGCTCCTGGCAGTACAGGCCGTCAGCGTCGTCCTGAAAGATACACAAAGTGAAAATAGCAGAGTTTTTAAAGGAGCAGTCTGTAATTTTGGGGAAGAATAGTTAATCAGAGGAGAAAGATCTAAATAAACAAACTATCTTTGTTTTCATGACCTAATAAACTGAATAAACAAACTAACACAGTCTCATACTGTTTTGCTTTGTTTGTATGTGGCGGACCCTGCCACCTTCCTAGCTTCAATCGGTGTTCTGGGACCTTATTTTCCTCTGAGAACAGCTTGTCACAGAAAATAATGACTATTTCTGACTTTGTATCATTACCTCATTGATATCTTTATTAATATTGTTGTTTTTTATTCATGTTTTGAATCATCGATCTATCATTTAGTCTACACAATGTGAGAAACTCCACCGCGCGCCTTTATTGTCATGGCTAGATGGTTTAAAGATGGTTTAAAGGGGCATTCAGTAATGTCGACAATCAAGGATTTTTAATACTTCCTTCCTCGTTTTCTTGATATTTTCTTTTTTTTAGGAATCACCTGTAGATTTGTGATCTCGAGCGGGGCTACATAAATGAAATAGACTCGACTACTTGAGTTCAAATTGCGGTTGTTGTCTGACTCTTGGTTCCAGTCACAGTCACATTTTCGAATTGGACAGAGCTTCCTATTCTTAACCCACTCAGAGAAAAACATTTCCTCATTCCTCGGAGTTAGTCGAGACGTTTACTCAGCAGAAAACAACAATTATTTGTTAACTGGTTTGAAAATAACCCATGATAACATCCAGTGGAAGAGCAGGAAGTGGTGTCATGTTCATTCCCAGTGGATGAGTTCACATCCCAGACCAGTATTAATGTCGGTTTAATCTTTTCCTAACCTCAACCGAGTCGTTTCAGTCGTCTAGACTTGAAAATAAGCTACTAATGTGTCTTCTTTCCGTACCGATGGATGTGCATCATCAGCAAAATGTGCAACAATCGTTTTAATGCCTCATCCCGAGCCGTTTAAAGTGAGTTAGTTCACTGAAAAGGCACAGCGCCAACACAAATTGGCTGTTTATGAACACACACCTGCTGGTTGGAGTTTGAACTTACAACTCCCAAACCCAGCAGAGCGTCCTGGAGTCACCTCAGGAGCAATTAGACTTCAGGTTCGGTGCCTTGTACGTTTTCTGTAAACAGGAGTTGATTAAAAAAGCGGCTTTTTTAACAATCTTCCAGGAGTTCAGTAACTCGACTCGACCTCTCTGCCTCCACACACCAATTATTTTGGGTCTAATCTCTGGAAGCACCATCGTCCCGGCTGCCAGGAGGAACTTCCTCGCCCTCCGTTATCTCCCCCAGCTGTAGGAAATGAGCAGCTCTGAAGGCCTGGTTTTGTAAACAGGCTGCCGGTGTGGAGCCGGGTGGCACGTTGCACTCATTATACTCATCAGAAGCGAGGGGTTTGGACCTAAAGGTCACTTCCTCTTACTTCAAATACATTCCTGAAGTTGCTTTAAGATAAAAAATGCCAGTTTTTCTGTCCAGGGATGTGATAGAAAAACGAGATCTCGACTTTTTGAACGTTTCCACCCAGTTTGTGAAATACAGATGCAAACTTTAAATCTTTAAATCTCTGTGATTTATAAAACAGTCACTAAAAATGGAAAGCTTGTTTATTTGAAAGGGTTTGAGGTTTTGCTTGGTTTGAACTTTGTGCACCACAGAACATCTACTGGTGGTTTCCCAACCGATTCACCTCGTGACACATCACATTTCTTTGGTGGATAGAACGAACATGGCGCTAAAAAGTCGAGTCACTACTGCTGGAGCTACTGACTCGCTCACAGTCAGAGGGTTTGAGAACAAATCGTAGCTTTTAATCAAATCACAAAGCTCCTCAAAATGTCTGATGTTGACTTTTCATTTCCTGTCTTGCCTGGATTGTATACCACAACGGTCAACATTATGACCCCTCACCTATCGAGCTCTTCTGGCTCTCTTCTTGTGGAGTCGTTAAACAAGGACACACACTGAGGACACGTTTTGTTTGTGAAGGCACAACACCAGTGACAGAGTTTGACCGCTAAATGATCTTTGAGCAGTGGAGTGCCAAAACAATACAGCAACAACCACCAAAAATCAAGATACAAGGATCTTGCAAGAATTTTAACATTCGGTATTGGTTTGTGGCTGTTTTAAAGCCTTGAGTTTGGCAATATGGCCGTCACCATGTTGGTTTTTGGAGGCAGAAGTGACCATATTTGGACGAGAGGTTGGTGATTGGACTGAAAACCCAATGACACACCCCGCTTTATCGTCTATTTTACCCAAAATGGGGCCATAATTTACGAAAGGAACATCACGCTGTGTTGAAGAAGACTTGAAACCAGAGATTGAGACGATAATCTCATCAGGAAACTGTTTGCTGAGGTAATAAATCAAGTGAGAAGTAGGGTCGTTTTCTCATAAGCTTAAATTCAACCTGACTTCTCTTTTTGAAACCAGTGGAGTCGCCCTCTGCTGGTCTTGGAAGAAAGAAAAAAGCCAAAATAAAGAAGTAGCTGTGTTAAACGTTCACGAATAGATCTTAAAAAATCACTTCCATGAGTTTCCGAAGTGGAAACGCCTCAAGCAGAGCTGTGTTTATGTTTCTGCTCATAAAGCACCTGAAAAACTGTGCGATGGAAACACAACTGCATCCAAAAGTTACCTGGAGAGCGACGCAGGGCGTATCTTGGATCTGAAGTGACACTTCCTCCCCATCCAGCGTGACCTTTCTGGAGTAGAGCGCCCCTGGAGAGGACGAAACAGACGGGTGGATGCATGAACGAGTGGATCGATGAAGTGGGGTTTTCCTCTCTGGAGCAGTCTGTCAGTAAATGCTTTTTTATTTTTTCGCCGCTCGCTCTGACAAATGTTCCCTTCTCTTATTACAGACAGATGGATGGAAACTCACCAGTGTTTGCTTCATAGTCCCCGATGAACCTCTTAGTCAGAAACCTGACGATCAGAGCTGAGGAGAGACGAGAAAACGAGTTCAAAGAGGGAAGAAAACGTCAAATTCAAGATGATATATGCCGATTTTATTGAGAAAATCTGCTAACCTGCTGCAGCCTACTGACCTATATAACACTTAAACATTTGCTCTCAACATGTGTTTCTGGAATTTTCCCTTTCACCGACACATAGCTTTCGATTTTTTCTCTCATTGCAGAGAGATGAACAAAAACAAACAGGCCCAAAGTTTGAACTGAGAAAATGATTCACCAATACTCAGAATCTGGTGTTGCAATCGTCCATGCGTCATCTTATTCTGGTTAATGATTGCCTTATCTGTCTCTTGTTGTTCTGGATTTCTGGACTGACTTTTGTGGGGTCACTCCGTGTTCGCCTCAACAAAGTCAGAGCTTTTGTCCTCCCATGGATGTCACATATTAAAGGGCCACTCAACGTGTTTCAGTGATGCACTTTCACTAAGTTAGCAGAGGCCACAAGAGACAGTTTAAAAGAAGAATCGTCGAAATCGGAGCAGCAGAGGCCGAGATATCCCGATTTATAGTGAAGGTCAAGCTCCGAAAACCCTGAATACTACATTTCCCATAATGCACCATGATTGCATCATTCATCCTCCCTCACTTTCATGTTTTTCTAGCGTTAACACATCCGGTTTGTGACACACACTTTCTGTAAAAAAATGTGTCGCCTCTGAGCAAAAAGACAAGATGACCTCGATGACATCACTGTGACATCATCAGGGTTATTTATAAAAAAACAAAGAAAATATAATCCAGCTGCTTTCACAGGGCTGAGAACTTCTCCTCACGATGAGTCAGCGGACCTTAAACTCAACTACAACTGCTTCTATTTTTACTCGTGAGTGGAAAAAGACTTGTTTCATGTACTTAGATATTTAGTATTTAGTTTCTGTACTCTTTTTAAACATTACTCATTATTTCCACACAATTTCTGCATTATTCAGCGGTGGAAGGTAACTAACGTTCAATTACATGCACTCGATTACTGTGCTTAAAGGTTCAACGTGCAGGATTTAGACGGACAGACTGAATATATTAATCGTCATAATGTTTTCGTTGTGTTTTTGTTACCTTAAAATGAGCCTCCATGTTTGTACAGTAGCCCCAAATGGACAAACTAAACACTGGCTCTGAAGGAAGGGCCTCATAAGGTGACACGAGGGGTATTCAGTTGGCCAGGCAGCTAGATGCCACTAAAAAGACCTCTTACACAGGATCTTTACGTATAATTCTTCTATAAAAAGTATTCACTTATTTTACATTAAATATTTTGAATTCATTCATTCGTTGTAGAAATCTGTTTTCACTTTGAGATTAATATTATTTTTATGTACAATTTCTGTCAAAAAAGCCAAATTAAATTGACCATGACTCCATTTATGAAGCAATAAAAGGAGAATATACTGAATATATATTATAAATATATCTAAAAAATGATAAATAATATCATAAGACTCTGAAAGTATGTTTTGCTGATCATATTTTTGTATTTTTATTCAGGTAAATTATGATTTCAGGACATTATTTGAGTATTTTTACTTTAATAAAGGATCTAAATACTATTTCCACAGCTGAATAGAATGAAAAAACAGCTCAATATAAACAAATAAACACACATAAATTATAAAAAACTAGGCTATGAGTTTAGAAAGTGACAAGTTGGATGCAGAATGTCGCCCCCTGCTGTTCAGGACTGGTTTTAAATCATTTCCACAACATTTTCCACAACTTTTCCTTCAATATTCCCACTTATCAATAACAAACATCACACAGATAGTCCTGACATCGATGTTTCATGCACACTGAGTGTATTGATCAGCTGTTATCATCACGTTGAGACGCATGAAACCTCCTTGTTAATCCCTGCAGGACATTAAACTTCATCTTCCTGCACTATAAGTCTTCCATACATCTCGTACCGGTTTTCCCGACGTTGCTCGCCCCCAGCACCACGATCTTCACCGTCTTGTTGGGCACACAGTCCAGCAGGGGATACTCCGGTATGGGGACCAGCAGGAAGTTCCCAGACCCGCTGCTGCTGTTCATGGTTCCCGGTGCAGGGTCGCCAGTCAGCCGCATCTAGCTCCCCCCTCTGCCCTCAGACCAGCCCTGAAACACACCGCTGCCCTGCCGCAGACCCCCTCCAGCCCCCCGGGGGGACGATCACTCCAGTGCTGCCATGATCATCCTGCACACAGCTGGAAGATTTCTATATAAAAAAAAGATCTCCTGAGGTTGTTTTTTGTGATAAGGCTCCAAAAAAAATTCCCAAATATTTTCCAGGAATTCCCAGCTCCAGATCAGTTTTCCTTCCGCTGAGAGAGAAAAAGAAGTTTGAGCTCCTCTGAGGAATCAGATCAGATCACCGTGAAGTTTTACATAAATAAGAGCAAATGAAAAAAGGAGTAATCCGGTTCGCATCGAGTCCAGATGCTTCTGACTGCGGACAGAGAGGAGGAGGAGGAGGGAGGAGGAAGAGGAGGAGGAGGAGGGAGGAAGACTTTGGACCATCCCCTCTGATATTCCCGTGAGAGAGCTGGGCTCCTCTCTCCAGCCTGGACCCACATATCATTAAGTATCTACGGGCCAATAAAAACAAGGAAGTTAAGGTTTGTTCTAATAATAATAATAAAAATAATAAAGCTGCTAATAGATCAAGATGACACAATATAGCTTGAGTGGCTATTTCAGGATGTTTTATATGAATTTTGAATATGTTTCCAACACTTTTATTCCAGTTTCACTCATCAGTGTGCATCAATAAACTGTGGAAGTTCAATACTGCCAAGAAACAAATAATGTAATATGTAAAGTACTCGAGTACTTCAAGTAAAAGTACTCTTTTTGCAGAATGGCCCATTTCAGAATAATATTCTATTAATGTAATAGTATTAATGATGCTTTAATGTTGGTAAAGGTGTTGCTAATTTTATGCAGTTGCCAGGTATATTAATCTGAGAAAGATCATAATTAATTTGCTGATTATGTTTTTTATTGATTATCTGAATTTGGTGAAAACAATTTGGTTGATCAACTGTGGCTTTTTAACCCTCTTAAACTGATTATTATGTATGTAAAATCAAACAACTCTCTTCTTGCTGAACTCATCCAGGTGGTGTTTGTTTTTAATCCCACAACTTTCATCTCCTCCGTGAACAAGAATTACCAAAGGCCAGCACACATACAGACGAGGTACATTTTAATGAATCACGCGTTTTGATTTGTATAAAAGTTTAAATTACGCACAGAGGAGCGCTCGTACCGCCAGCGTCACCAAGCACCGCCCGCCTATTCCGGCCCCGTGTCAGGAATCGAACGGACCGAAGTTGTGCGTCGGCGACACTCCCTCACAGCTTCCCCAGGCTGCACGAGACCAGAGAGGAGCCGCTTCAAGTCAGACAGCTGCCAGAGACAGCAGCCACACCGGAACAGACGTGTGGGACCTTCAAAATAAAATACTAAAAGTGTTTTCAAATATTTTTATTTTAACGTTCATATGTTTTTGTGTCAATTACAAAACTCATTTTGCTGCTGTTATTGATTACCTAAATTTCTGTATTTTATCATTATTGGGGAAAAAAAGATATGTCTTTAAACTCTCCACTTTATAAAATTGAGGACACAAGAGGCCTGATTTAAGGTTAGCTAGTGGCTAATATTTGCTAATGTTGGCTTTACATTAGCTTTGCTATTGTAAGCTTGCTAATTAGCTAGGTTAGCTATACAATTTAAGGTTAGGTTTTCAGTCCAAGGCGAGGTGGGGGGTGTAAAGCTGTATATCAAATATTGATTTTATTTTTTTTAAAAACTAAATAAAAATTCAACTTTAAATAAATACTTTAAAAATCAATATACTGTATGTATTTGTTAGCGTATGTGTTAGTTAGCTGTGTTTGAAAATGTCTTGAAATATGTCTAATATATACATTTCAGGCTGATTTCTAGTCTCAACTTTTTAAAATCCTATGAAAAAATCTGGACACAAGAGGCTTAGGTTAGCTAGCAGTTAATATAAGCATTTTATTATTAGCGTTATTAGCAGATTAGCTAGGTTACACAATTTTACTTTCAGTCTAATTGGAGGTGGAGAAGGATTAAACATTGTACAAAATGTTAATTTTACTTAAAAAAATTCAAGATGTTAATGTTAGAGGCTTGAAAGTGTCAATATCATAAATAATATAGGCAATTAAAGTTCCCAACTTTTAAAAATTCTCTGTTTAAAAAACTGTGTACACAAGAGGCTTGAATCAAGGTTAGCTAGTAGCTAACATTAGCTAATGTTAACTCTGCACTAGCTTTGCTTTTGATCTTTTGTTTAGTTTTTTAACTTAATTTACATAATGCAGTTTACAACAGGTAATAATTCACCACCAGAATCCATTTGTGCTCCTTGTTTGTTTTGTTTTTGTTTTGTTTGTTTTTGTTAGCTTGCAAATTAGCTAGATTGGCTAACATTAGACAATATGAGCGTGAAAGTTGACTTTGGGGATGGAGAAGGGTTAAGTTTTCAGTCCGTAGGCGAAAATTGTAGCAAAATCTTTATTTCCATTAAAAAATTTAACAAAAAACGAACCTAAATGACCTTTAAAACATTTGTAATGTAGCCTGCCTGCATATTATTTTGAAACACCGGGGCGGAAGTCGCGCACGTTACCCCGCGGCTCTTCACCATTACTACCAGACAGGGGCAGAAGGCTCTCCCCGGAACTCTGCAGCCGCATCGGCTCTGATAATTTCAACATCGGGGTTCGGTCCACCATGGCGGCTTACGGATGGAAATACTGATGACAGTCCGAAAGATCGCCTCGATTTGTACGATGGTAAGCGGCTGAGATTCCGGGTGCTGGGCTGTGTATCCGCGCGCCGCTGCGCCTCTGTCCGGCGAGCGCAGGACGCTAAGCTAGCTGCTCTGCTAGCCTGTTTGCTAACCTCACTGGGCAACATGATAATAACACAGAGGGCTTCCAGAAAGTTGTACAGCTCAGCCTGTTTACTGTAGCTCCCCGGCCGTGCGTGTGTTCAGCCTCGGGTTGAAAACACGGCGCGTTTAAAGCTTGTTTGACAGTTTTACGAGCCAGCTTGTAGTTTGTTTATGCGAGAAGGGCAGGGTTGACCAACGGGCGAAAACTAGCTAGCTTTAGCCTGCTAGCCCAACGGTAGCCCCCCTCTGTGGCTGCCGGGGCAAAGTTGTTTACTCACCGCTCTGTCATGTTCTCACTACATTATGTGATCACAGCCGTTTCACACGATAGATCAGGTAATAGCCAAACGTGTGTGTGTGTGTGTGTGGGCCAGTGACTGTAAACACTCAGCCGGGTGACATTGCTATCTCTTAATCTGCATCTTGGTGGAGAAATTCAGCGTTTCCTGTCATGGGATACACCCTGAATGTTTCCTCTGGTGGGAGTCTTGGCTCGTGTTGGTGGTCAGAATTTGGCAGAAGTCTTAATTATTTAAATGAAAGTGAGTCAAGCAAAGGCAAAACATCTGATCTCATAGTTCAGCCCCTTTAGATCCACACATTATAATAAATAATTAACTCCTGAGTGCCTTTTGTTTTGGATACTTCTATTGATCTGTGTGCTGAGACTCTGGGGGGGTCAGAGGTCAGGGTCAGCGGCCCCTTGAATCAGCTGGTAGGTGCTCGTAAACGCTGTGGCTGTAGCTCAGATCCTCCGGTTTCGAAAGGCAGCCACCTGTTTGACAGATCAAGGTGAAAAGGTCAGACCTCCGTAGCTGCGATCTGCTCGCTCCCGTCTCATTAAAAGTGCTGACTCTGTCAGTGTTTGTTTTGCGGCGTAGCTAAGTCACAGAGGCGTGCGGGGGGGGAGATTATGGCTGCGAGATTAACTTCTGACTGTCACTTATCCTGTTTCTGCCCGCTGCACCTTCCCCGAGCTGACAGACGGTTCGGCAGATGCCACAGAGAGGAAGAAGAAGAAGAAGGCAGCCTTTTTTTATTCCTTGGCTTGAGCTAGTGTGTGTGTGTGTGTGTGTGTGTGTGTGTGTGTGTGTGGCTCGCCCATCCGCTGTGTGTTTCCCGAGACCACACACCGGGTCGTGTAAGCCATTTAAGTGTGAAGGCCGGCGACGTCTCGGCAAATTACCAGCGAGCGCTTCTAGACAAGCACTAACAAGGCCGGGTATCAGCCGCGTCTGGCAGCTTTCTGCCCGGCGCGCTCGCCACTCTGGCAGCCGACCAGTTGCTGCCCGGAAGGTATTTGTTTTTCAGGAAAATCAATTTCAATGGTGAAGCCGTGAAAGTCACCAGAAGGGCTGAACAAACCAGAGCCGGGCAGTTCGACCGAGCGCTGGGAGCGTGGCGGCGTTCTGGGGGGCGGCTGTCGATGTTTTCAGGGGAGATAAATGTATTAATGAGGATAAAAGTGGTGCAGAAGCTTGTTTATTTCACTCCGGACAGTCTGTTCTTCAGTTAACTATCACAGTAGCTTGAATTTCAAGTGATTTCTGGTCTTTGGCTGTGTTTCCCAACTCTGTGGTGACTCATATACAAAGTTTAGCTTCCTTCTTTTAGTTACACATTTATCTTCTAACACAGAGGCAAATTCTACGCCCTGAAAAATCCCCTGAACACTTCCAGGTGTCTGAAGTCGAGTTAATCGGTTAAAAGTTTGTGGTTTAGGCAGTTTTCTCTTGAACTTCTTCTGCCGCCGCTTCAACAAACACCCTCTTAAAAGCAGCAAACATTAGCTGATAAGTTTCCTGTCGTATGACGAGAAAGTGACGCGGCTGTCACGGAGGCAGTTGCGTTCTGGCACAAACGCGTCTGCCCTCGAAACGTCCATCACACACCAGCCTGTCAGCAGTGTGGCTGCGTGACGTCTCACTTCCTGGTGCTGCAGAGCGTGAGCCTGCTGTCTGACAGTGACGCTCGCTGCTCAACCTTTGGCTGATCTCTGCCTGTGAAACTGCGACCCTGTTCACTTCTTCTCGCAGAGGCTCGCTCCTCTCCCGCTCCGCCTCGAGCTCGGCGGCGCACTCGAACCCGGACGGGTTCGCTCGTCACCCGCAGCCCCGCCGTTCTGTTTTCAATGAAATTCCTGGGCTGCATTTCCCTGTCAGGTTGGCGCTGCAGGGTGTGAGCCTGCTGTCTGACAGTTACGACACCAGAGTTGTACCTTGCCCACTCGTGAAGAAGTCTCTGCCGAGACACGTCCCCGTGCTCTCCACGGGTAACGCTGTTGTCTCTGATGAACAGATTGCGTCTGCCTCGTGAAGCGTTTTCTCTCCCACCTGGCCTCCAGCCAGAGGGAGCAGACCGGTTTATCTTCCTTGTCAATAATCTGTAGAGTGTCGAACTAAGGACAGCAGCTCGTGTCCTGAACCTCTACCAACATCTGCAACGCAAAGCATGCAGATGTTTGATTTTAGTGTACATATCTTCAGGAACACAAGAGCTTTTATTTATCTGCAAAAAAACTGTGAAGTTTCCTGACAGTTGTGTCAATCCTGACAGGGAAACTGATCTATTTCTGTAACAGCGTGCGATCTGACGTAAATGTGAAAATGTGTGAAATGTGTGTTTGCAAAAGTGTTTTTAACCACAAAGGACACGTATAGTTTCTGAGAGGAGGTGAGTTTGAAGGTGAGCTGTGTCTCTTGTCAGAGGACGTGAACATTATCTGGAATATTTACATAAGAGAAACTTTCCCAAAAGGCAAATGAGTTCCCTGGAAGTTGGGAAAGTTTTTTTGAATCCAGTAGAAACTAGCTGATTTGTTTGAAAGCGTCTGTCTCGGCTTGTGTTTGGTTGCATCGAGGAAAACTCAGCTCAGTTTATTAATCCCAGAAGGGAATATGAGTTGGCTTTGGTTTTCGTAGTCGTAAATCTTGTTCTGTCTGGTTTTGTTAAATGAAGCAAAGAAAAAATGATTTAAATAAATAAAAAACATCTTCAAATCAGAGAGTTTGGTTTCAGTGCCTGTCAGAAATAAAGTTGTCGAGACTGTAAACTTTCTTTCCTCTCGTCTGATAGTCCTGATTAATAAACCCAGATCTCGCAATCGCTCGGCCCGGCTGTGTTGCAACTTGTTCTGACTAGAAGCTGCTGTCTGAAAAGTTCCCTTCACTTTCATTTTCAGCAGCTCAGGAAGCCGAGTCATTTCAACGTTCTCGCCTCAGACGCCAGTTAACTGAAGCTGAGCGTCGGCGGCACGTGTTGAGCAAACCTTCCTCTCCTGATGTTGATGATCGACTCCACGTGGACGGCGGCGTGGTAATGAGTAACGGCGGCTCACGCAGTCATTCACCCCTGAGAGAAAGGCCGCGTCATCGTCGTTATCGTCTCTTATCTGTCTCTCTCCACGACATCCAGAAACAAGAGGTCTAATGATGAATGAGACGGAGTTCTGACTATAATAGACTCTGATTGTGGGCTGGTTTTAGTCATAGTGCGCATATTTCTGAGTCATTTGGCAGAAAGATTGATTTATCTGAGCAGCTGCAGTCGCTGTTGTTGTAGTCAAACAAAACCACTTTTATTGGAGGCTTGCTTGCGTTGGCAGCGACGTTTCAACTGCTTCATGCAGCGAAAGTCACGTCGTGAGAATGAGACTCGATGTGGAAACTGTTTGTAAAGTTTAAACCGAAGCTTGAACAAAAGGAAAACCATCCAGTTTAATCTTTAAGGTTAAACATTGACCTGAAAAAGTAGTTGTGAATTTTATGAGAGCCATTTGAAACTAGAGCTTCTAGAGATAGAGATAGATAGAGAGATCAGCTGATATTCATGTAATATTTACATTAAAACACATGTTTTTTGAGCAGTGATCCCTCAAATGTTGTTATCAAGCACTTGTTCATAAAGGAAACAGGACATTTTTACAGTTAAACAACAAACTTTATTGTCCAAAATGACATCAGCGCACTGAAACAATACAATATTATATATATACCAATATTTTAAATGCTGCTGACATTTGTGCTGTTGCATTTTGAACGTTATCAAACCCTGACAGCAGCTCTTTAAAGGAGCATTATGTAGTTTTGGAGCAGAAATTCAAACTCATGATTGATGAGATGATAATACAAACTGAGAAATATTTATTTATCTGCACATGTGAATAAACAAGCTGCTCTCAGGGGGAAAAAAAATGTCCCCTGAACACTGTCTGAAGCTAGAAAGGTGGCAGGGTCCACCACATATGAACTGAAGTAAAACAGGAACTCACAGTTGAGTCATATGAGCACATTTGGGGATTTTTTTGGGGCACTGTGGGCTGTTTAACAGAATCAGGAAGTGGCCTTAAATAACCCACGCAGCACTCGCATGTCAAAACACATCTGACTCTGTTACAGCAACATTTTGTGACCTGACATCGTTAAACTGATGGATATAATTAAACTTAACCTTACTATCGAGCTCAACATGTAAGCACTTTACCTCCTAACTGTATTTCTCCACACCCTGAAGTGAAACTAGCTGATTACAGCAGAGACGATGTGGTGAGATAATCCTGTTTTTGTCACATTTCTGCAAGCGAACGCACATTTCTCACACGGAGACGCCTTTTTTAATTACTGTAAAAATAATGAGATGCGTCCAGAGAAGTAATGAGACTAAAATGGGGAGAAAACCAGAGTGTGGAAATGAGGCAAATGAAGCAGGAAGCGCGGCGGCGACAAACAGATGGCTGACGGTCCAGCAGAGCAGGAAAACAGGAAACAATGAGGAGGAAACTCATTTCACCAGCGTCTGAACGATTGTGAGAGTTAACATCAAACGTGTATAGAAACGTCCACATGTGTCCATTAAACATCTCTCTTCTTCTTCTTCTTCTTCTTCTTCTTCTTCTTCTCTCTTCAGGGCGCCAATGCCTCTGCCTTGGAAAAGGAGATTGGACCGGAACAGTTTCCCGTTAACGAACACTACTTCGGATTGGTCAACGTAAGTGTCGGTCAGAGAGCCGCGAGCACATCCTCCTCTCCTCTCCTCTCCTCTCCTCTCCTCTCCTCTCCTCTCCTCTCCTCTCCTCTCCTCTCCTCTCCTCTCCTCTCCTCTCCTCTCCTCTCCTCTCCTCTCTCCTCTCCTCTCCTCTCCTCCTCTCTCCTCCTCTCCTCTCCCCTCCTCCTCTATCCTCTCTTCCTCTCTCCTCTCCTCTCCTCCCCTCCTCTCCTCTCTCCTCCTCTCTCCTCCTCTCCTCTCCTCCTCTCCTCTCCTCCTCTCCTCTCCTCTCCTCTCCTCTCCTCTCCCCTCCTCTCCTCTCCTCTCCCCTCGGTCCACCTCGTCTCTCACCTCCGTCTCCGTCTCTTCTTCTCCTCCTCCAGTTCGGGAACACCTGCTACTGTAACTCGGTGCTGCAGGCTCTGTACTTCTGTCGGCCGTTCAGGGAGAAGGTGTTGGCGTACAAGGTGAGTGACGAGAGGAGCTTTAAAACACACGGCGTCTGTTTTATATTCAAGGACGAGACGCTCGGCAGATGTTTCAGAGGCCTGTTGCATAAAGAGAGTGATGCATTGTGGGATGCTGTCGCTGTAACGGTGCCTGGTTTGTAAGGAGCTAAAGAAAAGAAAGTAGAAGTAAAAGTTCCCATGGTTCCTCAAATACCTTTAAAGTTTGTGAGTTTGAGGGGGCGGGGCTCAAGGTCTGGGTCATTGAAAGTGCTTGAATTTATATATTTTTGCAATTTAAAGTTGTTTTGATTTTATATCTCAAAAACACATTGAGGGATTTTCTTCACATTCGACACAAATGGCCACCTGGACTCACCTGGATGTTGAAGTGACATTTAATATTCAAATGTTTATAGTTCAACTTCACTGTGACGTCGAGTCTACAAGGCGGTAATTCCAGTTTTCAACCTGTTGTCGTGTGTTTGTTGCTTTTGGTTTACTTTGGCAGCTCAGGTCTCATCATGATCGACAGCCAGAGCCACAAAAACAACAACCACCAGGCTGTAATAAACTCTAGTTTTACCAGTTTCTGCTGGCTGCTGGGTCACATCCGAAACATCTGTGTGCGGAACAGACGGTTGCTAATGATTTCAAAATAGAAGAAACCCGTAGGAAGAAAATTTGCCACTGCTTGTCCCTACATGTGAATAGAAAAGCGTCCCTGTTTGCTGCTAGTGAAAAGTGAAAACAAGTAAAAAAAAGCTTGTCAGGACACGTCGAGAAACCAGATTTGTGCGCATTCGTCATGATTAGAAGACAAAAAGAAAAAGAAAACTGTGTCCAAGAGCTTGACTGCACAGTTTGTTGTCTCCTGGTGGTTGAAATTAGCAAATCATGATCAAAATATTCAATTAAAGTTTAAAGGAACAGCTCGTCAAATAAACAAAGTGACACAATACATTTATTACTGTGGCCGTAAAGGAAGTCTGTCAACTTTATACTTTATATTACAATTAAGAGGTGGTGATTGAGGTTTCAAGAGTCTGGAAATCTTTGGTTTAGGGGCCTTGGAAGTGCTTGAAAACCCAACAAAAGTTCACACTTCAGGAGAAAAACCTCTAAACTTCCTGCTCTCTTCTTCAGTTACCTTTCACCTGGATTCATGAGTGCAATATAAACACATCTTATCACGTTATGTTTGTCATATCTCTGCCATAGATTAGATAGAAAGTCAAAGTTCAGGCTGGATGTGTCCTCGCCACACCTGGAGTTTATGGTTCGGTACGTTAGAGGAAGTTGTTGAGTGTCCTCCTTTTTGTTTTCCAGGTGCAGCCGCGTCGCAAGGAGTCCCTGCTCACCTGTCTGGCCGACCTGTTCAACAGCATCGCCACGCAGAAGAAGAAAGTCGGCGTCATCCCTCCCAAGAAGTTCATCTCGCGGCTGAGAAAAGAAAATGGTGGGCGTCGTCAGTAAACCGTCGAATTAAAACGGCCAAACGTTGATTCGTGTGCAGCTGTTTTCTGCTTTGATCCAGCCGCAGGTGTTTTAGAAATGTAAAATCTGAGCTGATCTTTATTTTTAAGACTTCCTTTCACCCGTGGAGTGACACGGATGAGTTAAACGATGAGTGAGGGAGGAAGAGGAGGAAGAGGAGGCAGGGGAGGGTTATCTCACAGCTGAGGGAAGCGAACTGTCAGCCAGAAAATCCTGCAGCGGAAAGCAGATGAAAACGAAGCAGCGATCTTAATTGGCTGTTTTTTTTTTCCTCCTCGCCGACACGCACTGATGTTGTTTATATTCTGTTCTCTCGTCTCCGCGTCTTTATTTACATCTTCCTCACGTCTATTTCTGTCCTCCTACATCCGTCCCACCTTCAGAGCTGTTCGACAACTACATGCAGCAGGACGCCCACGAGTTCCTCAACTACCTCCTCAACACCATCGCCGACCTGCTCCAGGAGGAGAAGAGCCAGGAGCGGCAGCAGAACGGCAAACTGGTGCAGAACGGAGGTGGAGGAGGAGGAGGAGGAAGTGCAGGAGGTGGAGGAGGAAGTGAGGGAGGAGGAGGAGGAGGAGAAGGGGAAGGAGGAAAGGAGACACAACAGACTTGGGTCCACGAGATCTTCCAGGGAACGCTGACCAACGAGACGCGCTGCCTCAACTGTGAAGCTGTAAGAGCTGTTTTTAAGGGTTTAAGTTGTTGTTTATTTGTCTCACACTCGAAAGAATAAGTGACCTCGAGCGTCTTCTTCTTCTCTCTCGCTGCAGGTGAGCAGTAAAGACGAGGACTTCCTGGATCTGTCGGTGGACGTGGAGCAGAACACCTCCATCACACACTGTCTCAGGTAACGCAGCGCCACCGTCAGTCGGCCGGGAAACATCTGTAATGCTTCTGATGACGGAATGACATCATCACTGTGTGTGTGTGTGTGTGTGTGTGTGTGTGTTGTTAACAGGGGCTTCAGCAACACAGAGACGTTATGTAGTGAATACAAATACTACTGTGAGCAGTGTCGCAGCAAACAGGAAGCCCAGAAGAGGTGGGTGACATCATCATCATCATCATCATCAGCATCATCACATGGTTGCTTTTTATGTTCTGCTGTGAAGATGAAGAATAAGAGTTTCTTTCTTCCTTACATCCTTTCTTTCTTTCTTTCTTTCTTTCTTACATCCTTCCTGTCTGTCTGTCTTTCTTCCTTCCTTTCTTCCTTACATCCTTCCTTCCTTTCTTCCTTACATCCTTTCTGTCTTTCTTCCTACCTTTCTTCCTTACATCCTTTCTGTCTTTCTTCCTACCTTTCTTTCTGTCCTTGCATCCTTTCTGTCTTTCTTCCTACCTTTCTTTCTTCCTTACATCCTTTCTGTCTTTCTTCCTACCTTTCTTTCTTCCTTACATCCTTCCTTCCTGTCTGTCTGTCTTTCTTTCTTCCTACCTTTCTTCCTTACATCCTTTCTGTCTGTCTTCTTTCCTTTCTTTCTTTCTTTCTTTCTTTCTTATTTACATCCTTTCTGGCTGTCTTTCTTCCTTCCTTCCTTTCTTCCTTAATGTCTTTCTTTCTTTCTTTCTTTCTTTCTTTCTTTCTTTCTTTCTGTCTTCCTTACATCCTTTCTGTCTTTCTTACTTCCTTTCTTTCTTTCTTACTTCCTTCCTGTCTGTGTGTCTTTCTTCCTTCCTTTCTTCCTTACACCCTTCCTTCCTTCCTGTCTGCCTGTCTGTCTGTCTGTCTGTCTGTCTGTCTGTCTTTCTTTCTTTCTTTCTTTCTTTCTTTCTTTCTTTCTTTCTTTCTTTCTTTCTTTCTTCCTTTCTTCCTGTCTTCCTTACATCCTTACTTCCTTCCTTCCTTGCTTCCTTCCTTCCCTTCCTGTCTGTCTGTCTGTCTGTCTGTCTGTCTTTCTTTCTTTCTTTCTTCCTTACTTCCTTTCTGTCTTTCTTACTTACTTCCTGTCTTCCTGTCTGTCCTTACATCCTTCCTTCCTTCCTTTCTTTC
The DNA here is from genome assembly GCA_039737535.1 of Lagodon rhomboides. Lineage (NCBI taxonomy): Eukaryota > Metazoa > Chordata > Actinopteri > Spariformes > Sparidae > Lagodon > Lagodon rhomboides. The sequence continues at coordinate 20,131,025 of CM077806.1, forward strand.
TTACATCCTTTCTTCCTTCATCCTTTCTTCCTTCCTTCCTCCGTCTGTCTGTCTTTAATTATCATTTCTAATTCATTGATCAGTCAGACAACATGGGTGTAATCTGTAACTATTTTAACAGTAGATTGTGGATTAGATCAGATTAATTGCTTGAGTCATGTTTTTTGCAACAAGAATTCATAGTTTGTGGTTTCTACTTCTGCATTTTATGTCACGATAGACTGAATATCTTCAGGGTTTTGGCGTTTGCAGCACCTCGCACACTCACGTTCTCATGACATCATTATTTACTGGGCTGTAGGTTTCAGACTCAGATCAGAATCTTTAAAGTGATGCACGAGCTCAGAGCCTGCAGCCGCTTGTTGCTGTAACCTCTCTGCCGCGAGGAGCTCGTCATGTAAACTCCCCACCAGGTTATCTGTGCGCAGCTGTGTAGGTAGTCGTGGTTACGACCGCAGTCACACATCTACATGTGAAACACGGAGAAGTTTGTCTGAGCGGACACATTTGGTCACAGTTTGTTCCACGACGCGGCGAGCCCCGAAACCACAGCTGACGTTACTATGGCAACCGGCCAGGTCCTTCCTGTTGCAAGTGACGAGTTCTTCATGAGAATTTAGAGTCGGTGTCGGCCGCGACGCCTTTTTATTAACACATACGTGTCAGTGTCACATCAGAACACGCAGTGATGCTGCTAAATTTTCACACGGCGACCAGAAAGAAAAAAAAAGCTTCTCCGGGGTGCTTATTTTTTTTTTCTTTCTGCGCTTCCTAAGTGCACAAAGTAACATCCATTAGCTTGAGAGGGGCCGAGCTGTCGGCCTCGTTTTAACACTGAGCAGAATGCTGCGAGAGCACCAGCCACAGGTTCGGCCAGATTAAGGTGGAGGTCTAAAACACACTTCTTGGTCCGGAACAGAAATGTAAAAGCTTTTAGCCCCTTTTTCCTGAGTGTGAATCTACTTCCTGGTGACCTTTTCTTTGTGTTCACGTCTCCACCTCAGACCGTTACAAACCTTCCTCTTTGTCTCCATCAGGATGAGGGTGAAGAAGCTCCCGATGATCCTCGCCCTCCACCTGAAGCGCTTTAAATACATGGACCAGCTGCACCGCTACACCAAACTGTCCTATCGCGTCGTCTTCCCCCTGGAGCTCCGCCTCTTCAACACGTCCGGGGACGCCACCAACCCCGACCGCATGTACGACCTGGTGGCTGTCGTTGTACACTGTGGAAGGTAGGAGCTCTTTGTGTGTCTCGTCGTACGACTTCATGTCAGCGATCGTGTCATTTCTAGTCGCTGCAGGTCAGATTTCTGCCGGCTGATTTCATGTGCAAAGCTCTCAAAGCTCTCGTTAGCTCTGTTTGTCCTGTTTAACTGCATTTATGAGTCAGAGAAAGAGCTGATGTGAGCTCCTTACATCCTTTCTTTCTTTCTTCCTTCCTGCCTGTCTGTCTGTCTGTCTGTCTTCCTTCCTTCCTTCCTGCCTGTCTGTCTGTCTGTCTTCCTTTCGTCCTTCCTTTCTTCCTTCCTGTCTGTCTTCCTTCCTTCCTTCCTGTCTGCCTGCCTGTCTGTCTGTCTGTCTGTCTTCCTTCCTTCCTGTCTGTCTGTCTGTCTGTCTTTCTTCCTTCCTTCCTGTCTGTCTGTCTGTCTTCCTTCCTTCGTTCCTGTCTGTCTGTCTGTCTTTCTTCCTGTCCTGTCCTTCCTGTCTGTCTTCCTTCCTGTCCTGTCCTTCCTGTCTGTCTTTCTTCCTGTCTGTCCTGTCTGTCCTCCTGTCTGTCCTTCCTGTCTGTCTGTCCTGTCTGTCCTGTCTGTCTGTCCTTCTGTCCTGTCCTTCCTGTCTGTCCTCCTGTCTGTCTTCCTGTCCTGTCCTTCATGTCTGTCTGTCTGCCTTCCTGTCCTTCCTGTCTGTCTTCCTTCCTGTCCTTCCTTCCTTCCTGTCTGTCTTCCTTCCTGTCTGTCTGTCTGTCTGTCTTCCTGTCTGTCCTTCCTGTCTGTCTGTCTTCCTTCCTTTCTTCCTGTCTGTCTGTCTTCCTTCCTGTCTGTCTGTCTTTCTTTCTTCCTGTCTGTCTGTCTGTCTTTCTTCCTGTCTGTCCTTCCTGTCTGTCTGTCTTCCTTCCTGTCTGTCTGTCTTTCTTTCTTCCTGTCTGTCTTTCTTCCTTCCTTCATGTCTGTCTGTCTTCCTTCCTTCATGCCTGTCTGTCTTCCTTCCTGTCTGTCTGTCTGTCTTTCTTCCTTCCTGTCTGTCTGTCTTCCTTCCTTCCTGTCTGTCTGTCTGTCTTCCTTCCTTTCTTCATGTCTGTCTGTCTGTCTTCCTTTCTGTCCTTCCTTCCTTCCTTCCTGTCTGTCTGTCTGTCTGTCTTCCTTTCTTCCTTCCTGTCTGTCTGTCTTCCTTCCTGTCTGTCTGTCTTTCTTCCTTCCTGTCTGTCTTTCTTCCTTCCTTCATGTCTGTCTGTCTTCCTTCCTTCATGCCTGTCTGTCTTCCTTCCTGTCTGTCTGTCTTTCTTCCTTCCTGTCTGTCTGTCTTCCTTCCTTCCTGTCTGTCTGTCTGTCTTCCTTCCTTTCTTCATGTCTGTCTGTCTGTCTTCCTTTCTTCCTTCCTTCCTTCCTGTCTGTCTGTCTGTCTGTCTGTCTTCCTTCCTGTCTGTCTTTCTTCCTTCCTTCCTGTCTGTCTGTCTTCCTTCCTGTCTGTCTGTCTGTCTTTCTTCCTGTCTGTCTGTCTTCCTTCCTTCCTGTCTGTCTGTCTGTCTTCCTTTCTTCCTTCCTTCCTGTCTGTCTGTCTGTCTGTCTTCCTGTCTGTCTGTCTGTCTGTCTTCCTTCCTTCCTTCCTTCCTGTCTGTCTGTCTGTCTGTCTGTCTGTCTGTCTTCCTTCCATCCTGAGCTGATCTCTGACCCTCACACCAAGAACGCTGATGTTGCTTAACGACAGAGAGATATAGTTTGAGTTAAAGAGGCACGATGTGTCTCAGAATTTTATTATTTACAACATTAAATAAGCAGTTGGAATATATCACTTTGGTTTAGCGCCACAAAACCTGATAATGGGAGGCTGCATCCTTGGAAAGATGAAGCACTTGTTAAAAGATGAAACGAGTGAAGAAAATGTGTTGAAATCATTAATTCATCACTTATAAAGAGCGAACCGACACAAACGTATCAAAAGCTTCACATTAAATATGATAGAAAACAGAGTAAAAACAGCTGTGAAGAGATGACGTCATTGTTAGACACGTTCAGATGTTGAGTTCAGGTGAATCAGGGATCCGGAGCATCAGCTGACGTGTAGGTGAACATATGTGAGTTGTCAGCGGCCGGATCGTCTTGAAGTACGAGGTCATCGTCCAGTGATGCTTTTTATTATATGTCGACACAAAAGCTGCATTTTCAGACTTCCACGTCACTCAAAATACCCCCAAATGAAAAAGATTGAACTCGTAGTAATGATGTTTTCAGAACAATTATTTTTTCACTGGCGTCGCTTCAAAAATAAGAGCCGAGTTCAAACTCTTCCCTGGGACTGAAGCAGAGCCATTAGCGGTGCGTGTAATGCCTCTCAGGTGCTGTTTTCCTAACGTCTGCCTCTTTGTTTTCCCTCCCGTCTGTCTCCACGCTGCAGTGGTCCCAACCGCGGACACTACATCACCATCGTCAAGAGCCACGGCTTCTGGCTGCTGTTCGACGACGACATCGTAGAGGTGAGGGCATTCAGATTCACTACAGGAAAATGTACATCTTGTTCATTTTACAGTGAAATCCACACCTTTGAATATTAAATACAACCAGTAAACAGTCAATGATCTTATTTTTTGTAGCTTTATTTATTTTAGCAAGACTATACAGAGATAAACTGCTTTCATTTCACTACACATCATCCCAGAGTGAATTGGTGCTACAAATAAGGACTGACTGGTTGATAAGCGGGGCGGCTGTAGCTCAGTGGGTAGAGCGTGACGACTAGTGTTCAGGAGGTCGCTGGTTCAAGTCCAGGCTCCCCAGGGCGGAACTGAGCTACATGACAAAGTATCCCTGGGCAAGATACTGAACCCCAAATTGCTCTTGATGTGCAGTTGCAGCCTTTGCCATCATCTGTACCAAGCCCTCACCCTGAGATAACTTGGATTGGCTCCAGTAACCTCCCTGGGGAAAAAAGGTATAGCAGCTACCATGAAAACAGTTGACAATGAATGAATGGTTGATTAGAAACCTCCATTTTACAGTGAAATCCACACCCTTGAATATTAAATACAACCAGTAAACAGTCAATGATCTTATTAGACTACTTTTGTTGTGATTGGTGCTACGAATAAGGATTGACTGGTTGATTAGCAGGGCAGCTGTAGGGCATGTTGACTAGTGTTCAGGAGGTCACTGGTTCCAGGCTCCCCGGGGTGGAACTGAGCTACATGACTGAGTATCCCTGGCAAGATACTGAACCCCAAATTGCTCTTGATGTGCAGTTGGCACCCTGGGGGGTGAGGTACACCCCAGATGAGTTGCCCTCACTGATGGCAGAGGCTGCCCCTCAAGTTGCCAACTGCACATCAAGAGCAATTTGGGGTTCAGTATCTTGCCCAGGGATACTTTGTCATGTAGCTCAGTTCTGCCCCTGGACTTGAACCAGTGACCTCCTGAACACCAGTCCACACGCTCTACCCACTGAGCTACAGCCGCCCCGCTAATCAACCAGTCAGTCCTTATTTGTAGCACCAATTCACGCTAGGATGATGTGTAGTGACATGATCTCGGTATAGCAGTGCTAAAATAAATGAGGGGCAGCCTCTGCCATCAGTGAGGGCAACTCGTCTGGGGTGTACCAAGCCCTCGCCCTGAGATAACTGGGATTGGCTCCAGTAACCTCCCTGGGGGAAAAAAGGGATAAAGCGGCTACCGTGAAAACAGTTGACAATGGTTGATTAGAAACCTTCAACTCTAAGAAAAATACTCAAAAAGTGACATAAAAGGACAGGAAGAAAAGTATTTTACCTCATCACATGGAAGTAAAACCTTAAAATAACATTTGAAACACACAGGTGAGCAGTGTCGAGTGATTTTATGTGAAATGTCTCAGCCTTCAAAGATCAAAAATTCCCATCAGCCGTCCAAAGTTCCCCGCCTCGTTCTAGCCAGACAGGAATCTCAACCGCCGGTCCGTCCGCACTCAGAGAGTGTAGATCCTGGCGCTCCGAATGTTGTGTCTGGATTGTCTGCGACGGGCCGAACCCAGATACCTTTTGCTGAATGATGAGGAGCTGAAAGGCGGTTTAATGATCAGGATACGATTAGAGAGGAGGGAGGGGGTGGTGTGTGAGACGAGAACAGGAGAAAGAGAACAAAGAAAGGCAGGATCAACATCGCCTCTCGTGTTCAACATGTTCCGACTTCGGTCGAAGCATCATTCATCCCAGTTATGTGATTTCAAACCAAATGTCAGTTTGATCAGGAGACCTGGGCAGCACATTGTGTTCAGACCATCAGAGACGTTACAGACCGTCTGCTCGGCCTTCGCTCGTCTTTTAACTTTCATAATCTCCCAGTCGAATGAGAGCTTCTCCTGCCGATCTCCCGCTGCTTCTGCCACAAAACCATCTGCTTCCCTCTCTGACGCGGCGACGGGAGAAAACACGGCAGCTTCTGTGAAAAAAAAACAACAGTCTGACATCCTTCAAGCATGTGTGATACCGCTTAGCTAACAGTTTCTCAGCAGGCCGCCGTCCACAGCGAGGCTGCCATGACGGCAGTCGCAGACGCTCACAGTTTGCATGACGATACTGTCATGATTTATCAATCCAGGCAGGGGAGTCTACCAGCATCTCCAGCCCTCCAGTGTGTTACAAGTCTATGAAATCAGTGCAGCTTTTAGCCAACAGCATGATGTAGCTCTTTAGTCGTTGGCAGCTGACCACACGAGGACGCAGCCAAAGCCCTCGGCATGCTGCTGTGTGTCAGCCGGAGCCAAGTAACCTTTCAGTTTGTTATTTTTCTTTTCCTTCGTGCCAAAAAAAGAACGGCGAGCCGCAGCGATCGAGCCATCGGCGGTTAACTGACCGTGCAGTCGGGATGGCGGAACGTTCCAGCCGTCTGAGGAATAATCTGTATTAGACACAAATGTACAAACAGGGTTTTCTAAGATGTATAACGAGGCAAAGCACAAGAGTTTAGGGTTAAAAAAAAGTCTAGAGGAGTCACACAGGAACTGAATCTTACTGTTCAGTGAAATCCAAATATTTTTTTAAGAATTTTCTTGGAAAGAACTGCGTTAATTCTGTCTTAATTGCAAATTAAACCCTAGAAAACGTTCATTATCAGGGCTCCAGCATAACTTTCCACACTGGTTGCACCTGACTGACGCTTTTAAATTAGTTTTTTTCATCTAATTTCTTAAAAGAAAACCAATTTAAACCCTAAAAAACCTTCATTATCAAGGCTCCAGACTGTGTTTTTTCAGTCTGGCTGCACATAATTAAGGTGCAGCTGATAATACATTTTTAATTAATTTCTTAAGGCACCATGTTAATGATTGTAAACAAGAATTAAGGTGCAGATAAATGTTTTTCTTGCGACTCAAAAACGTCGGCATGTTTTAATAATCAAATAGCCGTTGGTTTCCATTTGAACTCTCTGGGACGGTAGAAAAACATTCAAATGTCTAAAACACAACAGAGTGGTTTGCAAAAATGGTTATTTGTTGCATGAAATAGAAGTTATTTGTACTAAATACCCACTGGTTTGGTCCAAGTTCTACACACGAACCATCGGTCCTCATTTCTGATCCAATTATGGCTCCAGTTCGGTCCAATTCAACATCCAATCGTCTTGTTTAGGAACTTTTGCCCAATTAAAATGGTTTATTTTACGTATAATCTCTGTGGCAGTGGGAGAGAAGTCGCCCTGCTGTTTGAATACAGAGGCCACTGAAGGACTGATGTTTAAAACGGATCCCGTCGCCACTGTGTTTTTCCACTACGATGGGACGGAGGCCCACTGGAACATCTGGTCCAGTGGAGAGAAACTGGAACCGACTTCTGTTAGATTCCACTGAGTTTGCAGAACAGAAACACTAACTTATCATTTTTTATGGTTTGTGGAGATTAACTCTCCGCAAACCCCGTCCGCTTCCCTGCTTCTGTATTCTAACTTTCGTTCTCTTTCTTTAATATGACTTTTTACTTCTTTGTAAGTTTTCTAAAAGTTGCAGCAAGTTCTCTTTCACCACCAGTCCAGAAGTATATTTTCTATACAGTTTGTTTCCAGCCCAATTCTCTCTCTCTCTCTCATATTGCCAAGACTAAATCTGGTGTCAGGATTTGGTGAGCCTCACGTACAATTAGCTTTAAAGCTAATCAATTAGCACATCGTGTCGCGTTTGTTCAATCTGTACACCAGACATTTAACGATTTCTTGGCGAACAACAGCTGGATGCAGTGATTTCCTAACATCTTGTCATCACAGTGAGATTTGAAATAGCAAAGACAGTTTCTTCCAGTCTTAATGCTAAGCTAAATTAAGCTAATTGGGTCCCAATTTCAGCTCTGAGCTTGACACCCAGACTGAACACAAACTCTTGAAATTTGTCTGCAAACAATCGCCGTGTCTCTCTTGTAATGTTTGTCCTCAGCTCTATTTATTTGCTCAGCCTAAAGTGAATTATGCGAGATTGATTGTCCCAAACAAAGGCTCTGATTGGTCGACAAGTCAGGAACACAGCCTCTAATTAATCTGCATATCGGATGGCTAGTGAATACAACAAGGAAATAAACGTGGTAGACGAACGGTTCCAGATCTACAATTGTGGATTTCCACATTGTATCGTGTTTGTTCAAACTGTACACCAGACATTTAACGACTTCTTGGCGAACAACAGCTGGATGCAGTGACTTCCTAACATCTTGTCTAACATCTAGCACAGTGAGATTTGAAGTGGCAAAGACAGTTTCTTCCAGTCTTTATGCTAAACTAAGCTAAATTAAGCTAATTGGGTCCCAATTTCAACTCTGAGCTTGACACACAGACTGAATCGCCGTGTCAGTCTTGTAATGTTTGTCCTCGGCTCTATTTATTTGCTCAGCCTAAAGTGAATTATGCGAGCGTGATTGTCCCTGGCATCAGAGCTGCCACACAGTCAGAAACAAAGGCTCTGATTGGTCGACAAGTCGGGAACACAGCTGATTAATCTGCATATCGGACGGGTAGTGAATACAACAAGGAAATAAACGTGGTAGACGAACGGTTCCAGATTTACAATTGTGGATTTCCAAAAATGAAAATGAAGCGCAGCTGCTCAAATTGTCAAGAAAAGGTGTTTTAGAAGAACATTGCATTTGTCTAAAACAACCGTTTGTCTTTCTTTTCTCGTAGAAAATCGACGCGCAGGCGATCGAGGAGTTCTACGGTCTGACGTCGGACATTTCCAAGAACTCTGAGTCGGGATACATCCTGTTCTACCAGTCCAGAGACTGAACCGGCCAGCGGTCAATCCCCAACAGACTGTCACTCAACAGAGGGGGGAGGCACTCATGGCTGCCACCGACTCCGCCCAGTACGCTCACATAAGTATCCAGGCTTTATTCCCTGTAGGCGGAGCTTTGCACTGGAGCGCCACTCGGATCGGTTGAGACGTGTTCAGGTCGCATGCCAGCCTCCTGGATTTACGACCGTTCAAATGGTCTGAGCCCACACTGCAAAAAAAAAAAAAAGAAAATAAAAGAAAAAGCACCTTAACAAAACAAAAAGGCGGCTGAATCCGTAACACTCTCTGCTTTGCACTGGGGCATCAGCGACGCCAATCCAAGAGGCTGACATCGCCGTGTGCACAGCGGTCCATTTTCGGAGGTAAACGCAGTTTGAGACGACGCAGAGAAATGACACACTTAAGCAACTTCTGATTGTAACCCTCCATCGGTGTCATCGCGGTCCTCTTTAAAGTTTATCGTGTGCATATTAAAACCGTGCTAAATTAGCCTTTATGCTAACACACTGGTACCAAACGTTCAACCCCCAGAAAACTACCCCCAAAAAATAATCATTCCTCTCACAAACAAAACCACAGACGCAACCTTTAAGGACTGAAGAGCGCGATGACGCAGTTGCTATGTTTGCAGTGTTTGTATCATTAAGTGGTGCTAATGCTAATAGCAACTAGGCTAGTGTTAAAAGGGCCAGGCGTGGGATTAAAAAGCAGCCACCAAGAGAGATTGTTGATGAATCTGATAAGAAGGGCTCATTATTTTAATTTTTTACGTGAGAAACATTTCAAAGAATTTATTGTATTTATGTTAAAGCTGCCATGTTTAAGAATTTCAGTTAAAAACGTAAAAAAATCACAGAAATTATCATCAGAATGGGAAGAAAGAGCAGTTTTGACCAGAGATATCTACTGTTAGCATGCTAACTAGCTAACCCCGGCCCAAAGCTTCTTTGCTAACACTTCCTCACTGCTCCAAACTCCCATTCTTGACTGCTAGCTACATTGCTAACTGAGCTAACAAGTTAATTGCCGCTACAGTTAGCAGCAGTTAGCGGTTACTCTAGTGATATCCTGTGAGTATGAATTTCGAAAGATGGCCAATTCTTACATACAGCACCTTTTTAAATATGTAAATAAATGTAATGACTAGGAAACAATTGAAGTCTAAAAATATTAGCATTAAAGCACGTTCTGTTTTATTAAATGACATCGACAGAAGGCCTCGTTTTCTGTCCAGATGTGCTCGTTTTCAGCAAAAAAACTGGTAAAAACCAAAAAAACAATGAGCCTTACAGATCATTCACAAAGCTAGCCGGCTACGCAGCGAGTAAAAGTTTTGAGGTTGCTGGTGTGTCGTGCCATTACAGGTCACGCTCGGCGCCACAGCGAGGGCAGCCGGGCGATTTAAACAACATAAGCTAACTTCTTTCAAGCAGACTTTTTCATGGTTTTGACAGCAAGCACAGACTCCTTTGCGGTTTTTTGCTTTCAAAGGTTTTGTGTTGTTTTGACTTTTTTAAAAAATGCCAGATTATGCACATTTGTACCATTTTTAAAGGGACACGTGTTGAGAAAAGTACCTTTTCTTTTCCTTGAAGTCAGTTCTGACATGCAGACAGTCACACTACGTACGTACAGGTTGAATGTTTGTGTTCGGTATCCTCTTTGTTCCTTTTATCGAAGCTTTATTTCTGAACGGCGAGCTGAAACCTTCTGTACTTCGCCGCAGCTGGTTAATAACAGCCACCAATCACAAAAATTTGACTCCGGCTTAAGTGTTTCTCCTGCAGCTGCAGCTCTGGCAGGCGGTCAGAGCTTTTTACATAACATGTTTTTCACTCCAGAATCTTCGAACTGGAGCCCTCGGTACCGCTGAGTGATGCTAACGGTCTGCTGATGTGGAGCGCGTCCGCCGTCGGTCGACGACACGGTTTATTTAATGCAGTAAGACTGTCTCCGATGTGTTTGTCCGAGCAGTTTAAGATGGATTCCTCGCCTCTGAATCTTTTAAAATCCAATTTGACGCAACAGCAAAGACATTTTAAGCTTCTCCGATGTGAGGCGACTCTCCTCTCTCTTTATTGTAAATTCAAACCCTTTCAGATAATTTGGGCCAATTTCAAATATGAAACAACCAATGAATTCAATCTTGAATCTAGTTGCGGGCTGCAACTAGCAACTGCTTTTCATAATAGTGTTTTTTAAAATTATAAACCCATTTAAACGCTCAGAAAACAGAGAAAAACATCACATCCTCACATTTGAGAAGCTAGAGTCAGTAAATTTTTGTCATTTTTGCTCCAGAACGAACTTTAACATTTATCTGATGATCAAAATATTGTTTCCGTCGATCTACTGATCAGTTAATCAACTAATCTTTTCGGCTATAATCTCTAGATGATTGTGAGGAAGAGTCCTCCGATTCTTCACCTTAAAGATAAAGCAAACTGTGGTTTTTATGAGTGTAATTAATGCTTTCAAAATGGGTTTTAACTGAGGAACAGGATCCATTTTACCGCCTGTACTCGTCTCTTTAACTCGAGCCTGCCGACGGGCGACGACCTCCTTTTTCACCTCCGTTGTTTTCGTTAAAACGCACAAACAAACCAAATATAGGTTGTTGTTTTTTTTTTGTTGTTGAGTATGTTTTTCACTGCCAAGCTCGTGAGGCTCCACCCGTCTGGGCTGTCCAAGCGTAACAAGCAAGCTCACCCCTCATCCCTGTTTGTATCGGAGCTGCGGCAGATGGAAAGCGAATGGAAACATGCTGTCTGCAGCCTGTAAGGTGTTTATATTCTACAGTAGTTGAGTGGCCTGGGCAGCGGGTCAAGTATTATCTGAATGTTAAAATGTACAGTAAAATAAAAAATAGGGCTGCTGCTTGACCTGTAAAACACCAAGTGGAGTCGGGCTCGTCTCAGTGATCTGAAGTTGTTCTCTCTCCTGCTACGACAAGAAAAGAGCTTTTAACAAACGAAATGATAAAAATTGTTAATTTCCTTTCAAGTCTTTTATTTGATACCCAAGCGCAAAAAGTAGTGGAGGTCAGGGTAATGTGTAGTTTGGATATCCTAGGTTTGCCTGTTTGTGGGTGCCAGGAGGTGGTTCTACTGAACTGATTTCAAAAGTTTTCGTCCTATTACATCATTTAGACCCAATTTAGAAGCCTTTCTGTACCCTATTAAGTCATTAAGAACCAATTTAGAACCCTTGCTGTACCCTATTAGTCATTTAGACCCAATTTAGAACCCTTTCTGTACCCTATAAGTCATTTAGACCCAATTTAGAACCCTTTTCGTACCCTATTAATCATTAAGACCCAATGTAGAACCCTTTCTGTACCCTATTAGTCAATTAGACCCAATTTAGAACCCTTTTTGTACCCTATTAAGTCATTTAGACCCAATTTAGAACCCTTTTCTTACCCTATTAGTCATTACAACCCAATTTAGAAGCCTTTTCGTACCATATTAGTCATTTAGACCCAATTTAGAAGCCTTTCTGTACCCTATTAAATCATTTAGACCCAATTTAGAACCCTTTTCGTTCCCTATTAGTCATTAAGATCCAATTTAGAACCCTTTCTGTACCCTATACGTCATTTAGACCCAATTTAGAACCCTTTTCATACCCTATTAAGTCATTTAGACCCAATTTAGAAGCCTTTTCGTACCATATTAGTCATTACAACCCAATTTAGAAGCCTTTTCGTACCATATTAGTCATTTAGACCCAATTTAGAACCCTTGCTGTACTCTATTACATCATTTAGACCCAATTTAGAAGCCTTTCTGTACTCTATTAGATCATTTAGACCCAATTTAGAACCATTCTTGTACCCTATTAATCATTTAGACCCAATGTAGAACCCTTTCTGTACCCTTTTAGTCAATTAGACCCAATGTAGAACCCTTTCTGTACCCTATTAAGTCATTTTGACCCAATTTAGAACCCTTTTCTTACCCTATTAGTCATTACAACCCAATTTAGAAGCCTTTTCGTACCATATTAGTCAATTAGACCCAATTTAGAACCCTTTCTGTACCCTATTAAGTCATTTAGACCCAATTAAGAACCCTTTTCATACCCTGTTAATCATTAAGACCCAATTTAGAACCCTTTTCGTACCCTATTAATCATCAAGACTCAGTTTAGACCCCTTTTCATTAGTCATGTAAACCCAATAAGAACCCTTTTTCATTCTTGTTAATCATTTAAATCCCAAATAAATACAAAATGGGGCCAATGTTTAGCAATACTGGAATTACCCTTTAAAAGAAGACCATGATTCAAACTGACTGTAATGGATGAAACCTTTGTTGTTGGATCGGGCGTGTGCTGTGTTTCAAAAACCCTGCCAGCGAACTGAGCAATATCCAAACTCATGATGTCCTGCTTTTTGACAGCGCAGTTAAAAGCTCATCTCACTTAAAGTTTTCAATGACGAAGGGAAAGGGAGCAACTTCAGGTGATGACGTGTCCCGAACACTTCTCTTCATTCACTGGGTTGAGACTTGAAGTCAACACTATTTTTTCCTTTTCCCGTCTGTGCTGCTCTTAAACTCCACTAATCTACATAAAAGGAAGGAATTGTTCTGCATAGTTGAATCTGTTTTTTTAGGGGTCGATCCACTTCCATCGAGTTTTTCAAAGTCTGAAAAAGTAGTTCAATGGTTGCAAATGACTTGAATCGCAGGTTTATACCCAGACGACAACAGGAACTGTGGACTCCTCTCGTACGCACCGAAGGATGTGTTCACATTTAAAGCTTTTTAAAGTATTAACGGAACAAAAGCGCATTATTCGGGGGATTGAAAGTCCACAGATTCAGTTGGGAGCTGGTTATGATTCTGTCTCGATTAAATGCAGTTTCATGTAAATGTCAAGACTGGTTGTCAAAGTGTTGGAAACCCACGTTGAAACAGGCTCTTTTTTTATTTAAATCTATTAATATTATAATGAATGTTTATGTTATCTTTTTTTTTTCTTAGATGTTTCACTTGTTTTTTGATATATTTCACTAATTCTGCTCGTCTGCCGCTCTTGCGTCGGCAGCTTCGGATATGTTGAAGATTATTTTGTTTGGTTTTAATTTGGGAGTATGTGACGAGAGATGTTGATGTGTACATAAATACAGATGTTATTATTGGAATATAAATACGTGCTTGCTTGAAATAATCAGCAGATCTAGATTAAAAAGAAGAAAAAAACAGTTAGCGGATGTTATATCTCTAAATACTTTTATTCTGATAGCGGATCAAAACGCCTGGTGTTTAAAAAAATAAAAGCCCAACTGATCTGGAGAACCAGGCAGCCTAAAAACCAAACGGCCCCAAAGATAATCACACTGTGATGCACCAACATCTGTCTGATTTCATGAAGATACACTTGAAGGAAAAACTGCTGTGCAGAAAGTAACCGACCAGAAACTGTTCTGTGTGTCGCCGCGTTAAAGGAAAAATCCACTTTGAAAAAAAACAACCACAGGTGAGTTTCTCTTAGCTGGTTTTATAATTTAGGGTTCTTGTGAGTAACTGATCAGATGGAGACGACAAAGGTCACGACTCGAGACATTTACAGTGGCGTTTTTGTTGAAGAGTACGAAAAGATTTGTTTAATTTCGGGTTAAAAAAATATCTAGGTTGTAAAAGTTGGAAACTCTTTAACTTGGAGACTTTCTTTAAGTTTTAAAACTCTGGCTCCTTGAAAAATAATCAGTATTGATAGCTTTCGGGTTTTCTAAAGACATTCTTGGTCACGCTAAATAACTTATTTTGCTTTCTTACGTCATACAAAAAAAGCTTTAAGGGAATATTTTAAAAGGGGCACTAAGTAGTTTTGGAGAAGAAATTCAAAATCAGATTTTTACAAACTCATCAGTGAATAAACAAGCTGTTCTCAGACGAACATAAGGTCCAGAGAACACGGTTTGAAGCTAGAATTCAGTTTATTCAGTCATGAAAACAGTTTGTTTGGTTTAAGATCTTTCTCTTCTGATTAAAATGTCTTCCCCACAACTACACAGTGCACCTTTAAACAGATAATTACAAAACTATGAAATGAAAGCAACTAAAATTAAACCTTAACTGCACAGGTTTCCTTCTAAACATGCATATTTTATCCCACATTGTCCGACTAGCCTTATTAGCTAACGAGTAAATTATCAGTATGTTAATATTCTTAAAAGCAGCACGTTCAGGCCTCTGCGGAGGTTTTTACGAAGGTATCATGGGAAGCTCGATGAGTCTCTTTAAATAACACAAACTGACGTCTTTGGGTGGATTTTTCCTCTAACAGTATTAGTTCTGACCTCCCAAATGTCCCTCCAGGGCTTCGGTTGGTCCACGTCACTCCCTCTCTCTCCTTCTCAGACTCACCAAGAATGTAAATGTTTTGAACCCAGTGTGTGCCGGGCGAACGCCGACTGAATGTCTCATTAACACTCCCGACGATATTGTACGTTTGCAACCGGTGTGAGAAAAGTGACGGCGGCCCTCGGAAACAACCGGAGAAACATCCAGCGTCTGTGATTTGTGAATGTGTGACTCCGAATTTCATTATTTTGAGAAAGAACTTAAAGTTTTTTTTATGATCAGACGAACAGAAAGACCTCGTCTGGATTCATATTCGCATGACTCAAGGTGGCGGAGTCTTTTTCTGAAAGGTCTGCCCTCGTTCTGGCAGCCGTCTCAGACAGAACCGGAGACGTTTAATTGGCCCTGAATCTGCACGGAGTCTGAGGCTTCTGGGTCGGAGCTGCGAGCAGATCTGAAAGGACACAAAAGAAACCTGGATGTTTCTCCTCGGGGTTGTTTGGCGGGGGCTGCTGCCGCCGCCGCACACGCTGCTGTCTGAAGTTCATTCTGAATACATGTAGATGCAGTGAAGTTTGGTAAATGACGGCTGGTTCTGACGGTGTCCAAACTGTTTGAAATAAAAGACACAAACTGGTTTTTGAAGATGGAATAATCCACTACGGCTCCTGTGATTCATTTGTGCAAGTGTTCAAATTGTTCTGTTGCAGGAATTTAATTAAAATCTTCAAATGGTTTTGATTTTAAGTGAATAATGAGATGAAATAATTATGTTTAAACAGACGTTCAGATGATGTCATCTCAGTTAAAGCTGCGTTAAATCACCAAACTGTGGACTGAAACTTAAAAATAAATAAATAAATGAATTAAATGCACCAAAAATAATATTGAAAAACAATTTTAGGCATCAATTGATTTATAAAATGTGACATAAATTGATATTTCTCAGTTAATTTGCCTCTTTATTTATTTACTTTTGTATTAATTTAACTTTTGATTTACTTTTTTTTTTTTTATTTTATTCACCAAAATATTAATTTTAAATATATTTAGTTACATTTTTATTTCTGTTATTTTGCCTTTAAATTTCTCGCCAACTTATTTCCACAAACCTAAATACAGAAATAAAAATGTAAATACATTAAAAAAATTAATGATAAACAAAAGTTTATATAAATTTTATATACTTCTTATTACTTTTATATTAATTAAAATATTTCTCTACTTTCCCATTTAATTTTAATTAATTTAATTTTTTTTTTTTTTTACATTTTCATTACCGTTTTATTTTTTCATTCAATTTCCTCTCTGTTGATTTACACAAATTTATTTAACTCATTTTATTTTTATTTTCTTTGAGTGTCTGCCTCATTATGTGAATGATCGTGCAGTAGAGTAAGAAAGAAATGTTTAAAAAGAAATATAAATATGTTTGAGGAAATAAATAGGGGGGAAATACAAAGGCAAAATAATACAGAAATAAAAAGGTAAATCGATTAAATAAATGAACAAATGAATAAATAAAAGAATAGAAGAATTAATACAAAGTGAAATAAACACAAAAGCAAATTAATTGAAGGCACTTTTTATAAATTAATTAATTCTTGGTGCTTTTAATGACATTATTATTTAATATCGGTTTTGTTTTTTGTCTTCCATACAGACGAGCGGCAGTAATTTTATCAGATCGATCAGAGTCTATATTTTATGTTGTAACATATTTTAATTCACACTGGGTGATATAAAATACTAAAAAATAATAATAATTTTAGTGATCTTTTGTGGGAAACATTTGGGAAAATATAAGAATTAACTCAACAAACCTTGGTCATTTTTTAGACATTTTAGTGCAGAAATCTTACCTGTTACATCTTTAACTTACCAATGAAGAGTACTGGCTCTGATGCAGATCCCAGTCTTGAGATTCGTACGTCTCCTGCTGAAGATAAGCAAAGTTAAATATATTTAAAATGTCACATTACAGCCTGAAACCACAAGTTTGATTCTGTAGCTTTTACTTACTAGATCTTTTGACTCTTTATCATCTGGACCTTTGCAGCTCCGTCTGACTCAGACAGGGAGGACGAGCGGCGGCTGTAAAACTTTAGAGAAAGCTGCAGAATCTAAATATTGAGATCATCTTCCGCCGGAGGGTTTCTGGTCTTCTGACTCACCTTCTAACTTTTCCGGTCGTCGCTGCACCGCCAGAACCTCGACTGACTCCCCTCTTTAAAACATTCCCTCAGTGGTGACAGTGTAACAAAGAAGAAACACCGACTCAGAGGCTGTTTGACATTTAATTCTCTGCAGGTTGGTTGGTACATTCTCTGGTTTAGGGTCTGAACACACCTTGATGGGTTTTTACAATTATATATATATATAAAAAAACATGTCACTGACAAAAACAAGACAGATTTCTCTACGAGGAATCCAGAACAACACATCCACCGGCCGAGCTGAAGGACGGACTCTGTACAACAATGGAAATGTGGAGCTCTAACAAAACATCTGCACAGTTTTCTATTTTCTATGACCTTACATGAGTCTGTAGACGGGAGGAAAAAGCAGTTAGAGGTGTTAAAAGGTGGAGCTGACGTGGTGGATGTCGCCCTCTTGTGGTTAAAAGAAGGTAGTAATGTGTGTCTGTCTCCTCGTCGATGTATAAAATCTGCAGGTTAGTTAACTCATCCTTTAAGTTTTGACCCATTTTGGGAGGAGAAGCAGGTCCAGCCTGATCGTTCATGAGGATCCAGCCCTCTTGAATTGGACCACAGCTATCGTTCCCGACTGAGATGCTAAAAGATGCTACTTGAAAACATAAAGATGTTCTTCCCTGTGAGCGTTCAGCTGGTGATTTGCAGGACAAAAGACGTCAACGGTTAAGATCAGGCTGATCAGTGTCCTGCTTTTACTTTGTCAAGACATTCTGTAAACTCGGTTTTTTAAGGGTGTTGTATCGATAAAGTTGTGTTTGAACAGTTTTTATACTTTCAACCAGGACTGGAGTCAAGATCACATCAGTCAAGAGTGAGACAAGTCCAAGTCTGAGCAGTTTTGAGAGTCCAAATGTGTCTTTTGTCTTTGTCAAAACATCTAAGAGGCGTCTCTTGAGAAGCCAGAATCAAAGTTTTTGTCATTAAAGTTCACTGTTGACTTTACAGCATTAAAAATTAAAGTTTCCAGGTCGTTTTAAGACGGCTTCTTGTCCAAATCACCAAATGAATACTCACCGAGTTGCACACAGGAGTCTTAATTTCTACTTTCTGGCTAATATTTCCATTGCGGAGGTGTCTTCAAGTGTTTTGAATCGTTCTGTTGGATGTCTGATAGTTGGAATTATAGTTCAGGATTAAAGAGAATGTAGCTTATTGTAGGTTACATTAAAACAACAGAAAACCAAAGGGAGTCTGGTAGATAGAGGATCCATGCAGCTACAGGTAATTATAGTACAGGCAGAGTGTTGTTCATGTGTAAAATCATGATTATAGTATTTACATCAGTCGTTACTGCGTCCACTTCAACATAATCTCTTTTCATCTTCTTCATTTCACGTCTTCATCAAAGTCTTTTTCCAACATGAATCCAAAATGTCTTTTTAAAAAAACAGTTTTTTGTGTTTTTCTTCTCCAATTGTTGCTTTTTTTTCTTCTTCATGGTTTTGAGTTCACAGGCGTGATGCGTTCCAGAGGTGCCAGAAAAGTGGGAAATTCCAACTTCCAACTCAAAAATCTTGCAACAGGATGCGCCTCAGGGTTGAAAGTTCACGTTGGTAATTTAGGAATCATCTGAACTCTTGACTTCTGAATTTTTTAAAGGTTGTCCCTGTAAATGTAACATGTCCTTTGACCTCTGACCTCACACTCCTTCCCTTCATCTCTCCTCTTCGCACCGTTGATCATACCATCGTCTCTGAGCTCGACCCTTTCCCGGTGAAGAAGTCCCAGAAGTTGGCGGCCGGTGACGGTTTGCTCTCCTCCTGCGGCGTCTGCCTCACCCAGATGCTGCTCTCGGTCGACCCGGTCAGACTGGAGCAGCTGCCGCTGGCGCTGCCTCCGCCTCCGCCCAGGGAGAAGCTCAGCGCCGAGCTCAGCGTGCCCCGGCGCTCCTGGGAGTCCTGGGAGTCCTGACTGTGGAGCCTGGAGAAGGCGGAGGGCTGGGCCAGGCTGAGCAGGTTGTGGTGGGAGTGGAACTGACGCATGTGGCGGATGGATTTACCTGGAGGGGTGTCACCTGAAGAGGAAAAGTTCAAATCCACATTTTAATCTTTTTGTTTCTCCTTCTTTTTCTCTTTTTGTGTGCAGCATAAAGCTTTAAGACAGAGAAAAGATTGTTTTATCTCTTGATTTATTATTTTTAAGAAGTAGAAAATCCTTTAAAGACTTTCTAAAAACTGGAAAAAACTTTTAAAAAGTGAAGATGTAATTGTTAAAAGCAGCACTTAATGTTCATTTCTTCATGCACTTTCTGTCTTTGACCGCTAGGTGGTGCTGTTGCCACGTTTAACATCTCAGCACACTCCTGTTAGAAAACATGATGAGAGGAAGGAAGGAAGGAAAACACTCAAACCATGTGATGTGATGTGACACCGGTAAATTCGTACCGTATCTCACGTCCTGTCTCTTCCTGTTCTGGTTCAGTTTGAGCACGTTGAGGAACACCTCGCTGGTCAGGCTGCCCTCGCCTCCGCTGCCGTCCGGAGGGAACAGCGGCGACGGCGGCTCCAGAGGGGACAAACTCCCGCTGGAGGCTCCCACAGAGTCCAGAGACACTCCCGTATCCCGTCGACCCCCCGACTCGCTGCTGCTCTCCACCGTCAGATGACTGCCGCTGTGGAGAAGACGAACACAGATATCACAGTGATCCAGTCGGTGGTACTGTTCGGGCTTTTTTTCACAGACTGGTCGTCGTGGTTACCTGAGTTTCCTTCGCAGCAGGTAGTCGATGATGTCGGGGTCGGTCTGGATCAGACTCATCAGGACCTCCTGCTGCAGCTCTGCAGACACCTGGAGGGTCACAAGTGAAGAGTTATATGAGCTCAACTCCATGTATTCTGTATTTTGGACACATATTGACATTTGAACATGTGACCGTACCGTGAAGAGCCTCTTGTAGTTCTGCACGAGCACCAGCGTGACACTGATGATGGCCGTGCTGTCCTCGATGCCCATAGCGTAGATGTGAGGACTCGAGTCTGATCCTCGTTCCCCCTGCAGCAGGTTGGGCCCAAAGATCACCGCCAGGTTGGCCGCCGTCATCTTGTTCCCGGGAATCTGGATGATGGAAGAGGAGGAAGTGATGAAGAAAGAAAATGCATGAATTGACCGTTTCAAGATGTTGTAGAAGAGAAATTTAAGTCACAACATATTTTAAAATGTAATTTTTCTGTATTTTCTTTCATCTTTCCTATATTTTTGTGAAATACTGGGGAATTTTTCCACATTAAGATCCTAAAAAAAACTGTTGAAAAGATTGTTCTGTATCAGAAGTTCCCCTTGTTTTAAACTACAGATAACAAACTGTGTAAACTTCATATAGCTGACCATTTATAGAAACATTTTTTGGTATTTTTTAACTGCTTATTGTGACCTTGACCTGCTGAAAACAAAACAGAATCCTTGTGCATGTTTCCTCACAATTCCTTGTATTCTAGTTTTAAATTTCCAGATAATTTCCTGTTGCTTTGTGTCGTTCTTTGACTGGTCGAGCTATCAATCAAACTGGCTTTGTTTGGGCCGAGCAGCTGGGAACAGATTAAATAAAGAACGTTAGAAATTGGTGCAGCAGAAGCAAAGACGCGCTGGTGTTTATCACCCAATATGGGTAGAAATCTTGAAAGATGCTGGATCCTACAATTCCCATAATGCAACTCACTAGTATACCTTTTGGGGGCGGCTAAATAACCACATATTTCAAACTTAAAGTCCAAGATACTCCAGTTATTGATACCCTGTAGTGTGAGGAAGGAAGGAAGGAATGAAGGAAGGAGGGAGGGAAGAAAGAAAGAAAGAAAGAAGGCAGGTAGGAAAGAATGAAGGAGAGAAGAAAGAAAGAAGGAAGGAATGAAGGAAGGAAGGAAGGAAGGAAGGAAGAAGGGAGGGAGGGTTAGAGAAAGAAAGAAAGAAAGGATGGAAGGAGGACACATAAGTATTGATACTCCACCTCCTCGTCGTTGGTCCCCACGCTGTCCTGGGCGAAGCTCTGCACGGTGTGTAACAGGCTGAGCAGCCTCAGCAGGGTGTCACAGTTACAGGGAGGCAGCAGGTAGAGGAGGTGCTGCAGGTACTGGAGCTGGTCTGCTCCCCTCAGCACTGCAGGAGGAGTAGGGAGGAGTCAGTGCAGGTACAGGTGATGCTGATGTTCAGACACCGTGTGTGTGTGTGTGTGCGTGCTTACGGTTGGCGTGCAGGAAGGCGGGGTACAGCTCTCGGGGCAGCAGAGGATCAGGCATGTCTCTGAGGAACTCTTTGAGCAGAGCCGCCACATCGTGGACGCTGTGCTCCTCGTCCAGCTGGACGTCCACGCCCATGTCGAAGTCCTCCCTTAGCTGAGGAGCACACACACACACACACACACACACACACACACAGAAACACAGCAAGAGGTCAATAAGGGGTCTCTTTACCCTGATGGACCCGATTGCTCCAAAACAGGACATCACACATCATCAGCTCTTCACTTGAAGATTATTTTTATATTTTCCAGTGAAAACATGTCCCCAATGTGTTGATCTGGATTTTTTCCCGACAAACTGAAGGATGAAGTTTTTTTTTACTGAAGTCAGGTTTTGATCACAGGATGTTTACAAGCAGTATTTTCACAGTGTATTACGAGTACTTTTACTGAAGTAAAGAGTCTGAATACTTCTTCCAGACCAACAATATTTCATTCAGCCGTATAGTCGATGTGGGCGAATGTGAGGTGTCCTCACCTGTCTCACTCTCTTCTTAGAGCTGCCAACTCGGAAAATTCCCACAGTCTGAAGACCTGAGGACACAAAATGGAACAAAAACAATCTTTAATACACTTTAATATATCCACATTCACAACTACACTTCAGTCTAGACATTCTTATGAAAGAGGATCCAGGCCAAAAGAAAAAAGTTCTGACTTTTTTTTAATATATATTTATATATATATATATTTATATATATATATATATATATATATATATATATATATATATATATATATATATATATATATATATATATACATACATACATACACACACATTTTTCCTCAGAATTAAAGAAAAAAAGTCAGAATTGTAACTTTTCTCCTCAGAATGACAATGACAAACAAAAACTCACAATAGTGATAAAAAAAATGTTTTGACTTTTTGTCTCAGAATTAAAGACAATAAAAGACAGAATTGCGACTTTTTTCAAAATATTCTGACTTTTTTCTCAGAACTAAAGAAAAAATGCAAAATTGTGGTTTCTTTAAAAAAGTTTTTTTCTCAGAATGAAAGACAAAAAAAATCAGAACTGTGACTTTTTAAAAAAATTTCTGACTTTTTTCTCACAATTCTAATTTTGTAGTCTGTCTTTAATTCTGAGGAAAAAAAAGTCACTTTTTAAAAAAAAAGTCAAATTTTTTTGTCATTTTGTTTTGAAAAAAGTAACTTTTAAAAAAAAGTCACAATTTTTCTTAAACTTTAGTCCCAATTCTGAATTTTTTTTTCAAAATCCCCTGACTTTTTCTCAGAAATAAAGAAAAAAAAATTGTGTACTTTTTCTCAGAATGAAAGACAAAAAAAACCTTATAATTGTTTGTTTTTAGTTCGATTTTTTTGTAAGGATTGTCACTTTTTACCCCAAAAATATCATAAGTAAATAATTTCAACTCAGAATTGTGACTTTTTTCCATTCTGTTTTTTTTGTCATTCTGAGAAAAGTAAAAGTAAAAAAATAAAATATCAATTAACTTTTTTTTCTGAAGTTAAGATTTTTTCCGAAGTTAAGATTTTTTCCGAAGTTAAGATTTTTTCCATGTCTTTATTCTAAGAGAAAAAGTCCCGTTTGTTAAATAGTGGCCATAGTCCTTTTCTATAACTTCTAAATTTGTGGCTTGGGGTTTATAGTTTATTTCATTTCCGTTTACTCACCGTGGTTCTCGATGTGGCTGCAGCACCTCTCCAGCACCCGGGGCACCTGTCTGTAGATGGGGTTGAGGCTGAGCTTGGTCTGGGTCCTCCCCTCCGACGAGCCGCCCGCCACCTTCTTCAGCTCCAGCTCGGCCGGGTGGGAGAGCTGCAGCGCCTCCAGCAGGCGAGACTGACTATCCACGAGGTCGGAGATGGAGTCCACGGACAGACCGCCCTGCAGAGAAAAGAGTTACTACTCACTTTTCAAACTAAGAGTTTACTTTAAAACACATATAGTCAGCTTATAAATAGAGTGTGTTAAAGATTAAATGAGAGACTGAACAGAGAAGGAAAACTGAGACGAGCACTGACAGGAGAAAATGGAAAGAACGTTTTTAAGATGGATGTCAGGAGACAAGGCCAGAAGAGCTGAGGAGTCAATTGGTATCACTCAATCTGACGTCGCTGTCAAATAAAAATCTGAGCAGCTGAATACCACAGGAATATAAATCACTCGTCTATGAGCTGCAGCTGGTTTCTGGAGGAACATAAAGTGCATGAATTTCCAGCAGCACTTCAGTCCAGAAACCACGAGAGTTCAGAAATTATATTCACTCGATCTGTGATGTGTTGTCCACGGTTGTCTCTTTCTAATAGAGAAATCAGTATATTTTCTGCAAACACACTCAACATTTTTGTCACTTTTCCAGAGTGGATGCAGGACAAACTTCACAGAGAAGCTGCTGAGAACTAATCTGCAGTGCTGAGACAGTTTAGGTAACCTTAACGACCTCCATCAATCTCCTCTCCGATCCGAGTGGAGGAGGTCCGGCCCGCTTCGGGGCTCTGATCTGAGTGTACGGAGTCACTGCTGTAATCATTCAAAATGTCCAAGTGTTCTTCTTCTCCTCCACGATTCATCTTGTTCCAGCCATTAATTTCAACCTTTACTCCCACTGTGTATCTATCCGTCACTGCCCGGGACACGACGCAGCGACAACGCCACCGCAGAGCTGCAGCGTCATCCGTCAGACTGCAGCCGAGTGTGTGTGTGTGTGTGTGTGTGTGTGTGTGTGTGTGTTGTCAGATATGTAAACACTGAGCTGCTACAGTCCAGACGGTTGTAAGACGATGAGTCAGACTCCCATCTAGATTGAGACGGATGGAAAAACTACTCTTTACTTTACTCTTTTAGCCAATGAACCACTTCTAACCACAGTTAACTGTCACTGTTGGGAAATATCTGTCAGTGTGATGAATCATATAAACATAAATCTTCATTTAAACAGAAACTGTACTTTTTTTTTTACTTTTTGTCTCATGGTTTCTACTTTTTAACTCATAATTTCAACTTTTAATTAAAAGATTTAGAATTTCTGTCCCATGATTTTTGGTTTTGTCACTCATAGCTTTTTATCTGTTATTATTGACTTTTAAGTGAAAATGTTATGTGAAAATTTTTACATGTAGTTCAAATTTCCTCCTTTCTAAGTTATTTTTTTTCTTTTGAATTCATTTTTTTAATCGCATAATTTTGACTTTTTTACATTATTCGCTCATGACTTTTTAACTCATTCTTTCAACTTTAACTTAAAAATTTAGAATTCTTGTTGCATAATTTTTTTCACTCATAGCTTTTTATCTTAGAATTTAAATTTTTTAATTGAAAAAATTGTGTTTCATAATTTTGACTTTTTTTCTCAAAAATATTATTTCACACTCATGACCTTTTATCTCAAAATTTCAACTATTAACTAAAAGATTTTCAATTCTTGTCCGTTGATTTTTGTTTTGTCACTCATAGCTCTTCATCTGATATTATCATCTTTTAAGTGAAAATTTTACTTTTTATGTTAAAATTTCAACTTCTAAGTGAAGTTTTTCTTTCAAAATTTTTACTTTTTATAATTTTTTTTTTAAATTTTAAATGATTTTTTTTTAATCACATAATTTTTCACTCATGACTTTTTATCTTGAATTCTGGACTTTTATACATCAACACTTTTTAACTCATAAATGTAACTTTATCTAAATTTTGCTCAATTTTGACTTTTTTCTCCCAAAAGATATTTTTCACTCATGACTTAACTCATACTTTCAACTTTTAAAAAGATTTAGAATTCTTGTAGCATAATTTTTGTTTTTTCACTCATAGCTCTTCATCTGACATTATCGTGAACATTTTACTTTTTATGTTAAGATTTCGACTTCTAAGTGAAGTTTTTTCTTTCAAAACTTTTACTTTTTACCTTTAATTTTTGGACTTTTAAATGAAATATTTTTTTCACATAATCTTGACTTTGTTCTGAAACTTTTTATTTTTCACTCATGACTTTTTAGCTCAAATTTTCTAATTTAAGTCAAATGTAACTTTCAACTAAAGGATTTAGAATTCTTTTCTCATAGTTTTTGTTTTTTCACTCATAGATTTTTATCTGAAAATGCTTACTTTTATTTTACTTTATCAAAATTTCGATTTTTAACTCAAAAGTTTTCATCTCCTAAAATCTCCAAAAGATTTTTTCGTCAATCCTTTTTTTCAAAATTGAGTCTTTGCCAGTGACTTTTTATATCTCAAAATTTTTACTTTTTATCCTCAAAATTTTAATATTTGTGTCAACATTTTATAACTCTTAATTTACATAAATCTAAAATAATGTATTTTTCACTCATGACTTTTTATCTGTCTTTTAACTAAAACATTTAGAACTTTCTCTCATGATGTTAAAAGACGATAATATCAGAAAAAAGATCCAAGTGAAAAACTCATTATCGTCTTTTCAGCAAATTTTTATCATCATAAAATTTAGACATTTAACTCAGAACTTTTTTCTCTTAATGACTTTTTGTCTTTATTTTGGACATTTTATCTAAAAATTTCTGTCTTTTTTTAAAAAAAACTACACAATTAAAAGATTAATCAATAATTAAGATAATAATTGTTTGCAGCCAGCCAATATTATTTATGTCTGTGTTGTTTGCAGTGTTTACTTCAGTCACTGCACTGATAGCTGGTTCAGGTTCGATTACTGTCCTCTGTGGCTGTGATGATACTCATTACAGGCTTAGCATAACCACCGTTTCCAGACCAGCATGGAGAGGATTACAGGGTGTGACGGTCTCAAGCACAGAGGGCTCACACACATGAAAACACACACAAACATGCACACACACAGATAACCAACACAGCATTTTTTGTACAAACAGACACGACTGTGGAAACAAACTGAAGAATTCGTTGTGAAAATGTTAACAGACGGAGATGCAGGCAGAGATTAGTGAGCTGCACTGTGGAGGATGTCAGTACAGGACACACACACTCACACACAGACTCACTATTCTCACCCCATTTGACACTAAACCTGGCATGAACACACACCTTTCCTGCCAGTTTTCACTTTACCGACCATCAGAACTTTTCTGCCCTTGACGTACAGATTCAAATCACTCACGCATGGAAGCACCCAAAAACAAATAACCTCTGACGATTGGATGTGGAATTTAGCAAAAAACAAGGAGGGAGAAATAAAATAGATAAAAAAGAAAGAAAGAAAGTTGTGTGCCTTACCCTCCTCTGTCGGCCGCTGTTATCCAGAAAAGTAGGCGACAACGGTTTGTTCTGGTTCTCAAAAATGGGCGCTGGTGCCACCGAGTTTGCAGAAGGCGAACAGGGACCTCCTCCTGTGATCGATGAGGAGCTGACCAGCGGCTTGTTCCCGTTGAAGAACTGCCTCTTCTCGGCCCTGAAGCGCAGGATGCTGGCCTCCAGGTCCAGGCAGTCTCGCCTGCTCTCCTTTAGAGCATCCTGCCGCCGCTTGTAGGCCCGGTCGTTGGCGATGACCTGGGAGAGAGGGATGCCGAACGCCTTGGGGGCCGACTCTGACAGAGAAAAGGGAACAGACAGGAGTTATTTTTAAGTTTGCATGCCAATACAGGCAGCCATTTTCAGCAGAAAAAGCTCTGATAAATGTGCTATACGCTACATGCCTAGCGTCAAACAGCTGATAGAAGAAGTTAGCGACCTAGCTGGTAAACATAGTTGAAATACTGAGCAGCTAAAGATCCAAATATTTCTCTTGGGACAATGTTAAGACACAAATCCAGCAAAAAAAAACTAAAAAGGTGTCTGTTAGATGTAGATTCCTCAAACACTCGGGCACCACTTGGCGATGCCTCGGCCAGCTCAGTCATCCTCCTGGATCCACATTCCTCACTTATACTTTATATAATCTGCTTACATCAGATATTCTGTCAATGAAGTTTGTATATTCTGTTGTTGTTAATGTTCTGCTCTATACACGCCACATCTACTGCATTCCCATCCTGGGAAGTAATTGAATTCACTTGAGTTCACTGGTGTTATTGCTGGATGTCCTTCACAGCAGTTCCCAGTAAACTCTGCAGAAATCTGTACTGCATGGCAGAAAAATGTGTGCAGTATCAGTCTGGCCGAATCTGACAGTCCAGAGAGTCATTATTGCAAATAATTTGCCTGATATGGTGAAGCGGCTCTGAATGACTCAAAGAATTATTCATACTGAAGGGAAAATACACTTATTTGGTGTTATAAAAACTGTGCTCGATGCTGTCTTTTCAGACCCACATCTTGTTTCCCTTTGGGCAAATCCTGCAAATCTTGAAGTTGCACATATGTGAGGAAATGGATAATGGAAAAAACAGATGGGAAAAATGTCAGTGTTGGTATGAATGTTAAATATTGCTTAAATGTGTCTGGTGTCAGCTCTGTAGCAGAGAAATATCACATCTGTAATGGAAATACTGACTCTTTTCCCCCTCTCTCCTCTGTTGAACTAAATCTTCATGTGGACATTGAAAAGTGTATTAAAAAATAGCACTAATCAGAATGAGCTCTTCCTCTCCAATAAAAACAGTTTTGCAGATGAATTAATTTATTCTGTACACACTGATGTTGTAAATCAGTGTTTGGAGCTGAACTGGAGTGAGTCTTGTCGTATTTACAGAACACATTCCTTTCTGCTGATCCCGTCTGAACTCCTAACAGGAAGAAGATTTCACTTTCATCTCCAGGGCGAGACTCCTTTTGTTCTCAAAGCAATAACCAACACAATATACTGGTGGTGTTGGACAGTGTTGGTCAGGATTACCATTAACACTGCTGTCTTTTAGTCATTAATCTTTCTACTGTAATATTTTGTGTTTTTGGACATTTTCTGTGTGTGAATATGTTGTTTTGAAAATGGTCATTATAAAAATAAAAGACCTACTACATCATGTCTTGCTTACTTCTGCTTCAACCTATGAAGCTCTACCCACCCTTCTAGTGTCAGTTTTGCTTGTGAATGGCTCTCTGGTCAATTTAGCAAAATACATAGTATTTAGACTTTCAAAATAAAGCTTGGTGACAAACAGTTTGCTTATTAGGACATATAACTTTTGAGCTGTTCAGCATGAAATGGTCATGGCTTGTTGTTTTTTTTAGCCATTTTTCCCCCCGAGAAAAAACTTTTTTTTTCTTTGTGAAAACTATTTTGTGTAAAACCAAGTGAAAAAGAAAATCTTTTGGGACAAAAATACATTTTCATCTCTGAAACCATGAAAAAAAGAATTCCAGGAGAAAATAAATTTTAGGAGGTATATGGAGGATATATTTTTTTTCCATGTATGAAACAGAAAAATAAAGAATTCAGGAGAGAATAAAAAATGCATCTGTGAAAACAACAACAAAACAAACTTTAAAAAAATATTTTTTTCTTTCGTGAACTGAGTGAAAAAAAATTGTCATGAGAGAAAACATTTTTTTCATCTGTGAAAAAAAGTCAGATTTTTTAATTGCGAAACCAAATTTCATGAAGAGATTTTTTTCTGAGATTTTTTTTTATCATGGGTGAAGAAAATGTAATACTTTTTTTTTTATAATAAAAAAAAGTAACAAATTTTTCTGAAATAAAAACATGTAACATGTTTTTGGGTCAGTGAAAATGTGAAACCAATTTCAGGAGAATTTTCTTTCATGTGTGAAACCAAGTAAAAAAAAATGTCAGGAGAGAAAACAAAAATGTACATCTTTCAAACAGAGTGAAAAAAAATGTCATCTGTGAAAACTTGAACAGAAAGTCCCAGGAGTTTTGGATGAAACCAAGTTAAAAAAAAAAAAAATCGTCTGTGAACACCCACATACAAAAAAGACTTTTTTCTTTTGTGATAATCCAGTGAAAAAAATTGTTGGGAGAGACGCCAGGAAAAAAATGTCATCAGTAAAAAACGTGAAAAAAATTTCAGGAGATTTTTCTTTCATGTGCGAGTTTTTGTGTGAAAAAGAGTGAAAAAAAATGTTTCCATGTGCGAAACAGTAAGTGAAAAAAAATTTGTTGGGAGAGAAAATATTTTTTCATCTGTGAAAATGTGAAAAGAATTTCAGCAGAATTTCTTTTCCTGTGCGAAACCAAGCGAAAATGATTGGGAAGATTATGACTGGGAACGCTGATAACATTTAAGATTCATGTCTGATTTCATATAATGAAACCTCGTTAACTTTTGAATGCAGTGATCTCGCAGAGGCGAGAGATTAGATGTTGAAGTAGACGAGCGGTATAAGAATAGACAGTGGATGGAGGGAGCAGGTAAGAGCGGGATCAACCGGTAATCCTGTTAGAGCAGCCAGCGCCACAAACCAGACATCACACTCAGACTGATACAGGCTTAAATAAGGTGTTAACAGGCGGCAGGCAACACGAGCGACGTCGCTGTCATCACATGAGTTTAATGGTCAGCAGCTCGGCTAAAAATGCAAATCCCTCGCTCTGCTACGTCACATGACCACGGCGGTGGCGCACACACTGTGACACAGCACTGAGATCCAGTTAGAGGGTTGAATTGAGGGCATTAAGGGTAACAAAAACAAACGCAATGGTTTAGTCTAAGGCAGTGGTTCTCAGAGTCGCTGTTTTTTTTAACTAAAATTCTGCTTGGATACTTTATCAGTTGCTTCTCCCATTATTGTTCAATGAAATTCTACTGAAATTCTTTTCACATTTTCAAAGATGAAAAAAGATTTTCTCTCCCGACCAATTTTTTCCCACTCATTTTTTAAACAAGAAAAATAACTTCAGAAAAAAAAATTCACTGTTTCACACATGGAAACTTTTTTTTTTTTTACTCTTTTTCACACAAAAACTTAAAAAATTATCATCAAAACATTTTCTTTTAAAATTTGGTTTCACACATGAAAGAACAATCTCCTGAAATTATTTTCATGTTTTTACTGATGACAAAAAAAATTTTATTCAAAAAATGCCATTTCACAGATGACTTTTCTATCCTGAATTCTTTATTTTTCTGTTTCACACATGAAAAAGAAATTCAGGGAGAAAAAATCACTTGTTTCACACATAAATTTTTTGTTTTTTCTCCCATGACATTTTATTTTTTCATTTTTTTTTCATCCAAAACTCCTGGAATTTTCTGTTCAAGTTTTCACAGATGACATTTTTTTTTCACTCCGTTTCAAAGATGGTAATTTTTGTTTTCTCTCCTGATATTTTTTTCATTTGGTTTCACACATGAAAGAAAAATCTCCTGAAAATGTTTTCACGTTTTTACTGATAACGTTTTTTTTTGATTAAAAAAAAAAAATGCCGTCTCTTCTGACAATTTTTTTCACTCGATTATCACAAAAGAAAAAAGAGTGTGTGGGTGTTCACAGATGCTGCTTTTTTTTTTCCTCCACACATGGAAAAGAAATTCAGGGGAAAAAAAATCACTACAAGGCACTGGATGTTTTTTTTGTTGTTGTTTTTTGCAAAAGAAAACAACACATCATCTGCAAAGGTTCAGACACTGCTGAGCGAATCTCAAAAGTTTGTGAAATGACCACAAACTAAGAATCTATGGAAGCCCAATCCTGCCAGAAAATGTCAAACATTCAATGATCTAAAATGGCATTGGACGTTTACATTTTTTGCAAGAGAAAACAACATATCACCTGCAAAAGTTCACACACTTGCTGACTGAAAAATTTGTGAAATTACCACAAATTAAGACTCTACATAAGGCCAATCCTGCCAGAAAAATAAAAATAAAGTTATAGAAATCTACTTGTAACGTCTCACAGCAGCACCTTTATAGAAACAGCTCATTGCCTCTGAAAGAGGATCTCCTCAAACAACATTTGGAGGATGTTTGCCAGTTTGCGGTCTTGAACCCTGAATGTGCAAATTGAAGGCCAACGATCGACACATCCTGCCAACCCTGAGTATGAAATACATCCAAGAACAGCGATGTTCGAAAAAGGCCAGTGAGGCATTAGAGCTCACTCTGCATGTGTCAATCACATGCATCAAACAGGGAACACTGCGCAGCTTAATCCGGGTGGAATCCTCGCACGCCAACCCAGAATCGTGACCATACGCAGTGTAGTCTGAATGAAGACACATGGACAACTAAGAAACACACACGTGCACAGTCACACTTGGTAAGAAATGTCCCAAGCAGGTCAAGACAGCCATGGCAGACTGGCAGGATGCCACGCAAAGCCTTAAAGGTACGGGAGCGAGTCAGCTGGAAATAACTCTGAGGATGTGTGAGGAGTTTATTCAGCACTTACACAGCAACGTGGACGCATCATTCACAGTTTGAGAAACAGAGAAAGGAGGCTGTTATTGCATATTTTTCTGAGTGAAATGCAATATTCAGGAAGGAAAACGGATAAAATGTGAATTTAAAACACCAACGTCTTTGTATGTGAACAAACAGGGGATCAAAGTTGAACAATAAACTACAGGATAGGTTGAGGAATATTCCTAAAGTCCTCGTTGATTTTCCTGGCTTCATGAAAAGTTCATTTGGATAATCGGAAAATCTGACAGAAATCTGCCTGTTATGCGATACCCTGTCAGGGCAGTTGTTGCAAAAGAGCAAATTTGGGAGTGACCAAAAAAAGTTAATAGTCTCTCGTTCTACAAGCCCATTTTGAAAATGTCTGTCCCTTTATTTGAATCCGATCTGACCAGGCCTCCTCCACGTGTACCAACATCAGATCAGGCGCCAGGCCTCACAGATAAGCTCCTTGACAGGTGCCTCAATGGCCGAGTGCCAGCTAGCATTAGCTTGCAACCACAGGGACAAGCTAACAATCACTGGAAAGACTGTTGACTAGCTAAAGTGCACAACAGACAGTGAAGCTACACACAGTTGTTTACACCCACAAAACCTGTTAACTGTTAACAGTAGATAAGATCGTAGGACATAATGGGTTGTAAACATGATAAAAGTCAAGTTAACAATGATATCAAAAGCTACTTTTTATAGCAATCCAGTTACCTGGTCAGATACTTCATGTGTCATGATTATTTATTTGTCCCTACATTATAGGAGTGTAGCATTATTAGTGATGACAACAGCTCACTAGCTCTTCATCACTATCTATCAAACCCTTGTGTTGGCCTATTTTTCAAGGGTGGTTTTCTTTTCCTGATGCTTTTCAGACTAGTCCCTGGCATATCATAGAAATACTCCCTCCATAGCAGAGACTTGGCACCACCATTAATCTTGGAAGTTTTAAATTCAGTCCTTAATTTCTCTGCTCAAAACACCGATACGGTTCTAATCCTGAAATGGTTTCTGGCATCCAGGAGAAGGTTCTGCGGAGGCCAACTGGATGAAATTTGTCCTCAGCTGTTATGAAAACAATTTGTTTCCTGTTCTAATTGTTTCAGTGTGTGGTGCAACATGAAAAATGTTTGTTTTAGAGGCTGCTCCTCATTAATCTCCCGTTGGGTGACTCAACAACAGTAATTACCACATTTACCCGCTGTTTGCCATGTTTCCACCTTATTTTGAGTGCAGCAGGAGAGTCTGGAGATGTTTTCCCTACACACCAACCTGGTACATTTCAAACAAACAAAATGTCTGCCAACAAGAACGAACCCTATCAATCAGTAGGTGTCACCTGTAAATGTGTTTTACACTTAATGGCCCTGTTTGATCAGTAAACCCGAGCTTATTCCTTTGTCCTGACGTGTGTTGGCAGGAACAGCCGAGCTGACCACCTGAGTGCCAACTCTGACAGCGTTAGCAGCTTGACCTGGATGTGTTTTAAGTGTTTGCTTGTTTAAAGTAAATAGTTCAGGATTTAATAGTTGTGTGGCAGCTTGGTTGGGAGTCTTGGACAACACTTCAGGCAGCCCAGCTAACGAGACGTTTAGATAACTGAGAGGTCAGAGGCTTTAATGCGACAGTTGTGAAAAGAAAAAGAATAAAGTCTACACAGGTTTTAATCGACCTAAAGTAGTTTATATTCTTTTACACACAACTACACTGAGTAGGCTCGTTGTTTTGAGGCTGATTTTGATTTGTAATTTCTTTCTAGCAACATTTTGAGTTTGATCATGTATTTTTTTATTTTTCTCATTTTGGTTGTGTAAAATCGTCAAGAAATTCGATGAAAATGATTAATCAGGAAATCATTTAAAAAAAATATATATATATAATTTTCTCTATGAGTACATAATTAATGGGATTTAAGATGTTTGTTCATAAATTTCAATTCTGTCAAACTGCATTTAGACATTTATTTATTATTAATTTGACAGTTAAATCAATGTATAAAATGTAAAACCTTTCTGTAATCAAAATCTCTAAAGGGTTTTTTGGGTCAGTCAAAACATTTATTTGAGGTTAATAAAACATTGACACTGACTAAATGTAGAACGCTTTAGATTTATTTGTTACTATTTCCCTAATACTATTTATTCATGTAAATAAGTTATATTTTTGAAAATAATAACGATAATATTTTTAGTCCTTGAACTCGTGACTTCTTAAATCCTGGCTACGTCCCTGCACATCCCCAGAACATCACATCTGAATTAAAAATTCTCACTCGTATCGGCCAATATTTCTCAATTCTTATCAAAACTTAACAGTAAAACACAGAACGACAGCTGTGTGAGTGTGACTGGTTGAAGTCGTATTATTTCTGGTCTTCAGGTCATCGTCTGTTACTGGAAGACTGTCCGAGATATATTTAGATGCTGCCGAGCGCTCAGTAATGAACATGTTTCGCTCGCCACACAGCAGCTGGATGATGATATCGGTCCTCTGGGGTATTAGGCTTAGTGAATTTATAAATCCTGTGTTTATTTAACAAAGGTTGACCTCCGTGTAAACCCCTGTGAAACAACACAGGAGGAAACTACAGCGAGCTTCATCACTTCTGTTTAACCTTTTCTTAAAATCATGCCAAATTTAGGGAGTGTGTGATGATGTGTGTGTGTTTTACACCTCCACTGTTGTGAGTGCAACTCCATGAACGCTTCCCCGTTTACAGGATTCATCCTCAGGTACAAACACTTTCCTTTAGACGCAGTTGGACGACACACAGTGTGACCTACTTGAATTGGAGCATGCCCCTAAGCCTTAACACTCGGCAGCCCAAATAAACATTTGGCACCAATTCGGTCTGCACACACCAACTCTGAGCCCGGCGTCCAAACTGCTACACCTGGGCCTGATTTCAGCTGTTTAACTCCCTCCACTACCTCGGCTGCTCCCTGCAGAAGCAGTGCCAGAAAATGAAAATTGTGTATGAAGTATAGACGTAGAAAGAAAGACGTTCCTGGAGCAAAAGTCGGGGAAGGAATGGTGTTCCCCCCAGTCACTGTTTAGGGTTCACTACTCATAATACTGACGAAGGATCTCTAGCAGACGCAGAGATCCTGATTTAGAATCGATACGGACATTGCTCATTGCAACAAATATTTTGCATATAGGGCGGAAAATGTTTTTTTGAAAACATTTAGCGAGAGAGCATCACGTACATACAGGCGTAGAAATGCATCTATCGTTTCCGCATCCACCTCAGGTATGTTATATGGTTAATAATTAAAAGTAACCCACCAGCAAGCAGTTTGTTTTGCTCGGACAGGAGGGATGTTCAACATGATCAGAGACCTCTCAACATGTTTTCTTTCTCCTTTACTATCCACTGTGATTTTCTGACTTCAAATCACAACTTTTTTTGCTTTCTCATCATTCTTAACAGCTCTTCCGAAAAGATTGTCAAAATCCATAAAACTGTTGCACACGTTGTAATCCTGCAGCGTGTCGTCGTCGTCTACCTGTTGACCCCTGAAGGCCTCAGCGTGGAGCCTCAGTAGTGGAGGAGCAGAGCCAGCAGCAGCGCTCTGCCAGGTCCCCAATGTTCTGTGTTTTGATTAGCAGGGTTAGCTTCAGCTAAGTCCCTGTGAGTAAGAGGCTGGAGGCAGGATTTACAGACCTGCACAGGCAGCCCGGGAATGTGTGTGTGTGTGTGTGTGTGTGTGTGTGTTTTGGCTGGTCTCTTGCACTGCTGTGATAATCACCTGAGAATAGAGAACATCTCTTTATGAGAGGTTGGGGGTCACGTTGGCAGATGAGCGGCTACATGGCTTAGCGAAGGAAGAGGAGGGAGGCGAAGAACGAAGAGGGGATCGAAGAAATGTAAACGACGGAGGCGAAGTGAAGAAATTAAAACAAGACGGATGGATACGAATAGAAACAGCAGACCTAAATAAAGTAATCACAACTTATGTTGGTGTTTAACGTTGACACACTTTACGGCCGCCGACACTCGACCGTCTGTGTGACACTCGCTGATCATTTCGTTCCCGCTCAAAACAATGAAAAGCTACGACTGAGACTTCCTCTCAACTTCTTGGGTGGATGCCGACATCCAAATTAAATTCGAGCAGTAGAAGGCATGACAGTGCTGATTGTGGCTTCATTGCTAAATATAGACAATGAATAAAGTTATAAATGTTTGGCAACGCGAGATATTTACTTTTACGCCTCCGCTCCGTCTGAGGTCATCACAGTGAAGAGCTCATCAAGTAAAACTTACGATTGTAAGATAAATGTCACAAAGGAACAAGTTTATAGTCTAAAACAAATATAACACCCACATAAAAATGGTCTGACCAACGAGCACTGTGCAAAACAAAATAAACATATGACACACATTGATTCATATTCCGGTGCGCATAAACTGAAGTATACAGAAGCCTCGCTGAAAGACAATAATCAGCCCCGTCATATTCCCAGGATGTCTCATACTAAAGTTTTATCACGTCCCTTGGCGTCACATAAAGATGTAAACTCATCCACGGCAGCCGTCAGAGCAGCTGCTTCAACCCAAGCAGTATTTAAAGCGATGAAGTCCCAAAAGGGACAAGATGGAGGTCAGAGTTGAGTAGTGGCTTTAGAATAATATTGGGATATTGTTAGCCTCTTTCTATTACTATATTAGTGACTCCTTTCACTGAGCCATTTGGTCCAATAACATTTGGAAAGTCTAAATTTATTAAATTCAAGTTAGTCGGCTCGGTCGGTGGAAGTCTCTAGCGTGAACGCACAATATGGAAGATCTGGGTATTTTTACAGAGCAAATTTTGGGTTCATGCGTCGCTGAGCAGCTTTCATAGGACTGTACGGGGCTCCTCCTCCAACGCTGCATCCAGGTCTCATTGGACTGAACGTGCGCCATCTTTGCGATCACTCTCTAGATGTCTTTAAAATCTGAGCTGCACGAACTGTGACGTTAATAAAACAAGATTTACTCCGTAATATGCTGAGAAGTTTACTTTATTAGTAAAAATATGTTTCTTCTAAAGCAAATGAAGACCTTTAAGCCAGGTAGTCGTACCGCTTTTGTCCACAGGGGGCGCCAGAATCAACCTAAATAAAAACTCCTTGTAGCTGCTTTAACTTGATTCACTTTTGATGCCACCTGAAGAAAACTTTTATTTTTAAATCTTTTGAAAATAATGACGTAATTTTGTTATTTCAAGCTAGAAAATGAGACAGTGTGATTAAAGGAGTGTTGTTTAACTACTGTGTTGTGTTAGAAGACGGTCGTTCACGTTAGCGGACTCCATTTCTAAGCAAACGTTGCTCCCTGTAAGACGACAAGTTTGGACCGTCGCGGAAAATCCGACCCGACTTCTTCACTAAGAACTCCGAAGTCAAGCAGCGTTTAAACAACCTCAACAAGTCAACTCGTCCACAGTCTTGTATGGACAACCGCGAGAGACAAGGAAGCTCTCATTTATGGACAAATAAAAAATTGAGACTTGTAAATTCCTACAAATTGTGACATAGAGCCCCTTTAAAAATAGCTATGAGCGATCACAGACATTACAACACATCCGACAGTTTAAGTGTTCTGAATAAAACACCACTTGGAGTTTGTTATTTCCAGTAACGAGTGTATCAGCGTGCACGTAAATACACCCCCTGCTGACGGAGCTGTTTCTACGTCCGCGGGGTGACACAGCTCGCGTTCATTCATTATTAAAGCTTACAACAGCTCTTGAAAAGAGGCGCAGACAATGAGTTTGACTCGCTGAACGCTCCGTGAGTCAGTCTGCAGCCCCGGAGACACTCACGCTCTGTAAACACAGTATCTCAAGCATGTGAGACCATTAGTGGTGAGAAGCCACTGGACGTCAGTGGTGCGAGGACGTCCTAATGGACAGAGGGGACTTTGTGTATGATGGCAATATTTACTGTAACAAACACCACAGTCTGAGGGTCAAACAGGGCCTTCTTGGAAAAAACCCATTCGTTGGCGACACAGATGATCAGCGAAGACAAACTGCGGCCAGAGATGGTTTTATGTTCAACCGCACGTGACGGTGTTTGCGTGATGAACTCACCTCGCTCTTTCTTTTCCTTTGAGAAGGAGTCAAACTTCCTCCGCAGAGATTTTCTCCTCTTGCGTGTTTCTGTGAGGAGAAAAAAACAAAGTGACCGTGAATAAAACTGTTAGCGGCGCTCAAGAGAGCATAAATCTGTCTTTGATTTATTCAGAAATGCGAGTGCTTTGTGTATTTCTTGCTTGTCAACTCTAATAAAACGATCGCTGCACACATTTGTCTCCCTCAATTAACTTTTGGAAACTCAATCGTCGTTTCTTTCTCTTGCTGCCGATTCAAACGACCCTCATTACGACCTCTTTCCCTTTCCTCTCTCTCGTTTGCTTATTATCTTTTTCTCCGGAGTGCTTGTACCTCTTCCTCACCTCTAAGAATAGAGCGGACTGTTTCAGCAGACAAGCCTTTGTTTGTTTAAATAGCCCTTTAACTTAATGGCTGCAACGCCCAGATGTGACATAACAAAGGGATGTATGTGTGTGTTTCCTATATGTACGAGTTTGCTTGTAGGAAAAATCTAAAGAGAGGTAAATGAAGAGTGTATGAAAGACTATTGGAGGCACATTTTTGAAGCAGTTCTAACATATTACAGCTGACGAGAGCTAGTGAGCTGTGACACCAAACCATCTGAGGAATAATGTGAGGAAGCATCCTGGACATGTAGTTGAGTTTTAGTTAACATGGGTAGCGTTTGAATGCTTATTTGATTTACTGACATGGTTGGTTTTCCTTTGTTTGACCCTAATTTCCTGTAAAAGTCTCGGACAGTTGGTGCTTGTAGGTGGAGAAAGAAGCGTTAGCGAGAAAGCCGATGATGGTTACAGGTAAACATTTGTGATGTTTGATGCCATGTCTTTTGCTATGCAGGGCTGTTGTTCTGAGACCATCAGCCAATGACAATCCAATGTTTAATAATCACTGACCAATGACAACGACACCCCCTAGACAAGAACACCAACTCGGAAAGACAGAGGAAATTCTGATCAACAACTTGTCAACTCTGATGTCTTTTTGCCCACACAGGTTGTAATCGTTGGTTGCCGTCCACATAGAACGACCTAAGTTAGAAAGGTTATCGTCTTTGCAGCATCTGTTTCCGCATTAAAACTTGAAACCAAAGTTGGAAGAACGACTTCTTTGCTTGGGGAAATGTGACCATCGAAGGAGTATGTTAATTTAAATCAGATGATTTAATAGATTACATATAAAGAATTTCTCTGTCGATGTTGACCTCAAAACCACGGCAATTTATTTTCATCTCAGAAAACCAACGTTATTGAGATTGTGTGCATTGCTGCTTCCTTTTTGTTGGTGTTTTTTAATAAATTCATGTGGATCACCAGCCAAACACTGATAGAATAACACACCTTAACTCTGAATTACTTTTAGAGCAGAAAATACTGTGAATATGTAAAACCACGTCTACAGTACGTCTCCTGCTGAGCGTTCAGAGAGAGGCCTTTGTGTAGCAGCAGTTCTCTGGTTTTTTATAGTTTGTTTTGTTTCGTGTCCGTTGCCCTGTTTTACGAGCACTTTCCTCCCCCTCTGACTGGGTTGACGTGGCAGAAGCCATTGTTTGGGTTACTAAAACTGCTGTTTAGAAACCATTAATTCATGGTCGGGTCTTCTCCCTATTAAGGAACGGTCGGAGTTCCCGGCATCACAAATTGTACCTCGCAGAATATCTGGGTCTGTAATAATGGAGTCTTTGCTTCCTTTTCCCTTAAAACCAGCAAGAGAGAGTATTTGTTTCCATGTGAATGTGTGTGTACACATGTTTTTATG
Organism: Lagodon rhomboides; assembly: GCA_039737535.1. Taxonomy (NCBI): domain Eukaryota; kingdom Metazoa; phylum Chordata; class Actinopteri; order Spariformes; family Sparidae; genus Lagodon; species Lagodon rhomboides. The sequence continues at coordinate 20,170,342 of CM077806.1, forward strand.
TGTGTGTGTGCAAGCCGGGATAAAAGGGTCAAATTCCCATGACTGCAGGAAATTAAAGTTTATTTCCAAAGTGCACGGCCCCTCCCATCGCACACACGCCACCGCGAGCTGAGGCTAATCTCTCAGCGACGCCCCTCGGAGATCTGAGTGTGTGTGTGTGTGTGTGTGTGTGCACATGTATACAGTCTTTGATTACATAACACACATTCACAAAGAGCAGAGATGACGGACTGAGAGAAGTACAAAGAGGAAAAAAAACAGCCGGGCTTTCAAGCGTGACGAATCAGGAATTTTCCCGCAGTCTTGCATCATTTCGATCAATTACGGGACGATGAAGAATTATGCAAAAACTGCAGATTAGTTGGCGGGAATAAGATGTTTTACAGTTTGCTTTTCAACTTCGATCGAAGCACAGATGCATCATCGGATTACTTCAGCAGCTGCGGTAAATGTAGTTGCTCAGAGAAACCTTTTATGTGGGATGAAGAAAGGGATTAACGGACTTTAGAAAACAAGCAGAAGGAAATTTAGAAAGAAAAAAAGAGGAGGAGAAGTGAGATCAGAGAGCTGGTGTGGAGTCCCTCAGAGAATGAACCCTGACAACACCAAATAAGACCAAATCTTTCTCACAGCGACTGACACGTTTCACAAAGAATTCACTCGGCTGCGCCAACGAAGCTAACAAACACACACACACACAGGTTGCATGCACACTCATCCGAATACCAGCACATGTCAGCCGATGCATGGAGATTAATGTAAAGACCGACGTATACGAGAAGAAATGTGCTACGTTGCAAAAGAAACCAGAATTGTTTTCATAGCATGGAGGCGAAGAGCTGAGTGAGATGAAGATGTTTGCGATGGAGGAGTGAGATGAAATAAGAGGTGCGAGGAGTCGTGCGATGACAGAGAGGGAGATGGAAACACTCAGAGAGGCAGAAGTGCAGAAGAAGAAACCCCGATGAGACAAAAACAACAGAAAGTCAAAGACAAACAGGGAGCACAGAGGGAGGTGATACAGGCCGACTGGATGAGCTGGAGAGATTTCACCCCAGGGGAGAAACGGAGGACGAATATTCCCACACTTACTGACAGAGAGCTTTGTCTGCGAGCCAGACTGCAGATTCAGGCTGGGTATCTAGATAGATACATCTATAGATGGATGGATTTAAGACGATAGATCGATTTTAGATCAATCTTACAACTATCTTTGATCAATCAATCCAATCCTAGACCTTAGATTGATCTAAAATAGATCATGCTTAGATTTATCTATCTTAGAACTGTCTTGGATCAATCTAAGATCGATGAAGATTGAAAGATTGATCTTAGATCTATGATTGATTTAAGAAAGATTCAAGATTATCTCGATCTTAGATTGATTGAAGATATATCAATCAAAGATAGACCTTTCAATCTTAGATCGATCTAAGATAGATTGATCCAAGATTGAGAGATCGATCATAGATCTTTGACCCATTTGAGATAGATCAATCAAAGATAGCTCTAAGACAGATAGATCTTAGATTGATCTAAAATAGATTGATCCAAGATTGATAGATTAGATCTGAAAACTATTTTAGATTGATCTAAGACAGATCTGGTATAGATCGAAGTAATGCGGATAAATCCATCTTAGATCTATCTTAGTTGTGCTGGTGATTGTTTTTGATGGTTGATATTTTCTGCTTCAGCCAGAAAAAGTGACTGTGAGCTGGGAAGGAAACAGTAGAAGATCCCACCTCTCCAGAATACCCAGGAGTCACAAGTGCACCAACAACAACATGATCCCTGTACCACAGTTTCCAGATGTTTGCTGTTTTTGATTAATTAATCCAGTCCCCCTGCATCTGCAGCCACTGCTTCGTTCCACAACTTCACTTCGAGTGAAAAAAGGGAATGTTTTGTTGTGTTTTACAAGCCCCACATCCTTCCTCTCTGGCTGGGTTTACGTGGGTTGAAGGTCTTGTTTTGGTAAGTGAAGTTTGTGTTTACAAATGACTAATTCGAGGTCTTTTTCCTATTAGGGAACACATGGCATTGTGTACATCCCAGATTGTTCAGAGTGGGGCTATTTGGGAAGTCTGTTCCATTAATTTCAACTTGCCCTGCAGGAATACCCGGATATTATACCCTGATTTTTCCCGGCATGTGGCTCAAAACTGTAAGATATAAATCTATGAAACAGATATGTTGGCTGTCAACGGGAGTTTATAGAAGCTGAGCCACAAGCGGTCGACAGTGAGAGATTTACTTGTGTTTTCCCATGAATCTTACTGTGTAACTGAACCCTGACCTGATGGGAAAAGGCATACATACATCCTTAACAACAAGAAAAAACAACTGAGGGCAAGAGAGGAAAAAGGAATAAAGTGAGGAGGGCAGGGAACAGGATGTATGGTTACTTTATTCACTTGAACCTTAAAGGTCACTTTGCTGCTTTTTGTCCCAGAAATGGATGAGTCCAAAATATATGACACACAGATTTATGTCCTTACATCATGAGTAATACATGTTCTCACAGATGTATCATCCTTGACTCCCAACACATTGTTTCTTATTGGTTGAAGTGACATTAAGAAGCCAGTATTATGAAAGTATTAAATATTGGATCCTTAAAAGGTCCACTTTGTAAGAAAGTTGATTTTTGAGCTCCCACTTCGTCAAATTCCGGCACTTTGGGGTTGTAGGTCGGGTCTTTTGTCGTCCCAAAGCGTCAATTTGGAATAAATTGGGATTGAGACTTAAAAATTCACTTTCTTACAAAATAAACAAGATCCCCATGAAGAAAATAAGGACAGAGAAGCAGCAAAACTAAAAAGAACTAAAAAGAAGACTATAATTAAGAACAACAACATGTCATCTGCATAAAGTTTGGACACTTGTGCAGTTTCTTATATGCCGTTTTGCAAAATAGTTTTTAATTTGTGGACGGAAAAGCATAAAAATGAGAATCCGTTATGGTTTTAACATTATTTTGGACAAACTAACAGAAAAACTTGGAATAATCAGAATCAGAGAGACAAATTAAATACAACTTAAAGTGGCTATAAATAATATTTTTCAATATAATCAAATGACAATGTAAAAGCAATATGAAAGAGGTCACTTGTAGTGATTAAACTAAAGGGAATATCAGCTGATAAAGAAGTTCTAGCTTGTTGTTTAGGTGTCTGGCCTCCAACTTCACTGTTTTGGTTCACTATCACCACTCTCATAATGTAATTTATGTCGTAATGGCAGCAGTGTGCAGCTTTATTCTGAGAAAAGCTGTAAAAACCCACTGTAGCCTCAACAGCAGACTGAAAAACGGGGGCTGGTGGAGACCAAACACTGATCAAATATTAAGGTAAATAAGGTAACCTGTGGAGTTTCTGACCACTAATATTGATATGTTTCTATGATGGAGCCCCTGTTCTGCTGAATTCAGTAATTCAGCAACAAGAAGACAAAGCTTACGAGGAAACATTGATGTAAACCCTGCTTTGTAAATGGCTTTGGAGGTAGAAAACACTAGTAATGTCCTCATGTACCTCAAAGATGCCCTATGGTGTGAGAAAAGATACTAAAAATGTCAATTTAACTGGGTTTTGATTGTGTTGAGAACCAAATCGTGGCGGCAGCTACAGAGTGATTCAACTGTTTATCAGAGACCATGTGTAAAACTGGGCCTGAATCAGCAGCGTGGTCATAAGTTGAACAGGTCGGAGGTTAATAACTCTGAGAGGGAACAACGGTATGGGAGAGAGCACTTGAGTCTGAGAAAAGCAGCTTACATACCAACTGGTCTCAGGAGAAAGGCTGCAGACTCCACCGCTACAATCAGCTGTGTTTGTTACCGAGCATCAGCTCAACTCTCCAGTCTGTGATCCTCCTGACCTCGGCGATCCCTCCAGCCCCAATAAACACCAGATCAAACCTCCCAGTCTGCAGCCAGCGAGGTGTTTGAAAAGATTTACGGTTTATTTGTGAAACTCTCCAACTTTATTGGCTGGATTTACTACCTCAGAGTTCAGATGGATAAGCTGATTGCGCATAGACAGTATTTCAAAGCAGGGAGCAGTCCAGCGGCAAGAAGAGGAATGGATGTGCAAGTAAACACGAGCAGGGGGAAAGTGTTGAGATGCTTTCTGCTGCTGTTATCAAAAACTGATGAAAGGCAAAGTACAGGTAGTGATGATTGTGTCCAGAGCTGGGAGGTAAGAAAAGCATTCAGCCTCTATCGTCAACAGCTCCAAAAAACAACTTTTTATTGGCTCCAGTTCCCAATGAGATTATTTTTCTACCCATAGCAGGGAGAAATAACCAAGCGCATCGTTTTAGGATGTAAGAGGAGCTTTCCTTATCAGAAAACCAACACTGGTCATTCTTCAATATCTTAAAAATGTGTTTGTGTTCAGTAGTTAAACAGGAAGTCGTTTTTCCGATACTGCCTTTTCCTGATAGTTTACTCAGACGACTCTGCAGAATGAAATGTTGGCATCCTACATTTCTGCATTCGTGAAATTCAGCCCACCCTCATCAGAAAAATTAACATATAGGTCGAAGCCAAAAAAAGGCTCATTACAGCCCATATTTAAGAGAGGAGCCTAAACCTAACCAAGTAGTTTTGGTGCCTAAACCCAACCAAGTAGTTTTGTTGCCTAAACCCAACCAAGTAGATTTGGTGCCTAAACCCAACCAAGTAGATTTGGTGCCTAAACCCAACCAAGTAGTTTTGGTGCCTAAACCTAACCAAGTAGTTTTGGTGCCTAAACCTAACCAAGTAGTTTTGGTGCCTAAACCCAACCAAGTAGTTTTGGTGCCTAAACCTAACCAAGTAGTTTTGGTGCCTAAACCCAACCAAGTAGATTTGGTGCCTGAAACCCAACCAAGTAGTTTTGGTGCCTAGAACCCAAGCAAGTAGTTTTGGTGCCTGAACATAACCAAGTAGTTTTGGTGCTGGAACCCAACCAAGTAACTTTGGTGCCTAAACCTAACCAAGTCGTGTTAATGCTGAAACCTAACCTAGTAGTTTTGGTGCCTGAACCTAACCAAGAAGTTTTAGTACCTGAACCCAACGAGGCAGCTTAGTACCTAAACCTAACCAAGTAGTGTTGGTACCTTAACCTAACTAAGTACTTTAAGTGTCAAACTTGTTTATTTTGAGCTAAAACACATTAACTTTTCTTAACCCTAACCAGGTGGGTTTTGTGACTAAACTTGACCAGACCTTGAGCAAACAGTCACAACATAAAATTGAAAATGTGAGGAAGTTTCAACATATCAGTGGTTTTCATGTCATTCATTCTTGCAATTGGGTTGATGTTATTGTAGTTCTTAGCATTTCGCACACTCCTTAGGCTCAACATGTTGGTTTTTTATCCTTACAGCCTGCCTCACATTTTTTAAACGCACCCCAAATACCCCAAGATAAACTGCACTTCAACTCCTGTCAGTGGTATCTGAAATACTGAGTGAGACACGTGGATGTATAAATTGTGAAACATCCTTTGCCCTTTCTTATCATAGCTGACAGATTGGATTGCTTACACATGTGTACAGAATGTTTTCTTCGACCGAAGAGAGCTGACTCAACGTCTTCCTGTTTCACACCCATTCCTCAGATTCACTGACACTCGGTTAAGACTCCCTCGACAAGGACAGTTCATCCTCAGCTTTGAAGCCTGAACTCAACACAAAACTATCGGGCTAAGATCATAATCCCCGTACCTCTTGGGATGCTGATCTTGAAGTCCAGGTCTCTCTCTTCCAGGTGGTACAAGGCCACTTCCTGTAGCCGTGCTCGCTCCAGCTCCGACAGGCTCTGGATGGGCACCGGCTGCAACCGCACACTCTGACCCAACATGGTCGCCCACGTGTGGTCCCCCTGCAATAAAAGAAAGAGAGGTGAGTGATAACTGAGGGAAGAATGTGAAGATTAAAAGGCAGATGCAGACCGCACAGACCATTAATCACAATCATCAGTTATCGTTTTATCTGTTTACAACTAATTTTCTGCCAACAATTCAGCCAGAAACCAGATCCCCAACAAACCGCCATTATCAACCAACCATCAAGTTCTTCAAGGCAAAAAAATTAAGCGGTGACTCACAAGTAACTCAACTCTCTCAAGACAAATACTGTAAAGAACAATATTGCACCCCCATCATAGTTACAGTACATTACGACATAGGGTGGAGTTAATCCATTCTTTGCAAATACGCGTTCGTTTGTGCTCAGTCTTTGTCTGTTATCCTTGAGATTTCTGCACAATGAGAGCTAATTTAAGTTTCTCTCTCCAGCCCTCGACCTTCCTTTTCAACAGAGGAAACTCCACTGATTGAATACATCAGGAGAGAAGTTTACTCTGCAGTTGTTTAACTTCTTTTTAGTCAAGTCTCGAGTTTGACCCAAACTTAAAACTATACCTAGTATAAATTGAAAGAGTCAAGATTGTCCTCTGCTACTTACAACTGCAGTACCGTATCCCTAGACTACCCCGTTTCATGCAAGCTTGTCCCTCAGTAAGAATGCGATTGCTGGCCAGTGATCCTACTGTACACTCACACACGGTCCCATGCTCAGTTTACCGCAGGGCTCTGGGGTTAAATCCATTCATCACTGACTTAAACACCGACAAATGCATAGAAAAGAACGATTGTTAGTCCAGTAAAACATTTTCAAATGTTCCCTCGTGGACAAGTTGTGGTGAATGTGGTCTGAATACTACCATCTGAGAAATACTTTACTCTTGCGATAAACAAAAGTGGATACATTCATCTGAGTAGTAGAGAGGCTTAAATAGGACGAGCAATTAGCACATTAGCATTTTTATTTAAGCACAGGTGAACCTGCTAACATGGCTTTTTGACTCCTTTCACATTGCCAGAGACCAGTTTTCCTTTCTTTTCGTTTCTTTTGAGCGTCACGTTTGTGATCATGAACAGTACAGACAGCAGATCATATACCTCATCAGACTACAACCAGAAGAAGAAGATAGAAGAAGATAAAAACTGATGATGGAAGTAGGCAGGAGTGAGAAATCTCGCCTTTTTCTCATCTCTGTTGTGAGCTGAACATGTGCAGGACCGATCAGGCTGCTGGAAAAAGTTTGTGTAGTGACTAACAAGCGATTGATTAATGGAGAAAATCATCTTTAGTTTGCAGTTCTGTACAAAAAGCAGCCTAAAAGTGAATATTGTCCAGAGTAAAGGGCAGTTTGTGTTTGATGCAGAGGCCACAGAGGTTAACAAGAACCAGACAAACACACTCTACATCTGAGGTTTCACAACCGGGTCACCCCGTCACACAAAAATGAGCCCCCACTGAATTTACTCATTAGGGTTAAGTCTGAGGAATTTTTGCACAAAAATAAATCAACATGGTGACACACAGAGGGACTGCACTTGATTAAGAAAGTCACCTATCCATCTACTGTCTTTAAATGGTCGGTACTGGAGAGGAGGAGCTTCCAGAGTCAGATACTAAAAACTGACACACTGTGCTGTAGTGACTTTATTTAAGATTAAACTTTAATGTTAAACTGAGCTGCAGGTGAGATGGAGGGATGACTGCAGCAGAGATGTACTGATTTTACTTTCTTTTCCCTCTTTTTTTCTCTCTCTCCTTGCTTCGTTGTCTTTGCTTTCCTCCATCTCTTTGCTTCCTTTTCCTTCTTCTTCCTTCCTTAATTTTCCTCCCATTCAACCTGCCTTCTCAAATTCTTCCATCCTTCCTTTTCTGCCCTTCCTTCCTTCCTCTCTCTGCCCTTTTCTTCCCTCCTTTCCTGTCCTTCCTTCTTTCCTTCATTCATTCCTTTTACTTCCTTCCTTTCCTGTCCTTCCTTCCTTCCTTGTCCTTCCTTCTTTCCTTCCTTTCCTTCCTTTTCTGTCCTTCCTCTTTGTCTTTCTTTCCTTTTCTGTCCTTCCTTCCTTCCTTTCCTGTCCTTCCCTCCTTCCTTTTCTGTCCTTACTTCCTTCCCTCCTTTCCCGTCCTTCATTTTCTGTCCTTCCTTCCTTCCTTCCTCCTGCCTCCTTCATTTTCTGTCCCTCCTTCCTTCCTTCCGTCCTTCCCTCCTTCCTTTTCTGTGCTTCCTTCCTTCCTTCTTTCCTTTCTGTCCTGTTTTTTGTAGGACATCTGTAACTTATATAACCTCATATGACTTTGCACCATTGCAGCTATTGTATAAACTATATATTCTGTAAATTTCCCAATAAATTAGACTTGAAATCACAAACCCCTCCAGGCTTTATACTGTAAGACTCTCTGGTTGCTGCCTCTGGCTCTGAGCCCTCGTTGAACATTTACAGACTATAACAACAACATGAAAACATTCTTAAACTGAGCTGATTTCCCTTCATGGCCTCTGCACTTACAGAAAACATGCTGCGGTAATAGAGGATAATTAGGATAAGATGTATGTTGCAAACACTCAAGTCTCCTTTTTCACATTGGACTCTGTGTTGTTTCATAGAGAGTAAAAATACATTAAAGGGACTTTTAGCTCTTATGTGCCTGAAACTATTTGCACAAAAGCAAATTGAGGCTTTAAACTTAATAAATTAGATTATTTCTGCCCCTCGTAATGTTGAAGTTGAAACTCCACAGGAGGAGCATCACGGTTTGTGTCACTGGATCGGATATCAAAGCTCAGAAAATCACTTTAGCTGACTAACATGTGTGCGCTTTATATAATCACTGTTTTGTAAGCAATCAGCCTGCAGCCTTATCTCATCCCGACTTAATCGCGGTAACCTTTCATACTTGTTTACGCTGACTGCCTCTCTCTGTGTGTATATGTTTATGTCCACATGTGTGTGACGGTCTCATGTCTGCAACCGGGCCGGTCCTCAGCCCACACCCAGCAGCCTGATTGGAGAAAAATTGCTTTGGCCTTAATGCTAAACGTAAGCAGACGATCACACTGCGGCGAGGCTCGGTCTACTTATGATGTCTCAAAGCAAACGTGGTGCAGAGGAAAACAAAACCATGGGGAGGCTGGTTTGTCGACTGAAATGTCAGTGGTCAGAGCTGACATTTAAGATCTGCATCTAAACATTATGTCCTATATTTTCTCTTTCTCTGCGACACGTATATTTACAGTATGCGGCATACGTCACAGCACACAAATATGTGTTTCTGCACAGAAATCATGAACACCGAGATACAAAACATCCAGGTTCATGTTAATTATGACTAAAATGTACAATACACAGTGTCGACTGTGGCACAAACTGAATCGTGGTGGCACCAATTTAATTCTAAATCAGATATCGATTGAAATGAGCTTTCAATTTGCACACATCTGTCACACATCCAAAGAAAAATAAACAGCTCAAAGAAGACACAGCTAGCTTACTGTTAGCAGTGATGTAAAAAGTACCCAAAAGTCTTAAAAGAAAAGATATCGTGTTTAAACTTTACTTAAAGTAGGATTTAGATTTGAATTACTTTATTGAGACTTTGGTGTCATCAGCGTAGGTCAATTATCAGATTCGATATTCAGCTTTTTTCTGATTATCAGAAGATCATCTGTTTTATTTTTTCATTTTTATAAATTGATTTAAAACTAACGCTTTGGCTCTGATGCAGCGTGTAATCTGCAAAGCACCTAGTAACTAAAGTTATCAAATAAATATAGTGGATTGAAATATTTGCCTCTAAATGTAGTGGAGTGGAAGTATAAAGTAACAGAAATTAAAATACTGAAGTAAAGTACAAGTACCTCAAAGTTATACTTCAGTAAAATACTTGAATAACTGACTGTTAGCCTGCAGCGGCTCTTCCAGATGCTTAAACTGTGTGCATGAAGACGATCAAAGGATCCGACCTCCATGATTCAGAGATCCTCTATTGATTTCTTTGAGAAGAGGGTTTACTTGTTGGGGAATGAACATTCCCAAAGATCCTTTATCGACTTATGTGGAAAGAAACCGACCTTTGTAACTGTATTTCCATCTTTTGTTGTTTATTGTTGAATCACTGCAGGATGGCTTTTATAACTCTGGAATCTTTATTTTTGGGGAATTTTTTTCGGAGCTTGTCTGAACCCAACCTGCGAAAAGCCGCCAAGATAAAGTCAAGCTGTTGTTGTAACGTAGCCGTATCTTTTTAGAGGAGAATTCAAAAATGTAAACAGCAGTTGTCGGAGCAAACATCCACTGGGAATCCAACAAAAGCATAGCTGTCAGAGATTGATTTATTTTGTTAAGCACACAGACAACTTAAAGCTAAAGGCAAGAGCAGACAACGAAACCATGACAGCCATTGATAATCAGATTTGAACTGAGTCAACGCATCTTTAAATGGGTGCTGCCGTTTTAAGAGATGCTGATACAATAAGACAAAGGACGATTTCAGTTCACGGCCTGACAAAGGTGGAGATGATTTATACAGCTGTCAGTCCAGGTTCAACTCTTTGAATGATAATGTAAAAAAAGAGTTGAACCTTTGCTCGTATTCACTTGATTTACATCCCAAACATCCATCTTTGGCGAGTACCTTGCCGAATTTACAAGAAGGCCTCAAATATTAAGAATTTGTAAGAGGCAGCAGTTTATAAAGTTTCTAAAGTTTCTCCTGACCCAACAACTCACAAAATTGAGTGATTTCATAAGGGAGTCTGGTGGGTTTTCTCTCCCTCTTCATCTCCTTGCTGTTGTGGACTGTAGTTGCTGTGGCTGCTTTGATCTAAATCGTGTTTGTGTTCACGTTTGCCGTCTGCTGCATTCAAATTGTTGTAATTCACTGTTGGTAATGATTAGATTAAAGTCATCCTGGCCATTCAAATGTGTAAAGTTTATCCTCCAGTTTTAAACCCTTCCTGTTCACCGTCTTTAAGCCAACAGCCGAACCAATCGCCACGAGGAACTGAAAGTCAAGAATTCATGCGTCATCCATTGTGATGAATGTTTACAGTCTCATATTGATTGAATGCATTTGTCTGTGTATGAACTCATTGTTTCCACATGTGAGATAATTCAATTGATACACTGTGGTGATATTATATGTGTTCAATCATTTATTGCTGAGTCACTCTGTTGCTGAATGAATGGATTTTCTCTGCTCAAGTGTGGATAAAGTGCCATGTCCAAGTGTTGTTTGGCTCCTTTGTTTGGCTCATTTTTGTGGTTAAATGAAAAAAACAAACATGTTAAAGCAAAGTAATTTAATCTGATAATATACTGAGACTAAAACCACGTAGAATCTGATTGTCTCAGTCGAAATCTGCATGTGGTTTGCGGCAGCATGAACATACGGTGTTTATTACCATTTAAGAAAACCACAACAACTTGTGGTGAAGAACTTTCTTCACAGTTCTGAAGATCAAACTCAAAGAAATATCTTATGATGCGTTTGAGATGTGGTACAACGAGCCGGTCCCTCCAGAGTTGGGGGCTGAGTTGACGGGACTGTCAGAGATCTAAGAAGCATCGACTCAACAGCCATCAAAAGACTTCAGATCCCTTCTAGTTTAGGTTTTTTTTTTGTTCAGCTGTGGTTGTCGATACCAGGAACCAGGAGGGGAGACGATTTAAAACATATGGCAAATGAACATTAGAGATGGAGGACAAGGAGCACAATGAACCCCAAGAAGACGTCACCGAATGCAAACACAAGCTTGAAAACCCGCAAACGGACCATAACAGATGTCACGACTGATTGACGACTAGTTCAGTTATGACACTTACATCAAGAAGTTGACATAAGGTACCTTACTTACATAACATAAAGACAAAAATCATAGATTGTAACAAGATCTAGATATGGAGTTCAAAGATGGCTCCCATTCAGTCCAATGAGACTTGCATACGCCAAAAAACTTTTTTTGGTTTCTAGGTTTACTACCTGGTTACGTGGCCCACTTAAATGTCAGATAGTCAGATTTGAACTCAGTGAAAATGCAAAAGTTCAAATCTAGTTTGAAGTTAATTACTTTTGTCCCAAAGCAGATTTGAACTTTCCCTCGTATTCACTTGATTTACATAATTTGCATCCCAAACATCCATCTTTGGCGATTACTTTGCCGAATATACAAGGCGGCCTCAAAAATTAGGAATTTGTAAGAGACAGCGTTTTATAAAGTTTATAAAGTTTCTCCTGACTCAACAACTCACAAAATTGAGTGATTTCATAAGGGAGTCTGGTGGGTTTTCTCTCCCTCTTCATCTCCTTGCTGTTGTGGACTGTAGTTGCTGTGGCTGCCTTGACCTATATGGTAAATGGATTGTACTTATTGTACTTACTTATATAGCGCTTTTCTAGCCTTAGCGACCACTCAAAGCGGTTTACAACACAAGTCACCCATTCATGCACACATTCATACACTGGTGGCCACCAAGCAAGGTGTCAAATGCTCATCAACCATTCATCTGCAATCACAAACCGATGTGTTTGTGTTAAGAGTTGGCGGTCTATGGGCAAGGCTGAGCTACTCTGTTGTATCAAGGTCTTAATCATTATCTTGACCCTTGGATCACACATGGGACTTGAATCACAATCACCTTAGGGAAAGCCCTGTGTGACGACCCATCCAACCACCTCCTGGCTGGGACTTCTTCTACTACTGCACTAGAGGAGCAGTGTTTGAAGCATTGGGGGTTAAAAAATGCACGAAGCTAAGTCTAAACCAGTGGATCCTTAGCTGCTTTATTAAAATACCAACAAATCATTCCACAAAATCAAAAGTACGTTATCTCGGAAGACCAACAAAGCCTGTTCAGACGAGCTTAGAGGCCTGCTGGTGATTCCAGCTCTGACCATGCAGAGCTCTGCAAGTGATCACAGGAACTTTAAATTGGATTATGAATTTGATACAGAGCCAGTTACGGGAAATCAAAATCTGTATCACATGAGATCTTTCGGAGGAGCTCGGTCTGAAGCTCTGCAGCAGCAGCAGCTTCGACCACATGTGAACAATCCAGGCAGGTGAAAGTCTAGTTAGAATAATGAGATAAAAAAGCACAAATCATCATTTCCATCGCTGCTTAAAGACCAGACTAAGAGGCCGGAGATCAAACAGGACAGAGACGTTTACCAGGTGGAGTAATTGTAATCAGGGACATACCGTACAAACCAGCACCTGCTCAAACCCTTCAGCCAAACGTCTAAAAAATGCAATAAAAAGCAGAAAGGAGCGTTTACGTAAGGTTTGTTTTTGTGCGTGATGAAGTGATAAAGTAAGAGAGCTCTGATCGCCAACAGATGCTTCGTGTTGTTAACCTTTCGCTCTTCTCTCCCCGCACACCAGACCTCACTCACTTTTTAGTCGTTTTTAGATCTCTGGCTCCTGTATCCCTCCGACCCTCAGCTTCCCCCTCAGGCTGATGGTAATGCGATTGTTTACATTCGTCTCTCCCACGGGTGCTTCTGTTCGTCCGTCCGTGTGCTCGTCATCATTAACCTCAGCCTTTCATCCTGCCCCCCCACCTCTTCTTGGCTAAACAGCGCAAATGAGACGGAGACAAATACGAGCGCTCGTTCGGTGATGAGGTAGTTTTCTCTGAATAACTGGAAAGTTTTAACTGTTGAGGGCTTTATCACTCGGCAGATAAGATTATATAATCTGCTGGAACCTTGTTTGGTATTGTGGGATATTTGTAATACTTTAAAATCCATTAACTTTGGGCAAAAGATATGATTTAATCCACCCTTTTAGTTCTACAGCCCGGATCAGATTAGAGGTTATTTTTGGTCGTCAGTCACTTTCCCATCAACAAATCAGAGAGTTTGCCAGGAGACATGACGGACTTGCACAGTGGACCCTGACCAATCAAAGCTTCCTGTCTTGGCTCACCTGATCGAGAGTGCCTTGGATTTGTCGGGCAGCCAACTAATACAACGGATTTCCCTTTTGTAAACGTACTACTAGGAACTTGAAGCTTCGATTTAAAGCAATACTATGTCAGGATTGTTTTGTTTCTTTGCAGTTTGGCACCACACTGCCATAAACATTGATCACCACATGCATTTGTTAGGACTACATCCAAGCAAACGTAACGTGAACCAGAGACGATAATACCTGACTGTAACATGCTACCGGCTACACCACTAAAACCATCGCAATTGACTAACATTGCTAATGCTAGTCCAACAGAACAAAGGATATAATGGAGCTCTTGGCAACGATTAAAAGCCCGTCTGAGGTTTACTCTCGTCAGGCCTTTTGCTCGATCACTCTCTTCTCAACTTCCTCTGTAAACGTCCTCTCCAGTCTCGTTGCCTCAGTGTATGTCAGTCGGAGTCGGCTAGCTGCACAGCTAACTCAGCTAACTGGCTACAAGTAGCCATAATTAGTTAGCTAACATTTATTCTGGCGATGGGGTCGACATCAGAGGGAAAAGCATAAAACATTTTCTTCATGAAATGTGATCCAGTTTCACCGACAAACCCAGTCTAACATCAAAATGTGTAATAGCTACATTGTTATACAGTGCAAAATGTAGTTATTTCACAATAATGGGTATAAAATTGTGAGATATTTACATTTTTTTCTGCCATGTTCTTTTGTCCTGCATCCATCAAGTCAAGTTTTGACAAACAGTTCTTTCATTATCAGTGAAAAATGCAATATTTTAAGATAGTTTCTGCATCAAAATACTTTTTTGTTTATCATATTTTATGTTATATTTTCATAATCTTCCTTCAGCAAATGTGTTTGCTCTTTAGTTTGGGAACTCTTGGCAAGATTTATCCAGGTATTCAGGTTCCAAATAGGTTTTGTTCGTACTTTCACTGGCTTTCAAAAAGAAGGAACCTCATCGCTTTTGCACACCGCCAGAATCAACCAAAATAAAAGTTTCTTGTAGCCGCTTTAAGTAAACTGGACGGTCACCATCTTTTTAATGTAAATTGACTGCTGTGAAGAGCACCTGATTTTCTAACTTGAATATTACCAGTACTATCGTTTTTGACCCGGTGCTGCAAAGTAAAACATATTGCAACTTTATTTATAGTCTGAAACGTATATTTTTTACCTAAAACACCATTAAAACTCTGATTACGTCAATAGTTTCACAGTGAAGTACATTTTGTTCTGTATAGCGTCCGCTTTGATTGATTTCTCCACTTCTAACTCCAACACACACAGACTTGAAGATAAGAAATCTTATCTAAATTTCCTGATAGGAAGTCAGACTGGGTGCTGTGCTCTCTATAACATACTGTACGTTCTCTACTTCCCTACATGTCCTCCTGCAGCCCTGAAGGCTTTTTTCTGCTTCGCTGGCGAGGTACAATGAGTTACAGTCGGCTCTTTACACCGGCTCTGTATCGGACTAAAAATAAATCAGTAGTGCATAAACTGTGACCTGCTTCTGCCTCCTGCTTTATTTCTTCCCATCAGTGCTTTGTCGTCTAGAAAAGGGACAAATTCATGAGGCTTGTTCACACACAAAACATCGTGTTTATACATTTTTACACAAAAACAAGCACCAGAAAGAAGAATTAGTTAGATCTGAGTCAAATTCCAGCTTGTTCCGAAGTTTACAAGGAGTTTAATTTGAAAAAACAACTTCATTCATTATGTTCTATCCCACTATTTCCGAACAAGGACACATGAATAATGTACTCGGTTTCCTGCCGTGGCTTCTCGCTAACGAAGGAACATTATCACCTCATTATTCAGCCCCACACTGTGTTTTCATCAAATTAATCAGGAGCGGCGGCCGCTCTCATTAGGATGCTCTCAGGAGCACATCACGACCGAGCCTGGCACGCATTAGTATGCAAAGGTACTTACTCATTCACACCAGCGCTGACAAAACACACACACACACACACACACACACACGTAAACAGACAGGCAGCACTAATAGGCCCCTTGGCAGCGCTAAAGATCGAGGCTCAACCGCAGAAACAGGCCTCACGTCGTCACAGCAGCCCTATTGTGTCAGCCCTGACTATAACACACACACACACACACACACACACACACACACACACACACACACACACACACACACACACACTCAGAGTTTGAGGATCACACAGAGTCGCTGCTGTCTGGAATTCAACGTTAGGTCAGTAGACGAATACTAATAGAGGAGCATTAACGCGATGACGCCAAACCCTGTTTGTGTACCTGTGGAAAAACTACAGTGTGACGGCTGTGAACGTTTGTGTGTCATTGCTATAAGTCTACATGTGTGATTGCTGTGCGTCAGTGTCAACATGCCCTACATAATATATTAGAAGACTTTGAAATTTAAAGAAGGAAAGCAAGAAACGGTGAGTACACTAAACGCTCAACACCTCTTATAAAGACAAATATGTCCTGTTTCATCAGCGTGAGATCCAAGATACTGTCTCTCTTTAAACAATAATAAATCAGAAGCTTGACCTCACTTGTCCGTGTTAATTAAGTAACTTGTTTACCATCTTTTGAGAGAATTAAAGGTGTTTACAAAGTTGTGCACCTGCCCTCATTTTAGCTAACAGAGCTCCCCGAGGGTCCACGAGTGCTAAGAACATCTGCTGTTTTTCAAAATAACGAGTGAGAGAGATTGTTGGGGAAGTTATGGACAGAATCTAAGACAAATAAATGTCTTGTTTAATAATAATAATGAAAAATAAAATATAGAGAAGTCACTACAGCTGTCAGATAGACAAAGTGGAGTAGAAGTACAACAAAAGAACTAAAAATGATATACTGAAGTACAGAATATTAAATAGTAAAGCATTGCTGGTCTTTGATTGAATCAAAGGGAAACAAAACAACAACATAAAACCTTATTTAGAGAGAAAAAAGCTCCTTATTCATACAAAATCTTCATAATTTTCTTTACATCTTTATATTTTCTGATAAGAACACGGTCAGCTTCTGACTGCCCAGAGGAAGTTCATTTAAAATATATACGTATGTTTATGTTTTGCCAACTAAAACTACTTCACTGAGTCAAAAATCTAATAAAAATGAAGAAAAAATGAATAAATTCAACATAGAAAGGAAAATGTTAGCTCAAAAAACAGCAACAACTGCAGGATCAATATTAAATACTTCAAATGATTTCTTTAATGTTGCTTCTGACTTGAAATAATCCAAATTCAGTGAGATTTAGCATCATTTATCCTAAATTACCACACACACACTCAGAGTCAGAGTCAGTACCTGTATTGGGGTCAGTTAAAATCCTTATCGGCCCACGCAGGTTTCTCAGCGCTGCTTTTCCAGACTTTGTTCAGACACTCGAATGCATCTCAGCAGCTCAGAGTTAAAGAAGCAAGTGAGCGAGACAGAGAGAGAGAGAGAGGGAGGGAGGGTTAGATTAAAAGACGAGGAGGAGGAGGAGGAGGAGGAGGAGGAGCGCGGCAAACTGACTTGACTTCCAGGAGCCGACAACATAAACACAAGAGAGAGGGGAGGAGAGAACGGACAGCGAGGGAGGGAGGGAGGGAGGGAGGGGAAGTGGTACAGGAGATGGAAACAGGGAGAAGGGGAAGAGGTGGAGAAAGAGTGAGGAAGTGGAGAGGAAGTCAAGGAGGGAGAGAGTCATGAGGAGGTGGGGAGGCAGCGGGGTGAGGAAAGGAGGCAAGATGGGGAAAGAAGGCCATGAAAGGAAACAAAGTGGCAAGAAATCAGAGAGAGATGAATACAGAGAGGAGGAAAGAGAGCGGAAGTGAGGAAGGGAGGAGCATGAAGAGGAGGTAATATAGGACATAAGGAGGTAGGGAAGGGAGTAAAGGAGCTAGGTCAGGAAGTGCAGAAGAAAAAGGAAACATACAAATGAGCGGAGGACTCACAAAAGGGTAGGAAGGAAAACAGGTGGAAAGGAGTATTAGAAGAAAAGAGGGAGCTAGGTGACAAAAGAAGGATGTAGGGAGCAAGGAAGTAAAAGAAATACGGAGGTAAGAAAGAAAACATAAGGGGTAGGAAGTGAGAAAATGAGCGAGGGAAGAGGTGAGGGAAGAAAGAGGAAGAGAGGAGTTATAAACAGGAAATGAGGAGGTAGGGAAGGAAAGAAGGGAGTAAAGGAGGTAGGGAGGAGGTGCAGAAAAGGAAAGAAAAAGGAAGAGAAAGGAGGATATGCTAGAGGGAGCTAGGTAGTGAAAGAAGGAAGTAGG
The DNA here is from genome assembly GCA_039737535.1 of Lagodon rhomboides. Lineage (NCBI taxonomy): Eukaryota > Metazoa > Chordata > Actinopteri > Spariformes > Sparidae > Lagodon > Lagodon rhomboides. The sequence continues at coordinate 20,188,387 of CM077806.1, forward strand.
GAGCAAGGAAATTAAACAGGAAGCAGGAAATGAAGAGATGGGGAAGGAAAGAAGTGGGTAAGGAGCAATGAAAAGATCTAATTTAGGATGTAAGGGGGTAGAGAAGGAAAGTTAGGAAGTAAGAAAGCGATAAAAGGAGTTAGCAGGGCAGAAATGAAGGAAGTGGAGGAGATAGGAGGTATGGGAAGCTGGAAGAGGATGAAATAGTGGACCAGAGGAGGAAGAAAGAAGGAAAGGAGGTGAAAGGAAGGAAAGAAGGAGCATGAAAAGGAGAAGACAAAAGGTAGAAGGACTTAAAGAAAATTATATATGAGTGATGTAGTGAGGAGAATGAGGGAGGAAGGGGGGAAAAGGATCATGAAGAGGGATAAGGAAGGAGAGGAGGGAGAAAGGTACATTAATGAGGGGAAAGGAAGGAAAGTTGACAAAGGAAGGAAGAGAAGGACGTTGGGAGGAAGAGAAAGAGGGAACAGAGGAAGAGGAAGGAGAAGAGAAGGAGAGGTAAGGAGGGAGGGAGTGTGAGCGGGAGGAGGATTAAAACGACGGGATAACAGCTCTATAAAAAGGACGGAGAGGAGAGAGAGAGACGAGAGGAAGAAACAAACTGAAGAGGAAACAAGGAGAGGAAAGGAAGAAGAGGAGGAGAAATGTTCCTTCTAGACGAGAGACGACTGTTAAAGCTGCATTACCTTCTATTTTTAATAATATTATCAAGTTGGTTTTATTTTTCATCTTCTGTAACAATATTTTTAGTATTTTAACTTCATTTAATATTAATTCAGTGTCTTTCAAGGTGAAACGCTCTAATTTCGGGTCATTTTAACTTTCTGTGAGACACTTTAAGCTTCATTTATTAGTTGTTATTAGCATTATTACTGATATTAACTGTATTTCTCACAAATGTCACATCTGTCTAAATGTCAATCTCCTTTTTGTTGTTGTTGAGGGAGAAAAGAGCAAACTGGGTATGAACGTATGTAACCCCCGTTCTATTTTCATACATTGAAATGTTTGTTTACATGTCAAAATATCCAATAATAGGTTAAATGTGTAAAATTAAATCACGTATGAACATATGTGATTATTTTTTTCATATGAAGATCTACATTTACTATGTGGACATTTTCATTTATGTGAAAAAAGCCAATCACATGTGAACAATGTGGAAGAATGTGCAATTTTTACGCGTGACGAAGCAAATTTTGAGCCATTTGATGTGATTTCAAAGACCAGAACTAACGTAAAACAAAGAGTGTAATACACAAAATAGGTTAAAAACATTATTTAAACACAGGATGATTAACAAATATAAACCAGAAGTATGAACACCAGAGTGTACATACAATGAGTTTTTTTGTATTTAAACGTGTATATTTTGTTGTTTTTAAGTTAATTTATCGTCTATCTACCAGTGTTGTTTGTGTTTTATAAGTTGGAAAATGACCAAAATAAACTAAAAACTGAACTTTATTTGTTTCCACATCAAACCACATCTGAAAATGTAAATTTGTTTTGTGAAAATCTTCATTTAAATGTGAAAAAAGCCACAAAAGTCCCTTATGAAAAGATACATTTCACCAGATTTCATGTGCCGTGCTTTGGTTTCACATGTATCATCAGTAACATGTCGTCCGGAGCCGCAGAGGAACACTGACATGTGTTTGACAGTTTAATATTTAATGGCAAGCTGTTCCGCTAGTGTTATTATTCTGCAGATGTTATTTACTTGAAGCACTTCTGCACGTCGGCGGGACGAACATGATGATCGGGGCGAACAACAGAAGCCGTCGGCAGCTGGTTTGTGCTGGAAGTGAGTTTAGTTCTGCTGCGTGAATCAATACATCGACAAAATCCTGCAGGAAAAATTCCAGCCTGCGATTTTTGATTCCCTCCTCCAGCTGCACAGTGTGTGTGTGTGTGTGTGTGTGTGTGTGTGTGTGTGTGTGTGTGTGTGTGTGGACGCGAGCCTGGAAAATGTCCGTCAGCACTCCAGCTGTGGGGCCCAAAACAACAGCGGCTAAAATGGACGACATTGGCGACCTTCTGGTCTCCCCGGTCGACCCCCGGGAGAACCCAGATGTCGCGACCCCGATTATCCAATCAGAGCGGACGAGAGATAAACAAGTTGAACGACTCGACGGTCGCTTCAGAGAGGGAGTGAAAATAAACAGCAGTCTGAAGACAGAGCCGAGGTGAAGACTAAACATAAAGACAGGAAGAGGAGGGAGGCCGACATGACAGCTGCTCCTCAGACGCTTTGAAGCTGCTGCATCATGAAAACAAACTTCACACTGTCCTGCAGATTTATATTCACACCCGACCAGCTTCTGGATATTTGTGTCAGCTTTCATATTCAGGGAATATTTTCTAGTTAAAGGTGCAGAATGCAAGAACTGGCCATCTGTTGAGCTCTTACTCAACTTGGGGTCGACGTATCACCGGAGTAAGAGCTAACTGCTGTTAGCTCAGTTAGCTCAGTTAGCAGTGCAGCTAGTGGTCCGGACTGGGAGTTTGGAGTACCAGGGGAGTGCTAGGGTGTTTCTTTTGCACACTGCAGCTCTCCCTTACAAAGTTCACACTGTTGCATGCAGTGTGCACACAGTTATGTCATGACGGTGCACTTTGAACTTTGACCCTCTTGCTCCGACATCCGTCACAGCCTTAGCATGAGTACAAAGAGCGTAGCGCTGACACTTAAATGTGCTTTCATCTGTCATTGTGGTGTCTGTCAAGTGTTCGTGCTCTCTCTGCTTTGTTTAGATTTGCATGTCGCACCGTGGAGTGTGTTATGTGTCCTCCACTGGACAGAGGATTGTGGGTCAGAATAGCCAGAAAAGCATGCTAGCTTCCAAACTGCAACATGTGACTGGATGTAGTCAGGACATCCTGGCCTTTTTTGGCATACTGCATTTCACATACTTACTATACTATTTGGACATATGGCACACTAACTAGTGGAACGCAGGGTTAGCATTACACCGCTAGCACAGGAGTTTTGGACTGGTACTGGCCGGGGCTAGCCTGTTAGCATGCTAACTTCCGGATGTCAATGTCAAAACTGTCATTTCTTCACATTCTGTTGATCATCTTTAGTCGACTGTTTGTTGTTATTGCACCTTTAAACTTTAAGGACGTCACTATTGTTTTGTTCTGATCTTTTTGTGGAGCAGACTTGGAATAAAATCAGGAACAAGTAGCTGAAAAGTACATTTACTCAGCTATTTTCTCAAGTATGATTTTGAGGTATCTGTACTTTACTTGAATATTTCCATTCGCTGCTACTTTCTACTTCTACTACGCTTCAATTCAGAGGGAAATATTGTAGTTTTTGCTCCACTACATTTATTAGATCCACACAAGACATACAAATAGTTTATAAAATATGTTGCTTGATATAAATTTAACGGCTTATTCAGGTAGAACTGAAACAATTGACAGAAAATGAATTGGCGACGACATATGAAACTCTAGACGACTAAGTTATGACTCTTATATTAAAATACTTTTTAATTGATCCCCAACTCACAAGCTACTCAGCAGTATTCAAAAAAATACATATATACATAAAATGTAGACATAAATAAACTAATATTAGCCTTATAATGCTTCGTTAATCATAATCCAGTGATATAACACACAGTTCTTCCACCACTGACCGGAACAGCAGCTCCAGCTCGTGAACAATCATCTTCCTATTACACAATGTACAAATGTGCTTATTACAGGAGAAATGGTCTTGACCTTTGACCCCTGGCCTCTTCATTTCCATTCATCTCTTGGATAGTGAGCATGTGTTAGTCATCTGCCTGCCCCCCCCTCCCACCATCTCATTGATCCTCCTCGCTTCCTGTACATTTCCAGGTCAAAGGTCACGTTGTTCAGCTGATATCACCTCATGTCCTCAAACTCTGGTCCGTGCTGACTCGGACCGTCGGCGTTAAAAACAGGATGGATGATCAACAGGCGACACACACACACACACACACACACACACACACACACACACACACACACACACACACACACACACACACACACACACACACACACACCCCACCGTGACACACACTGTTGAACCAGGATGTCCATGTCAGGACAGCAGGCTGAACTTCACGACTACACCACCACCTACAGGCTGAAGTGTGTACTGCAGGACAAAATGATTCATCCAAACATGAGCAACAACTCTACTTTTACTGCTCTTTGTTTTCATAATTCATCTAAATTAAACTCTAAACCCTCAAAAGCCTTAATGTGGATCTATGTGACTTACTTTTGAAGGTTTTGAGCCAAAATTTGGGCTCATTTTCTCTTCTAATCCTTCACTTTTGTTAAACAAAACAACTGGTAAGTCAGTTTTTCAGCCCTGACACCAAACTAAAGCTGAAATCGTTCATCTGTAAGAGATCATATTTGCCGTTTGTCCTCTACTTTAAACGGAAACTGTCATTTCCTGCCCAGACATGTCTTGAAAATAAAGAGAAATGGATAAGAAACAGGAAGATCAAGTGATCACTGATGAGTTTTGCTCTGACTACAGCGGCAAGACAGGCTGTAAAACAGGCCAATGAATTTGATTTCTTTGCCGTCTTTCTCACTGAAGAGGTGAAAATGTGTTTTGGGGTTTACTGTTCCTTGATATTGATGGCCAAAATGTTGTTTCAAAGGCTTTTCTACACTGACAACATCACAAATATCAGAGAAACAATGAATATGTATCTATTTGGACATAAAATGATGATTAAACACTTTAGCAATCACTTTAACTGTAAAGCTTCATTAATAGTTTGCTTCCAAAAGAAAGGCTTGTCCATTAAAAGTAGGTAATTATCGGTTATCTGTATCAGAAAAATATCCATATTGTGCATCACTGGTAACTTTTTAAAGAAAAATTCCAAATTCTCTGATTTCAGCTTCTTAAATGTGAATATTATCTGGTTTATTTCCTCCTCTATGACAGTAAACTGAACATTTTGGGGAAACTTGTCACCATTCTGTGATGCTTTATAGATCAAACAACTGATTGATTGATCCAGAAAATAATCTCCAGATTGATCAAACATGAAAATAATAAGCAACAGTTGCAGCTCTTTTCATTTGTAGTCTTATTTCTGGCCACTTCACTTGAATTTTAGTCAAATATGAACTCTCCTTTTAGCTCCATTTTTGGTCTCCACCACCTCCGGAGTGAAACGTCTGGCTTTTTTAGCTGCTGAACGCTCCACTATGTTCAGCAGCTAGTTGCTAACTTTGTCTGTCTGCCATTTGGTGCTAGGAAAGGTTGTGGATAGTGTTTTTTTTATTCTCTGTTGCTGAAGAGACGCTGATGTAGTGTCAAAAGTTAAACAAAGCAGAAAAGATGTTGGCGGGAAAACGAAAACAAAGAGCTGAAAGGGGTTAAAACGCTCAAAGAGTGTGGGAGCGGCCTCTACGCTGAGCTAAAACTGTCCAACGCTGGCAGACTGTGATGTGACGAAGGTAATTATAAACCAAAGTGCACAAAGAAGAACGACGCCGATGACCTCTTTACTCACTTACGAGCTCCTCACTACAGTAACAAGAGTAGATGTAATTACCTCCACCTTTTACGGACACGTGCACGTAAAAACAGACAGTTAAGTTCTCAGCTTCTCCCGACTCGAGCTATTATAGTCTCACGCACACTCCCACAGATATATATAGTAGCGACACACACCTGGGGGCAGCAGTAAATGTGGAATCCTCGCATATAAAGTTACCTGCAATCGAGGGCTGTGGATCACGTTTCTCATTGCTGCTACGTGACCGAGCATCCAGCCAAGTTCTGTAATGTGTGACCGAGCACATAGAAAACACCGTCAGAGTCGGTCACCCAGAACTCTGAACGGAAAAGTGTTTGGTTGTTCTTCATTTTTCACTCATTCGGCGACATGTTTCAAGTGAATCTGACTAATAAAACATCTCCGGAGATCGTTTTATGGCCGTAGCTCAAAGTGGCGACGAGCGTTTCTCAACCACCTTTATGCTTTTTTTTTCCTCCTGGTGCCAGAGTCCGTCTTTATCAGCAGATAGTCGGGAGGATAAAAAGGGTGACGAGATAAGGAGTTATGGTTTTTCCGAAATTACAGTCCAACAGGGTAAGTTGGACGGCGTCTACCGTCGGGAAGAGGTGTTGTTTACCGAGATGTGATAATGTCTGATAGTATTCAGGTGTAAGGCTATAAATAAGAAGACTTTGGCTGGAGAGACTTGAGCACAGCAGCAACTTCAGAAGACAGATTAGCATCTTGGTACCATGGAAAACACAGGATCCAGTGAAGTGAAGTGAAGTGAAGTCCATAATTTGTGCAAGGTATCATGGAGGCTCAGGAATAAGTTGGACACTGCTCACCTCAACACAAAACTCATAAGTCCATCTTTCTTACTACATCTTTCTTCGTATGCTAACAAAGTAAACTAGTAACCAAACAGGAAAGAATGAATCAAACTTGAGGCTAAAGATGCAAATGGAGGCCTCGTGTCAGCTAATCTGTTGTTTAAAGCAGTAAATTAATTGATTGATTGGTCCCTCGTTTGTACCTCGACCACACAGCTTCTTTGGACCTCCCTCTTGAAACACGTCACTGTATTTCCTTCCCATCGTCCTCTGGTGTCTCTTTCTCCCTCTCTTTGTGTCCCGGAGGATTTGGGGAAAAAGGAGAGGAGGAAATGCCAACGCCGACGGAGGAAACAAGATTCCAGCGAGGACATCGATAACGAGGCTTTCGTTTGTCACTCCGTCTCTTCTCTAAACAGGACGTTCGCGTCCACGCCCATCATCATGACCATCGCCACCATCATCATCAGTGTCTGACAGCTTCCACCCTCCTCAAAACAACAACAACCACAACAGATTCAATGACTTCCTGCTTGGAGAGGAAGTTGTATTAAGGTTTGGTCCATGATGACGTCAGTTCTCGGACTGAGATCTCAGAAACGTCGGACATACAGTGATTGTTGTTCCTAAAATGCAGAAACCACACTGTGTCGGAAGAGGATTTTTATCCTTTTTCGCCGACAGCTCCCCGCCAACGCTTACTTCCTGTTTCTTTGATCTCTCGCTCTTATCTTCCTGTTTCCAACCTCACATATTCTCTCTCTCTTTAACATTACATGACAAGAAGACAAAAGAGAACACGACTACAGAGCATGTGTAAAACTCGTGTCGACAAAACGCCAAATAACGAAAAAGGCGATTCATGTTTTCTGCCTCCTGCAGTTTAAAAAGACGAGCTGTTGTCTCGTCTCCCAAAGGTCCTCATTCTTAAAATCATCTCAGCAAGACGACAGAACAAAGAGATGATGTTATTTTGAAGAACGCTTTGGGGAATTTAGCTTAGGGAAAAATATATCAAAGCACTTCTTCCAGTGATCACAGCCTCACGAAGACGCCCCAGAGTGAAAAGAGGACGACGAGAATGTTGGATTTCTTTCTGCATTTTAAATCAGCACAACAGTCGGTGTGTTCGTGCATCAGTCCCGTCTGAATAGCCTCAATGTACAGATTCTGATTTGCTCCGATAAAACATCTGTGTGGGTTTGTCTTTGCACGAGATTATCCTCCCAGAAAGGAAACACAACGGCCTCAGTTATTCATCAGATACGGCCCGTGTTTGTCTTGTCTGATGTTGATTATCCTCATATTTAGGAAGTTTGGCTGCACAACGACTTCAACTCGGGTCACCTCAGTTTGTTTCTACTGGTGGTCAAATGTGTTTTAATTGTTTTTAAACCATCATGTTAATGGTGTCTAAAGTCTTTAAACACTTTATACTCAGAAATTTGAGGTTAAAGTCAAAATGAATGAAAGAAAACGTTTTTTAAAAAGTCAGAATTTTGAGTTTAAAGTAAAAAAAAAGTCAAATTTCAAAGTTTAAAGTTAAAATGTCAGACTTCTGAGTTTAAAGTCAGATTACAATATTGACATATCATCACCTTTTTAGGTTGATATAGTGAACATTGCCAATTTAAATCAGATAAACATTCTCCTTTTTGCTCCATTTTTGGTCTCCTCCACCTCCAGAGGGAAATATGTGGTTCTTTAGCTGCTGAATACTCCACCATGTTCACCAGCTATAGTTGCTAACTTTGTCCGTCTGCTTTTTGATGTAGATTCATGAGAGCTTTATCATTGAAAAATCAAAACAGTGAAGCAAAATAGACTAAAAGAACATGGTTTGGGTTAAAGTAAAATACTGGAGTTACGTAATTTAACCCCCTCAGCTGCACATCTAATAAAGCCATATTGTTGACGTCTAAATGGCGTCATACATGCAATAAATCTAAAATTACAAGAACATGCCTCATGTTTGTCCTCTCTGCTTTCCCCTTCATCACTTCTCTTCTGGTTTACATCACCATCGCGATGAATAAAACAAAGCGTGCCGGATCAAAGGAGGCAAAAAAGAATGAATGTCTCGTGTGTACTCGAGCGTAGTCGATGCCGTGTGACAGGAATGAAACGTATCGCTGTACGCTGTCATGCCACAGTACGTCTCTCCGCAAGACAACAAACGTACGTCGTACAAAAACAGACGGTGGTTACATCACATCGAGTGGAGTGGAGGCGAGTGGAAACGAGACGAGAACAAAACTGAACCTGATTAACAGATCGGCTTCATGTTCAGCTTTGACGGTCCGGTTGTTTTACATTACATGTTTGTTTTTCTAGATAACCATCTTGAAGTGAGACAGACATTCTTCCTGTAATCAGGTTTAAAACGAAACATTTTAAAAAGGTAAAAATGCAGCGAATGCGTGTCGAGGAATGTCTGTCGCCGCTGGAGGAGACGTTGACAGTGAATTCTGATCTTAATCTAACGATTATAGGATAGACTTTCACTTTGTGGCCGTCCGCTTGGTGGATCGGTTTCCTCGAGTCCTGGTCAGGGTCGTAATCTAACATCTCAATTATCTTTACAGTTTGTCCCAAAGCACCAACAGGAACAATGTGATGCTTCATGAGCGGCTGCAGGGAGGTCAGAGGTCATAGATACAGATATGTCGATACGTCTGATCACAAATGTTTCTGCTCAAAGATATCATCTCCAAGACAACATACTAAATTTGAAGGTCGATCCAAGCGTCGCAAAGGGATCAGCTCCAGTCTCACTTTTTATCTATATTTTTCTCAACAAGTGGATCTGTTTTCTCGTGAACACACCTTCTCCACCGCTGTGCCGCCAGCTCGCCGTGACTACTACTTTAATTAACATCCAGCAGGGACGGCTGAGCGCAAGAGGAGCGCCGCTTGGAGCTGTAAATGAAAACTTTTGCCAGCTGTGATGTGTGCAGGAAAGCGAAGAGAAAGAACGACGAGCTGCAGCAGAGAAGACGGGAGGAAGGATCCTAAGAAGAGAAAATAACTTTAAGCGTTTCCCCAAGAACCCAACACTTCTGTTATCGGTATCGATATCGGTGATAATCGGCCTTCAATAAAAATAAAACAAGACTGTAGAGTCAACTGAAAGTATTCTGTGTTACGAGGCATCATCGATAGCAAAAGTCAAAAGGTAAAGAGGAAGTATCGCGGCGCTGACAGCTCCGACCTCGCCAACCCCCGGATGCGACCATCCATCTCAGGATGAAAGCCGCGATGGGATGTGACGGGCGCCATTTTGGGGCCGGGTGGGGATTCCTCTACAGGGAGATGACAGGAAATGTGGAAAAAAAAATGCCAACCGGGGGACTTTGATGATGAAGTCCTGCTGTCCTCTCTACATCCTCCGGACTGACGCTGTCACGTCATAGAATTTACTCCATCTCTTTAGTTTTTGACCACAAACTGTAAAAACTCGCCTCCTCGTCTTTTGACGGGCTGCCCGCCCGCTGCTTGTGTAACAAACACTTAGTCACAGTAAAGTGGATTTAACAGCAGATAACATTGACTTGGAACGACTGAGATCAGGGCAAATCTTCTTAAAACCTAGAAAAACTGCTCACAGCATGAGGCCGGATTTAGGAACGACGACGTCACGCAGAGAGTCTCTCAGAAATGTCTCGGCCTCTCGTAGCTCCTTCTAATGATAATTCAATATTTAATAAAAATGAGAAAACGCTCTCGAGTGTTGAATTGCTACTTCTGCTCCAGTAAAGGATCTGAATACTGAACCCCCACCCTCCTGAGCGACACGACTAACGAACCGTCAGGATGTCAGACAGTCTCGCCGAGCTCCAAGAGCGATCCTCCAGCCTCAGGAGTCGGTAAATCAGACGGACGCTGACGTCTGCAGCCGACCGGCGAGAGGATCCATCATGAAGTCTGAGCGCCGAGCTGTAAAAGGAAGATGGACGCACTGACGGCGTCTCTCTTTACTTTCGCTCTTTCTTTCCATGTGAGAGTTAAGACTGAAGGGGAGATGCCAGGAGCTACATCAGTTAATTACTCACTTCACACAGAAGGCCGAGAGGAGGGTGAAAGAAAGAAAAAAAGATGGAAAGAGCCTCGTCCAGGTTTCCACTGTTTTCTTTCCTCGCCTCAGATTTACACCGCTGAACACTCCGAGGGGGATTAGAAGTGGGAATCCTGCGGTTTTCCTGCCATAACTCAATACGAGGTCGGTCTCTCCGAGCACAGAGGAGCAAACACACCTCAACGAACGTGCAAACGTTGGTTTTATTTACGACCGTCTTGCCTCCACCAACAGATGCACGCACATGTTAAAAAACACTTAAGATGCTATCAATCCTTTTTCCGGAGCAGAGCGAGAAGAGATTAGTGTCTCTTCAGCTACTGTTTGACAAGCTGCTCGACAACATCCACCGACTGAAGAAACTAAATCTATCTGCAGGGGAAACTGACACAGTGTGGGATGTGCATGGCGAGAGGATAAAGCATGAATATACTCAGCTTAGAAATGCTCCATTAGAAGTAAATGTCATTAAAAATCTACTCTAAAGTAACAGAACAGAGTTTAGATTTGATGTCAGATGCAGAATCTAATCAAACGCGCTGATCTTCATGATTTCCTTGAACAGAAATGTTCAGTCACTCCCTTCTTGAAGTGCCTCAGTAGTATAAAGAGAAAGAAAAGTGTCAGGGGGTGAATCGAGGTGACTTCCCGTCCAAAGACTCGCGTCTTGATGGCGACTGAGGATCAAGAGTGACACGTTTCTTTAAATGTACACATTAAAGTGTGTTTGCAGGTACTGCATGAGGAAAAAAGTAGTATAAAGCCTTTTGTGGCTCCAGATGAGGCTGTATATGGTCTGCAAATTGCCTCCAGTGATGTCACTCGAGTTGCATTGTGGGTAATGTAGGCGGCAGGTCTTGAAAAAGGAAGAAGGAAGGTGATATCTCTGGTCCTGCTTTTAAACTGCCTATAATGAGTCCAACAGTACAACCAGTGTCTGCTTTTCAAAACCTGGTGCCTACATTACCCACAATGCAACTAAAAAAGCCACCGAGTGACATCACTGGAGGCGCATGGAGCTTCTTCTGGAGCCATTAATGACTCTTGATCTGCTCCTTCGCTCATTAATCATTGACTGATCACTGATCAACGCTGGATTAGGAGCTACTCATTAACTAATGGTTATCTAGCTGATAGCTCCTTGTTCTTTGATTAGCAACCACTCTAAATGTTTTGTGTTGCCAACTAATAAAGCACGTTACATTACATGTGTTTCTTTATGTTTAGTGCCATTAAAGCTCAACTTACACGACCACTTCCCTCCGTCCCGCCCCGGCTGAACGGTTATATATACACTGTTCATTAAAGTCTAACACCACCGCTGTGAGCAAAGTCATTTACTGAGCGCTGCTGTTTCAGAGTCGAGTCCATTAACGGTCACTTCACTTCTCCCAGTAATTCACAGCGAATGACTCTCTGGTCCCGGCCTGCAGCTGGAAGCACCCGCTGCAACGCCGCTTATGTAACTGTGAGCACGACTGATGGGAGATTACACAGCGACACCCTGAAGGCACCAACCACTGCAGCTCCGGACCGCTGAATGCACCAGATGCCACGGAAACCTTGAAGGCATCGGGAGGGAGTAAAACACAGGAGCTATTTTTGTGTCCGACAGCAGCGTGAAATTACGGAAAAACTCGGAGGAGATTCAGAAAAATGTAGCTGGAAAACAGGAGCCCTGGAGTCTCTTCGCTTTCATCTATCACAGAAATTATAGAACTAAGTCCAATGATTTAAGTGACTTTAAGGAAATCATGAAATAACTCGGGTTGTATTTAAAAGGGGAGCAGAGAGGAACAGCAGGAAGTTATGAACCAGCATCAGATTCATTTTGGAGGATATTAAAAGTCATATTTTATCTCAAACACGCTTTTCCTAAGTGGTAACCTGATGTATGTCTTCTTCATCTGTTCCACTGTTTGTCCAAAAACTATTAAAAACCCATCAGTGATTCACACCTTCACTGGAAACACTCACTACAGCCTCACATGTGTGTTAATCCGCAGCTGAAAATAGTCCTCCAACAACCGGACCACTTCTTCCTTTTCAGCTCAATAAGCTAAATACCATCTTTTTAAATCAGTTTGGGATCACGTCCCCATCTACTTCAATTGTTTAGGAGGATGCATCAACGCTGTTTTGCTGTGAAGCTCCAGAAAATGTTTTGTGGGAACGTCACCTGACTTTCCATCAGCTCAGAGGGAGGAGATCATGACTCAAATTCTCATTTTTTAGGTGAAAAATGGCTGGTTTTGGGGGATTTTCATGGGATGATTTCTTGATCTCGGTGCAGATTTAACAAAATCAGTCCATCAGATATATTTAGAACAATATTAAAAACAGACAATAAGACGGTGGAGCCAGTTACTGTGAATCTGTCTTATCAGTTTCCTTATTTTAAATTCCTTCTGTTGACCATTTGAAGTTGCAAGAGGAGCAAACATGAACGTTTCTATCCCCATTTCTGTTCGAGCATTAGAGACAAACAGCTGATATTTAGGATTATTTCAAAATGAATTCAGTAAGACGAGATGGAGCTCGAAGTTTACACAAAAAACCAACACATGCACACAAATACCAGCCTCACACACTGCAAAACAAAGAGTATCAAACGACTTCAACCAACGCTTCTCGATATAAAACCCACATGTTCTAGTTAAAGATCGTACAAAGCGAGTCCTACCTTCGCAGCACTGACGTTCATTGTGCTTCAATCAGAAACCTCCTCAGAAACAGAAGTGAGCGCTTCACTCTGAGTCTGCGGGGGAAACCCGAGACCGGCTGGAGGCGACACCGGAGCCCAGGTCGAGGTGGGATCTGATCCTAAACCAGCAGAGACACATGTGGCTCCAGATCCCCGAAGCCTGGGGTCCAAAAACACAAAACCCCTGCTTCATCTCAGCTTTCATCACTGACGGCCTCGCCCTCCTCCTCCTCCTCCTCCTCCTCCTCCTCCTCAGCACCTTACACCCTTCAGCTTCAGCTTCCTCCTCGTGACATGTGGAGCTCATTACCGAGTGTGGCATCCAAGATGTCCTGAGCAGCAGGATAAATCATCTCACACACACATATTTCCACTGCAGATCGTTTGATTTCTCAAAGTTAAATCCACAAACACACATATTTGGAGAAACAAGTCACATAATACGCAGCTAACGGCTAAATGAAACGCTATCAGGTGCAGAAAACACACCATCCTCTCGGAGTTGAAGTAGAAAATACTCCTTCTTGATGCTTTTAGAGATTCAATATTAAAACTGTCATTGATAAAACACAAAATATAAAGTGGTTGATAGTGAGAGAAACCTGTTTAATTTGTATTATCTTCAATATTTTACAGTTTTTATTGTTTTATTCCTTGATCTGCTTTTATTACTTTCCACTAGTCTCATTTATTTGAGCGATTTCTGTTTGTTTTACTGCTCTAACCTTGTGTGATATGGTTAAAATTATTAATTTTGTTGAGTAAAGAGGAGGTGATTTGTCTTACAGGCCCTCAGTCATGCTAAATGTAGAGTTTCCAGAGGCAGAGCTGCTGTAAACGCAGAAATAATCACATTTTCTCACTCGGAGCCAGAAATAACAACATTGCACATCAACCAACAAACATATGAAGAGAGAAAGACGGATTAAAGTGTGAATAAATCCTCACCGCTCTCCCGTGCAGGCCTGAAATGTCTCGTGGGGTGTTGTCAACACTTTTTTCTTTTTGCGGTTCATACTCTGTCAAAGCAGAGCAGGACAGGAAACATGGGGGGAGATTGCTCATTTGACAACAACGAGCTTCCTCCTCTCTTATCTCTGGCTCCTTTTCATGAGTCTCATGCAGTCAGGTTGGACGGTTTAAGTGGTGTAAAGGCTTGTTGTTGTTCACATGCAGGTGATTTTTTGGCACAGGGAGCAACAGCACCAGTTTTAGATAACATCGTAATGCTGCTGGTGGTGAGTGTTGGCTAAAAGCACCACCACACCTGCAGCTACTTGGGCTGATAAAGGAAGCTTGTGATTACACGATTGGCTCCTGTGTGAGCTGCATCAGTGAGCCTCCCTGGTTGGCTGGTGTGAACCAGGAGGGCGTTGTCTTGTGGGATTTTAAACTCATTGGATGATTGATGGATGAAGAGAGTATGTGACTGGACAGCAGCCAAGTAGGAGGTGCTGATAAATCAACAGGAGAGAGACTGAAGTAGATTTAAGGTGACAGTAATCATGATTAGATAGAAGATCTTTGGCTGCCTTTAAAGGCCTGAACGATCACAGTTCATCTAAATTATATAAGCACATATTTCCTGACTCATGCCTGCTGGTTTTCTTAACAAACTCACCTTAAAGGAGACATTTGATGCTCATTCTCAGGTTCATTGTTTAATTTTGGGTCACTACTGGAATAGGTTTACATGCTTTAATGCTCAAAAAACACATCAGTCACAATCTGTCCAGTGCTGCAACTCTTTCTGAAACACTTTGTTTTAGCTCCTGTCTCTTTAAGGCCCCTCCTCCTCCGCTCTGATTGGTCAGTTCACACACGCCTGAGCCAGCACTGCTAACAACAACAAACAGAGCAGCTGGGCGAGGCATAAATAATGCAAATGTGTGACACGGTGATGTAGTGTGACGTCACAAAGTCACAGAATCAAAGGCGGGACTACTGACGAGGCGTTCAGGAGTAGTGATTTCTGTGGGAGAGAGGAGCTTCTGTGCTGAAGATCTTTAACATGGACAACAACAATCTCCTTTAAAGTCCATATAATAACTGTTGTCATGGATTGTAAATACTAAAATTTGAATTTTGGGGTCTTCTTGTCCATGTTGATGTTCAAAGTTGAGGTTCAAAGTTCATTCTGAACCTTTAAAGGTCCACTTTGTAAGAAAAGTTTTGTTTTTTCTGGTCAAATACTGTCGCTTTGGGAGTTTAAAAAGTTGGGAACGATTCTCAAAGATCAACTTTTGTACGTATTGGAGCTTTCAAACAACAGTTACCAAAACAATCCCCAATCATCAGAATACAGTGGTAGTGTTTTCCCTCTCATATCAACATTTCTACAACACATGTCAGATCACGTTCACACTTCACGCAGGCCTCTATGAGACGACTACAGCTACAAGTCAGGAGATGGAGGTGATGTTGGCGACCTGACAGCTGTCAGGACCAACACTGGAGACTGCATTTCAACATTTGTAAGAGCTTTTTAACAAGACGTTTGGGCCGATTTCCAGCTGTGTTTGAGGTGACAGAAACAGGTATTTATACTTTAACCGAACCAGAACATAAACTCTGTCACGACTTAAAATTGAAAACTGAAGCCGCAGAAACATAAAGTTGCAACTTTATCCGTAGTTTGCAGAAACATATTTGTACATTTCCAGCTTTTATTCTGGTGATAGGTTGCATTTTCACCTTAAAGTCCATTTGTCTTGTCTTTCTCGAAACAACATCCCTGTTGCTCCAATTATTTGGGGATATTTCTTAAACAGCAGTAAACTTTTTAGCATGTAAACATATTTTTGGAATGTCAACCCTTTAAGTTTAACTCATCTGCATTTGAGACGGTAACTACAGCACAGATCGATCACTAGTACCTCAAATGTCTTCCACCTTTACTTGACATTTGATCACCTCACAAACAACAGCACGAAAACCGACACCGACAACTTCAGCAGCCACTGCATCAAGTGCAGACGTCACCGCTGCAGCGTCCAGGGCATCAATACGACCGGGTCTCTCACTTTAATGGGATTTGGCCGCGACGTTGAGCCAAATAAAGTTCCAGCCCCGCATCCACAAATCAAAAAGACAAGCAAGAAATATGATTGAGCAAAACAAGCTGCACAGAACCGTGGCAGAGGCAGCGGAGACAGATGGGGGAACAGCGGAGAGAGCTGAGAGTGAAACAGGAGATGACAGATGGGCAGATGCAGAAATGATAGTTTGAGAGAAAAGTGATGCAGCTGTCTGGTAATGTCTGACAGGAAGTGAAAACAGAGAGATAAATTCTTGCTATCAGCATTAAGATTTGGCTGGACGTGGCTTTATCAGACGTGGCCAAAGAATGATGGGTACGAAAATGTACCACGGTTTTACAACAGTAATGGATAGTGTTTTCAGTCTAACTGAGGCAAAGCACCATGCAGTGGTGGAATTTAACTAAGTACAGTTAACAAAGTGCAGTACTTCAGGACAATTTGAGGTACTTTGTACCTTGTGCTTTTCCATTTTAGGGACTGAGACTAGAATTTGCGTCCTGTTTGTGAGTCATGAGTGATTTGTTTTATAAGTTATGCTACATAATGAAGTTTATGTAGGTAAATTAAGTTGTGTACGTTACGTGACTTGACGAAGTGACAAGACTGAACATATTTATTGTAACCCAAAGTATGATCTTTTCCTAAACCTGACCAAGTAGTTTTGGGCCTAAACCTGTCCAAATAGTTTTGGGCCTAAACCTAACCAAGTAGTTCTGAAGCCTAAACTTAACCAAGTAGCTTTAGTGCCTAAACTTAATCAAGTAGTTTTGGGCCTAAAGTTAACCAAGTAGCTTTAGTGCCTAAACCTCACCAACTTGTTTTGGTGCCTAAACCTAACCAAGTAGTTTTGGTGCCTAAACTTAACCAAGTAGTTTTGGGCCTAAACCTGTCCAAGTAGTTTTGGGCCTAAACCTGTCCAAGTAGCTTTGGTGCCTAAACTTAACCAAGTAGTTTTGGGCCTAAACCTGTCCAAGTAGTTTTGGGCCTAAACCTGTCCAAGTAGCTTTGGGCCTAAACTTAACAAAGTAGTTTTGGTGGCTAAACTTAACCAAGCAGTTTTGCTTTTAAACTTAAACAGGTAGTTTTGGTGCCTAAACCTAACCAAGTAGTTTTGCAGCCTAAACCTAACCAAGTAGTTTTGGTGCCTAAACCTGTCCAATTAGTTTTGGTGCCTAAACCAGTCCAAGTAGCTTTGGTGCCTGAACTTAACCAAGTGGTTTTGGTACCTAAACCTCACCAACTTGTTTTGGTGCCTAAACCTGTACAAGTAGTTTTGGTGCCTAAACCTAACCAAGTAGCTTTAGTGCCTAAACCTGTCCAAGTAGTTTTGGTGCCTAAACCTAACCAAGTAGTTTTGGTGCCTAAACCTGTCCAAGTAGTTTTGGTGCCTAAACCTGTCCAAGTAGTTTTGGTGCCTAAACCTGTCCAAGTAGTTTTGGTGCCTAAACTTAACCAAGTAGTTTTGGTGCCTAAACCTGTCCAAGTAGTTTTGGTGTCTGAACTTAACCAAGTAGTTCTGGAGCCTAAACTTAACCAAGTAGTTCTGGGCCTAAACCTGTCCAAGTAGCTTTAGTGCCTAAACCTAACCAAGTAGTTTTGGTGCCTAAACCTGTCCAAGTAGTTTTGGGCCTAAACCTGTCCAAGTAGTTTTGGTGCCTAAACTTAACCAAGTAGTTTTGGGCCTAAACCTGTCCAAGTAGCTTTGGTGCCTAAACCCAACCAAGTAGCTTTGGTGCCTAAACCTAACCAAGTAGTTTTGGTGCCTAAACTTAGCCAAGTAGTTTTGGGCCTAAACCTGACCAAGTAGTTTTGGGCCTAAACCTAACCAAGTAGGTTTGGGTTTAAACGTAACCAAGTAGTTTTGGTGCCTAAACTTAACCAAGTAGCTTTAGTGCCTAAACTTAACCAAGTAGTTTTGGGCCTAAACCTGTCCAAGTAGTTTTCTGGCCTAAACCTAACCAAGTAAGTTTGGGTTTAAACGTAACCAAGTAGTTTTGGGCCTAAACCTGTCCAAGAAGCTTTAGTGTCTAAACCTAACCAAGTAGTTTTGGTGCCTAAACCTGTCCAAGTAGTTTTGGGGACTAAACCTGTCCAAGTAGTTTTGGGGACTAAACCTGTCCAAGTAGTTCTGGGCCTTAAATCTGTCCAAGTTGTTTTGGGCCTAAACCTAACCAAGTACTTTTGGTGCCTAAACCTGTCCAAGTAGTTTTGGGCCTAAACCTGTCCAAGTAGCTTTGGTGCCTAAACCTAACCAAGTAGCTTTAGTGCCTAAACCTGTACAAGTAGTTTTGGTGCCTAAACCTAACCAAGTAGCTTTAGTGCCTAAACCTGACCAAGTAGCTTTGGTGCCTAAACTTAACCAAGTAGTTTTGGGCCTAAACCTGACCAAGTAGTTTTGGTGTCTTAACCTAACCAAACCGCAACCTTTTAACAACATTAATAACAGTCTAAAAGTTGTATATTGTTGTAATATCTAAACTGTTTGTCAGCAAACCTTATTTTTAAAGTCTAATGGGACGTTACATGCAACATTTTTTTGCTCACTCAGACTCTGAGATTCTGAAGAAACTCAGATGTATTTTATGTCCAATTCAACATTTTAAAAACAATTTCATTTGATTCATGACTTCTGACGATGTGAACTCCAGTGCATAAAAGTGGGAGTCTCACCCCATCCTACACAGAGTTTATTCGTCAGGATAATCTGTGTTAACTTGAGTTTAAACTTTAGCTGGACTCATCCTGACCCTGCCTCAAGAGAACAGAAAAACAGATTAGAGAAAACGGACCAAAAACATTTCCTGTTGAATTTTCTGATGATCACTGAGAAGAATTCTTGATATCAGATTCTGTTGTTTCTGCCAGAAAAGATGAAGTCACTTCAGCCTGTTTTGTATCTGCAGCAATAAAAAAAAAACTCAAACTGTCAAACCAGAAATGCAAAGTATGAGCTGAGAGATGCCAGCTGCTGCTGTAACAGAATTACAGATCTTCTGAGTAGAGTTGATCCTTTCTGGAGAGAGCGAGAGTTTTAAAATCGACTAATTTGGCAACAGTCGCATGAAAAGTCGGATGCGTGAAGTGTTTGCTTGTACATCTGTGACCGCCTGCATGCAAAGGCTATGATTGGGAGTACGTCACCGCAAACTGAAGGTCACATACGGTCTTTAGATCCATTGTTTACGTAAAGAAATATAGATTAATGCAGCTTTAAAGTGATTTTGAGTCTGATTCTGCATCGCTGGTGTTGAGTTCCCTTCCAATAAAACATGCGCCGCTGTGCCATTAATAACGTTCATCCACAGCAGGTCAGAGCGCATTACAGTGAGGGTTAACAGGCTGCAGGGCGGCATGTGATGGTAAGTATGAGCTATCATTTATCAGACTGATTGTGATGTGCACTGTGTTGTGTCACTGACAACAAGGAAGGAATACAAAGAGGAGAAGTTCATAGGAAGAAGTAGAAATACAAAACGAGGTCATGCAGTCGTATTAATAGATTCACGGCTGTCTGCACGAGAGAGATCGACCACAGTTAGTTTAATACAAACATGTTTCTCATTTAAATGACATCATCAAATTAACTTGCAGTTGTTTTTAAATTATGTTGCTTTACTGTGGTTTCACGTTACGTTTTCATACATGAGGGAGAAACGTACAGACGAGACGAATGGGGACGAATCACAAGCTTGAAATTTACTCCAGGTTTCCATGTAAACACAACGACCACTTCTTTCTTTCTTTCTTTCTTTCTTTCTTTCTTTCTTTCTTTCTTTCTTTCTTTCTTTCTTTCTTTCTCACTTCCTTCTTCCTTCCTTCTTTCTTTCTTCCTTCCTCACTTCCTTCTTTCCTTCTTTTTTCCTTCTTCCTTCCTTCCTCACTTCTTTCTTTCTTTCTTTCTTTCTTTCTTTCTTTCTTTCTTTCTTTCTTTCTTTCTCCTTCCTTCCGTCCTTCCTCCCTCCCTTCCTTCCTCACTTCTTTCTTTCTTTCTTTCTTTCTTTCTTTCTTTCTTCATTCCTTCCTTTCTCACTTCCTTCTTCCTTCCTTCTTTCTTTCTTTCTGTCTTTCTTTCTTCCTTCCTCACTTCCGTCTTCCTTCCTTCCTTCTGTCTTTCTTTCTCCTTCCTTCCGTCCTTCCTCCCTCCCTTCCTTCCTCACTTCCTTCTTCCTTCCTTCTTTCTTTCTGTCTTTCTTTCTTCCTTCCTCACTTCCTTCCTTCCTTCCTTCCTTCCTTCCTTCCTTCCTTCCTTCCTTCCTTCCTTCCTTCCTTCCTTCTTTCCTTCCTCATTCCTTCCTCCCTTCCTTCTTTCCTTCTGTCTTTCTTGCATCCCAGAATATAAAACTTATTTCCACGCCTGCCGAGCCGTTGAGCAACAGATTGGATCTTTTCCGGTGTTTCGGGGCCACGACTATGAAAAAAATTCCGATCGAGGACATTAACAATATTCGCGGGCCAAGAGAGAAGTGATTTGACTTTTTAATTTTGGAGGAATTATGTCGGGTGTAGCGGTGCACAGTTGGAGAATTATTCATGGAATAATTTATGATTGCTGGGGAATAAGTCCAGCTGAGTTTAATGACGGTGCTATAAAAACGTGGAGGATCAAAGAGCTGCAGACTGTCGCATGCCACTGATAAACTTTATATTACCACCATCAGGCTGCTCTTTACTGTCAATTATGTCACCCAAAGCTAAATTTTCTTGACAAAATCAACCAGCTTTAGCAGAAACAACTGATATTCTTAATATTTTCTGCACTTCACAGCATCTTTTCATCAGGAAGCGAGTTTTAAAATGGTGAAAAGCACAATTTGTACCTCAGTCCATCACTAAAAGCCACGTTTTCATCCTAACATCACTAGTTTTAGCAAGAAAAAACAATATTTTCTTCATTTCACCGCATCTTTTCATCACAAAGTGGGTTTTATAAAAGTGACATGCAGTTTTCCTTTCAATCCGTCAGAGAATTTCCTTAAAAACAACATTTTCTTCATTTAAATCAACCAGTTTTAGCAAGAAAAGCTGATATTCTTTTACGTTTCCTTCATTTCAAAGCATCTTTTCATCACAAAGTGGGAGTTAAAAAGGTGGAATCAACATAATCGGACTCAGTCTGTAAGAAACTTTTAATAGAAGCCACGTTTTCTCACAAAAATTCATCCAGTGTAAGCAACAATAAGTCATTTTCTGCTCTATTTTTCATTTCGCAGCAGGTTTTCATCACTGAAGGTAGTTTTGGAAACAGTTTCTGACTCAGAAACTTTTACCAGAAGCCCAATTTCTTTACAAAAATCAACGTCAGAGCATCTTTTCATCACAAAGTGGGTTTTAAAAAGGTGGAATCAACAATTTCCGACTCAGTCTGTAAGAAACCTTTACAAGAAGCCACAAAAATCTCTCTCTCTCAAAAATCCAACCAGTGTAAGCAGAAAAAAGTGATATTCTCCTGTACTTTTTCCATTTCAAAGCATATTTTCATCACTGAAATCAACAGTTTTGGCTTCACGCTGCCACAAACTGTCACAAAAGCCACTTTTCCTTCATGACATTCAACCGTCTTTAGCAGAAAAACATCTTGATTTTCCTTCTGTTGCTATTTTTCACTATTTTTGCCTGTCAGCAAAATTCCACATAAAATACGAGAAATGAGAATTTAGGGGGTTGCACGGCAACAAGAAACAGGAAAACAAACACACACACATGTGCACATGCGAGGACATAAACACACACACACACACACACACACACACACACACACACACACACTCAGGCAGGCCCATGTGTTACCCACCACGTAGAAGAACTGCATGTCTGCTCGCTCAGGTCGGTCTGCTGGAGGCGGAGGAGACGTCGTGGACGTGAGCGCCGTCGGTCCATCCGGCAGGAGCATCAGAGAGGAGTGTGTGTGTTAATGTGTGTGTGTGTGTGTGTGTGTGTGTGTGTGTGTGTTCTTGTCCTCTCAGGTACTCCAGATAATCAGGAATAAGAAGTCTCAATGAAACCTTCAGTGTTGTCCTCCTTCTGCTGCCTCGTCTCTTCTCTAATGTTGCTGCCGTCACTCGTCTCTCCTGCACTTGACGTTACTCCTCCCCTCCTCCTCCTCACCCTCCTCCCCTCCTCCCTCCTCCTCTTCCTCCTCCCCACATGACTTCAGGCCCTCATCCCTCCCTTTTTTTTCTGTTTTGGTTCCACTTCCTCTCTTTTTTCCCCTTCCAGTGCAATTTAATCTCCTGTTTCTGTTTTTTTTTCTTCTTTCCCGCGTCCTTGGCTCTATGAAACAGGTTTTTTACTCCTGTCACTTCTTCTTCTTTGGTTTTATTTCTTCTTCTTCTTCTTTGTTTTCTAAATATCTTAATTTGTGCAACATCTTTTGTAATTACAGAAGCTCTTTAAGCGGCTGCAGAAGTTTAATTTCTCGTCTCGCTCTTCGTGTGTCTCTCTTATGTTGATTGCAGATCGCTGTCGCTGCTTCCTGTTCTAGCCTCGGCCACCACTCTGTGTGTGTGTGTGTGTGTGTGTGTGTGTGGCTGTTTGGGTGTGTGTGTGTGTGTGTGTGTGTCATAGATAACATGGCGTGCTCTCTGCTGTCAGAAACAGGAAGAGTGGTGCTTGGTAGTTTGGCCCTGATGAGAGAGCCTTCCCCCTCTGAGTGTGTGTGTGTGTGTGTGTGTGTGTGTGTGTGTGTGTGTGTGTGTTGTGTGTGTGTGTATGTGTGTGTCAGGCGACGTAGAGAGAGTGATGTAATTAAACTCTGGCATTTTATTACGTGGCTGTTACAGTAATCACTCTGCTGAACCAGCTCACCTGAACACACACACACACACACACACACACACACACATGCTGAGCACCTTTAAAGTGCTCACAGTTCACGACCTTCACTAACATCTGTACGTAAACAGATTTAAATCACTTTACGTGTACGAGACGTCCACACAGGCGGTGAAACACGATGTTCTCATCCACCTGATGTGTTTGTTTCTGTTTAATTTCATCCAGTCGATCTGGTTCACGGAGAAAAAAACATTCTGTAATTAAAAGACCACATTTTTCCTCTCACCTGTCGAGCTGTTTATCCAGATGTGATCTGCAGTTGTTTGTAAAGCACTGAGCGGTTTACAGGTCGTCAGGTTCAGGTCTGCTTTTAATCGCCACATATCTGAACTCTCACCTCTTTTAAATCAAGGCCGAAGACCTTTGATTAATATCTTGAGCTGCACTGTGACATCTATTCTCTTGTCTTCATCAAACTTATTCTATTATAGCTTATTTTTCTATTTTTAACTTTAGTTTTTCTAATGTTTTGTTTCTTGATGTCTTCCCACTTGCTCTTAATGTCTTTTAATGTAATATCTTTGCGTCGAGTTGCCTCGAGTCTGCGTTGTGTCTTTAAAGGGGCACTCTGTAGTTTTGGAGGGGAAAATCAAAACTCAGAATTGTTACACTGCTAATGAGGTAATAAGACAAACTCAAAAGTATTTATTTTTTTCCAAAGGTGACTAAACAAGCTGTTCTCAGAGGAAAATGAGGTTTGAAGCTAGAACTTTGTCAGGGTCCGCCACATATAAACAAAGTTAAACAGTGTGAAACTGTGTTGTTCTTTGAAGTCCGTTTGTTTATTCCCCAAAACTACGTAATGCACCTTTAATATAATGAAACTAGAGGTCACTCAGCTCGTTGTCTCTTTCCAGAAATCATGATCCAGTTGCTCAAGATCAACCTACAGACTTTGTTGTGAGCAGGTTCATGCAGGAACTATTTTCTTTCTAACGAACTACACCCACCAACCGCATCACTGCACAGAAGGAAGTTTGCATCAGTGCAAATATTACTATAAATACATTAATGTAAATATTAAAGTTCCAGGTGGAACCTTTTGCATTTATCTGATTTATCTAACATGGATTTAGTTTGTCAGTGGAGAAGTTTGTCAAAAATAATCATATTTTTCCTACTCAAGGCAACAAAAACCCTCAATTTCATCATTTAAGTTTAATAATGGAACATCTGAGACATTAAAAAAGATAAATTTAACATGTGAAATCAACACGTTTTGTGATCAGTTTGTTATAATTCGGATTTCTAGGATTCTAACGTGTCATTTGTGTCATTTTTAACTTCTCACTTCAGGCTGCACCGACTCTAAATATCCACTCGGGGGCTCCAGAGTGCAGAAGAAGAAGAAGACGGTGATACAACAGAAGGAGAAACTCTTGTGCTCTGTACTCTCTGCTGTAAGGAGGAAGGAAGCAATTAACTGAGAGGATGTCGTTATGGAGCTGGAACATGAAACACTTTGCAGAAGCAGGCGTGCTGGAGCCCACCTGAACGCACACACACACACACACACACACACACACACACACACACACACACACACACACACACACACACACACACACACACACACACACACACACACACACACACACACACACACAGCCTTGAGAAGACGGGGACAGGTAATTAGGTGAGTTTGTTTCTGCAGAGAACACTGAAGTGGGTGCAGCTGATTATGAAAACAAGCATCCTCCCCGCATCTGACAGCATGAGGACACAGATACAACTTAAAGGAACAGTTCGCCTCGTGATGATGCAAAGATTCTCCTAAACAACTGAAGTAGCTGTTTTAAAACTTGATAAAAAGGCTCCATACAGCTCGTCCAAGCGTCCGGAAAGCCCAGAGATCCCAAATTTAATGATGGATGAGACACAAACAGTGTAACGTTTGGCATTAATGAAACGCTTACAGTCGTTTACAGATGTCAGAAAATACGTCTGTAGTTTGTCCAAAAGGACGTCCAAGGTTTTTAATTTAATTAGAAGAAAACTTGAAAGCTGGTCTGTTGTTCTGGAATCAGAGACGAAACAGCTTTAATAAGTACACGATGATTAAAGTTTGGATCGAGAGGTTTTTAGTCGGCGTCTCCTGCTTCACCATGTCGACAGAAACGCCCAATTAACAGAAGAGTTGTTGTCTCTCCGGGGAGAAAAAACAAAAAACGCATTAATATGGATTCAGCCGGTGACCTCGCTGACAAGCAGGGCAACGCAACACAAACAACACAGAGAACACAAACAAGCATCTTTTTTTTTTAAGCAAGAAAAATAATTTATTTATAACGATATAATAATTTCATCACATTGGCATCGCAGAGCTGCGGAGGGAGGCGTTCGTGTGTGACGCCACCTCGCAGCCGCAGATCACACCACTGGATGGGGAACAGAGGTTATTCATTACATACACGGAATATTCCTTTAAATATGTCTTCTTCAATTGGGGGGCATAACAAAAATAGAATAATTCCAAATAACTCTGTCTGTTTCTCTCTCTATGTCTCTCTAATGATCATCTCTAAGCTGCCTGTACAGCCCCTGAACCGGGGTCACAATTCAGTTTGGGGGATGTTTGTTTTACGTCGCTCGGAGTGGAGGGACGGTGGAGTTTACAGAGAAGGACATCAGTGTACCCCTCAAATGTCCAAACGCTGTAAACACCACCTCCTCTCTGGCACTCCTGGAACAAATATACACTCTTTGGCCCAAATCTGCAACCATCACCCCTCTTTTCTGTTCATCTTTTCACCGTCTCTCACTCTCTCGTCAAAGCAGAATTAAAACTGAACGAAAAAGGCGCTTCTGAGGTTAGTTGTAGCTCATCGTATGCTGATGACACTCTATTATTCTACTACCTAAAAACAATAATCGGTCATTAGCCAACGACTCCCAAAACTACAACTATGACCACTGGAGAGTCACACTTCAGTTAGACACCAAATTTGACCTGGTTAGGTTTAGGAAAGAATTGTGGTTTCAGTTAAAATAAGTACGTTAATTACTACGGCCATCAGGATTCTCTTAATCAATGATTTGATTCGACTTTAGGTTTGATTTTCAGGTCACGGTTTGATATCAATTAAACATGGTTTTGTGTCCATGTCAATTAAGTGTTGATTTGTAAAGATGGACAGATTATTGGTTTCATGTCCTAACAAGTCAATTATAGTTTATGATCCACCACAAACCCACTGCGAGTGCTGTTTTTGCTTCTATTCAGAGAATCGCCAATCCTTCTTTTGATTTCTGTAATGGAAACTGAACGCTGATTGCAATTGATTTTCGCTTTAGAATTGAAATCGTGAAACGCTACTTACGTAAGATAAGTACGCAATGTATGTTAAAATGTCTCCACACAGCTGTTTTCTGGGTGTTTGACCCATCTATCCACCCTTCAATTGAGATGTGTCACTCTTCATACTTGATCACCTGGCGAGTTGATTCACAACTCATGCAGGTAATTGTCCCACTGTGTTTAGAAGCTTGTGCTAGTACTCCCAGATTCTTGCCGGTTGTCGGTTTTGCCGCTTGGATTTCAATTCTTTTGTGCAATTTGTAGTAGATTGCCTCACAAAAAGTTGAAGTAACAGTCTAGACTTGTGTCGTAGCTCAGTATCCTGAGACGACTTGTGTTCGACTGGATCTAACAGTCTAAAGTCTGAGGGGATGTTTGATTTGTTCATGCTGGTATTCATTATACTTAACAAATCCCTGAACAGGTTCTTCACACAAGCTTTGTTTAGCTTTCTCAGATGAACGATCTGTTAGAGGAAATGATCCTCGTCTGAACTCAAGCATAACTTTTTTACACAGCTTTTATTTTTACGGTACGTCTCTTAGCAACAGGCTGCTGTTCGACTGTTCTGCATCTGCAGAGACCGACTGTAAAAAAACAAAACAAATGAATCAACAGAGCTCTGTACCTTCTTCTTTTCTTTTTCCCCGTACCTTTTATCACTTTGCAGGCAAGAAAACGAGAGAGTGAGAGAGAGGGAAAAGCTTTTAACGTGATTACTCCTCTGAGTCACACGGTGGCTGAAGGAGGAGGGAGAGAGGAGGTGAAGGAAAAGATGATGGAGTACGTGGTGGTAATCCCCACATTCAGCACAATCAAACCTTTGCTCCACGCCATCATCTTCCCCTCCTTCCTCTCTCCCCGATTTGTCCTCCTGAAAGAAGGGATAATGGATTAAATATTCAATATACTTTTCTGAGTGTCAGCTCTCTTTTCAAACTTTATAGAAATGTCATTTTTCAATATAATATGTTGTCAACTTTATTCTAGAGATTCCGGTAATTTAGCTTTACAGACGTTTCCCGGAGGCAGAGCTGCTTTTCAGGCTGTAATATTCTCAACTAGTTTTCCCATGCTGGAAGGAGGATCGACCGAATACACCAAGGGCCACGAAGATTGTTGTTAGTAGAAGTAAAAAGTAGCAAAAATATGGCACCAAGTTGGCAGTAATGTCCCAACAGGTTCTCTAGCGGCGCCCATTGATGATTAACCCAACCAATGAGATCATTTCTGCCTCGGGTGCAGCTCTGCCTCGGAGGAATATGTGTAAAAGCTGCAAAATATTAAATGTTCTTCTCTTTATTAAATGGTTATATCCCCCAAAAAAGGGATAGGACCCTCTTTACCAGTATACCCATATGTTTCTTTGTACCTCTACCTCTACCTATCACAGACTGACGAAGCAAATGTGCCATCTGTTTACTCAAGGAACAAGTCAAACAACAATGTGGTTTGTTGATCCCGAACACATGGTGGAAGTGACACCTTCTTCGAGACAGTCTCACTTTTTTAGACAACCCTATCGCCAGAGTAAATGTCGGCAATGCACATTTCTGCAAACCACTGATGTGTCAAAATCTTAAGTTTCTTTGGGTTCAAATTTCAATTCTGTGTTTTGAAGCGTTGGACATGAGGATGTTGTTCACTGTACAGATTGTAAAGCCCGCTGAGCAATGTGATTGTGGTTTGGGGCTACATAAAATAAAAACTGATTTGATTTGATTTGACATCGTTGTCCATTTGGTCTCGTTAGGTTTAGGCACAAAAAACACCTGGTCAGCGTTCGTCAACATGTTTTAGCTTAAAATACTTGTTTTATAGCCACAAAGATGGCTGGAACACGCTTTGACGTCTCATTAGAAATATCTAGTGGTTTCTCGCTAACAAATGTTGGAACAAAGTCTTGAACAGTGGTCTCTGGCTTGGCGACCGTCAAGCCAAGCAAAGGAGTTTCATTCAGGAGGCCGCTGTTCCTGTTCAATGTGTAGATAAAAGTCCAGAGTGAGTTATTTTCAATTACTAACACAGTAAAGGGACATTACTGTAATTACGTAGATGATGTACGTAGGTTCATAACTGAAGTAACGTACATATTTTAAACAAAACAGTGTTTTTCTGTAGAAAAGGTATAACACATACACATTTGAACTTATCAGTGATTTGCAGAAATGCAAAATGCCAACATGTTAATCTTGCATCTGGTCTCTTTTAGATGCACTTGTCTACACACCACATATTACTTTTTAATAAGAAACTATTCCTGCAGTTACTGTGCTGAAACAACACGTGCTTCCTCTCCTAACACTGTACAAATATCTCTTCTCTGTTCCCATACTTTGAGAAAAATCTGAGTTTAGTTCATACTATTTCTTTTGTAGTTTTTTTGATCTTAGGCCTCCCTTCCACTGTCACTTATCTGATCTCAGATCATTTGAGGGATATTGCTCTAAAAGGGGAAAAGTATCACTGACTGTTATACTCTGCATACATTTATACAGTATGAATGCAGATTTGGGCAAATATTTGTTTATTAAACACTGGATATATCTGAGTCACTTGAGGCACGCATCATCGGCAACACCAGATTTCAGATTATCAATAAATGCTCCCTTTAACACCTGTACTCTTGTTTTGGTCAGATTTTTGCAAAGGTTGTGTTTGCGTGTGTGTACCACCAAGGCAGCTGAAATAAAATTAAAAAAAATCATATAAAATAAAATAAAATAAAAACACAGTGGGCGCTGCAGCAACACACCCATAATTCAGTATACAAGGCAAACAAACACAGAGTTTTATAGGTTTATCTTTTTTCATTCACTAAATATTTAAAACAAGCGTCACTTGACTAGTCATCATAAATGGTGATAATTTATGCATTTTTAAAATCTTTTTCTTTTTTTCAGGATGATGGAATACCTGAAGGACTGTTGTAGGGAAGAGAGATGTGTGCGGAGGAGTTCTTTTATTTTTTTACTCTCCTTTTTGTTGTTATGTGTGGTTCCTCCTTCTTCCGTCCACCAGGGGGAGCTCTGACTCAATAGCACCGAGGGATAGTTTGCCGACTGGGAGTCGAGAGATGAAAGGTTCCCTCCTCCCGCCACAAGGTCTGTCCATGCATGGGAGAAAAGTCAGGTGTTAGAGCTGAACCACTGCTAATCCAGCATTCTCAGACCGTCCACGCAGCGATCAAGAACTGAGGGTCGGTCAGGGGGGTCAAAGACCACCGGGTTGCTTCGTTCACAGTCCAAAAGGCGAGGTCCTTTAATGCCAAAACACAATCAAACCCTGCCTGTTTCCGTGTTTGTGCACAGATCCCGTTCCTTCATCCCTCCATGTTAATTCCATGTCACATGGATACTCAGAAAAAAAGAAGATAAAGAAAAAGTATAAAAACTCAGAGAACGAGAGCTAGAGAAGGCAGAAGATAAGCGCTGATAGAAAGATGTTTTGTCGCACTCTCAAACTAAGCACAGCGTCGTTTTTTTTTTCTTAACAGTCATTCATTGACATTCATCCGGTGTCGTGTCGTCTGCCGAGCTCAGATGCATAGACTGAATGCAGAGGGGTGGAGAGGAGGAAGAGAGAGAGAAAAGAGACGGGAAGGTTAACGGACAATGGGGGAGGGTTGGAGAGTAAGAAACGAGGGAAAGGGATAGAGAGGGCGATGCTACAGTATGCGTGAAAACCAAGAGGAGGTTGTTGTGTTTGGGGAAGGAAGAGGGGAGGGAGGGAGTGTGCTACTGTATGTGCCAGAAGAGAGAAGATGCTATATGCAGAGAGACAGATGGAGTGTGCGCTCCAGCAGGGATGAGAGGAGGAGGAGGAGGAGAGGAACGAGCGGGAAAGGAGGCGGAGCAAACCCCTCGGAGACGAAGAGTAGGAGTGTGAAAAACGTGCACGGAGGAGGTCCAAACAAACTACTCGGCTCCGTGACGCCACGGCGACACTGCAGTCCCGACTCTCCGGCTGGAGCTGTGGCGCTCTGTCACGAGATTCCGGAATTCCAAGCTGTGCCTTTGGGTTCCGGAATCCTTTCGCCCTTGTAATCCACTAGTTCCCGATGTCCTCTTGAGTCCGGAATCCTGTTGGTATTCCGGATTCCCTTTGGGTTCCCGTGTGGGTCGGTGGGGTAGTTGGTGGGCCGGGAGCTCGCTTCACGACTAACCCCTTACCCTTCTACTCCTGTCCCGGGAAAAGGGAGGGGGGGTGGGAGTGCAGGGTGACGATGCACACACAAACATATTCCCACACATACACACACATTCACACATGCACACACACTGACACAACACACATGAAGTGAGGACACGCACACAAAAACACAAACAGGCACATGTACGTGCACTCGTCTTTCCTCTCACTCCATCTCCGACTTGGCACTTCCCTCCATACACTCATATGAACACACACACACACACACACACACACACACACACACACACATGCACACCGTTAGGTCCCCTCTGGTCTGTGTGTAGTCTTTAACAGTCCTTTGGTCCCATCACCAGAGACCGCAATGAATAAAAACCCTGTTTAATAACCAGGCCTGCTTCATACTCTCCGTACAGAAAACTCCACAGGCGAGATTTCATCTGCGAACACTCTCGTATGAACACACACACACACACACACTTGTGAAGTGTCGGTTCTGTTTGTTTTCCATGGCGTTACTCCGTAGTCTCTTTGTGTGTGTGTGTGTGTGTGTTTGAGTGTGTGTTTTCCCTCCACCGTGTGGACAGTTTGTAGTCCAAGCTGCTTGCTGCTCTGTACACTATTTTTAGTCCCTGTGTCCACAAATGATATTGATAGATGCGTAACATTTATCTTTGTACACGATTCGTATAGTACAATCCAGTTAGACATGTACAGTATATGGCCATCTAGCATGTGCAGGAAAAATAAACGGAGAAAAAAAAGGCTGTAGAAATAATGATTAATGAGAAACAGAAATAGCAACGCAAAAATTTGCGCCATGTAAACGACCACCGAGGAAAAAAAAGAAAAGTGCTTGCGTTCCAAAATGTCGTCCGTTTGCTGGGTGCTTCTGTGGAATGTTTTGTGAAGGTTCGTCTTTGCAGCATGAGCAGCAGCATCCGTGACGCGCTCATGAATCATCTTTGGTGGCAAAAAGCCCCCATGTGGTTTCTCTCTTTGTAAATCCTGCGCCTCATCCGATCGCATCGGAGTGTTCTGTTCGGTGCTGATGGCTGCTATGGTGTTGTTGTTCACCATAGAGAGAAGACACAGTCCGAGATCTTGGACACATTTGCGTTCTCAGGTATCTCATCACGCTATCAATGATTTACCTCTCAATCCATGCAGGTCTACAGGTGTCGGTGCTGTAGCGCTACTGATTGGAGGGTTTTGGTTGAATCGTTTGGAAGTTATTCCATTTTTTTCAGGGATTCATTTCATGGATTGATTTCTGATCCTCTGTGGTACCCTAGTGGATCAGTATTGGTTACAGATTCATATAATTGACCATTGTCGTCATCAGGGACTTTTGTTGTCTTCATCCAGAAGGAGCCAGGAGCGAAGATATCCGCTGTATATCCTTATATTCCCAGTTTCTACACCACCATCCATGAATCCATCCAGTCTCCACACACGTTTTCCTTGTTTTCCCCAACAAGGAAAACACAATCTTAAAACCTCCATCTTTGAATGACAATTAAACAAACTTTGCTCCGCAGATTTCCTGCTTTCCTACAGGGACCGGTATGACTGGGAACAATGGTGCTTCAACCATTGGAGGGACCATCCTGTCCAAAAATGTGCTCCAATTCGATTGGACAGTGCAAATGGTCAATCAGTAGTTGGAGCGATCCGGTTGGACATGTTAGTCATTGGGCCCCATCTGCAGTGGATGGCACATTGTAGAATTGGTTGGTAGCTTTGTCAACAGCAAACGGACTTGGTAAACATCCGTTAACGATACTTCCACTCATTGATCGTTTGGTTTTCCATTCCCGGATGCTGCGTCTCCACCCTCGCCGGCTGTCGAGGTGGTCGAAAACTCTGTGACCCGCCGTGCCAGAGGGTTTGTGCTTTTAAGAAGCTCCATAGCAGAGACTCTGGCTCCTCCGCTGGAAGACTTGCTGCCTTTCTTCTGAAGCAGGGCCATGAAGTTCTCGTTGCGGGAGCTGGACCTCTGACTGCCCAAGGTCAGATTTCGGAGGTCGCTCCCGCTGGTGCTGTGCTTGACCGGGGACACCAGGCTCTGACGGCTGCCGAAGGAGTCTGACGGCTCCTTCCGACCTAGAACCTTTCGCTTGGACCTGGGCGAAGAGAAGAGAAAAGATAAATAAGTAAAGGTGGAGAACTGTAACGTAAAGAAGCATTCGCAACATTCGCAGCTCTTTCGATTCATAAATCTACTCTTCAAGCCACACAAGTCAAACTTACATTGACGTGTCTCCTTTCACAGAATAAAAAAAAAATCTATGTAACTACACAAGGGACTCCATTCTTTCTTGTAAGAGATGAAAACATTAACTCCTGCTCTTCCCTTTCCCCTCCTCACCTTTTCTTCTCCGTCTTTCAAGCTATTTTGAGCATCATGCAAGGTAGAATCATGAACACTTGTTGCTTGGAGACTAGCTTTCTCATGGTTTTGCATGTGTGTGTGTGTGTGAGAGAGAGATTCTGAGAAAAAAAGGATAAAATAAGAGCCGCTGGTCTTGCAGTAGCCCACTATACATGTAGCCGTTGCTAGGGAACCTTATGCTCCGACCGCCTAACACCTTTTCAACAAGACAATGAGTCTTTGGTTACATGCTCTGGGTTATAATAAGCCGGCAGGCAAGCTTGGTGTCGGCTGAGACCATTTGTGGGTGCGAAAAAAAGTGTGTACTGTCAAAACAGAAAACACTGTGATGTATTGCTTAACCTTCACAGCATTGTTTGTAAATACAATAGTACAGTACAATATGTATGAACTGTGGACTGAATGTATGTGTGTGTGTGTACATGGGGGCAAACCTGTGAATAATAGTGAACAAGTCTTCGGTGGTGTGTGTTGCGGGTGTGCTGGCCAACAAGTCGTCATCTGTTTCCTCGGCGATGTGGAGTACCGTCTTCTCATTGGCTGCCAAGTCATCTGAGCAAGACAGAGAAATCAGTTCAAAAAATGTTGTTTTGTGAAAGCCAATATTGATAATACATATGCATGTCCCTTGCAATTAAAGTAAATCTGACTCAGTTATGCACATAATCAGGTAATAATTGGATAATAATGATAAATGTCATCGTCACTATTAAAAAACAGTGGGAACAATTCTGTGTTTTGCTTTGGTCCAATTTTAGAGCAATTTGGCTTCAAACCCGGAGAAATCTCCTCTGGCAGGATCAGGAGATTATGCGTCAATCGCAGCAGGGAAGCATCTTAATCAAATGTAGCAGCTCTGGCAGGCTGCCATTAAGATCATGCATATAAAATGCTAAGAGTAAGGTTAGGAGCTTGAAAGCATCTTTCAAAACAAGACTCAGATCAAACAGTATTTATCAGCTATTGCGAAGTGTTTTGCAAATACTTCATGTATGGTCGGGTTTATTGCATTAAGAGAGCTCCGTAGGGGCTCGAGTGGTCCAAAAGCTTAACGCTCAAAGAAGCGCTTTCATTTTTGAACTTGTTTTATATTTAGATGAATGTTTAAGCAAACAAAAAATAGTTTTTAAAGTTTCTAAACAAGGTAAAGGATACAAATGTTTCTTTCCAAAGCATAGATGTTCACTGTGGTTCTTCTTTTAAATGTTTGATCATCTTTTTAAGAGTCTTTTAGAAGTTTAAAGTAAAGTTTCAGTGCAATGGATGACATAGCATGAGCCTGATACAGTACAGCAGACAGATAATCAGACTTATTTCTAATGACACATTTCTAAAACCCTCTCCTTAAACATACCTGCCCCAATCCCAGAGCTGGCCATCTTCCCTTCTAGCTCTGTGAGGGAAGAATCCTGCAGAGACGACTGAAGTGACGACTCTTTTGAGCTCTCCTCGTCTGTTCCCAAGTGGTTCTCATCGAGCTCGGCCATATCGTGAACATTAGGAGTACTGGGAAACTCCTCTGGTGAGAAAGCTCCTACAGGAGACCGAAGACCCACAGGACTGTCGGCCTGTGGCGTCTGGCGTTCTGTGCTGCCGTTGGTGGAGGAGTGGACCGACGAGGGAAGAAGCAGGACGTTCGGCTTCTTGGGGACTGGAGGTGGAACCTGGAAAGAAGCATCAAATCAGCACAATTCTGATACATGAGTACAGTCAGCATACCCCTAAAATCTGGTGTCTTCCTCACCTTGGGTTTCTTCTTGTCCGACAGCTCTGCCAGGCAGGAAATTGTCATCCTTGAGGGGAGTGTCTTGCTCTTGTCCTGGAGCTCTGGGGCCTCCTGGTTACTGCAGGGAGAGGGGAGTGAGCCTCCATCCCCGGGACCTAGACGGATCTCTGGGTCTGCGTCAAACTCAGGCTCCATCACTGGGTCCTCCAGGAGAGGCTGGGGGTCTGGGAGAGGAGGGAGATCAAAGAGGGACTGGGAATGGGGGAAGAATGGATGATCACTGGCAGTTTGTGAAGCCATGGTATAATCTGGGAGAACACCAGGACTTGTTGGGGTTTGTGGCGGATGTTTCTTGGGTTTGGGTTTTTTCATGACTTTGTAGATGTTGCCTAAGGGCACAGGTCGATCCACAGGTGAGCCAGGAGGTGAGTCGACGGCTAGGGGGGAAGTGGAGGATGGGGATGGAGACTTGAGGAGGAGGTTAATGGGCCGCTTGGGCAACGGAGGCTTGACAGCAACAGGTGGTTTGGGTTTTGGTAGGGTGGGTGGCGGGCTGGGGTCCTCTCCTAGGTCACGGCCATGCTGCTCTTCCTCGATGGTGTCAGACGCCCCATCAGGGCAGTCCTCCAAGTCGCCTCGAGAGACAGAGCGAAGCCGAATCGTCTTCAGCTCATTCTGGGTGACCACAGGCAATGCCTGCGAAGAGTTGGGGCTGATTTTTCCCGGTTTTGCAGCTGTCGAGGTGTCAGAATGCCGTCTACTGGCCTTTTGCTTTGGCTTGATTGATGACAGCTCCAGATGTGCGTTCCCAGGCATCTCAAAGGACAATCTAGACCTTGCAGTCGGGTCCTTGGGTGATGGCAGTGATGATTTCCTTTCTGGGATCTTTGGGCGCAACTTGCACCCTAATGTCCCTGTTGTCCCTACTGTCCCATGACCTGCCATTTGACTTAGTGGAACCGTTGGAGTGGGAGTCTCTGACTGACTGGAATAGCCACTTGATGGTGACATAAGTCCTGGGGGTTTGAAAGGAGAGGATGCTTTGATGTCGGTTTCCATGGAGAGCTGTGAGGGTGAGGTGGCTCTGGAGGTTGAGGGAGAATCAAGCAGGGACTCCGAGCTGCCTCTGACTTTCATACATTCAATTACTGTGGTACCTGTTGCTGTGCTGGAGCCTGAGAGAGACCTGGGGAGGAGACGAGAAAAGAAGAGATCAGAAGTCAGTGTATTTGTAATCTTTAACTAACAAACAACAAGAATATTAAGATAAAGATATTTTTTACCTGTAAGGATCGTTCTTCCACTCTCCCAGCTGCCAGTGAGTAGGGAAGGTCAGCTCTGTCTCTCCCTCCCTGTCTGGTGCCTGGACCTCCAGACTTGGAGGTCCATCATGACCTCCATGGCCCTGATCCCGCTCACCCACACTGGCTTTAGAGGAGCACGACGAGCTGGGCAGCAGAAAATCGGGCTGGAAGTCTGGAAAGTGGTCCCTGGGGATGTGCAGGCTCTTTGGCCGGCCGTCCCGGTAAAGTCCACCATGGTGGATTCTCCCCTCGGCTTCTCCAAGATTCTTCATGAGAGAGACGCTCCTCACAGGAGGTGGCGGCTTGCGCTTGGATTTCTTAAGCGAGATGGAGCGCGAGCGTAGGCGCAGGCGGCCATCTCCGCTGTAGTCTGAAGCTGTGACGGAGATTGTATCTGTGGTACTGGCACTGTCTTCGGAGCTTCCTCTTGGGTAGAGAAGGGCATAGTTCTCACCCAATCCCAGGAAGTTATTATGCTGTTGTTGGTGGTTTGCTGTTGCCATGGCATTCCCGTTCCCTGTGG
Source organism: Lagodon rhomboides (assembly GCA_039737535.1). Classification (NCBI taxonomy): domain Eukaryota; kingdom Metazoa; phylum Chordata; class Actinopteri; order Spariformes; family Sparidae; genus Lagodon; species Lagodon rhomboides. Next base: position 20,224,794 of record CM077806.1, read on the forward strand.
TCAAGATATTCCCGTCTTGCTGGTCTAAACCTCCTTCTGTAAAGCAGAAGGAACCAGCATCAGTGGGCGTGGAAAGGGAACGCTCCCGGAACTTGAAGGCGTTTGCTGCTGCTATGGAACGTGCCGACCTCTCCCGCCCTCTTGGTGCCTCCCCTCCTCCTCCTCCTCTTCCTCCATCTGCTGCAGCTCCTTCTGTCTCACTGCGCTTCCCCATCATGGCCGCTGCCAGTGAAATCCCTGGCATGTTATTCCCTGCTCTCCCAGAAGAGTTTGTCACCGATGTGAATGAACTGGAATGTGAGCTCGCCGACTGTCCTGAGCCCACCAGCATCACCCCGTCCTGCTTCCCTCCTGCGTTACCGATGATGCTGTGCTGTTTGGGCGGAACCGCTGGGCCTTTGTTCATGGTGTAATTGTAAGGCTCGTTCCACGCTCCGGGAGAAAAGGTGGAGCCCTTAGGTCCGTTCCAGGAAGTGTTTGAGCACAGCAGCCCAGAGTGGTCCATAGTTCCTGGATGAAGTCGGTCCAGGGCACGCTGCTCCAAAGTGTTATCTGTGGAAGAGAAGGGGGAGTTAATACAACTAAACTCATTAAGAAAAACTAACCTGACCATAAACTTACCAAAGCCCCTATCAATCCACAACTAATCAAAGAGGATTAGTACGTTATTGATTGTGTTTTTTGTTTGTTCTACACAGAGCGTCTTCTTGGAATCTGGGTTTTACGGCAGCCCTTTTAAAAAGCTATTTGACTTTACAACAAATACAAACTTCTGAAAATTTTAAAATATACAGATAAGAAGAAAGTGCATCACGTTTGACAGCATGAAGCTCTCTGCTTGTTTACGATAACAGCGGTATTTCCTTCAGACGAGCTCAGAATAAAGCCATTAATGCACGCAAATGTTTCTCAAATGCACTGAAATCTCTCAAGGCTTCCTGTAGAGAACAGAATAAACTCAGTCTTCTGATCTTCTTCAGGAATGTCTTTAATAGTAAGATCCCACAGTATTTCTCTGAACAAGTATACATCAGAAATGAACATTACTATCAGACCAGACCAGACTGGCCAGGTCGGGATATCACTTACCACGCGGACGACCATTAGATTACTCAACTTGCTTGCTTTTTAAAATCAGTAAGTTATGTGTTGCTTAAATGTATATTATGCACAGTATATAACTGTATGTCCAAAGGTTTGATTTATGTCTCAGATCTGAGGAAGACTAGCAAACATTATCTCAACAAAAACATCTTTCAAAGAACTTGGTCACATTGACTTGAGAAGTCAGTCACAGTTGGGACTGCTGACTATATTGACTTCAATGTAAATAGTGCATAACGTTTATATGTTTGTATTAATTTGAATGGCCAGGATAGTGTGTATGTAATTAATATTAACAACAATTTACAACAGTAAACGGCAAAATTGATCAGCAACATACTGTAGGTCAAAGCAGAAACAGCAACTGCAATCAGCAACAGCAAGGAGGAGAAGAGGGAGAGAAATTCACCAGACTCCCTTATAAAATCGCTCAATTTTGTGAATTGTTGAGTCAGGAGGAACTTTATAAACTTTATATAATGCTGTCTTTGAGAAGTTCTTAAGAATTTGGGCCTTCTTGTAAATTCGGCATATGTTACACATTAACTTTGTTCTTTCTTGGTGCAAAAAGCAACGTGTGAAAAACCCTTCAGGATTCATTGCATTCGTTTTACTACAAGATGTGAATGTAAGTTCTTCTTTGTCTGCATTTGGATCATTATTAAAATATCCGCCTCGGGATGTTCCTGTGATTTCACCCCTTTAACGACTTGTTGTTGCAGGCTGTGAATAAACTATCAAAATGCATTTTATTCTCAGATACACCTTCTATTTCTGACTTACTAACAAGTGTTCACGACATTCTGCAGTGAATCAGGATTCAAAATAGGACTTTAAAATGTTTTGAAATCCATTTTTAAAATGTCAGATACTGCTTTTTCTCGCCTGTCCACAATTAAGACCGTACTCTGGTTGAACATGAACCCTTCACACCCTGCAACTGAGTGTCCCTGTTGCACTAAATAAACCAATTAGGCGTGAACAGATCCTGGCCGCCGGCAGCATCATCCTTAACTGAGCAGAACAGATTACTGCAAATATAGGAGGAAGAAATGATTAACCCGGCATTAATATCTCTGTGGTGTTCTTTGTTAATTCAGAGTTTGGAAGGAGAAAAGAAGGAGAATGATTAAGATGTTTTCCTGCCACGGTGACCCCTTTTTAATATGGGATTGAGCCAAGGAGGAGTATGAGCAAACCCAGATTAATACAACCAAGCTACTTTTAATTGGAGCTGACACAAAAACACGCAATTAAAAACGTAGATAAAGTGAATAATTTGTCCTAAAGTAAAATTAAACATTCAATCGTTTCACCTGAGTCACTCAAATGCACATAAAGAGATTATTTTGCAGCTTCAAAAGGCAGAAAATGTCATCAATCAAATATCTGGTGTGACTTTCAAGGTTTTCTTACAACGCCAGCAGAGTTTCAGCTCACTGGAGTAAATACATCTAATTCTGCTCCTTTTCTGCCGTTGACTGCAGTTTATGTGAGCAGTAACGAGATCTGCACCACGGGACCTCGAGAAAGAAGAAGCTGAGAAAGGAAAACATTGGATTAGAGCCACACACACCTGCCGGTGAGGTTGTGTCGAGGTCAGAGTGAGTCTTCCTCAGGGGGAGGTTCTGGTGGAAGGTGTCCGTGACTGGTTCCAGGGAGCGGGGCTGGTGGGGGAAGGGGTCCCCTGGAGAGGGGGATGGGGACTGGGAGTGCTGGAGGAGGTCGACGCCGTGGAATTTCCCTCCTCCTCCTCCCCCACCTTCTCCTTCACCTGGAGGGGAAGAGAGGAACACGGGGGTCAGCGAGAGGAAAGGGGAGAGTAATTTCACTCGACACACAGTAAATCTAATAAATCACTAAATCCAATCATGTTGTTGACTTATGACTTTGAATAAACCCAGCGTGTCCCACTGAGGTTAAAATGTGTTTTTGTGGGGAACAACTTGTAGTAAATGCATTTGAGTAACAGCAGGAATAGAAGCTAAATGTCAAAATGTGTTTCTTTTCAAGAACAATACAAGTTTAAATAACGGAGTACTGACAGCGACAGCAGCCCCAAAACCTTATAATGGCTGCAGTTGGATGAGCTATAACTTTAGTTTCTGCATGGAGTCGATGTGATTGATGATTACAAGGAATTTGTTCACAGGGAGCGTTGGCCAAAGTTCAGTTCGACAGATGTTTTCTCTCACATTTAATACTAAATTCAGCAAATGTGCATTTCCACCAAACCCAGTTCTACTCGCACCACAGACCTCTTTCTGTTTTCTCTTTTCAACCAATCTGCTGCTTTTTCTTTTCAACAAAAATAGTTTAATTAAATAGTAATTATTAATTGCTTCCTGCAGATGTTTCACATAAAAGACCACAAACAAAAGGAGGAATCGTGACCAATAAACTGCTGGAGTACTGAAACAACTGAAAGTGCTTTCACTCGCTCACCAACCTCAAACTCAAATTACCTGGAGGTCAGTGAACTCTCAGAATGTAAAATAACAACTAAAATAAAATAAATGCTCAGATTTGTTAAACCACTGACTGTATGAAAAAATGGACAGACGCTTCTGGGTCTGGAAACTTTCTTGAACTTGCCTTCTTTCTAATGACCAGCAGGAGGCGACTCCACCGGTTGCAAAAGTCCTCCGATTGTATCTAGACTTATGAGAAAATGACCCTACTTCGCACTTGATTTATTACCTCAGTAAACAGTTTTCTAATGGATTTATGGTCTCAATCTTTAGTTTCAAGTCTTCTTCAACCCAGCATGATGTTCATTTAGTAAATTTTTGTCCCATTTAGAGTAAAATAGACGATAAAGCAGGGTGTGTTTTAGGGCAGGGCTACCTTGTGATTGACAAGTTGCAACCCCAGCCAATCAGGATATCCACCCCAGCTCCACCCTCTCATGGTGGCCTCAAGTTTGTTCAAAGCTCTCATATTGTAGAAAGTGAGATTTCACTAGGTTGTGACATCACAACTATACAGTAAAGGCCTCCACAGCTGTGGTTGGTGTTTGGCAGTGCCTGCTCAGGCCTCTGAGAGCCGACCAATCAGAGCAGACTGGGCTTTTTCAGGAGGGGTAGGGCTTTTAAAGAGACAGGAGCTAAAGACAGTAAGCACTGGACAGTAAAGCATGTCAATATTTTCTAGCAGACATCTGAAAATGAGCAAAATACAGGACATTTTAGTCAAGTACATGTTATTGAAGATGACAGTGACATTATAGTGGTGTAACTACACGCTCGAATTCCTTCTCTCTGTCACTATAAACCCACATATTTATATTCTAAACGTTCTGCAGTCATGTTTTAATCCACAGAGACGTACAGCAGATGCTGCTGAGAAACCTGCTGCTCTGTTGTACTTCCTGTCCTTCTGATGTCCCGTCTGGACGGACGGTAATCCAATGAGTCATCGGAGGCAGCGGGGGAACTACTTGATTACCTCAATGACATGCAGCGCCGTCTCTCACCCGGCTGCATAATTCAGTCGAGCCTTCAGACATGTTGTATTGTGACAGTCATATCAGACGCAGTCTACCGCTTCAATTGATCCCCTACAACAGTATGACACCGCCGAGTTAACGTTTGGTCTCCTCGGTGAGTGAAGACCGGGGTGTTCGGTCAGACGGACACACAGAAAATGAGTCAAATGAAGCTCAAGGATCGATGAAATAGTGTTGCGCCACCAGAACCAAAACAAACCGAGTGAAAAGAACAATACAGAAGCTGTTACATAACCGTTGACGTTAATGTTCCTCGGGGCAGAATAAAGATCTGCTGCTTTAGTTTCTTCGTCATTGTGTTAAAAAAAATCCAATAACCATAAACCGACGTGGCGATAAAAGAAAAAGAACACAAACAAAGCATAAAAAAGAGGCATTGACTCGACCTTTCTGCTTCACATAAAGTCAATACACCTTCATCTGCTTCTCTACCTGTCTCTCTATCTGTCTGTCTGTTGTCTCTCAAAGGGTTTGCACTCACACCCGCCCTCCATCTCGTCTCTAGCTGTGTCCCTGTTGCGGCGTCGCCTATGAATTATACATCCGAGCATCGAACAACACAGACATACAAATGTTTGAGCAAAGAGCAGCTAATACACTCGACATCATCACATTCCCTGCACATGAGATTTGCAGAAGGAAACAACTTATTAAGCTCAGCGACGCAGTTTTTGATCCAATTTTCCAGAACAAAGCTCAGAGATGCAACGTTTTGGAAACAAAATGCAGAGTTTAATTCATCACATCTTGCTGTGCTGTTGCTCGTCGAGCTAAAAGGCCACATCCAGCCTCTGACGACACCCTAACAACACCCGGAGGACCATGCATCCCAACACCCAACAAAAATTGCTCAGAAGTGGGCCTAGGAACGTGAAAAAGAGATCCAAGAAGGTCTTTGTGGCAGAAAGTCCCAAAGATGATTGATCAAATTGGGATGTGTGGAATTTGGAGGCCAGATCTTGAAAAAAATACAACCCTATCACTTACTTGATTTACTACCTTTCCGAATATGTTTATGTTCTCAATCTATAAGTTCAAGTCTTCTCCAACACATCATGATGTTCATTTAGTAAATTAAGGCCCCATTTGGAGTAAAAATAGATGATAAAGCAGTCCCAAAGATGATTGATCAAATTGGGATGTGTGGAATTTGGAGGCCAACCCTACCACTTACTTGATTTACTACCTCAGTAAACAGTTTCCGAATAAGTTTATGTTCTCAATCTATAGTTTCAAGTTTCTTCTCCAACACACCATGATGTTCATTTTGTAAATTATGGCCCCATTTGGAGTAAAAACAGACGATAAAGCAGGGTGTGATTTAGGCCGTTGTGATCGACAAACACGGCGTGACTTCAGGTTCTTGGCGCTCCAATATGCTGACGACTGTCGACTGTGACTGAAAAACTGCAGTTGAAACTCCCGACAGAAGAAGAAAGAAGGTTCCAGACTATCTAGAAGACTTTTTTAACCTGCAAGTCATGAAAAAAGTGATTACATTTTGGACGTCCGGCCTCCGACAGGTGATGAGTTACATTTTTTGGAAGAAAGAAAATGTAATTTCCTGTCTTGATAATCATTAAATCACTGATTTAATTCAATGTCACCGACCCTGGCTGCTGAATCATGGTCTTTTTATAATTCTGGGATCTTTTCAGCTTCATTGACTACCTGTCTCCTCCTCCACCTACCGTCTTTTAATCTCTTTATCTCTCTAGTCTGTTCGCCACAGTCATTCATCTTGTGTCTATTGTCTGAACGATTTGTCAGTTTATCACCGAGAGGCATTCAAGGACCATTCCCCTCTGTGTATGCATGAATAAATAAGGGTGTTTGGGCTCAAGCCATCCAGCAGAGACTGAAACTATGACTCAGCCAGTGAGCGGGGTTAAACACGACTTCCTGTCTGGCTGTCACGCATTCACTCACTTCCTGGTGCTGGACCTCTTTTAATCCTGAATTCATCCAGGCAGAGAGACAAACACTAATAAGTGCACGCAGTCACGTTCTTTCCGTCTTTCCGTCTGTTTTTCTTTCTCCATCAGGCCTCGTTACCGATCGCGCCGCGGCTCAAAGGCGTCGGGAGTCTTTGTGTTGCTCCTGCAGCCATTAATAATAGACACTATTTCAAATACCAGCAGCCTTCAACAGAGAGACAAGACGATGATTCATTCATCATAATGTCTCCTCAGTATGGCCTCGGCTTCACTTGCTTTCCCCGCCCGCTGTGAGCGCTCAGGCGTGCTGTGGTTGTTGCAGGTTTGATCCCACATGTAAAAAAATAAACCACGTCGTTACTTATTCTAACGAGCTGTCGTCACTTTTAATTGTAGGCACCAAAACTTTATCGCTTCCTGAACTACAGCGAGTCTCCTGTGAACGTCCTGATGTCCGAATTGGAGGATTAATCAGGAGTGGACGACACAGAATATGAATTTATGAACATCTTTGCCCCTTTAATCACAAAAAAACGGTCTTAATCAAAATAAAAAATCTTTATCTGAGCTGGATCAAATTAGAGATGCATCAACAGGATTAGCCGCAGTCCTGGGAAGGTCCCTCCCCCTGTCGGATTCCCGGCGTGGAGGCGTTTTCAGGTAAACCGAGAGGATTAGACCGTCTGCGGCTCAACGGCATGAATGCCCGTCTGTGTTTCAGCTAAACTCCACATTCACGAGCCGTCTGATTCCCTCACTGACTCACTGCTCGCTCCATTCAGAACGCCATCCACAAAAATGCCTCTTTTATCGTCCAGCACGAACGACACAATTTGCAAGCTGTTAACCTGCACGTCCAAAACTCTTTGTTTAGGTTTTTTCTTTTTGGTGGAATTGAAGCAAACACTACGTCTGACACCTGGTAGTTGTGTTCGTGACACTGGAGTTGCACTCAGAAACTTTGTGGAGCGCCAGATTGCACAAAATGCCAATTTCTGCATAATGCTGCTTTAAATAGACAACATGAAATCATATTTAAATCTCAGATAAATGTCAAGATTTGCACCTCGTGATGTTTTGCTAGATTTAGAGGCTTTCTACCTTTTCTACCTAAAAAACAAACACATACACTGATAAATGTCTCACCCTGTCTGTCTTTCTGTCTGTCTGTCCTGCAGCCTGTCTGTGTCTCACCCTGTCTGTCTGTCTGTCTGTCTGTCCTGCAGCCTGTCTGTGTCTCAGCCTGTCTGTCTGTCTGTCTGTCCTGCAGCCTGTCTGTGTCTCACCCTGTCTGTCTGTCTGTCTGTCCTGCAGCCTGTCTGTGTCTCACCCTGTCTGTCTGTCCTGCAGCCTGTCTGTGTCTCACCCTGTCTGTCTGTCCTGTCTGTCTGTCTGTCTGTCTGTCTGTCTGTCTGTCCTGCAGCCTGTCTGTGTCTCACCCTGTCTGTCTGTCCTGCAGCCTGTCTGTGTCTCAGCCTGTCTGTCTGTCCTGCAGCCTGTCTGTCTGTCTCAACCTGTCTGTCTGTCCTGCAGCCTGTCTGTCTGTCCTGCAGCCTGTCTGTGTCTCAGCCTGCTCTGCATTCACACCCTGGCTGCCTACAGTACCTCAGTCATTCATGAAAAGTGCCGGAGCGAGAGGCGCGAACAGAGAGAGAAAGAGTGCGGGAGGAAGACGAGGGAGGAGGAGGAGGAGGAGGAGGAGGGAGGAGGAGGAGGAGGAGGAGCGGTGACAAAATGTTCTCTCATTATCCTCCATTCATTATTCTTCCGTCCTCCGTCCGCTCATTCTGTCTTTTAATCAAACTACATCTTCTCTCCTTCTTCTTCTTCTCTGTCAGTGTGTCGCTTCCCTTTCTTCTGGCTTCAGTTTCACTCGTTCACTCTCTTCTTCTTTGCCGTTGTTTCTTTTTTTTTCCTTCTCTTTTTTTTGGGGTGGGGGGAGGAGGAGGAGGAGAGAGGAAGAGTGGCGAGTTGCCATGGCAACAGCTAGCTGGCTGCAAGCTACCTGTTCGCTGCATCACAGAGAAAGAAAGACAGAGAGAGAGAGAGAGACGGAGGGGTGTCTCCTCCTCACTCTCTCAACCATGTTTTTTGTTTTCTGTCAACAAATCCCAACGAAAAGACCGAAAAAACCAACAGCGAGTGAGTCCGACTAACAAGTACGCTCTCTGTTTGTTCTCCCTTCTGCGCCGCTGTTGTTGTCCAAAATGTATGAAGACCACATTAATGAGCCTCAGCGTAGTACAGTGTGACAGATTCAATCAAAAAATCCCACACACGTCGTCCCGCTGCTGGAAACACACACCAGAGAAACAAATGTGTATTAATCCACAGCTGGAAGATAGTTGAAATGTAAGAAAAATGCTCTGTTTACTCCAGTCTGAGGAACGTTTTCTGAAAACTCCAGTGTCTAGCAGATGTAGGAAATGACATTAGAAGAAACAACATTATTGTGACCCATTTTTAAAGATTTACGTCTTCACAAGAAGCCAAGGGGCTTGAGATTAAGAGACACAGACAGGATGGCAACCCTTGAGGTTCAGTTCTAGTCGATTTTCATGCTCTGGTTAGGTTTAGGCAGTAAAACCACTCGGTTCGGGTTCGGAAAATATAATTTCGTGGCTCAAATGTCCAGTTTTGTTGTCACACACACAGCTGAAAATTGTCCTGAGGTCTCCTGAAAAATATCCAGCAGTGTCACCCTTACAAAAGTTGGAACACCATCTCGAACGGCAGCCTTCTCACCTGTGACTACAGCACCATCCCCTACATCTCCCGAGATAAAGTCAAGTCATGAAAACGTAACGTGAACGAGATCTGACAAGTATTGTACAAATGTCAGTGTGGTGCGTCTGACACGAACATCGGTTGCCAACGTTTTATTCTGGCTAACCCGAACCACCCGAGCCACAGATCAGCTGTTTGGGTCGGACTTTCAGCGGCACTGTAAAGCACCAAAAATGTTCAAAATGTAGCTAATACTTTTGAGGTGTGCCTTCTTTTAAGCGGCTAAAATACTACAATCAGGGTTCCCTCTCTTTCCTTGAAATTAATTTCCAGGACAGCGAAAAGTCCTGGAAAATAATTTCAGGGAGAGTGGGAACCCTGAAATAATTTTCCAGGAAAACTTAACCGTTTCCAGGACATTTGTCCTTTTTTTTCTCATTTTCCATATGTTTTCCATGACTGGAAAATTGGTCAATCATTTTCCAGGTTTTCCAGGTTTTCCAGGACGCGTGGGATCCCTGTACAATGTGTCTCCACACAGACGGAGAGCTGACGGTCATCTACTGCAGGTAACACACTGAGTACCTCATCAAAAGACCCTGAACTGCCACTTTGATAATGGCCGTGACATTTTTGGCTGATTATTATGATGTCACAGTGAAGTTGACCTCCGAAATAACATGTCATTACTTCATCACAGTGACCTTTGACCAGCAAAATCGAATCAGTCCATCCGTGAGTGAATCCAAGTGACATTTGTACCAAGTTTGTCGAAATTCCCTCTCTGCATTCTTGAGATGTCCGTTCACACCGTCATGTAAGGTTTTTCAAAATAAAAGTCCTCTACTGCTTTGATGCTCTTATTGGTGGGAACAAACCCCTCCCAAACGTACGCCTGTTACCTTTGTTTCCCCTTGTCACAGGATTTGTTGACAAGAAAAATCCAGAATGAAGTCAGTCTTCTCCTCAAAGCACTCCCCCTCTCTCTCTCTCTCTCTAATTCAACTCTCACTCTATTATCTCTCCACCTCTCTCTCCCATTTCGTCTCTCTCGCTCTCTCAGGAGGAAGTGAATACCCACCAAGTACAACGCCACAGGCATGCATCATTATACCTGACCTTCTACTCCTCTGCACAGCGGGTGAGGAGGGTGAGAGAGGCAGAGTGAAGGAGGGACAAGGGGGGAGAGAGAGAGAGAGAGAGAGAGAGAGAGAGAGAGATATCAAACTATAGACGGATACGAGCGACGAGGAGGACGAGGACGGGGGAGGCTCCCAGTGACGAAGCAGTTGCTATGCCAAAAAACCAGGAGGACCACACACACACACACACACACACACACACACACACACACACACACACACACACACACACACTCACACACACATGCACGCAAAGTAAACAAGGAGGAGGCTCGGTGGAGACGAGTGGAAGCAGGAGTGTCAGAACGATGTTGCCGAGGATGACCACAGCATACTAACAGCTCTGACAGTGCACGCACACACACACACACACACACACACACACACACACACACACGCGATGCACGCGAGCAGAGCTGACTGCAGGAGATGGGCGAGGGCGATAGTGAATGTGATCACAAGGAGAAAATGTTCTCCACGTCAAATCCTGTTCCCGCAGCTTTTTTCTTCTCCTTTCAAGTGTGTGTGCGTGCGTGTGTGTGTGTGTGTGTGTGTGTGTGTGTGTGTGTGTGTGTGTGTGTGTGTAAAAGCACTTCATGGCCACATCATCGCTGTAACCTGCGAGCCACGACTTGTGGTGTGAAAATACAAACCGTCGAAGCGTTGAGGGGAACCTGCACGCTGAGAACAAAATGTGGACATTTCACGCCGGTTTGCTACATCTGCTCTCTTTTCACATCCTTTGTGAGTGTTTTTAATGACTAAAGAGGATTTAATAATTCAAATAAAAAGGGTTGATTCATCTCAGAGTATAATAACGGCAGTATTTGTCCTCTTTAGCCTAGCATGGTGTGTTGATCGGCTCCAGCTCGGCTCTGATGAAAACACATAACGTTTTGCCTCCTGTCAGGCGTCATGAAGTTAAGGAACACTTTTAGACACGTCTCTGTTCAAACATTCAGTCCTTGAGAGAGATTAAAGTTAAAAAGACGTTAAAAAGTAACCATTGTTCTTGGCTTCTTCGCCCATCAGCTGCCTGATCGACTCTGCAGATGTGCAACTCTCAACAGAGATGAGAAAGAAGCGAGATGTCTCACTCCTTATTGATTAAAACTGCATATTTTACCACCACTGTCTAGATTTGACAATCTGATCTGAGATCTGAGTGCAACTAGAAACCCCCAAATATTAGATAAACAGCTGTGATTGGCCCGACACAAACAAGGTCGCGGGGAAATCTGAATCAGAGGGCGGCAAGATGAATCTTCCAGAGCAAATGAAACGAGAGCTCGCAGATTCGTCTAATCGATTCTACCTCTCCTGATGCTTCCTCCTCTGGGAGAAACTAAGACTAAAAATGTCTCTATACATCTTCGTTCAGCCGCGATCTCACTCGGCTATCGTTGCCAACTCGAGCGCTCCTCTGGGTGTGAATTCTGGACTGATTGGACGATCAACACCGCTTCACAGGCTTGTTGCCAGTCATCTGTGTTTACATAGACCCATTTAATCACAGCAAACCCTTTTTACTACAGTGATGGCTCGGGATCATTCCAGGCCGGCCGGGGCCATGAAACATTCATGAATTCCCTGAGATAGTGTAGCTGTGCCAGTCCAACGAGTCCGAAGGAAAGAACCAGGAAACTGATAGTGTCCAGAATTTACATTCAGCACTACCTGAATAACTCTGTTAAGGTGGAAACATCCGGGAGGCTCGATCGACTGTGACGCATATAACACCGAATCTGTTGCATATCATCACCTCTCCTGTCTGTGATCTATCCAACGAGGGCAAACACAGAAAATAAGCCTTCAAAAACACCTCCACATCTGTCGGTGTTTGGTACCTGTGACGTCAAGCGGTATGAAGTGACCCGGCGTGCGTCTCCCGAGGTGCCAGCGTGGTTTCTCTGCGACGGGCGGTCCGATGGTAGCGGACGTGGCGGTGCTGCTGCTGCTGTTGTTGCTGCTCCAACCCAGCGGGGGGCGGTCCGAGCCGCAGGGCGACGGGGTCGGGGAGGGAGACGGGTCGGTCACGGACCTCAGTCCGAACACCGAGGAGGCGGTTTCATCGTCGTAGAGCTGTTTGGACGCCGGCTGGAGGGAGAAGAGATGAAGAGTTAGACGTGGTGAGCAGAGAGAATAAAAGGTTTGAGATTTCGGAAATGCATTTGTGTTTCTCCTGACGTGTCCTTGAACAAGCTCCTTTAAGGAGTTTTAATTAGAAATTAATCACCACGGCAACGTGAACACGGCTTGACACCGAACTGGGACTGCACACAGCCTCCAAGACCAACGGAGGTCAGTTTGACAAAAGGTTGATAAGGTATGGAGGCGATTTACAGCTACACTGACCAAGACTACGACGTCAGGGATGACATGACACAACAGGAAAGAAAACCAACATAGTTTAAGTCGAGTTTGAATTAAGTTCGTTTTATGACGAGTTAATGAAGCTCATCTTAGTTCAGTAGAAGGACGAAACTTGAATTCAGAGGGTTTATGATTGTGTTTTTCTGTTTAGTAAAGAAAAGTATTTCATTTCTTGACATTTTATGAGTTTATTTTGTTAATTTACTACGTCAACAGCTGACATATATCTGCCAGCTAAAACTACATGGGCTATCAGACTGTCACCTCTTGCCCTTATGGGCCGGGGCTAACGGGTTAGCATGCTAACTTCAGTAGACATCTCTGCAACACAGTACACAAACATTTTTGATATAAGGTCAACACTGTTGTTTCTTCAAACTCTGGTGATAATGTTAGTTGAATTTTTGAATGTTCATGTTTAAATTGTAGAACTTTTACAGATTCAACCTTTAAATTCTTGATGATTTCGGTTCAGTTTTCCTTTTGCTCCCACTGTCGTGACATCGTAGTGGAATCCGACTTCTTGTCATGCATTTCAGTCACCTCGATGCAGCCAGAATATCAAGGGTCCAAACTTGATTTCCTTTCTGATATCTCTGCTCAGATTCAATAAACATCATGTTCCATACTTTAAACCTCCCTGTAAGTTCCCATTTTATACCGCAGCTACTCTGAAAATTAGACAATAGGGTGTTTTTTTTTCTTTTCTTTAAAATCGTTGCTTTTGGCATAAACACAACAACAACAAAAAAACAAAACAAAATAAACCCGAAATTCAATTACAACAAAAATCAATACAACAGAAAACTTGAGGGAGTCTAGACAGCCTGGCGGAGGTCATCTACTCGTCTACCTCCGCAGAAATAAATTGTTTTGTCCTCTTTAAGCTGTATTTGCTGCCAGTGAGAGGAAGGAATGGTTTAGTAGATAAGAGGTGAGGAGTGGAAGCGAAAGAGACTATAAGAGAGGGGAAGCATTTCAAATATAAACACATTGAACGTCTCATAGAAACAGACAGGCGGGAGAGATGTGAGTTACAACACTCAAAGGTGATTATTTACATTTTTATAGCTGCTGCAGGGCAGCAGAAGACTACAGCTCTGTTCATGTTTGGCATTTAAATGCGCCCTGAGTGATCTGATCACATGTGGACAGCTCTGAGTACAACTGAACTGACATCCTCCGTGAAAAGAGAAGAAGCAGCCACGACTTGTAACGGCAATATCACCAGACTCCCTTAACAAATTGCATGATTTTAAGAGTTGTTGCATGAGAATAAACTTAACAATACATTTGTGAAGCAGCTCCAACAAATTCTAAATCATTGTTTCGGTCTTATAAATTCGGCATTAAATACAATACATTAAGATGTTTCTTTCCTTGTAAAAAGAGTCTGTCTATCTAGGCATCGCTGTACCAGCCTGTGCATGTCCATGTCTGCTTTCGTGTCTTAAGTGCATTACACACTGTTTTAACTTATCTCAACTTCACTATTTACACCAAATTTATTAAAGAATATAACATACTGATGGTAAACATGTCAGATTTTTACAAATACAGTAAACAGTAACTGATACAAGCTACTTTTTGTCATCTGAGGAGAAAGTCACCAGACTCCCTTAAAAAAACGCTCAATTTTGAGACTTGTTGGGTTAGCAGGCACTTGTGAAACACTGTCTACAACACATTCTTAGGTATTTGGGCATACTTGTAAATTCGGCATTAAATATGACACATTTAGATGTTTCTTTCCTTGTAATAAGTGTTGCGGCATCGCTGTACCAGCCTGGCTGCTTCTGTCTGAAGGGTGTCATACCAACAGTATCGGTTTCAACACACAGTTTCAACTGATTTCACCATTTACACTAAATGTGTTAATGTATATGTCATATTTTTACAAATAAAGTAAACTTTAACCAATACAGGCTACTTTTTTTGATCGTCTGTGGTGAAAGTCACCAGACTCCCTTAACAAAACGCTCAATTTTGAGATGTGTTGCATTTAAAGACACTTTATAAACTTTGTGAAAAGCTGTCTACAATATATTCGGAACTATTTGGGCCATGTTGTTAATTCGGCAATTGTTATACATGATAATATAGAGCGGGGAAGTGAAGAGCTCACTCAAGATGATGCTTGAATCTATCCACTTGTGATCGGATCGCTCTGGACGGACGGTAAAACCTAAATTCTGAACAACCTCATAATAACAGTGAAGAAGTAGCAGAACAGGAAGTGAGAACAAAAGGCGAGAAATACGTGAAATATCTGTTTGGATCCGATTAGCCGGCGGGGACAGAGGCTGACAAGTAGCAGATATGTTGCCAGTTCAGTTGCTGGCGTAATCCCAGCTGGGAGGCAACTTGCATCTGTCAGCCGCCTGCTATTAAATCTCAGGTATCAACCGCCGCCACCAAGAGCCCTTAAGCAAGGCATCGACACGGCTGCAATGCAGGAAACACCACAGTCATTTCTCTCCCTGTCTCGAGGAGAACCTGCCGAACTCTTATTGAAATGAGCCCAAATAGACGGAAAGCCATTATGCTAACAGAGCGGTTTAACAGCTTGCTGGAGGAACTGTGCGGCGGAGTGCAGGAAGTGTGCAGCCATCTTGCAGTAAAATCACCGTGGGAGTCCATCAGGCAGCTGTAATGGCACAGTTTGGGGAAATAGCCTGAGAACTATTAGCAGCGAGAGGCAGAGGAGAGGGTGAAAGTAGCAGCAGAGAGCCTGTTTTATCCATGTGTGCACTTTTCATCCTCTACGACGATGAATCGATTCAGATATTAAAAGCTTCGGTCCCTCAGATTCATTCTCACAACCCGTCAGCATGATGTCATGTGCTATTTTAACGCTGATCCAGTATCAGCGATATTTCCATCTGACACTAAACGATTTGGCATTTGTTTGTGGAGACCTGCTGCGAGTGTGAAAAGGGACGATGACTAATTCTGACAAATGTGAACGAGGGGGCGGGACCACGCTGCACGGTGTCGATTCTGAATAATTCAGCTCTGGTCTTTTGTATGAAAGAGGGTGATAACAAAAGCAATGAGGCGATTTGTCACAACACAGATCTGAGCTGAAACAGTGTTAGTGACACTGAAATATTCATTTGTGTGTCGTCTGCGGATACGATTGGCGTCGCTGATTGCAGGCTGAAGCTGCAGCGCTCTCTCAATGAAGTAAAGGACGGC
This sequence comes from Lagodon rhomboides, assembly GCA_039737535.1. Classification (NCBI taxonomy): domain Eukaryota; kingdom Metazoa; phylum Chordata; class Actinopteri; order Spariformes; family Sparidae; genus Lagodon; species Lagodon rhomboides. Next base: position 20,240,783 of record CM077806.1, read on the forward strand.
AATAGAGACACAACTCCAACGATCACTTTGACCTTGAATCCTGATTTGAATCCTGATCTGAAGCTCACTTTCAATGTGCTGCTCTCTCTGCCACCGGGCTCGAAGGTCGAATTACAGCGCAACCAAAACAGGAAGAGGCTTTGTTTTCCCCCGGTTTCTATCTCCAGGTGAGAGTAAAAAAACTGGAATAACTGTGGAAACTACACTGCGAAAGAAGGAGAGTGAGCGAAACCGAGGTGAAACAGGAGTGAACGGACGGGCGTTCCCTCGATGGAGAGCGCTCCGGTGTTTTCTCACAGTCTGTTACCTTCGCGGTTTCTGGGTCAAATTGGGATTCCTACGGTTGTTTTATTTTTTTTTTTGCTTTGGACAGTCGCCAGGAGAGGAAAAGGAAAACTTTATCTTTCCGTTGAGAGAGAGAGAGAAATGTTTTTCTCTGGACAGGAAGTGTATGAAAAATCTAGGAACACCTCATACGAATTTCCTCGCTGCTTTCTCACCTGCTGTATTTTTTTAAAAGGAGCTCCTAACCTGTAGTTAATGCACACCTGAGGGTAAGAAAGGCTCAGATGTAGTGATTAAAGATGGATGAGTTAAAGAGGTCATATTATGCGTACTTTTATTTGGGGGTCCCAGTAGAATAGTAGAATAAAATAGGTTCAGATACTTTAATCTCATCTGGAGCATCGCTGCAGCATCTGTTTCAGCTACAGAGTGAGACATCTCGCCTCCGTTCAAACTTTGGTGAGAGTTGAACATGTGTATTCTTAACGGGCAGGATGGAGCCAATCAGAGGTAGAGGAGGGTCATGCTGAGCAAGGTAGTGTGATCTAAAGTAACGCAGCTACAACTCATTCCCTCCTCCCTCTTTCCATCCTTCCGTCCTTCAATCCTTCCTACTTCCTTTCTTCCCTCCTTTCTCCTCCCTCCTTCTCCCCTTCCCTCCTCCCTTCTTCTTCCTCCCTCCTTCCATCTTCCCTTCTTCCCTTCTGCCTTCTTCTCTCCTTTCCTCCTTCCCATCGTCTCTCCTTCCTCCTTCCAATCTTCTCTCCTTCCTCCTTCTCTTCTTCCATCCTTCCCTCCTCCCTTCTTCCTCCTCCCTCCTTCCCTTCTTCTCTCCTTCCCACCTTACCTCCTCCCTCCTTCCCATCATCTCTCCTTCCCCCCTCCCTCCCTCTCTCCTTCCTCCTCCCACCTACCTCCTTCCTCTCTTCTCTCCCTCCCTACTTCCTTTCTTCCCTTCTTCTCTCCTTCCCGCCTTACCTCCTCCCTCCTTCCATCCTTCCTTATACCTTTCCCTCCTTCTCTCCTTCCCTCCTCCCACCTACCCATCATCTTTCCGTTCCTCCTTCACTCCTTCCCTACTTCCTTTCTTCCCTTCTTCTCATCCTTCCCTCCTTACCTCCTCCCTCCTTCCCATCTTCCCTCCTTCCTTCCTTCCCTCCTTCCCATCTTCCCTCCTTCCCTCCTTCCCTCCTCCCTCCCTCCTCCCTCCTCTTTTCCCTTTTCACAATCTGTGAACTCTTGTATCTCACTTTGCTTTGAAACACTCCAGGAGTGTAAAATCCATCTTCTTTACAAGAGAACGGTACATAAATGTCTCGCGTCTGGCTCTCTACGCTGAGAACAGAAAGTTTATAAAGTTTATAAATGAAGTTTAGAGCAGAAATAAAGAGCTGAGGAGGGAGAGACGACGAGGGCAGAGAGGTCGGAGAGAGAGAGAGGGACGCCGTGAGTTAGACTGAGTTTAGTGGGAGGGCTGGAAGAGAAGTGAGGAAGATAAGTGAAGTGGACAAGAGTGTTTGCTTGAGTGTGTGTGTGTGTGTGTGTGTGTGTGAGAAGTCAGATCTGATGTGTGTGTTTTGTGCCTGTGACAAAATGAGCACGAAGGAGATTATTTTACCCAAAGTGCGGCTTCAAATGATCGAATGAATCTTGAAAAGCTTGCGTGTTTTGTTTACCAGACGGATGGTTGCAAGAGGGTGTGTGTGTGTGTGTGTGTGTGTGTGTGTGTGTGTGTGTGTGTGTGTGTGTGTGTTTACCAGGAAGATGAAGTCAGGCCTCTTGTTGTTGATGGAGATGGGCGAGCGGCTGAGCGAGGTGGACGTGTCGTCGGAGCTCTGCGAGGACGGATGCCGGAAAGTCTGACCGGTCAGCTTGGTGTCGTATAACTGCTCCTCAAAGTCTGTGCACGTGAACACACACACACACACACACACACACACACACACACACACAGCAACACAAACAGAGAGAAAGAAGAAAAAAACAGAATGAGACTTTGAGTTAGCGTCAACTTTTCTGCACAAATTCACACGAGCACACAAGAATTAAAGTGCACACACACGCAGAAAACACACACACACACACACACACACACACACACACACAGATATCCTATTTGCATGGCCGACAGCAGAGATCTAGTGCGACTGCTGCTTTGCATCACCCTGCAGTTTCTCTCCCGCGACTCCTCATGCAGCTTCTGCCGAGGAACCTTAAAGCACCCCCGAAGTTTGTTTTTAATCCTCTTCTCACGAGTTCCCCGGCTCCCTCTCCTCTCCCTCTCCTCTCATTCATCCCTCCTTTCCCTTCCGTCTCTCCCTCTTTCCCTTCCGTCTCGTCCTTCTCTCTCCCTCCGTCCTGGACTTTTTCCTCTCATGCCTCGTCTTCTCGATGTCTGACTCTTTCTCCCTCTCTGGCAGCTTAGACGGCTCTCCCTCAGGCCATTGTAAACAGATTCCTAACCCCCACCTCCCACCCCCACCCTCCTTATTCCCTCCAAACACACACACACACACACACACGCACACACACACACACACACACACACACACACACACACACACACACAAACCCCTAAGCCAATCCTTTACTCCAAAACACACTCGCGGCCCACTCCCCACTCTCCACTCATCCCTAAAACCATCTAACACACACACACACACACACACACACACACACACACACACACACACACACACACACACACGCTCCCAGCACCATCCCGCTGGCAGCTTTAGAGAAACAGCAGCGTCACAGAGGTATAGAGTTTAAGGTTGGACTCTTGTTTTTCGGGGGACAATATGGATTCCTTCCTGGTTGGTGTGGTTGCCTAGCGACACAAAGGGATGCGGGGGGAGCGAGAGAATAGCCCCCAAGAGGCCAACAAAAGAAAAAGTGCAGCTTTAAATCAAATAAATGGGAAAATATTACAAGATAGTGGACATGAAAGTGGACTATAGATTGTCATTTTCGGGTGGAATATTCTACTTTCTCTCCGTCTTGTTGGTCTTAAACGACACCTGCCGGATTATCTAACTTTATTTCAGTGACGTCTGGACTTCCCGCCGTATCCAGGTGGTCTTTTAACGGGGCCGACCGCGTCCGCCTTTTAAACTCTGCGAGCCGCGAAGCCCTCAGGACTCTCCTCCACGCCGAGAACTGAAGGTAGTTAACGGAAAAGTTTGGCAGGTGTCGGACTGAAGCGGGCGCAGACGACGTGGGAGTTGTTTTGGAGCCGTGAACAGAAATTAATATACAGCGGCAGCAACCGGAATACAAAAAGATAATGATGTGTTTCTGTACGAGGGCAGGCAGTCCACCCACCCACAGATTTTTGAGCTGGATTTTTTTTTCTTTTAATGGCATTTGGGATCATCGCTGTTGACGGCAGCGAGAGAAAGCGTCTGCGGGAACTCACCCGGAGCGTAATTACGGCTCCGTTTTGTCGAGACAAAAAAAAAAAAAACGCGGAAACTCTCGCAACCTTCACAACGGATTAAGATGACGCGCTAATGTTGTCACTGTCAGCTCCGCCGCTGTGCATTTTGTAGGTTATTCAGCCGAGTTTGAAAGGCTTTTCTCGACTCAAGGATGGTAGACGTTATTTCACAGAGGGACGTAAAGCGTGACAATGAAAATCTGGAGCAAAGACGAGGATTACACCGTGTGGGCTGCTCCTCGCTTTGTGTCCCCGAGGTGACACTGACGGTAATTTCCCACCATGTTGTTGACAGTTAAGTTTTATTCTCTTTTAACTATGTGTGGGAAATACAAACAGCGAGAAGAGAGGAAATGGAAAGTACAGAGAGGAGAACGAGCCACGTAGCAGAGGAGGAGATGAGATTAAGAGACGACGTAAGGCGAGGAGGTCGAGGAGACGCAGAAGAAGAAGAGGACGTTCTGATGAAGAAACCTGAATCCTTCCAGCAGGAGGTTGCAAACTCTGATCAAATTAATCTGATTGGAATTAACATGTCTCTCCTCCTCCTGCTCTTGTTGTAAAAGAGAAAAGTACATTGTCCTGGTATCCCTGCCCACGGAGAGCAGGATCCTCCCGTTTGCTTCTATGTGTGCCGATTACCGCTGAGCGAGAGGAGGGAGGGGACTGCTAACTGCAGAAACAGGACAGGAAGTTAGCTAAAGCGACAACAACAGCAGGTTTAACTGAGTGTAAACACTGGAGATGGAGGAAAACACCTCGCCTGACTCGCTTCAGAGGTGTTGGTAGGTGGAGTTTGCTTTACCTAAACAGAGCTAGGCTAGCTGTTCCCTAAGGTTTCCAGTCGCTATGCTAAACGCTAAAATATCAGGCTTCTGGCAGTGTCTTTATGTCTCACTGACACGATAAGAGAGCGGCAGCTTGACCTGATGGTTTTCTTGCCAATCACCAGCACTGTTAAGCCTAATTTTTACTACTGCGTAAAGTGCTGTACGTAGGTCGCGGAGAGCCCTCTACGTAGTCGGAGAGCCTGTCGGAGAGCCTCTCCGTCGTCTCCGGCGGCATGAAATATTTTTTTAAGTGTCCGTCACTCCGTCAAGCGACAACGGAGACGGCAAGGGCTACGATTGGTCAGCAGTCCTGCAGCTCGTAGCGTTTCGGCGATGACGGCAAGGGCTACGATTGGAAATTGCATTGCGTATCCGGCACCACGACGGAGAACTATGAGGGCTCGAGGGGTCTCCGTGGTTACGCAGTTGGATAGCGCATTACGCAGTTGCAGAAGTATAACGCTGCCTTTAGATCTTTGCACAACTAGCATGCTGCGTGCTTATTGGCTCACTGAGGCTGATGAGATCATCAACTCCTTAGGTACTGAAATCTGGTACGAAATGATGAGACGGTTTTCCATACTTGATAGAATCGAGGTGATTCGGTCAGTGCCATGAAAGTACGAAGCTCGAACTCCCAGCGAGAAAGCGAAGAAGCACATCTATCGTAAACATGTGGAACTATTCCTTTAATAGCTCAAAGCCTGACAGACTAAAACTTTCTTATTCGTGGCCTATAATAGTTTTTTAAGCTTTAGTAAATAATTTAATGACCATCAATGAAGCCTTTTCGTACAGCTTATGAAGAGTAACTACAAGTTGGAGGATCAAAGTGAAACCATCCAAATGTAAAAATCATTTCATCAACACCAACTTAATTCACAGAAATCTTATTTTCCTCTCATTCTCTCAATTAAAGTTCGGACCTAAAGTATTAAAGATGACTTGGTGAACTGAGAACTTCCCGTCTCCTCAGGAAGCTCTCAGACGTTTCACTTTAAGAAAACACGTCCCCGGCTGTTTGTTATTCATGGAGGCATATCACACCTCCGGTGCTCGTGATAGAGAACTGTCTATTTTGCAGTGTTAAAAATAATTGATTTTAAACTGCCTGACTGCTGCATGCAGAAAACAGCAGGATCAGCCCGTTAGCGAACAGCGAGCAGAAGCCAAAGACTCGTCTCATCCAGAGACTGCAGAGCCCGAAGAAGTGAGGCGTCAGCAAGAGGGCCGAAGACTCAGGAGGGGGGAGGAAGAGCGAGGAGGAGGAGGAGGAGGAGGAGGAGGAGGTGGAGAAGAAGTGGATGAAGGTAATGCAGAGAAGGAAGAGGAGAGAGAAAAAACAGGAGGAAACTTTTTCAAGAAGAAGACGTAGAAGTAGAAGAAGAAGGAAAAGAAGGAGGAGGAGGAGGACAAGAAGAAGGAGGCGGTGTAGAAGAAGGAGGAGGAGGAGCAGGAGGAGAAGGAGAAGGAGGAGAAGAAGGAGGAGGAGGAGGAGAAAGAAGAAGAAGGAGAAGAAGGAGGAGGAGGACAAAAAGAAGGAGGAGGAGGAGAAGAAGAAGAAGGAGGAGGACGAGGAGCAAGAGGAGAAGGACAAGAAGAAGGAGGAGGTGGAGAAGAAGGAGAAGGAGGAGGAGAAAGGGAGAAGAAGAAGAAGAAGAAGGAGGAGGAGGAGGATGGGGATGAGAAGAAGGACAAGGAGAAGAAGAAGGAGGAGAAGAGGGAGAGGAAGAAGAAAAAGAAAAAAGAAACAGGAGAAGAAGTATGAGAAGAAGAAGAAGAAGAAGAAGAAGAAGAAGAAGAAGAAGAAGAAGATGCAGATGCAGAAGAAGAAATAAGAAGCAGCGTGATGAAAAGGGAAACTAAGCTGGATAACGTGACAGAAGAAGATAAATCAAGGCTACACAGGTAAAAGAGGACAAACTGCAGAGAAGAGGAAGCTACAAATGATGAAGCAGAGGCAGAGCAAGATGTGTACGTCCAAAAAAGAAAGCAGAGGAAGATGTAGGCGCAGAACAAGAAGGTAAAGACGAGGCAGCTGAAGAAGAAAATATTGGACAAAACGGTGAAGATGAAACCAAAAAAGACAAAGTAGGTGTAGAGGAAGAGGAGGGCGGAGGAGACAACGTGACGCGGGCCAGAGAGGCCCAGAGGAGGAGAAGCTGGCACAACATGGCGGACAACACGTTTCTGAGTAATCTCACATCAAAACGTGAGGGAGCGTTATTTGTTCCTGCAGTATTAATAGTGTGTTAGTGGCCTCGGCCGAGTTCAAGTATCTGTTACTCATTATTACAAAAGAACTTCACAGTTCCCACCAAGTTACGTACAAACAGATGTTTTGACAGCACCTTTACTCCCAACACTGCCTTAAAAGCAATTTTGTAGATATTCTTAAAGCTGTTTTAGATTTAAGTTGATTAGAGTTACTGTACATTTCAGGCTCTGGGTAACAAGTTTGTCATATTTCACACCAGAATCAGCAGAATCCAGTCCGAACTGCAGGTGCTGATGGAGAGCCGAGACTTGTTAGGGGACATTTCTTGATTCAAGATATTTTTAAGAACATTTTTAACAAATTATGCCTTTAAAAGAGAGATAGGGACATCTATGGGCGAGCATATACAGCTGTCTTAAATAAAAATGTTAGGTGGGCTCGTTTTAAAGGTGCTATTTCCGCCTCGGGACGGCCGTTGACCCGTCCAGGAGCGACATTGTTTCTTTTTACGAGACTCAAAAACAACTTTTCTTACAAACGGGGCCTTTAAAAGCCCTCGGGGGGGATGTTTCACCACACCTGGGCATGTTCTAAGATCTGATGCACGACTGTGACTGCAGAGTGTACAATGTTTTAGTTGGTTTACCTTTATTCTTATATTAGTTTAACAGTGCATCATAATTTGTAAACTGATTTTAATGTCTTACAGTAATCAAGCTGCCTCTGACATGTAGTGGAGTAGATGTATCACGGGGAAACGTTGGAGTAAAGCTCCTCAAAACTGCATTTACGTACGGTACTTGAGTATTTGCTTGTACAGGAGCAGACTTTAAACTACAGTTACAGCCTTTAGCTCCGCTTACGACCACAAACTCAGCTGTTTACGTAACTGTTTGTTTGTGTACTCATTAAACAACATGTTAATTAGGGCGCTTCAAGGGTGCTGGTGGGTGTACTATTGAATCTGGAGAGCGAGACGCGCGAGCTGTTTCCCTTCCGGCTCCAGTCGCAGATAATCACCTCCTGACTCCGACTCGACTTAAGAACGCAGACGTGAGAGTCGTGTTAGTCGTCTTGTCTCACCTGACGAGAGCGTGGAAGGGCTCAACACCAACTGTCGAACTGTGTTGAACTGTTTTAAAGGTCCGATTTGTCAGAAAGTTGATTGTTAAGTCTCGTTCCCAACCCGTCAGATACCGACGCTTTGGGATTGTAGGTCGGGTCGTCCGCCATCCAAGAAGAGGAAAATAAATACATTTACCCTCAGGGTTGTTGTACTTTAGCTGAGTATTTCCATTTTCTGCTGCTTTAAACTTCCTCTCCACTACATTTTGAAGGCAATACTGTTGGACTTGTGACTAGTTATGATACAGATTACAGATTACACGCTGCACCAGAGTAAAACAAAGCAAATTTTTAAGGCTACCGTTGGTAAAATAGTAATACTGACACTTTGGGATCGTAAGTCCAGTGACAGAATGTAACAAAGTAGGTACTCGATATTTATTTTTTGCTACTTTATACTTCCACTCCACTACATTTATTTGATAACTTTAGTTACTTGTTACTTGTTAACCCTATCTGCAATCATATAAAAACAAAAATAAACACATAATTTTGATTCTTAACTACATTTAATATCAGATACTTTTACTTTAGTGCTACTCGTATACGTGACTTTCACTTTTAACGAAGTAATATTCAGGCTTGGGGAGTGACAGAATACATGTAACAGGATTACACATTTCTTAATACTGTGACATGTAGGATTGGAATACTGACTGCATTTTTAACGTTTGTCGCGAAATACAGTTTTAAAGTCACCCTCCCAAACCTGGTAATGTTTCAACACAATGTCTTTACAGATTCAACTCATAAAAAGTCAATTTCAGACCGTCAAAAACATTGTACAAACTGTTTAATCAGAGGCTACTGTGTGGCTTAGTTAGATCTGATACTAAGATCACATCTCGCTGATAGAAACATTCTAAATTGAGGATTTTACTCCCAGCTTTTACTCACATTATCCGGTAACACCGCCGAGAATAAAACCACACGTGTTCCTCCAGTTAAAGTCTAAAGGTTTGAAAACACACGGCGACTCCTACGAGCAGCAGCAGCAGTGAGCAAGTGAGGCAGAAGGAGAGAGGAGAAGGTAAACAGTTGTAGATCCATGCTTCAGATAGCAGCTCGGCTGCATGACTGCAGGGTACTGTGGTGGGAAACCCAGGGAGGGGGAGCAGGGATGCTATTGGTGTGCGGGGTGTAAAGGTATGCCGGTCACTCCCACTAATTCACACACACACACACACACACACACACACCACGACCCACCCCACCCCCCATCCTCCGTCCGGACAAGCAGGCCAGGCGCTCATGCATCACTAACCTGTATATTGTGTGTGTTTGTGTGTAGGTGTGTCACTCATTTAGGTGTGAAACGGCTAACTTTAACTGTTCTTTAACGAGTCGTGTCGTTGTGAGTCTGCGTCATGTGTGTTTGTGTGTGTACAGTGCGCCCATTCACAGATTAAAACCCCAACCATCCCTGGCAATAAGCACCCCGGTCGTGTCAAATTTGGGTCACCCTTTCTCCCCCCCCCCTCCAGGAAGACGATGAGGGACAGGAGGGAGGGAGGGAGGGAGACAGGAATTAACAATACCCCTCTTTCAACGCAGCCACGGCGTTTTGTTTGTCTGTGTACGCGACGTGCACGCCGCCACGGATGTGTGCGTGCGTGTTCGAGCGCACCCCGTATGTATGTCGCGTCTTTGTCCTCGTGATTTAACACGCACAGTTGATCAATCCATTACCGGGAGGAAGGGGCTGGTGTTTGTCGGCGGATGGTCGTGACCTAGAAGGACAGATTTGGCGGTTAGCGGCCTAGTTTATGTTGGTCATTAGAAACCGCACAGAGGGTTCTGATCCGATTATAGAGCTTTCTTTGTAGGCACAAATTTCTGGCCGTAATTCTTGTCATCTATCCAGCGGGTGATTTGTGGATGACTCTCTGATGTTTTTTTACAGTGAAGAGGACGGAGTGAAGACTATTTCTAAACGGGGACATCACTCCTGGTTGGAACTCACGTAGCTGAGTACACTCTTAGAAATAAAAGTTCTACGTAGAACCATATAAGGTTCTTCGGCTTGTCCTCATAGGAGAACCCTTTTTGGCTCCAGGTAGAACCTTTTATAAAGGTGGAGGGTTCTACCTAGAACCCAACATAAAGGGTTATACCTAGAACTGTGTGTGTAAGGTTCCACCCAGAACCCCCCATGAGAGGTTCTACAAAGAACCCATACAGGATCTTATACCCATGCTTTCAACAATCCCTGAAGAACTCTTTCTCCAAAAAAGGGTTCTCTGGATCAAAATGGTTCTTACTGGAACCGTTAGTGTTACCAAGAACCCTTTTAAAACCCTTTATTCAGGAAAGGGTTTTTAAAGGGTTCTCTGGATCAAACTGGTTCTTACTGGAACCGTTAGTGTTACCAAGAACCCTTTTAAAACCGTTTATTCAGGAAAGGGTTTTTAAAGGGTTCTCTGGATCAAAATGGTTCTTACTGGAACCGTTAGTGTTACCAAGAACCCTTGAAAAAACGTTTCTTCGGGAAAGGGTTTTTCAGAAGCAAATGGTTCCAGGTAGAACCTCAGCCCTTGTAGAAGAACCCTTTTGGAACCCTTATTTCTAAGAGTGTAAGATCTTTGTCTTCGATTCGTGAAAGTGGTTGTTTAAACTCATTATGAAGTAACAGAACGATGAAACCATCAGCGTTAGATTGTTTCCCTATTAACCAACTCAAATCTGCGTATACAGATTCTACCGGACAGCTTTACTCAAGGACAGTCTGACCTGACTTGTCGAGTGTTTCCCTCACATCATCACTCTGAGTTTTTTAACTTCCAAACAGATTCAACACGGTGACATTTAAATCTGCTCCTCTCACCTTTAGGCTACTGTCACCTCAGCCCCGTGTTTGATCAGCACCAGGTTCATTTGAGGATTTGGCAGGTTCGCTTGGATGCAAACGTCCCTGGATCATAGCGTTTAAATGTGTCACGCTTCAGTCCGCATTTGGAAAAACTCCGCTAAAAGCCCCCCGAGGAGAGAATCAAGACAGACGAGTTTGTCTTCCCCGATTCACGGCGATGTCACTCACAACGGAAAACTCGACGGAGACAAAGAGGAAAAAAAAAAGTGTGACTGTTTGGCCAAACTGACTCATTGCCAGGAGGGAAACAAGAGGAAATGTTTCGTGGCTTTAAAACAAACAGAACACCAGATTATAAAGGTCACTCAGCAATAAAAGTTTTAACAATCTATAAATTCTCCAAAAAGGGGCTCCCTCGGCTGTCAAAGGCACGGCTCCGGGCTGAATTTCAGCGTGACAACGAGGACTCGTCTGAGCTCTGTGTTCACGAGCCAACGTCGTCCCAAATATGCTAAATTCTGCCTGAATTAAACGCTGTGTTGACAAATGATTTGCATAATATAACAGTAAACGGTTTTTAAATTGACACATACAGTGTTTGGCATTTAGAGTCAGGGGCGCCGTTTGAATCAAAGAAAAATGGATTGTAAGTATTTTCAATGGGATCTTAATCACCGTCTATGAGGCAGTGATGGAAGGTAACTAAGTACATTTACTCTATTTTCTGCACATTAATTGCCAGATAATGTGTTTAATACTTATGTACTTTTTATGTCAGATACTTTAACACTTTTATTCAAGTATTTTCCGTATGGGTGACCTTTGCTTCCACTTTTAGGTACTTTTTACAACACTGCAACAGCTTCACATGCTTTAATGCTCAAAAAACGCATCAGTTTTCTCATATACTGTATTTCTGAAACGCTCTGTTTTAGCCCCGCCCCTTAATACCCAGTCTCCTCTGATTGGTCAGCTCACACACGCCTGAGCCAGCACCGCTAACAACAACAACAGAGCAGCTGTGCTAAATTTGTTTCCATGTGCCGAACTAGCTGCTAGGCATAAATTATGTAAATGTGTGACATGGTGATGTAGCGTGATGTCACAAAGTCACAGAACTAAAGGCGGGACTCTAACGAGGCGTTCAGGAGCAGTGTTTTCTGTGGGAGAAAAGAGCTTCTGTCCTCAATAGCATATAAAACATTGAAGGAAAGGGACAAAAATGAAAAAAGCACGATGGGTCTGCAGAGACAGGAAGTGTTAATTAAAGCCATTTCTTTTTTCCTGGAAAAGTATTATACAAGAAATAAATCATGTAAATTATTCAACAGTTTAATCTACTGGAGTCTCATTTTCAAAGCGGTGGGGAACTAAATACTTTCTAAAACCTTCGAGATTAAAAAAACGGAAACAACCGTTTGTCCTGTGTCAGCGTTCTCCTCCTGATCGATGCCGCACCTGTTCTGTAATGTGTATTGACCACAGCAAAACCTTATCAGCATGTGTAGATAACAGCTGGCATCGACTCAGACCTTCCCCGACACAATTAAAGGGCCGCTGTGACATTTTATAGTCAAGTCGGCGCCGACAGGGAAACTTTACCGGACTGTTTTGTGATTGATTCGGACATCCACTGACACAATTAAAGGGTTACCGTGACATTTGTAAGTTTGGTTTGGTTGTAATCACATCACCTTACACTGTCCGCTGCGAGGGATGTTGGCTCTTAAAGCACAGAGGAGAGTGCTGCCTTATAAGATTAGATATGGGGAGATAAAAAGAGAAAAACAAGGCAAATAAAACAAGAAAGTTGATGGTAACTGGACTACTGTGCTGCAGTCGAGCTCTGTTATTGAGTCTTGTGGAAACAGAGCGGACAGCGAGCTCTTATCTTGCTCGAAGCACTAAGATACCATTGACCTCCACCGAAAAAATATATTGTAGCCCGAAGTGTGACACAACTTTGTTGTGATACAGGCTGAAGGGCGCTTTAAAGCCACGATCGCAGCATCTACAGTTGTACAAACTCACATTTAAAGACGGTGCCCTCGACCCAATCGCAGGCGATACTAGATGGCCAAAAGTATGTGGACACCACAAACATTTATGTACTTCTGTTCAGGGTCAGTTTTACATGGTGTGGGTTCCTTATTGCTACAGCAAACAATACTTTAGATATGTCAACCAATCAAGCAATGAAATACATCCTTGACACTTCCCTTTAGAGCAGGTGTCTTCAAGGTTTTTCAGGTCAAAGACCCCTAAGAACAGAGCACAGACCCCCTTCTACATTATGACAGGTAGGGTGTGCTATAGTGCCGTGTATACAAACATATTCAGAAGACGTCTAGTGGAAAGCAAGAATGAACGTTGGACGTCTTTCCAACGTTTAATATTGATGTCCAAGTTTTTGTGATGGCCAAATTTGACACATGGATTTGAACCCCTGGTCTCAAACTCAGGAACCACGAAGAGTTCTTTAGACATCAGTAGCTCAAGTTGAAAAGAAAATGTAATTATACATTGTAAAAACCTTTATTTGTGAGGATGTCACTTGGACATCACTGGTCAGCATTGAAAAGACGTCTAAAACATAAACCTTCATTCTGGCTCTACACTGGACGTCTCTTCAAGATCAGCAAAGACGTTGAAAAGACGTCTTTTGGATATGTTGCTGCTGAGTGGCTAATGTTAGGCGACGTCTAGCCTTGCCATCTGAGAACGTATTTTGGACGTCTTTCCAACGTTCAATATTGATGTCCAAGTTTTTGTGATGGCCAAATTTGACACATGGATTTGAACCCCTGGTCTCAAACTCAGGAACCACGAAGAGTTCTTTAGACATCTGTAACTGAAGTTGAAAAGAAAGTGTAATTATACGTTGTAAAAACCTTTATTTGTGAGGATGTCACTTGGACATCACTGGTCAGCATTGAAAAGACGTAAAAATGTGTTGCTGCTCAGTGGCTAATGTTAGGCGAGTTAGCCTCGCCATCTGCAATTAATTCGCAATGGTTTCTGAGGTGGAGGATATGTAGAGTCTCACAGAGACTGCTGATGCTGTGCATCACCAACCCAAAGCGTTGGTACTTGAAGACCCAGGAATGGCTCTTATCAACTGTCTTTCTCTGGAATTTCCCTCTTAATTTGTGCTTAGAGAGAAATATTTTCAGTTGTCACTTGTAGGATGCATCCTAAAGCATCGGGATTTGATGAGTTGGGAACGAGACTATCAACAGGAGCTTTAATTAACCCACAAAGAGCCTGGATCTTCACCCCTGCCGACACCTTTGGGATAAACTGGAACACCGACCTCGAGCCAGGCCTGGTCGCCGACATCAGTGGCCGATCTCTCTAATGCTCTTGTGGCTGAATGGGGAGCAAATCCCTGCAGCCGTGTTCCCGAAAATCTTCTAACGCCTTCAGAGAAGGCTGGAGGCTGTTGGAGCGGCAGATTAATGCTTCTGAAGCGACACGTTCAACAATCCCATTACACGTACCTTCAGCTAGTGTATCTTAAAAAAACGGCCTACGAGTTTCTCTCTTTCAAACTGTAATGGATGACACACATTCTTATCTCCGGCCCTCACGCTTCAGTGTGACCGGCAGCAGTTTAGATGACAGTTGGCCGACACCGAGAGTAAAGTGTGCGCAACGTCTTCGCCAATCAAATGCTCCCGAGTGGATCTCAGTAACCCTCTCATCCTCGTTTATTCAACGGTGATCTCCAGGGATGCAATCTGATTGGACAGATTAGGGTATGAGCACTCCTCGGCCGTCTTATATCAAGAAACCTGCGACTCTGAGAATCTAGCGTCTTACACAAAAGTCACGTCTAAAGTACGACACGAATAAAAGCTCAGGTTTTTTTCTAGACAGTCTTCACTGTAAAGTCGCTCGGTGCGGCTTTGAGTTTGACACTTCAGAGGAGGAACTACAGTTGTGGTGATCAAAAAAAACTCCTCTCATCCTTCATCTTCTCACAAATTCCCCCCTTTAATCTTACAAACTAGCGCTTGGCCAACTGTTTCATCCGCCTTCTGATCAGAGAACGGGGAACAAAATAAAGTCGAACCGCTCCAACGTGAAGAAAGAGGGAAACATGACGACTTGTCGACTTTTGGATTACCCGTCATCGGCAGAAACGTCAAATCAGCCGCTGATTGACCACATAGACGTCTTTTTATCGGAGAAATCCTTCGTATGATTCAACAAAGAGACACAAAATCCTTCTGCAAGCATCGAACACATTAACGTACACGAAAGAGAACATCATGTCGAGTATGAATACTTGAGCATCGCTTAATGGACCGTCACAAAACGGCCGGTCGGGCTGTAATGGATGACACCGGCGAAACTTTAAAAGTTCGCCGTTCAATGTGAGAGAATTATACGAGTATTTTGCTGTTGATTAACTGTTTCATCCGCCTTCTGATCAGAGAACAGGGAACAAAATAAAGTCGAACCGCTCCAACGTGAAGAAAGCGGGAAACATGACGACTTGTCGACTTTTGGATTACTCGTCATCGGCAGAAACGTCAAATCAGCCACTGATTGACCACAAAGATTGTCTTTTTATCGGAGAAATCCTTCGTACGATTCAACAAAGAGACACAAAATCCTTCTGCAAGCATCAAACACATTAACGTACACGAAAGAGAACATCATGTCGAGCGTTAAAGTATGAATGCTTGAGCGTCGCTTAATGGACCGTCACAAAACGGCCATGACATTGGCGAAACTTTAAAAGTTCGCTGTTCAATGTGAGAGAATTATATGAGTATTTTGCTGTTGATTAACTGTTTCATCCGCCTTCTGATCAGAGAACAGGGAACAAAATAAAGTCGAACCGCTCCAACGTTGCTTCTTCAATGTGAAGAAAGCGGGAAACATGACGACTTGTCGACTTTTGGATTACCCGTCATCGGCAGGAACGTCAAATCAGCCGCTGATTGACCAACGACGGAAGAATTTAAAAGCTCTGCATGTCTTTTTATCGGAGAAATCCTTCGTACGATTCAACAAAGAGACACAAAATCCTTCATCAAACACATTAACGTACACGAGCGTTAAAGTATGAATGCTTGAGCGTCGCTTAATGGACCGTCACAAAACGGCCATGACATTGGCGAAACTTTAAAAGTTTGCTGTTCAATGTGAGAGAATTATACGAATATTTCGCTGTTGATTAATGCCGTGCAGACAGAGAAAGAAAAAAGTACACAATGCAAATGCGTCTGCTGTAAATCTTTCAGTAAATCTGTCTGCAGAGGACGGAAAAAAAAACCTTTCATAAATATATCAGGCCGCTGGGCAGAGTCACGTAGGAGCGGGGAGAAAATAAGCGAGGTGCAAATCTTTCTGTTATAGAAGACAATATATCTTCCTCCTTCAGCCGAGTACAACCCTGAGCTTTAAATATATAATTTATTCCTGCCACAGCGACTAAGAAAGCTTTTGATCACAAAATGTGCAGATCTCATTGTTGTAAATCTCGGTGGAAATACTGAGCTTTAGTTATCCGTCAGACGGTTAACGGGGCGAGATGATGTGAACGCGTTGCTATTATTTAACGGTGAAAGCCTCGCAGATGCTTCACATGTAACGGGTCGGAACGATTCAAGGACGGCGCTAATTGACGTTAACAGTCCACCGTACTGATGAGAGAAGGTAATATCTGCTTAGCAACAGTTAATCCATCTGTAAGTTCAACAAAACATCATGTTTTATATGCATAATGGGGAAAATACTTTTTTATCACGTTGTTCACGTGTTCGTTTTTCTGTTTAGTCTGGTTTTAATTAGTTATTTGATGCTTTAAAAAGGGAATTTGTAAAGTTGAATCACTCCCTAGACCTTAACAAATGCACTATTAGCCCCCGTTTGAGCGAAACTATGATGCCAAGCTGTCTTTTAAAGATTTACATTCGCTTACGAACATGTCAAATAAGAAAATGTCTGTCATTTGAGGTCGTTCTTATCACGTTGATGCATGTTCACGTGTTCGTGTTTCTGTTTAGTTTGGTTTTAATTAGTGATTCAAATGAGAAATGACGTCTTTTTTATATAACAATGGGAGGATGTGTAGACAACTTTTATCTTTGCCTGACAACAGAAATATAACAAAGTCTCTTTGACCACATAATCTTTGGAAGTTATACAACAACAGAAGAGCGATAGAAGAAGCAGAGAGCTGATCTCTGAACAGAGTTAAATGAAGAAAATAAGCCTTTCATGATCTAGTAATGAATCTCTACTATCCAAAAGTTGATGTCCAAGAGCACAAAAGAATATTTAAACACCCGGATAATCATTAGATTTTATTTTCACGTGTTAAAATGTTTGTTGACGTGCAAAAAAAAGACAACCACATGTCAAAATTCAGATGTTCAGATGTGACGTTATCTTCTTTTCACGTGTTAAACCTTTAATTCACGTGTGAAATTGTGACTTTGTGAGGAAACGACCACGTGAACCATCATCAGAATCAACGAGGAACAACATATTTTGTCGTTTAGTGTTTCTCGAGGACTTGTTGAACGCGAGCGGTCAGAATCAGAACCAATTATAACTGAAGTCTCGCATCTTAAATCAAAATCTGCTCATTAGAGTTAATTTCGCACACACGAGGACTCCAATCAGGGAGGAAAGACCTCGTACAACGTCGACGATGGGAGGGAAGACCGGCCGGATTTCACTGTTGCCCACTTAGCAGCAACAGTGAAATAAATCTCACACAAATCTCCCTGCAGGAGGAAGGAGGGAAGGAGGGAGGGAGGGGAGGCTGAATCTCGGCAGAAAAACGCAGCAGATCCGTCTAACACCGGAGGACGACAGCCAGCTTCATAAATATGGAGGGCAAGAGTGTTGAGGAGCGGAGAAGAGTATGAATATTTTACCGAGCTGAGGCCGGCTCGGTGGGAGACCGACGGTGGATGGAGAGGATGGTCAGAGAGAGAGAGAGAGAGAGAGAGTACAGCTGGTTGCTTCAGTGTTATATAACACACACAAACAGATGGACACACACACAAAGCAAATGGACACTGGTGTACAAACCGAGAACACACACACACACACACACACACACACTCTCATGGACATACTGCCGATGACAGCGGGGAAGATCAACACGGAGGCAGCGATGAACACATAAACACAAAGTGACATAGATGATCACAGGACGGATGAATGGCCACACACACACATAACACACACAAACACACACACATTTGTTGCTGTTGTCCACCCACGGCCGCATTCATCCATTTTATTTTGATCAAACACAAGATGCCAGCCGGTCTGAGACAATAACAGGCTTAATACACACACACATGGAATGAAGACGTGGCAGCGATGGGAGAGGAACGTAGGAGGCGACATACTGTTCTGTACGAGCTGACGACCGAATGTGAGGAAAGAACAACACAAACACACAAAACCGGCGCTGTTTAAACACGTGTGATTCGACTAAACAGGTTGTTTTCCATCAACAAGTCATTTAAAGGAAAGAAAAGTCTGGTTGAGGACCTCTAAGGTCGTGGCATTCATCGTTAGAAAGATGAGATTCTCGTCATTCTATTCACGCAAACCATTTCGAGATAAAACCGCCACCAAGCTAACCAAACTAGCATGTCTGTAGTTGTGCCAACTCGCCAATAAAGTGTTTCAGTAGTGCATCAAACTCCAACAAAAACTGTCTTCTCTTAGTCCTAAATGTCAACTAGAAACACATTTAGTCTAAAACAAAGTATTTCTTGATTAAAGGGATATTCCGGTGTAAGTTTAATCCATGGTCTAACACACCTTGACACCGAGTAAGACTCCCCCTCGAGAGGTCAAGTTAGCTGACCGCTAGCTTAGCTAGTTTTAGCAACCTCAGAAAAGTAACTTCCGTTCCTTTCCCTGTCAGCTCTCGATAATAAGAACTGAGCATCCCATGGAGTAATAATCAGACATTTTCATCCTTGAGCTGCAGAAATCTACTGCACTCGGTAATCGACTCGTCAGGGCTTCCCCACACAGGCAGGCTGCTGGAGGAGAGGGTGAGTTGTGCTGTGTTTTTAATACAAATCCAGCAAAGCTAGCAGATGTTTGATGCTTCGTACTGTGTGCTGGGACTGTACATGTACTGTTGCTGAAGTTTGGTGCTGTTCTCACCATTAATTGTGGCTTTTTGATGGCGGTTTTCTTGTTGGAGACATAAGCTGCAGTGTGTTGTTATCGTGCGGTCTTTTCTGAGATTGCTAAAACTAGCTAAGCTAGCGGTCAGCTAACTTGACCTCTCGAGGGGGAGTCTTACTCGGTACCATGGATTAAACTTACACCGGAATATCCCTTTAAATGTCGAGAAAATGACAAAAAAAAAACCCTGCAACAGCCGATGATTGTTATGCTTTTATTTGTCTAGTCAAACAATAGGAGCTTCTATGCCCGCCCTAGAGCCTAAAACAGCCAATGAGCGATGAGCCACCTACACTCCAGCCTCCGGATGATTGATGCATCATGTAGCCAATGAGATTTCAAATCCAGCAATATATATTCTATATAAAAGTTTTTAACGTTGTATGCTTTTTGCTCTTTGTCGAGGCTTATTTTCCCACGTAAGCACTTGTTTTTGAATATTTTAAATGCACAAAAGTCTTGTAAAATGAGATTTCAAATCAGGCAATATATAGTTTATATCAGTTTTGAAATCCCTAAACTTGGAAATTATGCAAGTTAATGTAGTTTTGCTCTCTGTACAGGCTGTTTTTCCACCTAAGCACTTGTTTTTGACTATTTTATATGCATACAATTAGAGTTAATAAGGAAATAAAGAGCTATAATTAGTGTAGCAGGGTTTTTTGAGATCACAAATATGTAATTTTGTGCCAGGTACCTGTATATTTCCTCAGACCGTGTCTCCGTGGACTGTGTAAGACAACACGACATAGCCCTCTTGTGTTTTCCAGCTAGTTTAGGATCATTTCACATAAATATCCAGGAATGGTAGCAGCGCAGAGACAATCGAGGATGATTCACATTTCTAACCAACTTATTTCTCAAATGAAAACATGATTCACCGCTTGTAAACGCTTCCTCAGAGCCGTTAAATTAAGTGCCGACTTTAATAACTAGTTTCAGCCCAGACGGCACAGAAACCGAGAGTCTGCCCACTAATTCTTTCTGCTCCCACTGACTGACTTTTATGACAAGACATCAGCCGGATATCTCCTCCTGAAGCCTTATCTTACCCGGCTACGAGTCGGGAACAGACGGGGAAAAAATAGAATCTGCACACCTCGCGGGATATCATCACGTCGACAGAATACAGTGAGCACAGATTAGTGTGACGAGGTGTAAGTGTTATCGCCGGAGTGGTGACGGGACCGGCGACAGTGTGAGGGACGAACACGAGTAAAGGCAACTAATGCAGCCGCTCAACATCGTGGTGACTTGGAAAGCAAACCCAATTGATTCCATTTTTTTTAAAGGAAATCCTACAAATAATGTCCTGATGCTGTCAGTAACCACTAGAAGATCAATAGTGTATTAATCCACAGCTGAAAATAGACCCAAACAAGTGAAACTATAGCGATCAGCTGTTTTAGAAAAAAGTTAAACTATACTGTATATTTAAAGACTTGGGAAAAAAATGTCACATGAAATTTGTCTTTTCACATGTCAAAAGAAAAAAAAATCACAATTTTGCATGTGAATTAAATGTTTTCACTTGTAACATGTGAAAAGAAAATGTCACATGTGAACGTTTTGACTTTTTTTAACACGTGACTGAAAATTACCACATGTGAAATTCACATTTTCAAATGTTTTCACATGTGCGAGCAAAGCAAGGCCCATGAAATCACATGAAATCTGCTTCTTCACATTTGAATTCCATGTTTCTTTTTACTTGCGACAGGCTATTTTCACATGTGAACTAAAATTTGAACATGTGAACAATATGAATGGAAATGTCCACATGTACATTTTCACGTTAAATTTCACATGTGCATTCGTTCACATTTGAGTTAGCTATTTCACATGTGAACTAAAAATGTACCACATGTGAAATTAACAATAATATCACAACTGATTGGCTTTTTCCACATGTGGATTTGAATTTCTACATATAGACAAAGCACGGTCACACGTGAACCTAGATTTAACGTAAAATTAATAATGTCACATGTGAACGGACATGTCCACATCTGATTGGCTTTTTTCAAATATGAATCTGCAACAAGATTTGTGTAAGAAATGTTTATGTCCACATGTGAATTATATATTCATCCATATTTTGATAAGTGAACTAAAATTTTCACATGTGAACAAAAATGTAAACATGTGAAATTTGTCACGTTTGTTTTGTCAAGTTTCATGTTGTTCAGTTCTAGTCACTTCCTGTTTTATTTTGTAGTTGTGTTTTACGTCTCGTCTTCCCGGTTCTGTTTTGATTATCTGCACCTGTCCTCTTGTGTCTCACCTGTGTCTTGTTCCCTCATTTGTGTCATAGTATTTATAGTTCAGTCTGGGTCGCTTCATTGTTTGTCTTCGTGTTCGTCATGCCATGTTCATGTTGCCTTTTTTCCTTAATGAGAATTAAAGATCTTTTTTGAATCCCGGCAACCTTGATCTGTCTTTGGTCCGTGCATCTGGGTCCTTCACCACGTCTACGACTAGCCACCGTTACAAAATTAACAATAATGCCGCATGTGAACAAGTTGTTATCACAACTGATTGGCTTTGTCCACATGTGGATTTGAATTTCTACGTATGGAAACAAAGCACGGCGTCACATGTGAACTTAGATTTAACATGAAAATGAAATCATGTCACATGTGAACTGGACATTTCCACATCTGATTGGCTGTGTAAGAAATGTTTATGTCCACATGTGAATTGTATTTTATTCATATTTGATGAGTGTTTTTCACATGTGGATCAGAATTTCAGCATGTGGAAACAAATCACACCTTCACATTTGAATTCCACATTTTTACACAGCTTTTATCTTCACATGTGAAATTCTTCACATGCAATTTGCCTTTCTTTCTTTCACATGTGGATTAAAATGTGCACATGTGGAACAGGGAGCCAGTCGGCTTCGCGGGGAAAGAGCCCTCGGGTTTTGGTTGTTTCAAGGAATCTGTAAGAGAAATGAGGCCAGTCTCGTCCTGCTAAGACCTTCATCTGTTCATTCATTCCCTCAGGTGTGTGGACCCCGCACCTTCACCTCCTCCCCCCTCCCTCTGTTCATTCAGCTAAAAACCCACTGTGATCGGTTTAATGGAAGAGTCGGGCAAAGGGCGAGACAGCATGAGTCACACAGAGAGAGAGAGAGAGAGAGAGAGAGAGAGAGAGAGAGAGAGAGAGAGGGCAACTAGCAGAAAGCAAATGCAGAGAAGCACTGTTACCTGAGAACAAATGGGAACCCTGGTTCCCTTGAGATCTCATTTACACACACACACACACACACACACACACTTCAAACAGGAGATTATTATTAAAAATGAGAATGACAGCGTTCCACCTTAAGAAACAAAAACAAAGCAGAGTTACAACCGCTGACTGAGATGTAAACAGACGTCTTTGAATGCCTCTTTGTACACACACACACACACACACACACACTCAATGCAGTATTATAAACACACACACACACCAAATCACACACATCAACACACATTCCACCTTAAATAACAACGCAGCAAGGTGAATCCAACACACACCATCAGCTCTGTCTCCATGAGCTAACATGCACACACACACACACACACACACACACACCCTTCAGTACAATATAAACACAGGCAAGCAGGGGAATATTGAACACACACACACACACACACACACCCTCTCACACAGCCTATCTGCATGCTAACACACACACACACACACCTTTCAGGCGGCCGACACACACCCATATCAGCGCAGTCCAACGCCACACACGCATGTAAACACTTTCCCCACCCGCCTCCGCTTCTGCCTCCACGCCTTTCCCACCCACTCAAAACACAGCACACACACTCTCGCCCACACACACACACACACACACACACACACACGCACACACACACGCCTTCCATCCATCCGTTCCACCCTCCTCTTTCCCCCCATCTCCATCCATCCTTACCTTGCAGCAGGCTCTGGAGGTTGAGCTGCGCCTGCTGGTGCAGCTCCTCGACACACTCCGGCCTGCTCCACGAGCCGAACACGTTCACGCTCTGTTGCCATGGAGACCTGAAGTGGGCCGCGCCGCCGCCACCGCCGCCGCTGCTGCTGCCTCCTCCTCCGCCGCTGATGCTGCTGTGGCTGCCGTCCCCGTGGCTGCTGCTGCTGCCGCCGCGCCTGCCGCCCTCCGCCTCTAGACCACTGGTGGCTGGAGGAGAGAGAGAGAGAGAGGGAGAGAGAGAGAGAGAGGGAGGGAGGGGAGGATGTTGAGAGGAAGTGATGGATGGAGGGAGGAGAGAGAGGAGGGGAAATAAGATTATTGAGAAGGAAAAAGGAGGAGAGAGAAATGATGGAAAGAGGGAAGAAAGAGGGAGGGAGGAAACGGGGAATAAGGAGGGGGATGAAACAGAAGTGGACGAGGAAGAGAGGGAGAGAAGAAGGGATGGAGAGAGAGAGAGAGAGAGAAATCACACGTAAATAAAAATGTATGAATTTGCATAACTAATACCCAGAGACGCAGATTACATAACGCCGTGTGTTGTCAGGGAGAACAAGGACCGAGGAGGGAAGGAGGGAAGGAAGGAGGGAAGGAGGGATGGAGGGTGATAAAAAAGAAACAAGGGATTAGAGAGAAAACGAGGGAGGGATGGACGGGAGGGGAGATTTGGAGGGGAAACAGAGAGAGGGAGCGCTTAATTAGGAGGGGAGAAGGAAGATAGAGAGGGGAAGGGAGGGAGGGAGGGGGAGAAGGATGGATTAGGGCAGGGAGGTATGAGAGGAAAAAATTGTGATTGTGGCATTAGGGAGAGAAAGGAGAACAAGGGAGGGAGGAGGAGAGAAGGAGGGATGACATTTAGAGGGAGGAGAAGGGAGGAATGAAGGCAGAAAAGGAGGGACTTTGTGTGATTTGAGTAAAGGGAAGAAGGAGACGTCGGTCCCTGTCACTATCAAAACCTCCGAAACACAAGCGGACAATCAAAACAAATCATCCGGAGCGATCGCAAATGGCCATTCAACGTCGACATGAATGAGGCGTTGCTTCGAATCAACGGTGATGAAATAATTTGACACATCGAGCGGGGCTGATAAAACGCGACTAACAAACACAGGAAGTCCCATCTGCTGCCCAACCGAGGTGTCACAAGGAACGCACAAACTTTCTGTCACCGTTATTTGTCAAGCGAGAGGTCGTAGAGTAAGAAGACACCTTGCAAGTCTGCAGTTTAGCAGGAAGTTCTCCACCAACGTGAAAAACTCAGTGTTGGTTATTAGTAATTCTGCAGAGTTCAAGGTCAAGCTCAAAAGTGTGGTCAAAAGCTTGTGCTCCAGCTCCAAGATAGTCCACTGATACCGTAACATCGTACTGTTTGTTTTTCTTTGCACTGGTCAAAAGACGGGATGTATTAAGAAGAAACCGGAGACGGTGTCAGAGGTCAGATCTCCCGCAAAACTTCTGCCCGTAGAGGAACGTGCACCAGAGACCTCTGGATTCAAGGTTCATTTATTAGTAACTTCGGTGTTTGGTCTGCTTGTGAGGCAGAACAATATATAAATGCACTCAAGTTCTCCAATCAGCTTCGTGGTATTCATTGGACGCTGAGCTGAAGTCAACAAACAGCATTCTGATGCAGCTGTTGTGGACTGAGTGGAGGGCGATGGATATGGCGTCCTCCTTCATCGTGCTGGAGAGCCGGTTTCTTAAAACACTTCATCAGGTCGGGAGTGAAGCCACCTGGTGTTAGTCATTGGGACTAGACACAGCAGTTTATTATGTACACTCTTAGAAATATGGGTTCCAAAAGGGTTCTTCTACAAGGGCTGAGGTTCTACATGGAACCATTTGTTTCTGAAAAACCCTTTCCCGAAGAAACGGTTTTTCAAGGGTTCTTGGTCACACTAACGGTTCCAGTAAGAACCATTTTGATCCAGAGAACCCTTTAAAAACCCTTTCCTGAATAAAGGATTTTAAAGGGGTTCTTGGTAACACTAACGGTTCCAGTAAGAACCATTTTGATCCAGAGAACACTTTTTTGGTGAAAGAGTTCTTCAGGGGTTGTTGAAAGCATGGGTATAAGATCCTGTATGGGTTCTTTGTAGAACCTCTCATGGGAGGTTCTGGGTGGAACCTTACACACACAGTTCTAGGTATAACCCTTTATGTTGGGTTCTAGGTAGAACCCTCCACCTTTATAAAAGGTTCTACCTGGAGCCAAAAAGGGTTCTCCTATGAGGACAAGCTGAAGAACCTTATATGGTTCTACTTAGAACTTTTATTTCTAGGAGTGTACAGGGACAATGGGGGCTATCTTGAGGCTTAAAGGAGTAAAGAAATTATTTAATAATGCGGCTCCTCTAGACTTCAGAGGAACCGTGTCCATCGAACTCAATTATTCCACAATGCAATGTGACGTGCAGTGAAGTAAGCAACCAAACGCTAGTTCCCTCTTGGGAGATCTCCAAGATAATGGTTCATAACATGTGAGCAAACATTCTCGTCTGGACTTGAACAAACAAAGGAGATGAAGTCTGCTCAGGCCTGTGACAGCTGACCAATGACAGCACACTGGGCTTTTTTACAGGCAGGGCCTTAAAGAGACAGGCAATAAAACAGAGCATTCAGGTGGGGTTGAATAGAGGCGCTGCAGCAATGGACAGTATCAGAATAAGAACCAAAACAAAAGCACATACTTGTCAATGAGAACAATAAGGGACCTTTAAGTACCACGGGATCCTTCCTCCACCACTGCAATAACAACTTTCTGATTTCCTTTGGAGACTGCACAAGTAAAATTAGCTCTAAAAATAAAGAGGACTGAAGTATCTCGGTACATTCACATCAAAATATCATTAAAAACTTGGTGCGAACCCAAAAAAACAACCTCTGCAGTCTCTTTCTGTGGACGTCCACAACTTTTTCTTCAGATAATGAGATTCCTCTGACTGAAATGTCAATCCCTGCTACAGAAAACAAAGTCTTGAGCAAGACACTGACGCATCAGCTCTGTAAACTTCAGATCCTCGGCTAAACATACTGTACTAAATATAAACGCAGACTCCAACATGCCGTGTAGGACGAATCTCTGAGGACAGAGACTATTTCTTGATTTTAAAGCACCTTGGAGACAAAGAAACGGTCCAAATATAAAGAACGGCGCGTTTCCAGACAGATAGACAGTTATTCTGCAGTGAATCCACCGGCGCTATCACGTCTTGTTTGCTCTGAAGCAGCCGTCTCCTCGCTCGAAACCCAGCCGTACTGTATAGAATCACAATTTCACCCTCCCAGCTACCGGCTTCATCTTCTTAAGCTGCTTTCACACAATCGGCTCCCACCAGAGAGAGCTACTGTTTATGATACAGAAGTGCACGTCAGTTAGCATCAGCGGCGGAGGACAGAACAAAGGCAATCATGCATGATTTATAACGTACTGTGGAGCAGACATATACTCTCAACCTGGAGCCTATGCTATTTTACTTTTTATCATTCGGAGCCTTAAATGCGCTCATTCTGAGTAAAACCTTCAGTGCCTCCTTTGGCATTGTTTCTTTTCTGAAGCTAATCTGTGTTTACTGGATGTACATATTGTGTTGTGTCTCTCGCTGCGAGCTAAATATCCAATTAGGAGCTTGAGTTTTGAAGCTGAGGCTCACCCAGCGGATTATACTCACTTTTTCTTTTTTTTTAACTTTTTAGTCTGCAGTATTTCAACGAGGGAAACAAACTTTTGCACCAACTGCACTTATTAGTTGTGACTATTTCTTCACGTCTTAAACACAAAATAACCTCTAACAGGCATGTGAGATTTAACACGGCTTGCACTCCACCATTTCGAGCTACTCTAGGTGATTGTGTAAAGAAAGGAAGAGGTACAAATCCTTTTGTGCATTGTATTTGGTAACTAATGGATCAAACAACCAAAAAGTCTGATTTTCCAAAGGTTAAACCTTAATTGTGGCTACTGCAGTACATGTTTCCCAACCTTGGATGGAAAAAATGAGAAATCGTCCAACCAATGAGTATTCTGAAGAAATGCAGGGTTGAGTGCTCTCTGGGAACATCTTTTCAAAACGCTGGCGTCCGTTTATTATAAAGGATGCACTCTTAAGACCGCTCAGAGCGGAGTAAGTACCTAAACATGTGACTGGAAAAATAAGATGTTCCAGCCTTAGTAAAAGAAAAACACTTCAGGTTGTTTACAGCTACAGTGCAGCAAATGTTTCACGTTGCAAAACGTCAAGACAAGCGAGTTAGGGACAACCTTTTGTTGCCTGTTTGTGTAGGATATTAAGAATAAAAGTTAATAAATGTCAGTCATCTGGAACAAATGTCTGAGGGCGATCTTTAACTAGATTTTAGATAGATGCTGACCCAAAGTGTAATCGATGGCACCAACCCTCCCAAAGTGACAGTTAAAAACATCTTGGCAGTTCTGAACACATGTACACAAACTAAAGGTGTTTCTTTAAAGTCAGTTACAGTAACAGATATATTAATGCATTTTAAAACTGAGGTATACGTAACACATCCTCATACCTGTACTACTGACTAGGTCGATTGCCAGTGACTCCAAAAATGACACATACACCTGATCAGCCACAACATTAAAACCACTGACAGGTGACGTGAATAACATTGATCATCTCATCACAATGCGATGATCTGCTGGGAAACCTTGGGTGCACCACCCATCCAACACTGTTGTGGACCAACTACACCCCCCTCATCACAGCAACCCGATGGTAGTGGCCCCCAGCAGGACAATGTGCCCTGACACACCACAAACACTGCTCAGGAACAGCTCAGGAACACAATAAAGGGCCCAAGGTGTTGACCGGGCCTCCACATTCCCCAGATCCCAATCTGATGGAGCATCTGTAGGACGTGCTGAGCAGGTCTGATCCATGGAGGCCCCACCCCCCAACATACAGGACCCAGAGGATCCACTATAAAACGCCCTGGTGCCAGACACCACAGGACACCCTCAGAGGTCTGAAGTCCATGTCTTGACAGGAATATTCACAATATTAGGCAGGTGGTCATAATGTTATGCCTGATCGGTGTATAACCATTCCCAAAACAACTTGACCGTTGCAGCGTACCAGCGACAGGTGTATGGGACCTTCGTCGTACACTGAAGGCACTGAAACTACTTGGTGAGTTTCAGGAAAACATTGTGGTTTGGGTTAAAATAACTCTCACCTCTGCAACTTCCATTACAAACTTACCCTAAATAACTTCATAAGCAATAAACTCACCATTGCAGATATTGTAGATAGAACAGGACATCATCAGGATAACAACCATACAGGTCAAGTGTGAAAGCCAGAAAGAGGCAGTGGAGGGTGGATGGTTGGGATAAACAAGCACAGGACTTTCATCCAGGAGGCTCTTGTTCGTGTCCAGTGTGAAAGCAAAGACAATAATTGCCTTTAAATGTCAACAATTTACTTTATGCATCTTTAAATGCTGGAGCAATAACATCTTTGATGAAGTAAAGATGACTGTCATCAAAGCACCCTGGCTTCACAGTTGCTAATTCGACCGGAGTTGTAGAAGATGTGGGACTTTAACAAGCTAAATATATGATCTCGTGTGGGTGAGAGTGTGTATCTGTGTGTCGCTGTGAGTTGATAATATGTGCTTAAGTCACACAAGCCTCAGGAGTTTTGGGAAATCTGGCACAAATTACTGTTAATACACGATCTGGAGAGAGAGAGGGGGAGAGTGTTAAGTACCTTAGTTACCGTCATACCTTTGAGACATCACTGTTTCTGCGACTGTGTGCTCAGAATGTCCCACTGTTCTCACTGCACATCAACACAGCGAGGAGTCGTCATCTATCTAACAAGGTTTTTCACAGACGGGAGGCCTCACAGGAGTCAGGCTCAACTCCAGAACACAACCGCGACTGCAGAAGCGCAACGGCAGATCACACGGCGCCATTAGAAACCAACAGGAAGCACCACAAAGCTGGGTGTCTACGGGATCATAAAGTGACTGGTCAAACATAAATATAATGACGGGACTGTGGACTTTGTGTCGTGGCTGTTCAGTGTCTCTACCTCGACATAACAATGTCTTTATCGGCCATGACAGCTGAGACTTAAGAGGGAGACAACCTGTCATTTGACACAAACACCATAAAAGAAGACACCCTGTCACTTCATAAGAGAAAAATTCAAAGTGCAGTGGCCATGATGTGCCAATCAGGAAGCCGGTTCACAGGAAAAAATGCCGCTTTTGAGTTGGATTGATGCTAGAAAAATAGGACAATGATATGAAACTTCACACCACCACTGACGCATTAAAACACGAGGGGGCTTCACAACAAAACAGCAGCCAGGAAATATATTCATAACATTAGGTTGAGTTATTCAAAAAGGTCTGGTTTTGCTGTCTTGGGACTATTAAGGACATCTAGGGTGGTGGATTACCACCAATAGATATCTATTTTGGCAAACTTGTTAGCTACTGTTACATATGACAATGACGAAACACTGGAAACAGAAGAAAATAGCTGAGTCACAATGTGAGCAGTATTTACAGTAGCAGAAACAGTTAGCTAACTTAACTATCAACTCAGTCGGAGTAGTATTGACAGAAGCTTAGAAGTTAGCTAACCTAACTAGCGACTCAAAGTCTGTGCAGTAGGCTACTGACTAAAATGTTAGCTAACCTAGCTAGCAATCCAAAGTCTGAGCAGAATTGACAGAGGCTAAAAAGTTAGCTAACATAGCTAGTGACTCAAAATCTGTGCAGTATTTACAGACGCTAAAAGTTAGCTTAATTAGCTAGTAACTCAAGGTCTGAGCCGCTTGAAAATACATGCTAGCCTAGCCCCTCTGTCGGCTATCACAGTGATAATAACCTTTAATATGAGATACAGGAAAACAACTGATTTGATGAGGGAAACTTCTATTTTCCACAATAGATCACAAACATAAAATTGAGTTAAAAATAGCTCTGCTTCCTAAATAAGATTTTCCACGTCAAGAAAACTGCAAAATCCAACAATGAGTAGGTCTATTTTAACCTTTGTTTGACCAAATTGTACAGCTTGGATCATGCTGATGTGATGAAGGGTAAAACAAAGGTCTTCACTGCTATTTTTAAAGCATGTATCGGTCTGTGACAGTGTTGTGGTTGTGTTCTCACAGTCATGGCGTCTGAGGACTTGCTGACCTCGAAATACACTCGAACCTGGGAGCTGGCAGCACAGACTGTTTTGACGGATGCTGGAGACAGAGGAGTCTTCAGGGATACTCGTTCCCTTTGAGGTTAACAATTAATTCCTGATTAAAAGTTGAACAGCTGCCACACACACACGCCGACACGTTCACACAGAGCACATCCCGTCTTCCCAGGCGGAGATGTCACTCTGTTTCCCTCCTCCCTTATGTAACCACGGTGACATGAAAAGCAAGGAAGATGGAGGGATTGGATGGAGGAGAGACACAAGCCTCTGGGCATCACTGGGCAGATTTAGGGAGGAAGAGAAAAAAAACCTCAATCTCCACAGTCCTTTTGAGCAAAAGGGAAAGATGGATTCTGGAGAGAAATGCACTGCAGTGACAGGATGTTCAGAGGAGAGGCGTGAACATGAATGTCAAGTTGAAGATCACAGGTTCAATCAGCAGAAGGGCGACACGCTTGTTCAGGGTCGTTTCCTGTTCAATTTCTGTCGAGCTAATTAGCAACACTTCAGGATTTCGTCATCACAATCATTTAAGCACGATAAGTTAAGAGTATCAAGAAGCTTATCTCGTGTTGTTTGTGTCCAAAACTCAGATGGAAGAAGTTCTTTACTGGCAGGACAGAAGCAAAACCACCAACAGATGGAGTCCCTATTCTTAATTTCCACCTACGAAGGTCTGATTCAGATGTGGGCAGTGATTCAGAGGTCTGCAGCCAGGCAAGAGCGTCATGAGAAACGTGTGTGAAACAGAATGTTCTTGATGATATTATTTGAATGGCTTCCAAATGCATGTTATGATGCTTTGAAGTTCTAACCGAACACATTGGTATCATTACAGCTCTGTGGAGCACAAGGTTGAACATTTTAACCAAAATCTGAGGAAATATGCAAGAGAAAATGCAAATTAGTGCAGGTTTTCATCCTCTTCTCTTACACCAATAGAATATAATATAAGAGTTGGTTTTCAGCCTCAACCAAGCATAACTTTTTCGACATTTTGTAGCATTTCAATGAGGGTTTTTCAGGTCACCAGGATACAATGTGGGCAGTTAATGTTTCTGCAAACCACAGTAATGTCCAAGGTTGACATTTGCACCAAACATGGCCTATCACGTTCACATTATACGCTTATTAGCCACCTGTCGCAGCAGGAGATGGAGGGGAAGGTTGTGGAGCTAAGCCAACAAGGCCGACCGCAGTTCGAGTCACACCAGTGGATGTTTTTAAGGACACCCGGAGACATTTTTAGCCCTTTTAGTGGGCGAGAAACAGGTTTTTTTGTAAGCAGTCGTGGAGATATTTCAATCTGTTTCTGTCAGCTCAGCCCAACAGGTCGAGGCAGATGGTGTCCCACCACTGAGTCCGGTTCTGCTCAAGGTTATTGCCTTCTCAATTTGGAAAGTGTCATGAGATGATGGTTGTTGGAATTGCCGCTGTACAAGTAAAGATTGCTCGATTGATTGTGGAGACACAAAACCAGCTATTTTTCACAGGCAGTCGGACGATCACTATCCGTGATTGTGACCAACCAAAACAGGTATCATAAGTCAAGCTATGATGTTTTCCAAACTATAACCAAGAGGTTTCTGTGCGTAAACCTAACCAGAGCATAAGCACAGCGTTATGACAAGAGAGAAACCGAAAAGTGAACCCAAACAAACGTAAAGTTGCGACATAAAGAAACGTCCAGTTTCAACTCGATCTGTGGTTTTGCAGAAACATACTCAGCCTACAATTATTCTGGCAATGAAACCAATGATTTGTTGACATTTGTAAATCAAGACTTGATAGTCCAGCAGTGACTTTACTTGGTGCTTAATCAAAAATGTTATCTAATCGTAAACTTGAAACCAATGTCACATGCTTCATGTGCACTCTTAGTAATAAAAGTAAAATAAAAGTTCTTCGGCTTGTCCTCATAGGAGAACCATTTTTGGCTCCAGGTAGAACCTTTTATAAAGGTGGAGGGTTCAACTTAGAACCCAACATAAAGGGTTATACCTAGAACTGTGTGTGTAAGGTTCCACCCAGAACCCCCCATGAGAGGTTCTACAAAGAACCCATACAGGATCTTATACCCATGCTTTCAACAATCCCTGAAGAACTTTCTCCAAAAAAGGGTTCTCTGGATCAGAATGGTTCTTACTGGAACCGTTAGTGTTACCAAGAACCCTTTTAAAACCCTTTATTCAGGAAAGGGTTTTTAAAGGGTTCTCTGGATCAAAATGGTTCTTACTGGAACCGTTAGTGTTACCAAGAACCCTTTTAAAACCCTTTATTCAGGAAAGGGTTTTTAAAGGGTTCTCTGGATCAAAATGGTTCTTACTGGAACCGTTAGTGTTACCAAGAACCCTTTTAAAACCCTTTATTCAGGAAAGGGTTTTTAAAGGGTTCTCTGGATCAAAATGGTTCTTACTGGAACCGTTAGTGTTACCAAGAACCCTTTTAAAACCCTTTATTCAGGAAAGGGTTTTTAAAGGGTTCTCTGGATCAAAATGGTTCTTACTGGAACCATTAGTGTTACCAAGAACCCTTGAAAAACTGTTTCTTCAAGAAAGGGTTTTTCAGAAGCAAATGGTTCCAGGTAGAACCTCAGCCCTTGTAGAAGAACCCTTTTGGAACCCTTATTTCTAAGAGTGTACATCATGATTTCTTTCACGATTTCAGTCCATTGTTTTATTCATAAACCAACTTTTCTTCCTCAACCGAGTGTAAAAACTTTAACACAGATATTCTAAGGTTTTTTGGGTGATCCCACTGTTTAGTTTTAATGGCAGATGAAAGCCCACGTAGTCCAAAATTCTCCCCGGTGATGACACAATGCGCCCACTGACCTTCTCTAATATTGAACACAGGGAGAGAAGGAGCGACTCAGTGAGGTGAGGCAGGATTGAGACACACAGCAGCTGACGCAGAGAAAACACAGCAGTGATACTTCTGCTGCTGCTGCTGCTGCGCCCACTCTTACACCCAGGAGAGAGATGACATGAGGACATGAAAACAAACACACAAAGGCAGGAAACTTTTCTATACTGTATCACGTCCGCAACGCACACAGACAAGCTCGCGTGTGCTTACAGTACACACAGACGCGGAAAACACACAAAAAAGTTATGTACACCTACTCAGCAGTGACACGCACACGCTCACAAACGCATTAGGGAGGTGTTATGAGAAGTTATTTTTCCTCTAAGGCCTATTACTAATTCATTCCCCTCTGTGTGAGTGGGAGTGTTAGCAGGGAGGGCACAGATTTAGACAAGCTGTTATCACCGGACACACACACACACACACACACACACACACACACACACACACACACAGATGAATGGATACCATCGTTCATATTTTATCATTTTTTCACCCACACAGATAAAAATACATCTGCGCATCTTCCACACTCTGCTGAGGAAATGTAAAGCAGTTGATAGGCCGGGAGCTCGTACTGACCTGCGTGTGTGTGTGTGTGTGTGTGTGTGTATTTGTGAATGGCAGGCTTATGAGCCGCCGTTAGCATCGGCTCGGTGCTCAGCAGCCTCGTTTATGTTTGTCTTAAATGACGCTGTCGCTGCACACTGGCTAAAAACAAAGTGTGTGTGTGTGTGTGTGTGTGTGTGTGTGTGTGTGTGTGTGTGTGTGTGTGTGTGTGTGTGTGTGTGTGTGTGTGTGTGTGTGTGTGTTTTGTCCCAGTCAGTAAAAAACTCGCTGTAAAATAGATTTACTGACTTCACCGAGACCCAAACCGAGCATTAGGCGCCCTTCTGGGCGTCGTTATCAAAATGAAGCAGGCGTCCTGCGCGGAGACATTATCCACGCTGACCTTTGTTGTAACGACGGAGTAACAACAAAGGTCGACGCAGATATTATAACCGACCTCCGAGTCTCTTTGCTGTCGAGGTAATAAAGCACCGGAGCTTTGAACTCTGCGGAACTACAGAAAATACATTAAAAGAAAAGATTCTTCAGGTTTAAGTTAATCTATCGTCTGTCTTTGATGTTTGCTCAGACTTATACTCTTCTTCACCTGCTATTTATTGTGAAGCCTCTGGGGATTATCTACATATCGTTGTTTTATAAATATGTCTTGTTTATAACATTATATTTTTCCATGATTTATCCCTTGTTATGTTATGTTATGTTATCTTGACCTTCATTTCATTAAGTTACATGTTAAGTTAAGTTAAATGTTAATGTTTAACTTAATTTAATGTTTAATTTAACTTAAGTTAAACATTAGGTTAAGTTGAGTTAAGTTAAGTTAAATGTTAAGTTAAATTAAATGATAAATTAAGTTAAACTTTAAGGTAAGTTCAACATTAAGTTAAGTTAAGTTAAAGGTTAAGTCAAACGTTAAGTTAAGTACAAAGTTAAGTTATGGTAAGTTAAGTTAAACGTGAAGTTAAATTAAACGTTAAGTTAAGTTAAACGTTAAGTTAAGTACAAAGTTAAGTTATGGTAAGTTAAGTTAAATTAAATGTTAAGTTAAGTTAAACATTGAGTTGAATTGAGTTAAGTTATTGTTCAGGTAAACACATAAACCCCTCATAAACTTAACAATTTGTAAGATTGACAACTGCAAATCGATGTTTTATAGATGTTTTTTGTTTATAAACTTTATATTCTTCCATGATTTATCCCAATATTATATAAATTGTTATGTTACGTTACGTTAAATTGAAAATATGCAGCCTTTTTCTGATTAAAATCATAATTCTGCTTACTAATTTTACACTAATACACCCAAATTCTTTGAACTTTGGCTACTTTTGTTAAGCCATTTTGTTAGATTTTCTTATATACACATTTTTCAATCAAAGGTTTCAGTACCAAAATAAAACATTGTATAACATTTTTAAACTGTATCATATATACTGTAACCCTGTAATTGTTGTTATAACTTAATGTACGTTTAGTGCAGCAATATTTCGTTTAATTTCCAGTTTAATTAAGTATGATGGTTGGACGTGAGAGGCTTCAAGGCTTGTCAGTGTCGAAAGGAATTCTGGGAAATGTAGGACGTTACTTACTAAACCTTAAATTGAATCTGAGTGTGCAACTTCTTGACATTATGTACAATATTATTACTTTATGATGAGAAAAAACTGAAACTTCACTGCAATACTACTGCGGAGCTGCTTCATGATGATGGGAAAGTGGTCTGTCAAGTTACAGAAGAATCAGAGTTGGATAAATGAAGATAAATACGACAGATTTTTGTGATATCAAAATAAAACTGACCTCCCATCTCTACTCGTGAGCTCGAGTAAACATCCAAACCAGTGGGCAGAAATTAAATTAAGTCAAACTGAGGCATAATGAGACACCGAATTAGCACACGGCGACCTTTGAATGCTCCCAGTCCCAATCTGAGTCACGCCGTCGCATGAATCTGCACAGACTCGTATCAATTACCACTTTTCCGTGACTCTGCCCGTGCCAGAGCGGCCCACTCTCCCTGGTGGCCAAGTGAGCAATTAGCCGAGTGTGAATCAGAGGTGTTGCAGGCAGGAAAGGTAAACAGGAAGCCGGGGGTTCCTTTCACATGATGGACCGGCGCTGACGCATGTCGAGTGTGAGGAGTGTGTGTTCAGATTTTCTTTAACTGGAGATGTTATCTGTGCAGTGACGTCTGATCACAAGTCTGTGTATTTGCAATTAATGAACATTTGTAGCAGGATTCACATTGACATACACGTTAATTCAGTATTTACTGCTGATTTTGGTCCAGTATCTAGCCCTAGTGTGGCCCTATGTTGTGTTTTAGCCCTGGTTGGGATCAATACATGCAGGTGCAGCCCCTCTCTGCAGAGCCGAGGCTCTTCTCTGCAGCTCAGTGCTGCCTCCTGCAGGAGAAGCAGGTTCACAACACAAAGACGGGGAGCAAAACACAAACTGCAGCGATTATTCATGTGCTCGGTTTCCGAGAAGAGAACATGTTGAATTCTAATCCTGTTTCTGTTTCTGGTAAATCGAACCGACGGGGAATGAAAGATATACTGAGGACTGAAGCATTTACATGTCACAGTATGTTCATGTTCACGGTGTTTTAGGTAATATCTTTTGGATTTGTATCCTCTTTATCCAAGAATTGAAAACACACTCAATATACAGTCACATATAGGAATAAGCAGCACTTTATGATGGTGTAATGAGCCGTGGATGCTTGAAATTAGAGATGAAAGACACATTAATTGTTTGGATCATTTGCTGCAGGCGCTTATATTAAACTGAACATCTGTGGATTTCGGGCCAAACAAGCAATGTGAAGACGTCACCTTGGGCTCAGGGAAGGACATCTATCTGTGTTTGCTTACATTTTAAAGGTTAAGCCGGTTTGAGTTTTACATTTACTATATCAGGACTTTTTATGCTTTAATTTCCAAATACAGAAGCTTATTCTATACCCCACAAAAAAACCTTTTCCAGGGAACATCAGTATGTTTTTTTTCCCAAATTTAGTCAGTATTAGTAGATAAAGATAAATGTGTCAACGAGAATATTTGCCTCAAGTCGTTGGCTGGTTACTAGGCAGATTATTCAATTATAAAAACAGTAAAAAACAATAAAAGATACAGGGAAGAAACAAATAAACACAAAAAAACAAGAGAGTCAACACAAATCTGACTCTATTGTCGCGTTAGCTCGATGCTAATAGCACAGTACTCGTCAATACATTTTCAAAAATGTTAAAAAGCTAAATGCTCAGGGAAGGACATCTATCTGTGTTTTCTTACATTTTAAAGGTTAAGCCGGTTTGAGTTTTACATTTACTATATCAGGACTTTTTATGCTTTAATTTCCAAATACAGAAGCTTATTATATACCCCCCGAAAAAAACCTTTTCCAGGGAACATCAGTATGTTTTTTTTTCCAAATTTAGTCAGCATTAGATAAAGATAAATGTGTCAACAAGGCTATTTTGCACAGATGTGAATACAACTGTGCCTCGAGACGTTTTATCAATTATAAAAACAGTAAAAAACAATGAAAGATAAAGAGAAGAAACAAATAAACACAAAAAAAACAAGAGAGTCAACACAAATCTGACTCTATTGTCGCGTTAGCTCGATGCTAATAGCACGATACATTTTTAAAAGATGTTAAAAAGCTAAATGTTCAGGCTCCTCAGACGCGTTTAAAGACTTGATGAACAGTTTGCGAGGCGGCTTATTATTAATGGACGGGCGTGTCTCCGGAGTCTCGAGCAATCAAAGACAAATGTGAGCACGCAAACACACACACACATACCAACTAAAAGGGTGTGTATTCCCTGCACTCTGCGCTGAGACCTGGCTGTCTGCAGTTATTAGACCCTGGAAGTAATTTACAGTGACATGAGCCACAATTCATCCTCGCCCTCCCTCCTCTGCCTCGTTCATCCTCCTCCTCCCTCCTTCTCTAAATCACTTTCCTCTCCCTCGCCACGTCTCGCCTGATTTCATCCTTTATTCCCCCCAAAATCGCGCACGCAAAGTTCCCCTCCTTCCCTCCATCTTCTCCTTTCCCCCTCGTCGGTCACTTTATTCCCTTCTTCTGTCACGTCTCCTTCATTACACAAACACACAGACTCACAAAGTAAGAGACGACCGAGAGGGAGGAGTGATGGAAGGGAGTGTAATGAGGAGGTGTGTGTGTTTTTGCCGAAGATAGAAGAAGCTGCCAATCATTTAAAGATTATTTAGAGATTATTGGACAACACCAGCGATGTAGAACGACATTTAAGGGGGAAAAACAACGACTGTATCTTAATCATGAGCAAAGTGTGCTCCAGAAGAAAAAAGGCAAATAAATAATTGAAAAAAAAGCAAATTATTTTCTACTTTTAGAAGAAAAACGACACACAAATCATTTTAAATTAAACAAAAGTATAATTATAACAGTCAAGGAGGCAAAACAAGCTTTTTATGTGAGTCACCATTATTAGCTGGAGCCTATAGCTTTTTACATTGCTTATATTAGCCTAGCCGCTAGCTGACTTTTCCCTCCTCTCATAGCTCAACGCATTGCATTTTTATTTATACTTTTCTTATTCCCAGTTGGTTTGTAACAGACGGACTCGCCGTGACATCGTGAGTCACTCCCGATGCAAACTCGTTTATTTCTGTTGTCACTTTCAGTCCAAGCTGTGACACTTGAAGGTCCTATTTGCAGGAAAAGTTTATTTTTGAGTCTCATTCCGAACTCAAAAATCAACTTTTCTTGCAAATAGGACCGAAAACACTGAGCTCAGACCTGTGTGGTGTTTCTGTAGTGATGGTTTAATGCACTGTGCTGCAGTCTCTGCATGTCAGACGAGCTGCTCGTCTCAAAAGGTCAATTAGGTCTCCAGACTAACGCTGATGAAAGTGTTGATGACGACATCAAACGTGCAGCTTTCAAATATTGTGATTGGTTCTATATTTTTTAACAGAACAAAACCCAAAACCTTTCCACGCTGCTTCGTCTTTCTCTTGGTTTGCTCGCCATCATGTGTCTGACACACTAAAACTGTCTGAATGGACACGAAAGGTGACACAGATGTGCAATGAGAATTTCAAAATAAAAGCATATCTTAAAGGCGATGATATGGATCTATGTCCCCACAAGCCCCCAGGAAATGAGTGTAAGTGTCAGTGTAATGAGATGCTTCCAGACTGTGTGTGTGTGTGTGTGTGTGTGTGTGCGTGCGTGCGTGTGTGTGTGTGTGTGTGTGTGTGTGTGTGGGCCTAATTGAAGCGCTGCACGCGTTCGGCCATGTTTGCTAACAGGAACAAAGATCCAATTTTATGCTAATTACTGACGCAGAGATTTGCGTCACATTGATTGTGATGGTCGGTCGGACGAGGAGGACACACACACACACACACACACACACACACACACAGACACACACACACACACAGCGGCGGCCTCCTCTCCAAAAACTGCCACATGGAGACAACGTCTGTTTTTTTTTGGGATCTAATAACCGTTATTTTCAATACGCGCTCTGATTATGCCGCCGTTGCCGTGGTTACAGCCGAATCAGCCTGGCGGGAAACTGCAGTGCCACATGTGATTCACGCACACACACACACACTGACACACACAAGCATGAATGACTCAGCATTTCAGTCACACACTCAGCTATATGTCGGGTTTTTAAAGGAGCATTACGTAGTTTTCAGAAAGATCTTCATTGACATTTTTTGTGCCTAACGAAATAAATAAACAAACTCTTTTTGTTTTCACGACTGAATAAAGTGAATAAACACACTGTTGTACTTTGTTTACATGTGGCGGACCCTGCCACCTCTCTAGCTTCAAACCGTGGGACCTCTGAGAACAGCTTGTTTATTCAGTTACGAGAGAAAATACATATTTTTCTGAGTTTGTATCAGATAATGTTTAAATATTTTATGCTAATTATATGTAAAACTGATTTATGCTTATTGCCAACATTTTGCATCCACTGAATATAAATCCTCCTCCTGTATTTAACCACATTTATGCAAACAAAAATGTCAGACAGCTGCTGTTTCTGAGCGTAAAACGGTCTCTGACGCAGCCCTGCGACCACCACTGGAGCTCCTCCTTAAAACCACAGTTTTTCTAATGAAGTTCTGTCGGTGGCTGCAGGTGCTCGCGTCAAGGTGAACCTTCGCAGCGTATCAAAAGCAAATGAATTTATCGAAACACAACGGAGCAGTTAACTGAAGAAAAACTGTGTCAAGGACGGATGAATGAATATCCAGGGTTTAATGAAAGGCTGATATCGACACCGGCTGATTCGCGACGTCAACAATCGTCTCTTTTTCTCCACAACAGTCAAAGCTGCTGAGCTCAGAGTCATCGATGACATCACAGCACAACTAATCGATGCCAGAGTTTAAATTTCCGATCACAGCCCCGTCTTTCACTCCGCCTCTCTGAAATCTGTTGTGACACGCAGCTCTTATTAATTACCGCTGAATGAACACATAATGTGATCGATCAATCACCGTCACCTCAGACGAAATCAGACCCGGCCTCCCCGATCAATCTGCTTAATAGCGAGGGCGTGTGCGGCCCTCGCCGTGCGATCTGTGATCTGCTCTTTTTTTTGTTTGAAGGCTCCCAACGCCGCCACAGTTAATCCGTCTCCTCTCGCTGTCGAGCCTGCAGGAGAACATCACTCGCAGCCATGTGTGTAATGCGATGTGACGCACACCTACAGTCGGCGGCATGCAAACGAGGGATGTGAGTTTGATGCTTCCCGGCCGCCTCCAGGTAACAGTCACAAACGGTGAAAGATGAAGGGCTGCGAAGGAAACGCCAAAAACAAACTTAAAGGCAAAAAGTCGGAAAAAGTGGAAA
This sequence comes from Lagodon rhomboides, assembly GCA_039737535.1. Taxonomy (NCBI): domain Eukaryota; kingdom Metazoa; phylum Chordata; class Actinopteri; order Spariformes; family Sparidae; genus Lagodon; species Lagodon rhomboides. The sequence goes on from CM077806.1 coordinate 20,281,152, forward strand.
ACATCCATTTTTCATGAGGAGCAGCTGTTTACAGGTTAACGGACGGTCGAGTTTGAGGTCTCAGTCAAGCTCACCCCTCGACAAAACATTTCTGGAGCTTCACAGCAAAACAAGGAGCTTGAGCCTTGTGTTAAAATGTAAAAACAACTAAAAAAGAAAACATAAAAGTCTACGGAAGCCCAGAGATCATGAATTGATTTGAAAAAAACGGTGCAATATGTACAAATTGTTGTCAAAAATGTTCAAAAAACAGAATATGAGTAACAAGTCTGGTGTTGTTGACATCTGTGTATTGTGTTGCAGAGATGTATAATGAAGCTAGCATGCTAACCAGCTAGCCCCGGCACCACCCGGTCCAGAGCTCCTGCGCTAGCGGTGTAAACGCCAACACTTTCTCACCTCGCTCCAAGTCGAGTCTGAGGTCTCAGTCAAGCTCACCCCAAACCAAACAGCTACTATCCACATTTAAACGAGGCGTTTAAAGGGACAGTTCACCCAAAACATGACAATTCAGTCATTATCTCCTCAGCCTCATGCTGATGGAAAGTCAGGTAAAGCTTCTTAGTCTACAAAACATTTCTGGAGCTTCACAGCAAAACAAGGAGCCTTGTCTTAAAAGTCTTGTATTAAAATGTAAAAACAACTAAAAAAAAACATAAAAGTCTACGGAAGCCCAGAGATCGTGAATTGATTTGAAAAAACAGTGCAATATGTACAAATTGTTGTCAAAAATGTTCAAAAAACAGAATATGAGTTGTGACATCTGTGTATTGTGTTGCAGAGATGTATAATGAAGCTAGCATGCTAACCAGCTAGCCCCGGCACCACCCGGTCCAGAGCTCCTACACAGCTTTCTCTCAGTGCACCTTCGCTCCAGGTCTGGACCACCAGCTGCACAGCTAACTGAGCTAACTAGCTAATGGTAGCGACAGTTACTCAAGTGATACGCTGCCCCCTGTTTGTTTAAATGTGGATTTGACAGGTGGCTAATTTTAACATACTAGACCTTTAAGATGAAATCTTCAGTGTAGCTGCTAAGCTAACAGCGTTAGCGCTTATATCTTTTACAAATCAGACTTGGATTACGCAAGACGAGCGATATGGAGCCATTTTGTGTTTTTTTCGGTTGTAATTTCTGTTTTAAAAGAAGAAGAAATGGCTCAATAAATAAATTAATATCCCATTAAATTCACCAAAATAAAATAAATGTAGGCATTAATTTATACAATGTGACATAATAGTTTATATATTTTATTTATTTATGCTTTTATGTTCTTTCCCATTTTATTTATTCATTTATTCATTTTATATCTTATTGATTTATTTATGTATTTATCCGTGTATTCATAACCATTTGCATTTTCCCATATATTTCCACAAAAATATATATTCCTGTATTTCTTTTACATTTCTGTATGCTTTCTCCCTCCTTATGCAAATGAGTCGGTGTCACTCAGAGCCAATCACAGCGCAGCAGAGCTGCATATCATTTCTTTATTTATTCCTGATTGTGGCAGCGTCAGTCCTCCGTATGTTTCAGGCTCGAGGGGACTTATTTAATCGATGCCGTTGCACTCGGCTGCTCCCCAGAGTGAAAAAGTGCAACTGTATAAATGCAAAGCGAGCCTCACGTCCGCCTGCTGCTGCTGCACGAATAACAGTTTAAGCGCCGACTGTTAGAGTAAACAAATCCAGATTGGTTCGACGTGCTGATATGCCAGGAACACGGAGCGGAATAACTAAAGACCACGATGATCTAATGTGTAATCCTGCCAATGAATGACTCAGTATCAGATCCACCTTTTAAAAGCGGGATGATTTCAGACAGTCACACGTTCATGTTTTCCCCGAGCAGGATTCCTAATCTGCGATGTCACTCGTTTCCCGCCGGCTGTGTACGAGCATCTGACATCCCGACCCAAATATGAGCTTTATCTTAATTTGCGCTCGTCTGCGAAAAAACTGCAAAATCCCTTCAGATCCCCTTAAAACTCTCCTTCGGTGATAATCTCACATCATTTTCAGCGGAAACGAGGTCAGCGGCGGCAGACGTGGCGCTGCACCGGCTGTTTGAAGGTGCCGCGTGGAGCGTTTAACAACAACAACAACAAATTAGTGAGACATCAAGCTGAGGCACGGCGGTGATTAGCATGAATAAATGAGATGATCACGCCGCACCTTTAAAACACAGTTTACAGAGGAAAATCTGCTGGATTAAGACTTTGGCCTTTAACCAGCGGTGGAATGTAACTGAGTACATTTACTCGAGTATTTAAATAGCGTTTTTTCTTCTCATGCCTGTTCTACTTTATTTACAAACAAAACATATGAACTGTCATCGTGTTTTTGGGTTTTAGTTTAGACGTCTCCTGTTTTATTTTGTAGGTTTATCTCTGTGTGATGTTCTGCTTTACACTTCCTGTCTTTGTGTTTTTTCCCGCCTTTTGTCTGCCCTGTCTTCCCTCCCTTGTGTATTTAAATCTGTTTTTCCCTCCTTCTTTGTCAGTTCTTCTGCATTTCTATGTCAGTTGCCTACTCCTGTTTTGCTCCTCGTGTCTCTGTTTTTTTACTAGTTTTGTTCAGTTTTTGGATTCTTTTTTTCTTGCGAGACTTTTGTTTTTGTGGATTCAGCAATACATCAATAAATCTCGCTTTTGTTTGTTTTTTTCAACCTGTTTAGCACGCTGACCAGCTAGCACCAGCCCATCCCGGTCCAAAGCTCCCATGCAAACGGTGTAACACAGTCCAGACAGCTAGCTGCACAGCTAACTGAGCTAACTAGCCAACTGCAGCCTTAATTCACTCTGTTGACATGCTGACCCCTATTTGGAGTGAATTCGATATTGCACCTTTAACTTTATATAATGTTTTTTAAGCAAAAATGCCAAACAGAGCTGGTTTCAGCATCTCTAATTACAGAATTTGCTAATTTTTTTATTTTTACTCAGTTTGATATTGTTTAAATAATTTTACTTCAGTTTTTTCTTCCCGTGCTTGTTCTACTTTATTTACAAACAAAACATATGAACTATCATTGTTTTGGGGTTTTAGTTTAGACGTCTCCTGTTTTATTTTGTAGGTTTATCTTTGCGTCATATTCTGCTTTACACTTCCTGTCTTTGTGTTTTTTCCCGCCTTTTTGGCTGCTCTGTTAGTTAAACCCATCTTCCCTTCGTCTGTGTCAGTTTCCCGCCCTTGTTTTGCTCCTCGTCTCTCCGTGGTTTGTACTAGTTTGTAACTTTTACTCAGTTTTATGTTTACCTTATCTTGACAAAATAAGCATTGTGAAGGTGTCCTTTGAGACTTGAACCCACTTCAAACAAGGTGTGTGCTAACACTTTTAGCGTAGCAGCTACGTTGAAGATTTCAGCTTCTAAAGGGTGTCACTAAAGTCTTTTCAAACCAATTTGGGATCTCGGGGCTTCCGTATGTTTTCTCTTTCAAGTTGTTTTTCTACATTTTTAAAACAAGTCCTCATCTACTTCAACGCTGTTTCGCTGTGCGGCTCCAGGAATGTTTCGTGGACTATGAGACTTCACCCATCAGCATGAGGAGGAGAGTTTTGTTTACATTCGTTTTTTTGGTGAACTGTTCCTTTAACTGAAGTCAGTCTCCTCCCCCAGGCCTCTCTGTAACTTCAACACACTCCACTAACTCACGTCCAGACTGTGAGGACGGACCGTGTGTCACCTCGCCGACTGCAGCTGTAAATTCACACACACACACACACACACATACGGAGTCACTGATTATTTATCACAGTGATTGATAACACACACACACGCTGCAGATATCACTAGGCAGCGCTGACTCAGCGACTTCAACCAGAGGTCAGCGAGTTTTTTTTCTGTGTGTGTGAAGCCGAGGGAGAGTTTGTATCCGCGGGTGTGTCCCGCCTCTCGCCCCAGAGGAAGAGACTGCGGCAAAGAGACAGGAAGTGATGTCACGGGTCCGCCAAGGTCAACGGCGCACACACACACACACACATTCCTCTTCGCGGCCCGGCCCAGTTCACTTTCTGCCAAGGTCGCTCTGGCGTGACCTTTTGACCCCCATCAGAGGAGGTCAGTGCACACTCGTCCTGCTGCAGTCCATCAATCTCACACACACACACACACACACACACACACACTGACCCCTGTAGTAAATACACATGCCCTGCTGCTGGGACACAGATGGTCCAAGGTGTACTGTACACACACACACTCAGAACATCTGTCAACATCATCCAGGCGTATCACATCTGCAGTGACTCACTCTGATCTGCAAAATTTCAAAATAAAAGCACCCATAGTGCTTTATAACCCGTTTTAAATCAGTTTTCATGATACTTGATACTCACTCAGGCTGTGTTACAAAGTATTGACACTTCATTGTAAGTTGTGTTTTTACAAATACACATAATATACACAAATGTTTAGATAAGAGTGAATTAAATGAGGCTGTAACGATGAAAATATTCACTTATCGGGACGTTTTACACTTGAAAAACATAAATTAAAGTTGTCAGGTTGAAAGTATATTGAATCTATATTTGATATACAGGTAAAAAAAAAGAATCCCAGCTGTTCGAGTGCATTTATCAGGATGATGCAGAGTGATTTGTGATTATTAGAGCTGCTTGTTTGGCGAGCAGGAAATAGACGGAGCGCTGCTTCCTGTCAAATTCTCCTCCGAGACAATGGCTCCTGGAAGTAATCTGACCGAGACAGGACAGTCCTCCAGGGCCGATGTGTGTTTGTGAATGGAGGTGGTCTGTGCAACATCAACCCACACACACACACACACACACACACACACACTGCCACAGTGTGGGAATAATCCTAAATGAAAGGCAGGATGAGAGAAAACAGACTCTGCATGAGCAGCGTTGGATGTGAGTCACAGTGGGAGCCGGTGTCGGTCTCTGGGTGCCGCTGGGGCTTGTAGTTCACAGTCAGGCGAGGTTAGCGCTATCAAAGCGGGCTGGAACTACAGGAAGTGGTGCCAGAGCACATCTGAGGGGCCTGGCGGCTGGCGATAAGGTGTCTGTGGGGACCGTGGGGCCGAGCAGGAGGATCTGGAGCTCCAGAGCCGACAAAATGATTATCATAACAGCTATTATCATTAATTGGCAGCCGCGTAAAACGTGCACTGGGAGAAAGCACATCTCAACCAGTGCATCTCTGAGCCGAGTGAAGTTGATCAGTCGAAACTCAGACTGAACACACAGTGTGGAAAACCCTCGCAGATGCAAAACTTTTTAAAAATAAAATACGAGTGTGTCATGTGGAAACGAGATATCCCAGCCGGAGCAGGATTACATTTTGTTGAATGGCGGGAGGCCAGAACAAAAAAAGCGCAGTACGTCTCTTCCCATTACAGCTCGTCCTCGCTCCCCCGGTGGAGCAGTCAACAACATGCAATATTAAAAGCAGCAAAGTGTTGTCGAGCATGAAATGTTAAAGCTACACCGTGTTTCTCTGCGTCGCTGTGTTTAAAACACAAACCTCACTTGTGTGTGTGACGGCGTGCTACCGTTTTGTCCTGTTGTGTTCGAGAGCAGCAGCCTCAGTAGGGAAAAAGAGTTGTGTAACACTATATTACATATTGATAATGTGCTATAACATGGCTACAGTGCTGTATACGGTGCATGTATTATAAATAAACGTATGTGTTATAAGTTTCTTGTACGTACAAGCAATCATAAATATTCAGAACGCTTTATGACAACAATAAAAACACACTGTGTTGAGTGAAACATAAAGATTGTGTGACTGTCAGCTAGTTAATCGATCACCAATACGACCGCCAAATTAAAATAAATGTGCAGAAAACACACAGTCAAGGTTTAAAGTGCTCACGATCGCCATGGTGGCTACCCCCCTAATAAATCACTATTTCAAAATAAAGCTATTCAACTTGTCTGGTACATATTCCTGTATTTTTTCATATCAAAATAAAATGACAGTAAAAGAAACATATCGAAATATCCATTTTTTTTCAATATTGCACATTAAGCCTTGCAGGTTTAAAAAATAAATAAATAATTAAATAAAAACAAGCACATTTAATGGAGATGCACCAATTGCAATTTGTCCTGCCAGTTCTTTTTAAGAAATATACTTGATATCAAACACAAACATTTGCGTTTCCAATAAAATATTGGCTAATAAAACACTTTCGCTCAAACAAGTTTCAAAATAAAGTGCTCTGTCACTGGAAAAAGTTTTGTTTTTTAACATATAACATCCAACTGAAATATATTCCACTTTATCAAACATTTTGTACGTTGTCTTATTCAGTAGCCTGTTAGTGAAATGGTCTACGTGAATTAAAGTTCCCCCTCATATACATTTACGCGGTGAATACTGGTAATCTGGACTCTTATTGTGAAAGGTAAAACCTCTGTCTATTGCGCTGCAGGTTTTGAGGTGATTAGCCTAGCTTAAAGACCGGAAGCAGGGCAGAAAAAAGTCTCCTAAAGTTCAAAAATACGGCGAAAAACACCTTTAAAGCTCTTTAACTATCACGACGTAACTATTATTTGTAGTTTTACGTGAGAACCAGGCTAGCTGTCTGTAAGCTAGGCTAATCCCAGATGGCTCTAGCCTCATAATTAGCCGTGACAGTGGTAGTGATGCTCTCACTCTCAGCATGAAAGCCGAATGTCTGCTGCTTAATCAATGACATTAAACTAATCACAAAGCTGAATGAGCCTGTTGGGGGTCAGAAAACACACACACACACACACACACACACACACAATCGCTGATGTGCAGCCAAAACACTGGAGGGAAAGTCACTGGCGGGTCAAAGCCATCATTTACACGCTCATTTCATTTAGATTTCCCAACACGGTATGCAAACATTACAGGCGAGGCACCGGAGGAGTTCAAACACCGGGCTCATGTGAGGGTGAGGGAGAGGACGAGGAAGACTTTCTACCTGCAGCAGAGGATTTATCGCACCTGCCGAGCGTCCACCTCCGAACAAATCACCTCCTCTTTCTCTCTATTGTTTCCTCCGTAACCTTAAAGTGAAGCTCCGTCCTCCTCACTCAAACTAACATCCTCACAAACTGGATTTCACTCTTCTTCTTCTTCTTCACTTCCTCTCTTTCCCACCCTCCTCGGGCTCACACCCATCACTCTATCCATCACGCTGGGCGACTGCAGCGCCACATTTAGCGACTCATCTGCATAAAAATTCGATGAGATTTGATTTCTCTCCCTTTCATTTTCGAATTAAACTCGGGCAGCGGGCGAGAGACATTCAGAAAGAATGAGAAAGGGAGAGAGAGATGATGAGAGAAGCATGCGTGTGTGTGTGTGTGTGAGCGGATCATGATGTATAAGTGTGTGAAATACTGTACGTGTGTGTGTGTGTGTGCTGGTAGCATGTGACCGTGTGCTTCATTTTTCCATACTGGAGTGCAGCGTGTGTGTGTGTGTGTGCGTGTGTGTGTGTAGGATATTATAATAATTGCTCTATTGGAAACCATTGTAGCTGAGCTCAAAACCACACTGTGACCGAGCCAGCGTCGAAATGCAATTTCAGCAACATAGTCAAACCAACGTATCGTGTGTGTGTGTGTGTGTGTGTGTGTGTGTGTGTGAGGCAACGAACAAGCACACACACACCCACTCAGATGACCTCACTTGACCTTGCAACAACTTCACAGCCATGTGCGAAGACTTTTTCGAAGGCGAGAAAGACGAACAAAGTGCAAAGTGTGTGCGATACACAAAGAGCCTTTCAGAGGGGATGACACTCACACACACACACACACACACACACACACACACACACTCTAAGCTATCTGTCTCTATGAGCATGCATGTCTGCATGACAGTAATCTAGGTCATACTTTCTGGTTTTATATTGTCCCCCTGGCAACATATCTTTACTTGTTATTTCTAAATTTCTGATTTCCAAGGCTTCTCTTGCGCTGACACATATCGTACAGCAGGGTTGCCATGGTGACAAAAGTTCTACCGGCTTATAGGCTCATGAAAACACCGATGTTAACAAGAAAAGACGCTCACTACCTGTGAAGAGCCGTATCAATTTACCGCTACTGCAAAATCGAACATTTCCTGCCACCGCAGTGTCACATTAAAAGCATTCAACGTGCAAAAACACAAGCTGACTTTTATTATGAAGGAGGCTAGTCACAGGAAATGCAATGTGTTCAGTGAGTTTAGCGCTTACTGCCATCATTCATCAAATATTTGACTTCGAAAACAGAAACGCCATTTTTGGCACACCTGCAACTTCTCAGTAAAGAAACCAACTCCTTCGCCTCCTCCAGACTTGGTATGTTAGCAGCAAAGAGGATAATTATCAGGGTCAGAGAATTAGTGTCAGGGAAAAATATCTGTTTTACTTTTGTTGCCACTGACACTGCTGGAAAATGTCTCAACGACTTGTCAGAAAACATCCGGAGGTTTCAAGCTAACGAATGTTGAGACGCCGATGTTTATACGTTAGCTTTTCCTGCTTGTACGATGAATATTAAATCTAATAATAATAGAAACTTGAGCATGACTGTATGTTTACTGTAACCCGTCAGCAGCTTATTACGACACATACTTCAGTTTCTGGTTAGGCGGCGGCCTCTAGTGGCTGTTGTTATTATTACAGCAGCAAAGGAGGAAGTGGGGCAAAGGATGGAGGTCGAGGACGTTTGGTTGGGCAGAACAAGTACAGGACTTTCATTCAGGAGACTGCTGCCCCTGTCCCTTATGAAAACAGACGTCAGTGGTGAGTAAACATTCATAATGTAGTTATTTTAAGCCTCACCACGTAGTGTTCTTGTCTAACGCTAATTCAACTGCACACGGTGATATACATCATCGTGGGAGTCGCTGACAGTGGACCTATTCAGCTGTTCGGGTTTGAGGATGTGTTGGATTTATTTTTGGCTGTAATAACCAAATATGGTTCAACTCTGCAGGACTTTATTTTAAACCCCAGTGGAGACTGGAATTTGAGCGAAAATGACTCCTAATGTTTCCAGTCGATGGAACAGTGCAGCCATGTTTGAATATTTCATTCGCTCAGTGTCAACATCACAACAACAACACTGTCAGACGGGGCGGAAAAAGACCATTTTTCCAGCCGTGACAGGGGGAAACTCTATACTAAGACTTTGATTTACGCTTTTTAAAGCTGTCCAATATGTCTTTTTATTTCAAAACAAGAAGTTCAGAAGATAATAAAGCTGGTTATTAACTGTAAACTGTATATCTTCATGTTATTCTGCAACCATAGATGCTTTCCTGTTTTGTTAACAACCTGGGAAATTCTTCGTCTTTATGTCAAACACCAGGTATTATGCACACACACACACACACACACACACACACACACACACACAGATATCAACCAGTGGCTGATGCTCCTGCAATGTGTGACGTTCAAAAACACAACGCTTTGGCTCCAAAAACACCACAAAACATGCATTTGTGGCTGCACGTGAACTCGTAGAAACGCTGCACACACGTGGTCACGTAACTCTCACGGATGTCAAGTGTAACATTCCTCAGATCTCCTTATCGTGAGAAGAAGCTGCCCTCTTCACGTCAGTACCACTCGGCGCCCTGCTCCAACTTCTCCAAACTTTACCAACCCCTCAATTTCTCCTCCCCAAAAAAAAGAAAAAAAACATTCCCGGTGTGTCTCTTACCTGATCTGGCCCAGAAAACTTCCATGTCTGTATTCCTGAACTGTCTCCGGCACAGAAACTATCACACACATGTAAACTCGGAGGGAAAAGTGGAGAGGGAAAGAGGAGGAGGAGGAGGAGGAGGAGGAGAGGCCGGCTGCCCACTGAGGTAAACCCTGTGACTCATTCAGGCTGCGGCGGCGGCGGAGGGGAAAGATATGGAGGGAGAGAAGAAAGAAAGAAACACTGAGGGAAAAGTTTTTCTCTCCTGGTGTGAGAGGAGAGAAAGGGAGGAAGCTGACGGTGCCGGGTGTTGAGCCTCCACCTTCTTTTTTTTTCATTCTTCCTCTTCCCTCCTCACACTTCCCCTACTCCTTCCTCCACCTCTGCAGGAATCTACAAAGTTTTTAAGAGCTCGTGCAGGTGGTCAGCGTGCCCGTTAAAGGACGAGTTCACCCAAAAATGAAACTTCAGTCGATATCAACTCAGCCTCATCCTGATGGAAAGTCAGGGGAAGTTTCCACCAAACACTTTCTGGAGCTTCACAGCAAAACAGTAGCTTGAGACTTGTATTCAACATCTTTACTCAAGTTAAAGTAATAGAGTACAGGCTCTGAAATGTTCTCAGAGTCTCAAAATAATAAGTTTCCCTCTGAAGGACATTTCTAGCGTTAGCCATTTGTGGTCAAAGCTAACTGAAGCTAACGTCATATTAATGTTATTCCAAGACTTTTAAACTTCAGTAGGATTTAAGAATCAATAGGATTTTGTCCCAGCTGTTCCTGAATGCACCACGAAGACAGTTGATCCCAGGACGTCAAATTAGCCACATTTCGGGTTGCCAAAGCGTCCCGAGCAGCAAAATCCGAGAAGATACGAGACACCAACTCGCCAGTACAACTGGAGTTCAAACGCCTCAGACATGACTGGATAATATGGGTCAGCACGGATTTGCTGCACTAAATCTCAATTTTCCACACAGCCTACTCCGGTCCAGACCTCTGAATCGCAGCCCACATCTCCAATTAGTTCGGTGATTCGAACGGGTCCGCCGCGCTCGATGACGGCTCTCCACTCGAGTAGCGCCGTCGGGCCGGAGCCGGGAGAAGAAGACGGTGACACGTGGATGAACTTCACAGAAATAGAGTCTCGATTTGACCTTTTTCTTCTATCGTGGTGAAATTGTTTCCTGCTACCTAGCAACTGCAGCCACAGCAAAACTAGAGAGCCTCGACTTTACTCTTTAAATTGTCCTCTAAACTTCAGTCTAAGAAGACTGACAAAACTGTTTTATACTATTTACTCTTCACCGGGAACCACCTGTTATTATTCCTCTAGTATCGAAATAATGTGCAGCAATATCCGAACAATAATCTCCAACGTTCAAGTGTTCTCGGCCTCCTTTCCTCCCCTCCATCACGTCTATTGTCGGCGCAGCCCGGCTCCTTTCCTTCCTCTCCTCAACAGTTACTTCCTGTAAACACTGGAAGGTGACAAAAGTGACCGGCAGCGCTCGCACATTGTGGTTATCGCCTGCATGCTGCTGCACATGAGCATGTGTGTGAAACACCAGGGAGGATGCATACAATGAAAAACAGGCCACAATGTTCAGACAAAGGTGGAATTAAGGCACCACAGTCGCTGACAGGTGTTATTAATACCTGATATCTGGAAGCTACAGCAGCCTAAGTGTTGGCGAGCCTGCGAGGGCGCTGAGTTTGCAGATCGCCCCCACCGAGTGTCCAGATGATTAATGCCTCCCTCCACCTTTAACTACAACAGCTGAGGTTCCTCTCAGCAAGGCACTAAACTCCCGACAGCGCCGGAGAGGCCGCTCAGTCACCATTAAGACCGTGGAAATGGATTTAAAGCACAGCGGTGCAGAACGGTAACAGTTCTGGAGGAGGAGGAGAGGAGATGAGCTGTGAGTCCACCCGGGTATAATTAAGGATCAAGATGTCTCACCTGGACTCACTTTTGAAACCAGAGACACGGGGAAAGTTTTTTCCTACTGTTTCCTACAGAGACCTGTCTCCACCTCAACATCCAGGAACATCTTTACAGAGACCTGTCTCCACCTCAACATCCTGTTACATCTTTACAGAGACCTGTCTCCACCTCAACATCCAGGAACATCTTTACAGAGACCTGTCTCCACCTCAACATCCTGTTACATCTTTACAGAGACCTGTCTCCACCTCAACATCCTGGAACATCTTTACAGAGACCTGTCTCCACCTCAACATCCTGTTACATCTTTACAGAGACCTGTCTCCACCTCAACATCCTGTTACATCTTTACAGAGACCTGTCTCCACCTCAACATCCTGTTACATCTTTACAGAGACCTGTCTCCACCTCAACATCCAGGAACATCTTTACAGAGACCTGTCTCCACCTCAACATCCTGTTACATCTTTACAGAGACCTGTCTCCACCTCAACATCCTGGAACATCTTTACAGAGACCTGTCTCCACCTCAACATCCTGTTACATCTTTACAGAGACCTGTCTCCACCTCAACATCCTGTTACATCTTTACAGAGACCTGTCTCCACCTCAACATCATGTTACATCTTTACAGAGACCTGTCTCCACCTCAACATCCTGTTACATCTTTACAGAGACCTGTCTCCACCTCAACATCCTGTTACATCTTTACAGAGACCTGTCTCCACCTCAACATCCTGTTACATCTTTACAGAGACCTGTCTCCACCTCAACATCCGTGCTACATCTTTACAGAGACCTGTCTCCACCTCAACATCCTGTTACATCTTTACAGAGACCTGTCTCCACCTCAACATCCTGTTACATCTTTACAGAGACCTGTCTCCACCTCAACATCCTGTTACATCTTCACAGAGACTGGAGGAGGAGGAGAGGAGCTGAGCTGTGAGTCCACCCGGGGTATAATTAAGGATCAAGATGTCTCACCTGGACTCACTTTTCAGACCAGAGACACGGGGAAAGTTTCTTCCTACGCAGGCACGAGCAAGTAGCCAATTGTAGTTAAATAGTTAAAAAATGGTAATATTCGGACAGCAGGGGGCCAAAACACACTGTCAAATTACAGCAAATAAAACAAAACATTTTCCGTAATAAAAATACAGTTTCGAGCTAGCTGTGGCTTTAGCTTTCAAATGTTTAATCAAAGGGGACCTTTAATTAAAGGAGCCCTCTTCTTAAACTTTAGGAAAGTATTTTTATGTGGAAAAAAACTTCTGCAAAGAAAAAATGGAAATGTTATGATGAAGATCTGTAAAATAAACGGAAACATCTCTTAAAACTACAGATCAAGAGGCAAATCATACAGTTTTTGTTTTGTGTGCGGCCATATTTGAAGATTGCAGTTATACATATGACGACTGTGCTCTGTGGATGCTGAAATACGTGGAGAAATCTCACCTTTCGACGGCGATAACGAGCCAAACATTTGTTTCGCAGTGATATAAATTGATGTCGGTGGGTGTTTATCCAATATGCATGTTCCCCTCTGAGCTTCATGACTGTGACTCAGCAACAACAAACATTGATTTTTTCCAAGGTTTCACCAGCACAAAACCTCTCTGAACTGATTTCCACTAACAAGCGAGTTCTGCTTCGGTGTTCAGTGTCGTGATAACGGAAAAAGTTTGAGGGGAAAACAAGACGATTGTCATTGAACTTGTGACCTATACAGCCAAATATTTCTCACTTAGAAATCATAGTTTATGGGGGTCTAGTGATGTTAGTCATGATTTATTCACCATAAAGCACTTCAAGTCTGGTAATAATCTTCACAGCACTGCTTTTATTTCTGTGTAAGTTATGTCAATATAAGGATCAAGAAGCAGCTCAAGTCTTGTCATCCCCTTTCAGTCTCTTCATGATGCTAATTTCTCCTCCGAAGATTTTAAGTGCAGTCACTTTGATGAACGTTTTTTTTAATCACGCTCTTATGTTGGTTTTAAATATCCTGCAGGCCATTAAAGTGACTTTTTCTGAACCTTTTTTCAGTTTTTTCTTTTCTTTTTACCTTAAAAAATAAATTTAAGTGACCCAAACTTTCTGTTCCAAAAGTTTTCTCCTGACTTCGACTAACTACATTCCGAGCATATTGCGTTCTTAACTTTCTAAATGGCTGAAATGCAGCACAAGGCTTCAGCTCCGTCCTAAAGCAGCATCTGCTTTTAATTGTCTCCATCCTCCTTTGTTGCAATGCCCCATTAAGTTTTATGAGAAGGAAAAGGGATATAAGCTAATAACAGCCTGCAATACCATAAAATCTGCATTATAGTGGAAGTCAGGTCCACTGAAGTCTGAGAGAAGAAGGATACAAACTTTAGAGAAATTTAGATCAAGTCAAGACGAGTCAAAGAAAACACAGTATGTCATGTATTTGTTACAGTACATCTTTACAGAGACCTGTCTCCACCTCAACATCCTGTTACATCTTTACAGAGACCTGTCTCCACCTCAACATCCTGTTACATCTTTACAGAGACCTGTCTCCACCTCAACATCCTGGAACATCTTTACAGAGACCTGTCTCCACCTCAACATCCTGGAACATCTTTACAGAGACCTGTCTCCACCTCAACATCCTGTAACATCTTTACAGAGACCTGTCTCCACCTCAACATCCTGTTACATCTTTACAGAGACCTGTCTCCACCTCAACATCCTGGAACATCTTTACAGAGACCTGTCTCCACCTCAACATCCTGGAACATCTTTACAGAGACCTGTCTCCACCTCAACATCCTGTTACATCTTTACAGAGACCTGTCTCCACCTCAACATCCTGGAACATCTTTACAGAGACCTGTCTCCACCTCAACAGGTCCTGTAACATCTTTACAGAGACCTGTCTCCACCTCAGCATCCTGGAACAGCTTTACAGAGACCTGTCTCCACCTCAACATGCTGGAACATCTATACAGAGACCTGTCTCCACCTCAGCATGCTGGAACATCTCTGTAAAGACCTGTCTCCACCTCAATATCCTGGAACATCTTTACAAAGACCTGTCTCCACCTCAACATCCTGGAACATCTTTACAGAGACCTGTCTCCACCTCAACATCCTGGAACATCTTTACAGAGACCTGTCTCCACCTCAACATGCTGGAACATCTCTGTAAAGACCTGTCTCCATCTCAGCATCCTGGAACATCTTTATGTAAACCTGTCTCCACCTCAAAGGCCCTGTAACATTTTTACAAAGACCTGTCTCCACCTCAGCATCCTGGAACATCTCTGTAAAGACCTGTCTCCACCTCAACATGCTGGAACATCTATACAGAGACCTGTCTCCACCTCAATATCCTGGAACATCTATACAGAGACCTGTCTCCACCTCAATATCCTGGAACATCTATCCAGAGACCTGTCTCCACCTCAACATGCTGGAATATCTATACAGAGACCTGTCTCCACCACAACATCCAGGGACATCTTCATCAAGGCAGATGTGTTACAGCCGCTTAGGGATGTTGAGCTGGAGACAGGTTTCTGTAAAGATGTTCCAGGATGCTAAAACATTCTCAGATTTTCCGTCACAACTGGACATTAGCCAGGAGCCGCCTTGAGGTCCAAGCTGGAGTTGACTCCCATCAGGAGATTTTAAGCTGTTCTTGTGGCGAGCAAAGACGGCTATTTTCCCTGGGAAGGTGGACTATTAGTGATTTCATGACATTGGAAGCTTGAAACCCAAAACAAAGCCAGCTTCCCGCTGCTCTTGTCACTTCCTGTCATCAACACACACAGTTTTGACTTGAGACCGATCATCATGTGACCTGCCCGCAAACAGATCAGTAGGCGACACACACACACACACACTGTTGGTAATGAATGGACAAACTTGTGAATACACACACACACACACACACACACTCACACACGCTTGTTGGTCATTGGCAGGGCGCCGACTGGCATCCAATTGACCTGCTTTAACACCTGTACGGTTGCCATGGCAGCAGCAGCCTCATTCCCAGGCTCTGTTTCCTGTCTCCTCCCCTACTTCTTCTTCTTCTTCTTCTCCTCTGCCTTTCTTTGTCTCTCTTTCAGCATCTTCCCTCGCTCTCTTTATCCTCCCGCATCTCTCTGCTCTCGCTGCTCTTTCTCACGTCTCGTATCTCGCCTCTGATCTCTCAATCGCTTCCTCTACACCCTCCTCCTCCTCGCCTCCGTCCAATTATCTCAACACACACCCCTTCTCTTTCCCACCATCTCTCTCTCTCTTGCTGCAGGGTGCTGCTGGCTTTGCTGAAGATGACATCATCCATCTGAAAATATGTGAATGAACATGCTTGCCATGTGTGTGAGCGCACATGTGTGTGTGTGTGTGTGTGTGTGTGTGTGTGTGTGTGTGTGTGGTCGGTCATGCCTTTTAGTATGAGCGAGTGAATGGAAAAAAGAACAAATAATGACAAAGTAGAGGAAAAGTAGTGGAAAGAAAAAAACAATTTGGGGTATTTTTGAGGTTGGAAACAGGAACAAAGGATGGGTGTTATCGGGTGATCACAAGGACAACGGTTGCGTAGCAGCAGACGAGCACAGAAATAGGCATCATATGGAGAACCTGTGTGCGCTCACGTGTTTAATTTGCAGGAATTAGAATGTCAGCACCCTGGCAACAAAAACCGAACACGAGACGAGAGTGAAAATGGAGGCGAAACCGAAGGCGAGAGCGGAGGGAGTGTGAAAGAGTCAGATTGGAAACTGGGGAGATGAGGCGAAAAGGGAAGAACGATGATGCGAGATGGTATCAGATCACACGACATGTCTGTCAAAGATGGTCACCGCGTCTCCATCAATGGATGTTGAAGGAGATTTAAGATTTAATGAACTTAATGGAAGATGGAAACACATTTTCCTTCTTAGATTCTAGTTATACGAATAATTTCAATTTGCCTGAAAAGAAACAGAAACATCCTTTCTGATCAAAGTTCAAAGATACATATTTAAACACAACGGTCCGACTGTGTTGCTTTTCTAGAATATTTGATATCTACCAAACGTCTCATGCTATCTGCTAGTTTGGGGTAAACTCATTTTCTGTACAGGTCAAATAGGTCTCCAACAAAACGTGCGGAGGGATGACAGGTTGTTAACGAGGGCGACGCTCATCCACCCTCAAATCAGCGACTGAAAAAACTTCACAAAGTCAGGAAACAGTTTGTAAGAAGAAACTTTGAAGAAACAGTCAAAGGCTAATGGCTAACGGGTATCAAATATGTTGCTTTACCTTGAAATATGGCGCCTATGTCTCTTCGGATTTATACTATCTGTCATCATTTCAGTTGCTGATCTATCAAGAAATGGTAACAATTTGACAGATTTCTCATGACGAGGAAAATGGCCGCCATGTGAATATGGTCAATTAAACCCCCAAAGATCATAGCTCGAGGTCCTCCAACCTGCATTATGTCCAAAAGTCGAGAGATCGAGACGAAATGAAGACAAATTCAGCGATTATAAACGCTAAGGCCCGTTGCATCCGAGCCTTTGTGCTGTAAACGGTGTCAAACTATTGCAAAGGAGTCAAAAGAAATGTTTACAAGCTTGTCATCCCGATCAGGTGCGGTGTCCTAGACGCACAAGTGGTTGTATTCTGCTGTGAAACACGACGCGGGACAAAACAACAAACTGTCAGGCACCGAGCATCTGCCAGATCCAACTACGCCGGGAAAACATCATGAAGTCTGATCCCAGTACAAGAAACACACATACAGAGAGTGTGTGTTAGAATAACAGAAGGTAAAAGACAGGGAGGGATAAAGGTAGAGGAAGAAAGGAAACTAAACGATCAGAGAAGATCAAATGGAAAAAAGTTAAAAGAGCTGAAATCGCCTCTTTAATCAAGTGGACTCCGGAGGTCCGTCCTGAACAGATGTGTTGTACTCGTCAGTTTCAGTTTGTTGGTAATAAACCGACGAAGACATAAAAGGAAAATAACCAGAACAAGAAAAAAAATGGGCTTCTAATGTGAGCAGTTACGGCTGAACAGACCGGAGGGGAAATTAAAACTCCCCTGACAGAAAATCCGAGAAAAGGAAATCAAAGATGTGGTTTTCGTTAGCAGGTGATTTCTGGGTAGTGCAGTCCAGAAACATCGCAGCAAAGAGGACACGGTACGAAAAGTGATAAAATCAAGTCGGCCTAGTTGGCACAGTTATATCAACAGCACCTTTAGGACTTTCTGGAGATATAAAAACAATACAAAGGCACAAATATCACAGGCTACATATGCAATTTCCCACACTTTAACTGTTTCTTATGTTCTGGGGCTGTCGGAATATCTCGCTATGTAAAAACAAAGGACAATTTAGCTTTGTTAGCTCCTCCAAAAGGCTAACAGTTATGTTAACCACTCCAACAGGCCAACAACAGTGCTAACTCCTCCAACAGGTTGACGTCAGTGTTAGCTCCTCCAAAAGGCTAACAGCGACGTTAGCTTCTCCTCCCAGCTAATATCAGTGTTAGCTTCTTCAATGGGCTAACAGCAGTTTTAGCTTCTCAAGCAGACTAATTTCAGTGTTAGCTTCTCAAACAGACTTACATCTGTGTTAGCTTCTTCAATAGGCTAACATCAGTGTTAGCTTTTCCAGCAGGCTAACATCAAAGTTAGCCTCCTTCAACAGGCTGACGTCAGTGTTAGCTTGCTCAACTGGCTAACAGGACAATATTAGTGTTAACTTTTCCAAATAGGCTAACAGTCAGTGGTAGCTTCTCAAGTAGGCTAACATCAGTGTTAGCTTTTCCAGCAGGCTAACATCAGTGCTAGGTTCTCCAACAGGTTGCTTTGGATGTTAGCTTCTCCTGTCATTTCTTGCAGTTGTTTTGAATGTCATGCAGAGGGTCTGTGCCATCCTAACTCTGGATTGCTAACCTCAGAAGTTTTGTAACAGCCACATTCCTTTCCTGAGATTTATTCCTGCAGTATAAAATCCCAAATGTCATCGTAAACGGCGGTGAGATAGGATTTCAGACGTAGGAAGTCTCCCTGGCCTCTTGTGTGTGTTTGCTAAAAAGCTTGACACTGGAGTTCGTTTGACCTTGAAAATAGTGGCTTGACAGAACAATTCCAACTCACAGCTTTCAACCTTATAATCACGCTTGAAGCGGAGTGAACATAAATCCCCGACCCCGACTTGCTGCTGCGTCATGACATCATTATAATACTTCCATTTACCACAAGAGGTCCTCGCAGGTAAATCTCAACACAGGTGGTTTAAAGTGACCACATGACGGATGCTGCTGTTTTCTCCTTCGCTCCTGACAAACGCGCTTCCTCCTTCTGCCCATTAAGCATCAATTACGCCTCTTGTCCCTGACCGTATCATCATCGCAGCCGCAATCACGGTAAATTACACTGTCTGGAAACACGACGCCGCACCTGCCGACAGCAACGCGAGCGTCACCTCCGGAGGCGGTAAACACACGTACGCGGTTTTGCTGATTGAAGTCAAGGTCAAACGTATCGAGGAAGCGTCTCGTGCTGATTATTGCGGCGCGGGCAGGTGTGTGTGCAGAGCTGGTCGGCTGTCGGTTTGTGTTAAAGCTTACATATGTACTCCTGCACACACACACACACACACACACACACACACACACTGATCTCCGGGGGCATATGCACATAGTGTGTGTGGACGGAATGAGAGTGAGCATATGGGTGTGTTGACTCTCAGCTGGAGAATGTGCAGCTCTGCAGCATGACACAAGCACTTTGCATGTGTGTTTTCAAAGCCACCTCCTCCTCCTCCTCCTCCTTCTCCTCTTCCTCCCATCATCCACCCTGCTCTTCATCATGCCATCCCCTCATCCTCGACACCACCACCACCCTTGTCTCTCACTCCAACCTCTCCTCTTCCTCCTTTATCGTCCGACGAGGAAGCGAGTAAGAGGGGCAGATTTACAAGGGCTGTCATCTCCGCTCGCCTCTCGTTTCCCTTCCCCTCTCTCTCTCTCCCGCACACAATCTCTACCTCGCTCGCCCTCGGAGATAATTAAAGAGCCCACTAGTAATCCCATCCAGCCGTGCAGGACGAAGGCAGCGCAGCGCACTCGAAAAACGTGCATGCGCGAGGCTGCAGCGGTATGAGGAATGTGTGTGAAACATAAAACCTCGGTATTTGCACACACACACACACTTTCAGCTCAGCAGCATCAGCACTAAACCGAAAGCTACGACTGTATATGACACACACACACACAGAAACACACAGAAACACACAGTCTCTCAGCCCAGTCGTACGCCAAGAGGCAAAAGACCAATTGACCTAGTTCATTCAAACCTGGCAAGCCAGACGAGGGAAGAGATGACTAGAGGAAAGGATGGATGGATGGATGGATGGATGGATGGATGGATGGATGGAACAAGGAATGTATGACAGTATGAACTGATGGAGGGATGAGAAGAGTGAGAGATCATTATAACGGATTTGATGGCAAAACGATTCTTGATAGACAGATCAATAGACAGATACAGAGAAAGGCTTTCAAGCTAAAGTGTGGATAGAGGAAGATAATTGATTAACGGTTTGTTACAGGGGTGAAAAGAGACGTGAGGCACATTTATATAGGATATATTGGATGGTGGGAAGCAGAAATTGGGAGAATATAAACGAAAGGAATCCATATTGGATTGATGGATGGATGGAAGAAAGGTTTCAATGGATATAGGATGGCAAACCAATAATCGATGGATATATCAATATACAGCTTTACAAAGAGGCTTGTGGGCTGAAGTGTGTATGGAAGAAAAGAAGAATGGATTAATGGGTTTATGAAGGAGTAAAAAGAGGGATACGTGACATTTATATGGCATTTTATGGTTGCAGGCGAGCGGAAATTGGTGAGGTAGTGGATGAAATGAAGCACACTGGATGGAAAACCAATGCTACATCGATGGATCAATAGATAGATTGATAGATACAGAAGTGTATCAGTGTCAGGTTTGCCAACAGACTGATGTGAGACACCTTAATATGAGATATTTTGGACTGAGGGATGCAGAAATTGAGAGAAAACGAGACGAAGGATCGTATCATTGGATGGAAAACCCAATACGAGACAGATACATCAATAGATAGATGTATGGATTACGTACAGGTATTCAAGAGTGAATGGAAGAAAAGATGGATGGTTGGTTTGAAGGAGGGACACTTGAATACGAGACATTTTAAATGGGGGATGCAGAAAATGGTGGATAACTTGACAGAACAAGAACAATGAGAGAGGTGAGACACCTTGACCTGAGATATTTTAGATGGAGGATGTAGAGATTAGAGAGAATGGGTGAAAGGAAGCACATACCAGACACGGATCAATATACAGATATATGGAATAAATACAGGTTTTCCAGCATGAATGGAGGAAAAGATGAGTGGTTGGTGTGCAGAAGGGGTGAAATGAGGCACGTATGGTGCATTGATTGAAGATATTTGGGAAAGGGGGGTGCAGAAATTGGGAGAAAATGGACGTAAAACAGCATCGTCAGGTGGACGCTAATAGATATATGGATTAAGTACAGGTGAGAGGACGAAGAGATGGATGATTGGTGTGAAGGAGGGGTAAAAAGAGAGGTGAATGGACGTGAGACACTCAGATTTAAGACATTTTTTGATAGATTTATGGAATAAACAGGGTTTTCCATCTTAAATGGAAGAAAAGATGAGTGGTGGGTTTGAATGAACTTCAATATTTGGATCGAAGGATGCAGAAACTGGTGGATGAAACCAATAGACGGAACAATGGACGTGATGGCACAGCAATACTCGATCAATAGAAATGGAATGAATGGAGGCTGACCGGCGTGTGTGTGTGTAGAATAAATGGAGGTACAGATGCACGTAAGGGTGACGAAGGGATAAAAAATGGACGCGTGGACATAAAACACTCGATTATTCGACATGACACAGACACAATTTGAGATAACGGACGACGTGGCAAAGGTGAACAGGAATAAAATGTATAGACGGAGTGACATGAACACATTTTGAATGGAGGGATGAGGGAAAATACGAGATAGATCCAGAGTTAAACACTTGGGCGACTGACAAACGTGCACGTATGTACGTATGGAGGAGAGGACGCATCGACGGGTGGATGGAGGGGTGAAGGGACGGACGTCTGGGCGTGAGTCGCCTGAATGCGAGGCATTTCGAACACACAAAAATCACGACAATGCAAAAAAAGAAAAGGCAGACGAGTGGATTCAGTGAGGTTTCACCAAGTTAGGTGTGCAGCCGGTGCACCTGGATACGAGACGTCTCGGACGGAGGGACGCAGGAATTGACAGACAAACGCAGAGAAGAAGATCTGCTGGTGAACGTATGAATGAAATGTGTCACATAAGACGAAGGAAAGATGAATGGATGGATGAGTGGACGCCACACTGATGACAGACGGATGGATGGATGGATGGATGGAGGGATGAAAGGCTGACGGACGGATGGAGAGAAATGGCAGAATCAAGGAATAGAAAGATAGAGAGATAAAGTACCTGTTGCCGATTTGGGTCTGTGTCTTCCTTTGGGCCGTCGTTGGGAATTGCCCATACTATTCTTCCTGTCCCAAAACATCACCGCCTCATACCACCAACACACACACACACACTGACTGACTGACTGACTGACTGACTGACTGAGAGAGAGGCTGACGACGAGTGTGTGTGTGTGTGTGTGTGTGTGTGTCGAGTGTCAAAGCGTGCGAGACGAGAACCGAGAAAAGTGTGTGTGTGTGAGAAAGAGAGAGAGAGGGACGACCGAGCGTCACAGCATCACTAGAGCCGACCGCATCCCGGTGTGTGTGACTGCATGTCTATGTGTGTGTGTGTGTGTGTGTGTGTGTGTGTGTGTGTGTGTGGAGAAGCTCGGCATGTGATTGCGGCTGAGGGCGAGCGAGAGAGTGACAGAAGACGAGAAAGAGAGAGAGAGAGAGAGAGAAGAGTGTGTGCAACGCGCTACGTGAGCTGTTGACAAAGCAGGCTGTGTGCCGGTGTGTGTGTGTGTGTGTGAGAGAGGAAGAAAGTGTGTGTGTGAGCACCTCTACACGTTGTAATGAAAGGTTCGGCTGTTGCCGATGAGCATGTGCGTATATTTCGTGTGTGTGTGTGTGTGTGTGTGTGTGTGAGAGAGAGAGAGAGTGAGAGCGAGCATCGGTTGTGTTGATCAGCTTCCAGCCAGTCGCATCCAGCCGCTGCTGTTCAATTCATAAAGAGCCAGGCAGGAAGCAGCCAATCAGGAGGCTAGGACCGAGAGAGGGCGATCGAGTGAGAACGAGAGAGAGAGAGAGAGAGATGGGGGATGAGTGGAAGAGGTAGAGCGAGAAATAAGAAAAAAAGGGGAGGGGTCGCTCCGGGGAGAGATGGATTGGCTCACTATCAGCTCTATGTGACCAGAAAACAGAGAGGAGACGCACTATGTGGCCCGAAGTACGCCGCCGCCGCCGTCCATATAGTTTTGGCTGAGTCATTTCAGGGGCTGAGGGTGAGCGAAGTTCACGACACGTCACAAGACGTCGACGTTTTCGAGTAATACTACAAAAAAAAAGCAAGAAAAGCATTCGAATTGTTAGATTTACAGACCAAAATCAATCAATGTGACCGAATGAAAAATGTTAAATCGCCCGTCTTTCCAGTATATTTCAAGATTTCTGACACACTCAAATGATCTGTTTTCCTTCCTGAACGTCTTTAAATCAGCCTCATCGACCTTTATCCAAACATGCTAACTGTACGTTTTGTGGTTTAAATGCTAAACGATGTGTACGAGTTGAATTCCTGCACGTTTTCTAGAATATTTTGCCTCATGAAAAAAATACTTGGGTTTTTTTTCACAAATATTGTTGTGCTCATCATGTCAGGTGTCAGATTTGGTTCAGCCTTGAGCTCACTTTGAGGACGGCTGCCAAGCCAGAGACCACTGTTCAGGATGGTTTCAACATTTGTAGGAGTCAAACAACTCGATCATTTTGACAAAACCAGGTATTTTAAGTCAAAACATGATCTTTTCCGAGGTGGATTTTATACCTAAAGCTAACTGGACCTTAAGCACTAGAGAAAATTTGAAACTGAACATAAAGAAACACCAACGACAATTTATTCATTGTGGTTTAAATGTTGAAAAATGTTTGTTTTTGGTCTAATATTGGTGCTTTTATCATTAACTACAACCCTTCATGGTTATCTGTTTCTATCATCACGACCGTATTGTCAACCTCAGTCTGGGTGTCCACATACTTTTGGCCGTATAGTTAAACTGCAGAGAAAGAGAGGCTGCAGGGAAGTGATGGAGGTGGGAAGAGGAGGAAGAAGAAAAGAAAGGTGCATAGTGAAGTCAGAGGAATGAATAAATGAAGACGGGGAGGCGGGGTGGATTCAGACGGACGGAGAGAAAATTGAAAGTGAAGTGAGCGGCACAGCGGATGAGATTGAGAGGGTGAGAGAAGAAACGAGGAGAATACTGAATGAGGAGAGGAGAGAGGAAGGAAAGGAAAGGGAAGGAAAGGAAAGGAGAGGGGAGGAAAGGAAAGTGTAGGAGAGGACAGGAAAGGAAGGGAAGTGGAGGAGAGGAAAGGAAAGGAGGAGGAGAAGGAAAGGAAAGGGAAGTGGAGGAGAGAAAGGAAAGGAAAGGAAAGGAAAGGAAAGGAAAGGAAAGGGAAGGGAAGGGAAGGAAAGGAGAGGAAAGGAAAGGAAAGGAAACAAAAGGAAAGGGAAGGAAAGGAAGGGAAGGGAAGGAAAGGAAAGAAAAGGAAAGGAGAGGAGAGGAAAGGAAAGGAATTAAGGAAAGGGAAGGAAAGGAAACAAAAGGAAAGGGAAGGAATTAAGGAAAGGGAAGGAAAGGAAACAAAAAGGAAAAGGAAAGGAGAGTGGACCAAAGGAAGGAGGAAAGGAAGGAGATGAAAGGAAAGAGAATTAAAGAAAGAAAAGAAAGAAAAGGAAAGGAAAGGAAAGGAAAGGAGAGGAGAGGAGATGAAAGGAGAGGAGAGGAGATGAAAGAAAAGGAATTAAGGAAAGGGAAGGAAAGGAAACAAAAGGAAAGGGAAGGAATTAAGGAAAGGAAAGGGAAGGAAAGGAAAGGAAAGGAAGGGAAAGGAGAGGAGAGGAGACGAAAGGAAAGGAAAGGAATTAAGGAAAGGGAAGGAAAGGAAACAAAAGGAAAGGAAAGGAAAGGAAGGAAACAAGGTTTTTGGGTTCTACCAAAAATACCTACTACGAACTGTAACAGCTTTAATGTTTCTGCTGCAGATGGTCAGTTGCTGCGATAGACTCCGATATAACTATCGTGAGACACCACACAGAATAACACAAACAAATCCAAACGTATATAAAGTCGTCCAGGTCAGAGGGCGCCGCCTCCACCAGTAAGTCCTCGCCGATGTTGATTAAATGGTCGTAGTCATCGAATGAGACGGCCTCAAAATAACACAAAGACGTGTACTTAAAGTGAAAAAAAGTCGACTTAACTATGCACACAGACACACACACAAAGAGAAAACAGGTCGCCGTTAGCCATCGACTAAACCTGACCACACACACACACACACACACACACTGATCCTGTGAGTCGAGTCCATTTGGCAGGAACAAACAGCAGAAAGCACTGGAGGCCATAACTGTCCTCTCTGCTCCACTCACATCCCCAAAAACTCTTCACCTCCTAAACTCTCCATCTTTGTCCACCATATTCTTCATGAAATACGTTATATAATGTTATATTCTCCTCTCATAGTGCAACGCATCTCTTCTGTAAAGTGTTAACCCTCAGGAGGACTGAAAGGATCTCCCATCAGGGTTTTAGTCTGTGACAGCCGTCTCAATAATTTAGTGACATCTGACTTCCTGCTATTGTATTTTTTAGTGCAGGTGCATTAGGAGATTAAGTAGATTAAGTGTGGACCAATAATTCTTTCAGAGAACTTCAGAAAGGAGAGGAAAGGAAAGGAAAGGAAGAGAAGAGGGAAGGAAAGGAAAGGAAAGGAAAGGAAAGGGAAGGAATGGAAAGGAAAGGAAGGGAAGGGAAGGAGAGGAAAGGAAAGGAAAGGAAAGGAAAGGAAAGGAAACGAAGGGAAGGGAAGAGAAGGAAAGGAAAGGAAAGGAGAGGAAAGGAAAGGAAAGCAGGGGAGAGGAGAGGAGAGGAAAGGAAAGGAAGGGAAAGAAACGGAAAGGAAAGGAAACGAGGGGAAGAGAAGGAAATGAAAGGAAAGAAAAGGAAAGGAAAGGAAAAGAAAGGAAAGGAGAGGAAAGGAAAGGAGAGAAGAGGAAAGGAAACGAGGGGACGAGAAGGAAAGGGAAGGAAACGAGGGGAAGAGAAGGAAAGGGAAGGAATGGAAATGAAAGGAAGGGAAAGGAAAGGAAAAGGAAAGGAAAGGATGGGAAAGGAAAAGGAAAGGAAAGGAATGGAAATGAAAGGAAGGGAAAGGAAAGGAAAGGTAATCTACTGGTTATAAAATGTTAGAAAACAGGACTTCACACACACCAGACGGACTCTTCTCCCTCTCATTGTGTCTTTATATTGATCGGTTACAACCAGAGTGAACCTGCTGCCATCATAAATCTGCTCCGTCCTTCCTCCTCCTCCAGCTCTGCTCCGTCTTGTCACCTTTCCACCTCCTCCTCCTCGTCTTCCTCACTGCTGTATCACACATCCTGATTAGCAGCTGATAGACGAAGGCGCCGAATGTGCTCTAAAATATCAACAGTCTGGAAAAAGATTTCACGCCCACACAACCGTATTCACTGCTGGCGTGAAAATTTAGCAAGTTATAGTCTGTTTTATAAGTCAGGGGTTATTTGAGACATTGCTCGATTTATTTCCCAAAGTGTTTCGTTCTTTTTTAATTAAATTCAGGCTCAGATTCAGAAAACTTTACTGATCCCAAAGAGGGCAATTTATTTGGAGTAGTGTTTCTCTAATATTGTCTTATAAATAATTTTTCCACAAACGTTTCTACAGTAATTTGACCAAATCTATAAAAACGGATGCACAAAGAAGCAAAATAAGTAGCTTATCCATGCAGAACATTCAAAATGTAACTAAATGTATCAACAGGATGTAAATAAATAACAGTTTTTACATTATAATGTGCTGTTGTAGAGATATCTGCTGAAGTTAGCATGCTAACCAGCTAGCTGCACGACTAACTGAGCTAACTAGCTAAGGGCAGCTACAGTCAGCAGCACCTGCTCTTGTGACATGCTTCTGTGTAATTCTTGGCCATTTATAACTTACATACTGCACCTTTAACAAAGTGCCACCTCATCGTGAGTAACTTAAAGGATCATATTTTGATTTCCGGGTCGTCACAGCTCACTCATTTTTCCGTAGTACGCCTCGTTGTTTAGCAGGTTTTCATGACCGAGTTAGACCTCGTCTGATTGTAACCCTGATATGTCGACCTCTCATGCATATCACATTTGTTTTTCTCTGGTAATACGCTGATAAGATCAAAAATAAGGAAATGAAGAACGGGATTCCAGCTCAACGACTTCCGCCTGTTTTCTTCCAGAGAAACGAGGTTGGACTCTGCTCGGTGGCTTCACTGGGAGGTCTGCTTGTAAAACTTCTGCAGAGAGCTGCAGCCTCAGCAGTGAAACTGAGAAAAATGACTTCACAGCTCATCTGCTCTCCCCAAAGACACATTTTAGTAGATTGTTCTTGTTGTTGTTGGGATCATTATTGCTTTTGTTATAATGAAACAGGTCATGATTCAAAGGTGTGTCAGCTGCAGGACAGATGATGTTTCTGACGCTGCTCTTTTCAGTGGAGAGTTTAGGGCCGACTCCAGAGAGGGTTGCCCAGGCTTTTAACCCTTCATCAAGGGCTTCGGATTATTTTGTGATTGATTAATCTGATGACTATTCTCTTGATTAGTCAGTTAATCATTTAATCTAGAAAGATCCCAATCGAAAATCCCCTAAAATCCAAAGTGATGCCTTCAAAAAGTCCAAAACCCCCAAAAATTCAGTTTAAAATGATATAAACCAGAGGAAAAACAGTAAATCCTTCAACAATTGAGAAGCTGGATCCAGATATTTCATTTGAATGTCAATTAAAAATGACAAAAAGTCCAGTTAAACTGTTGCAAAACTAATTTTCTGTCAATAGACAAGTTGATTTATTGACCAAAACAAAAACACAACAGAGTCCACAGTCATGCTAGCAGCTCTGTGAGCTGTACTGGCGTACAGGGGTGCTTTGTGCTAATGCTAACGTCAGCATGCTAACAACTTCACCATGTTCAGCACCTCAGTTTGGTGTGTTAGCATGCTAACATTTGCTAATCTGCAAACACAAAGTGTATCTGAGGCTGATGAGATTATTAGTTTTGCGTGTATTTGGTCATAAACCAAAGGTTTTGGGTCTAAAGTCATCCGGAGAGGAACACGAATGATCAATCAATCAATCAATCGATCCAATAGTATTCAAGAAGTTTTGCTCAGAACCACACACATGGACCTCACTAGAGGAAAAGGTTGCTGATCACCAAAGTCATTGGGATACATCCTCAGGAGACCACAAGTTTAAAACAACCGGTTGTTTTGTTGACTATTGTTGTGAAGCCTCATGTTTGGCATTACGGATCAGACTGAGAACCTGTGGACACACTGTGATAGTGACTTATCAATCACAAAGTAGCTGACTTATCAATCACAACATAGCCAAGACTTGAAACTAGAGATTGACACCATAAACTTATCAGGAAACTGTTTACTGAGGTAATAAATCAAGTGGGAGGTAGGGCCATTTTCTCATAAACTTACATTGAATCGGACTTCTTTCTGGAACCAGTGGACCTTCTGGTCAACAGATTTAATGCAGGTTTAAAGCTCTTCTGTCCATGTTTTCTAAAAATATGAAGGAAACTGATGGAAAACAAAGTCCGGTTTTCTCTTATCGGCCTTAAACATGGAGCAGAGCTACAACAACAGCCTCACAGGAGCTAGTTTTGCTCCTGTGCCTTGCTCAAGGACACTTTAACATCTGGACAGCTGCGTCCACAAGGGACTGAACCCCCATCTTCCAGCTTTGTCCTTTTGCATTGAGACAGCTAATGTTTCCTCAGAAACATATTTGCGCTGTGAAATCTTCTGGGATTCCCTATTACAAATATCCCTAAACCATCTCTAATCCAGGTTCATCCCCGGGCCTCCCACAAAGATCGCTTTCAGCTTTTGCCTAAACTCGACCCCGCCGCTTACGTAACGGTGTCGAGGCCGTCAGGGGTGGGGAGGGGGGACGGAGAGCCGGCTGTTCTCTTTCTTGCTGATTCCTCGTTTTTGCCACAGCCATTTTTCAGAACATCTCGTTAAGTCGGCGGCATCAATTTCACACGAGCGGCCGCGTCCTGTCAGCCATCGCTGTGAAGAACGGGGACATTTCGCTCTCTTTCTCATCGCCTCACGCCGACGACCGGTTCTATCAAACACTCTGTCGTTCCTCCTTTGAACCACTTCTTGTCTTATCATCGCAGCCTCCGTCTTTTTCTCTTTCTGTCCCAGATATTCACACGAGAATGACCAAAAGATCTCTCACTTCACTTCAGTTCATCTCACTTACTTTCTCTTCACGCCGATAATATTTACTGTCCTCTTATCTCGAGGCCCGACCTTGAACCAACATGCAAACAATGCGGCGCAAAGCCGAGCCAAACCTTCTCACAATACGCCTGTGGTTGCTTTGAGAGAGACGAGGGATCAAGAATAAACCAAACAAAGGCTCTCCCTCCTCTTTCTTTCTCTTTACCAACAGCATTCAAGCTTTGTTTACCCCCGCCATGGTCTGTTTGATCGTCATTCTGCTTTCAGAGAGGAAAGAAAAATGACACCAGGAACGATCTACCTGTTGGTCCAGTTCAAACAAACGCCAGAGAAAGCACATTATGATCATTTGTTTTTGTGTCAGACACACAGAAGTGGTGTTGAGGTGTAAGAAAACTGCAAACAAATCTGGTTCAGTCGTACCGAGTGATTCTTCCAAGTAAATTAAACACCACCGACACCTCATTTTTACAAGAGGAAACTTTCCAGCTGAGTTGTCACAAGGCTGAAAATCAGAGGCGTGGAGGTTATTCAAGGACAGAGAAACTGTGTTTTGAAACCAGACCCCTCGCTGAGCTTAGAAAATATGCGAAACCTTTGATTTTCCTTCACGCTGCACACCTCCGAGTGTTGCAAAAGTAAACATCACATGCTGGCAGTGATGGAGAGCCGTCTGAATTTTGATCGACTTGATCCTGAAAGGCGTCGCACAAAAAAGACGGCCGTGAACTACATTTCTTCCTCCTCTTAGAGGCTGGCCGAACTTGGTTAATCCAGCTTTCACTGGATTTGAATTTTGACCTGAATCTAAGTTTAAGTTGATGGAACAAGTTACTGATTACAGCCTCATTTATTGGAGCCCAGGTCAAACCAGAAAGTGGCACAGCAGAGTTCTTCTGCATCCTTCTAGAGACTCGCTGACGGACTTCTACTACGTACTACTAGCAAGGTTGGTTGGTAGCTCGAAGCTACCGCTAACAACGAAGGAACAGTAGTGACTCTTCAAGGAACTCTCCAGCTCTACATTCCCTCAAAGGTCAGCTCGTCATGATCAACAGCGTGAATTTGCATGTTTAACTTTACTCAAATTTAACAAATGCTGGTGTGTTAATGCTGCAGCATTTGATATGCTGAAGTGTGAATATGTTAGCTAAAGTTAAATACTAACCAGTGAACTTTGGATGATATTAAAATGAACTGTGAATCTTAACTTGTAAACCGACAGGGACAAGAAGTGCTCGAAAAACCTGAATTTTTATAGACACGTACTGAAGAACATGACCTGCATCTTGGTTGCATTAAGGCAACATCACCAACTGGTTAGGTTTCGGAAAACATTGTGGATTGCCTTAAAATAAGAGTCGTAAAAAGGTTTCTTAGATCCTTGAAACAACATTTCTATGATTTTCTGAACTTGTTGTGTAAGCTAAGCTAGTAAATAATCAATGAGAAGAAACTCAAACACTAAACTAACTGTATTTTTATTATTTTATGATGGAAATTTGCATTTAAGAACAGCAAATAAACATTTTCACAGTGACTCTTTGATGGATTGTCGTTGAGGCTCAACAGCCAAAAAGCCAACACACATGAGAAGTCTTTAAAGTGCTCAGAAAAAGACAAACACAGAAATTTATAGATCTACCTGACAGCTGATGAAGGTCATGTGATACGATCAAAAGCTCAAGAAGAACCGTGAAATGGACCCTCTGAAACTCAACTACAGCTGGGTTGTTAATCAAAAAACAAATTACTATTTTATATTAGAAATTACATCAATTTTGCAGCAGATTTTGATTTAGAAGGTGTCGTAAAAATCCAGGTAATCAACACATTTTTCCTCTGCAACCAATAAACTTAAGATTAGCTGACCCGGCTCAAACTGAAACTTTCCTGCCAGATAAACAAGTTAACACTTGAACCTGAAAGTAACCATAAAACTATAAAGCTTCTTTAATCACCAAGCAACCAAGTTAACACAGCTCAAAGTCTGTAACAGTATCAGGTTGCGTTCAATGCCACAAGAATCGCAGTGAAACCCAAACACACAAACGCACACTGTATATTATCAGAGCACGGTACCTGATGGTGGCTCAGATAGGAGCTCTGGACCGCTGACTTTGTGCTGTGAAGACCGCAACAAATCAAGTCCTGATTCCCTCCGGGTCCAAGTGAGTATGAACCGAAACGAGAGAGTAAGAGGGAGGAGAGAGGGAGGAGGGAGGGAGGGAGGGAGGGAGGGATGAACAGATTTTATGGGCAGAGAATCAGAAAGAGGCGAAGACAAAAGAAGGGCGAGGTTGAGCAACACTGACGGAGAACAAAACTCTCCACAAGAGGAGGAAACGAGCATGTATGAAGGTGCAAATATGAGGAAAGGGAAGACACATGGTGGCAAATATTGACACACAAATGCTCAAACACACACAGTCTGACCACTCCAACAGAGCAGACATCTGGCCCAGAGTGGATTATGGGTAATTAACTGCTCTTTAATGATTCCTGCCGAGTGAGGGCTGAGTCAGGACAGCAGCACAGATTACTCTCTGATACACACAAAAAAGTGTGTGTGTGTGTGTTTGTTTCTATGTGTGTGTGTGTGTGTGTGTGTGTGTGTGTGTGTGTGTGTGTGTGTGTGTGTGTGTGTGTGTTCATGCCTCGAGAGAGCAAGCCAGGGGAATAACTGAGATTACACCGTGATCCACCGCGCACACACACATTCATTGGCCGACCACCACATCCTTAAAGCCATCCGAGGCCCTTAATCCTGCTTTTGTGTGTGTGTGTGTGTGTGTGTGTGTGTGTGTGTGTGTGTGTGTGTGTGTGTGTGTGTGTGTGTGTGTGTGTGTGTGTGTGTTCATCCTGCAGGTATGAATCCACTTCCTGTGCTTGTATGCAAATGTTTTATTTAAATATGAACCCAACGTGAGACTGCTTTCAAAGACGTCTTGAATAATGAACAGCAGTGTGTGTGTGTGTGTGTGTGTGGTGGAATGTGAGACTGTGTGTGTTTCTGTGTGTGTTTGTCTGTGTGTCACAACTTAATCCTCAAGATTTCCCAGACTTGGTCCATTGGTCCAGTGACCTAAGGCCAAATTCTGACGATAGTATCGACCCCAAAGGACCGAAGCAACAACAGAAGAATTGAGGGATGAGGTGAATAAGAGAGGACACAACTGAGGTAAGTCTACAAGGTGTGTGTGAGACAACAAGACACTGAGAAGACATTTATAAAGATGCTTCTATACAGTGCAGAATGGTTTGATCCATCCGTCCATGGTAGTCTTCAAGGTCTAGGGTTACATTTGAACCAATTTGGCACCTGGAATTTGATACCAGTACCCAGTGGTACCTTCATTTCAGTGCTTTAATAAAAATGTAACATCAGTTGTAAAATATAAGATGCCTGATGGTTGGAACGCTGGCATTTCTTCAAATAAGTAAATATGTTGGTGAAGATTCTCAGTCATCCAGGTCATATATCTAAAGCTATATGAAGGCAACTGGACTTGCTCCTGTTTCCTGGACTTGCTTCAGTTTCTTGGATTTGCTTTAGTTTCTTGGACTTGCTTCAGTTTCTTGGATTTGCTTCAGTTTCTTGGATTTGATTCAGTTTCTTGGACTTGCTTCAGTTTCTTGGACTTGTTTAAGTTTCTTGGACTTGCTTCAGTTTCTTGGACTTGCTCCAGTTTCTTGGACTTGATTCAGTTTCTTGAACTTGATTCAGTTTCTTGGACTTGCTTCAGTTTCTTGGACTTGCTTTAGTTTCTTGGATTTGCTTCAAGTTTCTTGGATTTGCTGCAGTTTCTTGGACTTGTTTCAGTTTCTTAGACTTGCTTTAGTTTCTTGGACTTGCGTCAGGTTCTCAGACTTGATTCAGTTTCTTGGATTTGCTTCAGTTTCTTGGACTTGCTTCAGTTTCTTGGATTTGCTTCAGTTTCTTGGACTTGCTTCAGTTTCTTGGACTTGCTTTAGTTTCTTGGATTTGCTTCAGTTTCTTGGACTTGCTTCAGTTTCTTGGACTTGCTGCAGTTTCTTGGACTTGCTTCAGTTTCTTGGACTTGCTGCAGTTTCTTGGACTTGCTGCAGTTTCTTGGACTTGCTTCAGTTTCTTGGACTTGCTTCAGTTTCTTGGACTTGCTTCAGTTTCTTGGATTTGCTTCAGTTTCTTGGACTTGCTTCAGTTTCTTGGACTTGCTTCAGTTTCTTGGACTTGCTTCAGTTTTTTGGACTTGCTTCAGTTTCTTGGACTTGATTCAGTTTCTTGGACTTGATTCAGTTTTTTGGACTTGCTTTAGTTTCTTGGACTTGTTTCAGTTTCTTAGACTTGCTTTAGTTTCTTGGACTTGCTTCAGTTTCTTGGATTTGCTTTAGTTTCTTGGACTTGCTTTAGTTTCTTGGACTTGTTTCAGTTTCTTAGACTTGCTTTAGTTTCTTGGACTTGCTTCAGTTTCTTGGACTTGCTGCAGTTTCTCGGACTTGCTGCAGTTTCTTGGACTTGCTGCAGTTTCTTGGATTTGCTTCAGTGTCTTGGACTTGCTTCAGTTTCTTGGACTTGCTTCAGCTTCTTGGATTTGCTTCAGCTTCTTGGACTTGCTTCAGTTTCTTGGACTTGCTTCAGGTTCTTGGATTTGCTGCAGTTTATTGGACTTGCTTCAGTTTCTTGGACTTGCTTCAGTTTCTTGGACTTGCTTCAGTTTCTTGGACTTGATTCAGTTTCTTGGACTTGCTGCAGTTTCTTGGACTTGTTTCAGTTTCTTAGACTTGCTCGAGTTTCTTGGACTTGCTCCAGTTTCTTGCATACACATGAACTGCTTTGTCTCATCAGCATTATCCAAAGTAGAGGAAGCAGCAGCTATATTATCTGTTATATTGTTGTTGTCATCATCACTATTGAAGGGCTTGCATACTATATTATTTGCCAGTAAACACTACGCAATTCACGTACTATTGGTTAAATACTGGTTAAGTTTCAGACATAGTTAAAAATCTCACATACTGTTCTAGTACACATCAGTGTTGCCCTGACTGACAGCGATTTGTTGCTGGGGTGACGTCTGCACAGTTTGATGTATTTTTAATTGGTACTACCAATTTGACTCGGCTGGTACCCCTGAAAGTACCGGGGTTTGGCACCCAAGCCTGCAGTCGACATCATATGGATTCTCTGCAGAAGACTCATTTGAATATACACATGTAGGAACAAGAGAGGAAATCCCACATTTGGCAAAAGAAGAAAAACAGGTAGAGCAGAAGAAACTGCAGCGGGTTGAATTCTCACAGGAGCTGTATCCTCCTGGGATCTCTGTCTTCACCAGTTTCTACAAACTAAAGACATGGCAGAACTGTGCGCTGCTGAAATCATCAACAATTCCCTGTAGTAGAACAAGCTATGTGACATCCCCAGGCAATGTAAGTCCTGCTCACTGAGGGCTCAAGAGAAAGCGAGAAAAATCTGATACACGAGGAGATTAAGGACCGTCAAAGCACGACAAAGAGGCGAGCGTGAATACTGGATGAGATAGACGCACTCTCCCTGTGATTTACACCTTCAGTGCCGCCATATTGACTCAGCACAGCGTCTCCGAGAATCTCCAAGGCTTCTGACAGGAAGTACACACTAGATATTCTTGTGAAGCTGTAACAGTCAGTACACCTAGCAAACAAGACTGGATGAAAAGTAGAGAGAATACTTTAACATTCTTAGATCCTGACAGGATAGGAACTGGTATTTTTTTGGATACCAACGCGATTGTCGATTCCAGTTCGAGTCTTGTTTGATGCCCTTTTGATTCCTGATCAAATGTAGTCACACAAACTGAGTGCTAGCTGTAGCAATAGTCATTCCTGGACTCTAAGTCCATGTTGAGTAGAAGGATGTTTCAGTTTCTCGTACTTGAAATGATCATTTTTACAGAAGAACAACTCGGACTAATGTCGCTCGTCTGCTAGTTTGCAAGTTTCCAGAAGCGTAGACGCACGAGTTTGACATCACCAGCAATTATAAAAGGGATTGGTTAGCTCAGAGGCGTGGTTTCTGATGGATCTGACAATTTGGAACCTGTTCTTTGATTTCCATTCCTAGGCCAGTCGCAAAGGTAGATACGCAAGGTAGTCCAGACGTCCCTCTCCCCAGCAACATTTTCCAGCTCCTCCTTGGGGATCCTAAGGTGTTCTCAAACCAGATGAGATAATTAATCCCTCTAGCGTGTTCGAAGTCTACCCCAGGGTCTCCTACAAGTTGGAAGTGGCCTGAAAACCTCAAAAGGAACCAAGAAAGCATCAGACACTTAAACCACCTCAACAGACTCCTTTATGCTCTTACTCTTTATAGTTGTTTTCTTATAGCACACATTTTTCAAATTTCCAACCGAATGCAGTGCAAGAAATTGCTAATTTAAGCTCATTTGCATTGCAGAAGAAGGTGCAAGTCAAAACCTCAAACGTTGGAGAAATAATTTAGAAAACATGACGGGAATGATGATGTATTTATGTTTGTTTCGTGTAATAATTTGAAGGAGGTGAAAGTGTCTTCATGTCGAGACAGATCTGATGTTTTTGTCTCTTGTCACGTTATAATTAATTCGACAACTCAGTCAGTTTTCAGCGACTCTCTCTACTCAGATTTTTAAGACAAAAATATTCTCTCGGCTGTCGAGGTGACTTTAAGTCAGTCCTCCATCCTGAGCTCGCTGGGGTCAATCGTCCAATCTGCTCATTCTGACAGGGAGTTGTCACCTGCAGTCTTAAGCTTGCATTAATGCCTGCCTGTAGGTAAAGTTGCATTAATACACGTGCACGCGGGTGTATATTTCTATGTGTGTGTGCGTATGTGCGCGCTAGAGGCTATTAATCTGCTAATCCACCCCCCCACAGAGCCAGATTACTGTTAAGAGTTCGATAAGAAAATGCGGGAGGCATTAAAATATATTAGTGTTCGTCTGCTCACCACTGACAAACCGTTTATCTCACGAGACAACGCGGCTTTTCACTGCGGGAATATTTAAACATGAAATGCTATGATCTCGTGTTTTACAGGCATGGTTTAATAGCTTTTAACTAACTAAAACTGTAGGTTTTTGGTTGTTTAATCCACAATTAGAGACAGAAAACCCTTCAGATTTAAA
Organism: Lagodon rhomboides; assembly: GCA_039737535.1. Taxonomy (NCBI): domain Eukaryota; kingdom Metazoa; phylum Chordata; class Actinopteri; order Spariformes; family Sparidae; genus Lagodon; species Lagodon rhomboides. Next base: position 20,317,455 of record CM077806.1, read on the forward strand.
GTGTTGGCCCACTAGAACTGCACTTCATCTCACCAACCCTACATGGACAAGCCTCAAAAGGTTATATAAGTATGTTACAAACATAAAGTCCATCAGAGTGCCACCTTTCAACAAGCTTTTCCGTGGGAAGCATATTTAAACACTCCATTTTATTACATTTCTAACAAACACAGTCTGTGTCTGATATCAGAGATGATTGGCCATGTAAGGAATGAACAGCTGTCCATGTGCGACTGATAGCAGCGAGTGTGAGCACAACATTCCCAGGCTCGTCCGTCGGTTCATCTACCCACGGCCAAACGCTGCAGAGTGTGTGATCTCAAACACTGCGGCAACGACAGCAGCAGCACCTGAAAGACTCCAGCGTGACTGGATTAAACCAGGAAATCAATATGTGAAGGTAACGTCTGGAATCCACTCTGCATAAAGGTCGGATGTTTAAAAGCATCCCGACTACTCTGAAACTAACTGAAAAGAAACAGATTCACTGTTGGATGAAATAAAGTTCTGATGTCAGCGTCAGGAAGTTAAAATTGACAATCAAGAACAAGAACTTAATTTTCCCTCAACTCATGTTGACCAACATGAGTGATTACTGACTTTTCGAAGATGATTACCCCAATTATAGCCCCGTAGCAACCCAAGAAAAATTGAAAATTGCCTAAATTAGATGTTTTTTATATAACCATGGCACATTCATTCATTAGAGCCGACACAATTAACAGATTCATTGATTAGTAACCAACTATTTTGATACTCGATTCATCGTTTTGAGTATTTTTTGACGAAAAAAAGGTCAAAATTCTCTGATTCCAGCTTCTTAAATGTGAATATTTTCTGATTTCTTTCCTCGTCTATGACGGTAAACTGAATATCTTTGGGTTGTGGACAAAACACGACATTTGAGGACGACAGAAACACTGTTCGACATTTAAAAGCCCCAACAACTGATCGATTCATCAGAGAAATAATCAACAATGACAGACATCGTTAGTTAACTGCCAGTTGAGGTAAGAAAAAGTCAAAAATGTCCATTTTAAGAGGAGACAGGTGAAACAATCATTAATTAATTATTAAACAGATTGTTTTGTATTACAAGTTTTCTGAAAATGTATCTTTAAATACACAGATGATGCACTATCCAATTAAAAAATGTCCAAAACTGCATTATAGTCAAAGGATTTACAGATGGAATTTGAATTTATCTTTTTTTTATCACTCTATAAATCAGAAAATACTGTCAACAGCCATAAAAATCCATTTTCAGCATGTTTTTAGGGGAAAAAAAGTTTATAAATCAGGTTTTGAATGATATATGAAGAAAGGCTTCTGTAAAAACTAGGAATAACTCTGGGAGTTTGGTGTATTTAAGTGTTAATGAACTGGATTTCTGAGTCTTTGTCTTTTCTCATATGTTGAAATACACAAAACAGCCATCTGAGTAACGTTAGCATCGCGCAGCTTTAGCCAAACCCAACTGTTTATTATGTGTGGTCTGACAGAAGAGTTGCATAAGTAAATAAAAAAATATATTTTCTTTAGTGATTTTAAGAGAAATTTGGAGCCTTTTCTGCTGGAAATTGGAATAAAACCCTTCAATTATTACCAGAAGTTAAAAAAAAAAAAAAAAAATTCAGCTGAGGGGTTACATAAGGAAATATCTGGCTCAGAACCCCGATCGAGTTATATAACTCTGGTTTGGGACAGATAATGTGGTTGTGCTGATGGTGTGTGTGTGTGTGTGTGTGTGTGTGTGTGTGTGTGTGTGTGTGTGTGTGTGTGTGTGTGTGTGTGTGTGTGACGACTGTGGGGGAAAGATTTCAGTGGGGTGAGGAGGACCTCATGGGGCGAGGGAGATTTTTGATTCTATTCCAAATCTTTTCATCGTTCCGTCCCTTTCTTCCTCGTTCCATTTCGCACATTTAATCATCCTTTCACTCGTTCTTGTCGTTTCTCTTCCCTCGCTCGTTTTTTTTTTTTTGCACACCCCTCTCTCATCCTCCTCTCATCTGCCACCATGTTGATTTCAACCCTCTGTCGCTCCCAGAGGGGAAGATTTTTTATTCATCCATCCATCATCGGTGTCAGGCTGCGATGTTAGCGTCCATCCAGAGACAGAAACCAAAGGAAAGGGACGATAATGAGAGAGAAGACGCGTGAATTTAAAGCAGGGTTAAGATTGTGGCGGTTTGGGAATAAACAAACAAGACAGCAGAGAGATGATGCACAGAGAGCATAAAACTTTTAAAACAATAACTTTATCTTGGTGGTGTTCGCTCCGCGGCGCTCCCTCGTCTGCCTGAAGCAGAAACACCCCGAAGGCAGCGCTGACGCAACAACAGCTCCCGACATCTCAACACAGTGAGGAACCACTTTGTCTGCCTTCGCACTGAATTACACAGGATCAACCTACAGTACAGCATTCGGTTTGAAAGAGCAGACAGCGGCTTTACAGCGCTGCAGTTATCATTTTCTACAGCCGCTCGTTTCGACACCGCGGCCAGCTCGCTGTAGAGACAGAGAGCAAACATCAGAGGGGATGTAATGCACCACAAACTACAAAGTGTGGACAGTTCGTATTGTTCCTACACACATTTAAATACACATTAGAGACCCAAAAGAGAAAGACTAAAGGGGACATGTTGTGCTTTTCCTCATTTTCTACCATATATATTATATTAAAGTGTCGAATGTTCATATTAAATGTGGCCAAAGTTTAAAATAATGACTTAAATGTAACAAGGGCTCTAATCAGGATCAGCTAGTCAGCTCAGTTAGCCGTGCAGTTAGCGGTTCTTTTAGCTGACTCTCCCCGCTAGAGGTCCAAACACTTCTCCCAGTCCAAGCAGAGTCAGTCGGCCAACAGCACCACCAGCTGTGGCTGCTAACTGAGCTAACTAGCTGCACGGCTAGCTGAGCTAACGAGACAAGCGACAAGAAAAGCCGTCCGACCGTGAGGAAACTTTATAAATCACCAAGTGTCTGTGACAATAACTTATCCAGTGTTTTAAAAAAGTACCTTATGCTACGTTCAGACTGCAGTACGTTCCTGAAGTGACCCAAATCCGATTTTTTCGCCCCTATGCGACCTTCATCTGATCTTTTAATGACAGTCTGAACGACACAGATCCGATTTTTTCAAATGCGATCCAGGCCACTTGGATATGTGGATCCTAAAACCGATACATATCTGATCTTTTGACATGCGACTCCAGTCTGAACGGCCAGGTCGCATTCATCCGACCTACACGTCATCAGCAAGCGACAAACGTCACTATTCTGCGCTGAGGTAGGCGGAAGCATAGATAATACACACGAAGAAAATCATGGCGGACGATAATGCGGAGAGCACTCAGTGGAGGGAAAGCGAGGAACAAGGAAGTTGTACATATGCTGGCTCCGGTTGGACAGCAACTTCAAAATCGCCAAATACATAGGCCTACTGCTCGCGGCCATGTTTTCCGCTACTTCCGTAAACACTGAGCACGCTCGCTGCGTGTGACGTCGTCGTGTCCTCCAATGCGCATGCGGGACACTTTTGGTACATTTAAAGTTCACACTGGAGATCACATACAAGTCGCATTTAATTGGAAATGTGAACGACCTTGCAAAAAAATCGGATTCCACAAAAAAATCCGAATTGAGCATTAAGCCCTGCTGTCTGAACGTAGCATTAAAGTCATTGTCAAGTAAAAGTATCTGATGTTTCGGCAATAAATGTTCTTATGTATCAAAAGTGCAAGTAAAAGTAAATGATACACATATTTACATGTACGTATATACTAGTATGCATTGATCGATTACTGGCCTGGCCTTTTTCTGATGATTGGAATAAAGATGCACTCATGTGGCTCTGACGCTGTGTGTAATCTGAAAAGTAACGAGTAACTTAAGTTATCAAATGAGTGTAGTGAGCAGAAAGTAGAATATTTAGTCTTTAAAATGTAGGTCTAGAAAATGGAAATGCTCTTGTCTCGTCTGATGCATGTTGATTAAATCTGCAGCCGAGTCCAAACAGAACATTTATTCATTCGGAGCGAACAGACAAATTCTACAAATCATTTCCCCCCGATCTATAATACAGGCTGCTAACGCAATAAGAGCTCTCTGCTCTGGTGCGACTGCCGTCCTGTTCGAGCCAAATAACATCTCGACTGTCCAGATTGTCGCCAATATGTTCGCAGGCTGTTGGCCAGACTGACGCCTGACTCAGCATCTCAATCTGCATCTCTGTTTATAAAAACAACACCGACTTCAGCTGGTGGTGTCACGTCTCTGCATGTTCTCTCTGGCTGTTATCAGCTCATCTTATATATATATATAGATACAGCTCAAACTGACAGACCTGCAGAACAAGTTCAACATCAGTACAGAACATGAAAACGGACCCACGCAAGCAGACAAACCCACAAACGGCACTCCCCCCTCCAGCCCCGCATTGTTGTGCTGAGGGAGGATTAACGCTGCCCAGTGTTTTGGTATTTAGTTCTGCTCTATTATGCTCTTTAATTTCATTTGCCTCCTGCAGTTTTTACCCTGCCGTCCCTTAATCAAATAATAATCAGCGTTGTTGGTTTGTGGTTAAACATTTAGGTCCCCTCAGAGCCGAGGAACAATACAAATACATCGGCAGAGCGCCGGGATCCGTTCCAAGACGCGGCGAGGCCAAGTCTGCGGCCGGCGTCTGCACCGGGGTCGCTTTTGTTTATTTGAGAGATCTTGCAACATAGGGAGGGAAAAAAAGGGGGGAGAGGGATTCGTGCCAGATGAATTATAAATATGGAGTGATGTTAAAGTGTGTAGTAGCAAAATGAAAACACTCGGAGAGCTGAGAGACGAATCAATACACGACTGGAAGTGAAAGTTTTTTTCCACGAGCACAATAATGATTCCAGGGTTACAATAACAAGCCTCTCACAAAGGATCTGAAGCTCATTCTGCAGGGAAACCTCAAACTGTTGCTGCTGGTTGGAACTGGAATGCAGAAAACTACCAAACGATTTTATTGTCAAACATTTATTTTTGAATTTATAACTCGGCGTTAAGAGGCCTTTTTCTCCCGGCGGAGGAGGATTTAGTTCAGCACTTTTGGACAAACCAGAGCAGAGCTTTGATGATGTTTGGGGATCAGATGAATATTTATGTTTCCGTTGGCCAAAAATCTCTCGAGCAAATTGGGCGCATTAGTTTGGCACCTTCCCACAGCAGAAAACTTAATCCTTCCTCGACAAGAAAATCACCAACGCCGAGCCGAGGCCTCCACCAGCTATCTCACATCAGCCGCAGAAACACACCCCAAGAGACTTCGCTGTGAGCGGCGACAACACATGATGTCACCGCTGCTGCTGCTGGTTGATGACATCACCAGCAGATGAGAAGCGTGGGAAACCACAGCACACTTGGTGCATAAGAGCATTCTGCTGCGATGAGTAATCCGACCGGGCTGCACGAAGAGAAACTGAAGGCGAAATCTGCGTCCACGTCTGTAGGAGATTAAACGGGTCCGGTGAAGATGCTGAAAAATAACAACTGTCAAAGAAATCCCGAGGGTTCGCAGCACATGAAACAAAAAAAGGACACCAAATTAAACCCTCGGTTGAAAACACCTGTTCGACCCATTCTCGGACTGACAACCAGCCTCTGGGGAAAGCTCTGCGAAGGGCTGTGTTGATGTCAGGAGCATGGAACAGGAAGTGTGGAAAACTTTGGACCTGATCAAAGCCGATCCAAACAAAACCTGAGGGTGATTAAGACCAGGTCAAAAATGTTACAGACCCCAAAACAGAGAGAGAATATCCACCAATCGATGAGCAGCATACTCCAAAACAGAGAGAATTTATAACTGTGCCACGTTCTTGGCAGGAGGTTTATCAGACACAGAGGTTTTAACTCCACATCTCTGTGAATTGTGGGATGCTGGAAGCTTTTAGAATAATGGTTAACAATGCGGCGATACTAGGTATTGTACAAGTAATGTGTGCCTGCATGTTTTGGGTCGGTTATTGCAGAGCATCAAGCCAGGAATCCACATATCTGCTGGACCGCTGTGGTTTATTTGTTGGAGCCTTTGCAGCAACTCTACAAGGAGTCTGGGATCTTTGACATGATGCTGTACATGGTCAGAACTTGAAAAAGCAACTACAGGTCTTCTAAAAAAAAACCTCCGCTGCTAAAATACTACATTTAAATCTTCCTAATGGAGCCAATTTAGATCTGAAGACACTCATTCAATCTCAAGAGTTGACCAAAAGTGGCGGAAATGAACAACTACTGTATGATCTGAAGTTTCCACTGGTCAGCATTTTCAAACTCAGCCAAAAAGCTGAGCTGGTACAGATTTCTTGTTTTTTCATAGGTTATACATTTTGAAAATGAATTACGCAGAGATCGGGCCTAGGGCTGGGCAATATAAAGATATTATATCATTATCATGACATCAAGTCTATACATCGTCTTATATTTTGGATATCTTTTAAATCATGGAGATGCATAAAAAGTGTTTTTTCCTGGTTTTAAAGGCTTCATTACAGTAAAGCAGAGGTCATTTTCTGAACTTACCAGACTGTTCTACTCATTCTAATACTTGTCTTTAGTCATTTATATCTACATTACTGATGATTATTTATCAAAAATGCCATTGTGTTAATATTTTGTAGAGGGTATTTCAGTCTCTAGTCATTTATATCTTCATTACTAATGATTACTTATAGAAAAAGGCCTTGTGTTAATATTTTGCGAAAGAACCAATTGTCACCGATTTAAAAATATTGCGATATATTTCGTTTATTGAGGTATAGCCTAAAAATATTGCAATATAATTTTCAGGCCATATCTGGCCTAGGTCTGCCTGATCAAGATCACATGCTGCATTAATAACAATAGAACCAAAACTATTGTGCATATTAGTGTTTCCCACACATACACTTTATTTGGCAGGCCATTTTTAATTTTTTTTTACAGGCTGCTCACCCTGCTGCCATCTGGCAAAAGATACAGAAGTATCCACTGCGATACCACCAGACTTCACAGCAGCTTCACTCCCCAAACTGTGAGACTCCTTAATTCATCATCAACGCTCTATTTTATGAAATAAATGTAGCAAAAAGGACTGTAACCTTATTTATGCTGTTGATCCATAAAAGTTTCTAGGAGGAACTGGTTGGTTGGACATGTTGGTTTTCAATCGTTTCCATAAGCTAAATACTTAATGACAAACTTTGCTCACATTTCGGTAAAAAAGAATAATCCAAAATGCAAGGTGTGTTTATTCGGCCACTTTTTAAAACATACAGCTGATGATGAAAGTCAACAGAGCAGACACATACAAGGAGAGAGAGGCTTAAGGAAGCGAGGCAAGCCAGTTCGTTTGGATTAAGCAACAAACTTTTAAAGCAGTTCCGGAGAGTGAGTCTCATTCCCAGGTCGTCATGCATCGCAAACTTGGGTTGGTGGCTCTGGTACGATGTAGCCACCACACACAGTTACATAGTCATTTGGTGAGAAAAAAAAACTATTAATCCAAACATACTTTTTGGGACATTTGGAAGTCCTGTTCAACCAGCAACCCATAACTAGATTATGCAAAGTGGGGATACGACAACATAACTGATCAAAGTTGAAGTTCAGAAGAAGCATCACTGTGTTGAGTTTGACTTTTAAATCCATCCAACGACTGTCATCAGACTTTGATTCACATCATTGGACAAAGTGACCCCATTTCCAACTAAGAAAACCAGCTATAAGAGCTGCGACGAAACAGAAAATACACATTATTTTCCTCGCTAGACCCTTATGTTACTGATTGCTTCATGCATACTAAAGACCTTCGCAGGACTGAGGCAGATATCCTGAATATTGATGTGCACTAATGTAAAACACCCTCCCTGTTAAGTCCCGGTCTGTGGCTCCTCGGGCAGGGTGGGTATACTCTGCACTCAGCTCTCACACATTCCTCCAGACCAGAGCAAATCAGCTAATCCCCGGAGAGCAGATAACCTAATACTGCTGGACACGGTGCAGTCAGACACCAGGGACAAGAAGTCCTCAACTGTACTCTGGAACTAAAGGAGATGAAGACTTCCAAAACTCTGCACAGTCATTGTGCAGAACAGTGCCGCCATCCATGTTTTACAATTTTTATGTTATTTCCGATTTACTTTATTACAGGAAGCTGTAATTTACTTGCATTAGAGCATGTGTGACACCTTTTTGTCAGGGTGAATGTCTCATTTTGGAATAACAAGCATGTACTTATGAATACTTATAAAACTTTGCAGCTGAATAATGAAACTGCTGCAGGGAAGGCTGAAGGATAATTAGTAATTGTCAAACTCGTGAAGGAGTGTAGGGGGGTAGTATCACAGAAATAAATGCTGCTACGAGTCTGAGAGTAATTTTCTGTCTCAATGAAGGTTTCTATTGGGGGAAAAATGAGTTTAGTCAGGGATGAAGCTTAATCCCTGGCTGTGAAATTGGCCTCTAATCTCTTTGGGAGGTACTGAGACACACCGATGGGACACAAATCTACACTTAAATAACAAAATACCTCCAAGAGCCGAAAAATGAAAGAATGGGTCGTCTTAGAGATCCAGCAGGCTAAAGCGCACGTTATGCACAAGTGACGTTATAATTACGAGCTCAACATGTGACTTTTATCACAAGTTAACCCGGCATAGAGAAACACAGGACTACTAGAGCTGCAGAGCTGCGGGAGCAAAACACCAACAAAGCTCAGTGTGACATAAAAAAAAAACTGTGAAGACGCCTGAAGAGTTTTACAAGGAAGGACAAGCCACAGCTTATTTTTGTGTCAGTGATACTGAAGGAGTAGTCAAGTGATGCATAGTCATGGCAAATAAAACATCAAGTGAAAAGCACGTGTCCTAGATCTTTCAACAGCTGCAATAAACATCAAATCGAAAAAAGGAAGCGCAGAACTGCCTTATTGTGATGTATTTCAAATAATAAGAAAATGCCCTTGGTGGGTTTTTGCTATAATTACAATATAGAGTATGGTTTTCCTCGCAACAAATCTTAAAGGTGGTTTTGCCATTACTGTAATATAAAGTTGGAAGAGCAGGAGCAGTTGAATAACTTCCAAAAAACATTTAAAACGGGTGCTGCATGTAGGATTTTGTTAAATCTGCAGCTCCGTTACGGTTGAGCCATAACATTCAGGATGTTGGGTTTCCCTTAAAGGAACTCTTCTTCTGTCAAACTATAGATAAAGTCTCATATCTTAAGCATTTTGAATGTTCTTTAGTTGGTATAATGTCAATTCAAAGTTTAGAAAATCAGCTAGGTCATCTGGAATAAGCTAACAAAGTTATTTGGCTAGCCAACTAGCGTTGATGTTGACACGTCACTGTCAGCGACTTGAACAAGAGTTTTTTAGCTAACCAACCAGCGTCAATGTAAAACTATGGCTGTTGGTCACGCTTTTTAGCTAACCAGCGGTAATGTTAACATGTTTTTTTAGCCAACCAACTAGCCTCAATGTTAGCATATGGTTATTGCCAACCAATGACTGTCAATGTTAACATGGCTGTTAGCAACTTGAATCATGTTAGCTTTCAACGTTTTTTAGCTAACCAACCAGTGTCGTGGTAGCAGTAACTCACTGGCTGACATGACAGTTGTGGATGTTGTAAACATTTCTACCGTAAAAGCAAGATCCACCAATCAGAGATGTTGCTGTATCACTTTAGTGGGTAGCGTAGTGCATCTCCATCACACTGTGGATGAAAAATGTTCAATACAGGCCCACCATTGTTTTTCAGTCGAGTAACTTGCAGTAAGTCTATCTTGGACGTTTACAACATTATGACTAATAACATCCTTGATTCAGACAAGGAAGCTTTTAAAACTCTTAATAAAATCTAATTTTCTAAAATCAATAATCCCTTTAAAGCCCCTCGGGCTGCAGCTCTGAACACACTGAGAAGCTTCTGTCTCTCTTAGTTGTATTGATAAACATTGATTCTGTCCTCTAGCAACAACTCAGTGAAACAACAGACAGCAGAGATGTCTGCACAATGCTGTTTCTTTAATCATACCAGCACAGACATTCTTAATTATTCTGGATTCTCCGTCTCAGCAACCAGTAGGTCTCATATGACCCGTCACGCTGTACATCAGAAGGCTATGTATTACTTGTAGATGGCTCTCTGCAATATCACCGGGGCGCCTTTATTCTTCCTCTCGGCGAATAAAGTGATTTTGATCTGGCAGTTTTGCTACAGCAGAAAGAATTTCAACTTTGTCAGAGAAAACCAGAAAGACGAAACATTTTCCCTTCTTTTTGATGGGTAAAGATGGTGTGTATGATTGAGATATGGCCTTTAATTCTAGCAATGTACTGACAGAATTAAAGGAAGGAATGATATATTCATTTTTCCCTGTTTTACGCTCCACATACTTGACATCTCTGTTCAGTTATACAGCCTTCAAGTTCCAAGTTCAATATCTGCAAAATGTTAAAGACAAAGTTGCCGAGGCAGCAACAGCAGGGAGTCATCAGTACAGCAGCCGAGGTTACTGTTCACCCCAGGACATCCGATACGAACATCAAATTCTGCTCAAAATACAACGTTAACCCAAAAAAAGACAGCCTGAGACACAGAATCTGCAATATTTCCATATGAATTCATCTCTGGTGTTCTCTGTTATTGATTGATGTTACACAAGAATGTTTCGAGCGACACCCAATATATGAACGTTCAAAAATTCACTCTTGGAAAAAAGTCTATATTTTATGTTTTAAAGTTTGTTTGGAATAAAGAAGACGAACAAAAAGAAATGGGGTAGAGAGTGTGAGCAGTGATAGCTGTCAAGGTTCAGCAAAAGTATAAATATCTCCCTCAATGTCTTGGAAATGCAAACACATAGGTAACACATCTATGAGTTGATCTGTTAGGGTTGGGTAGAAACTATAAGGCTCAAGACTGAATGGACCCTAATGAGGCCCCAACTAAACCAAACTGGGTTGGGCATAAACTATAAATTCTACTTGGCCTAAGATCTCAGCTACAACATGAACCCAGGCACAACCCAAGGCTGACCCTGATACAATTCCTGACCTTAAGTCCAACCTTAACTTGATCCAAGCCCGGGCCTAGCCTAATCCTAGCCCCTCATGTCCGTGACTATAAGGTAGCCCCTAGCCCAATCTCATACTAGCCTAATCCTACCCCAAACTAAATTGTACCCCAATATAATGCCTGGCCTGACTAGAGCTTGACTTGATCCTAGCCTGACCCGAGCCCAACCCAAACCTGACCCAATCCTACCCCAAACCTGATACCTAGCGGGACAAAAACCCAACCTAAGTCTTACCCCAGTACAATTCCTGGCCTGACTAGAGCTCGAGCTTGGCCTAATCCTAGCTGGAACCCCCCCAACCCAAACCTGATTCAATCCCACCCAAGCCTGCCTTGAGAAGTCCTTGCCTGGTCCTAGCCCAATCCAAGCCCCACCTGTTCCAGTCTAACCAAATCCCACCCTAAACCTGATACCTAGCTGGACAAAAACCCAATTCCAAGTCTGAGCCTAGCCTGATGATCCCAACCCAGCTGGACACTAATCCTACCCCATCCTAAATCTTACCTCAGTACAATTCCTGGCCTGACTAGAGCTCGACCTGATCCTGGCCTAACCCAAGCCTGGATCCAAATCCCAACCCAAGCCAGCCCTGAAACCTAAGTCCTTGCCTGACCCAATCCTATCCCATTATCTAGCTTGTCAAAAACCGAAAGCCAAACCTAAACCAAACCTGAGTCCTAACCCCAACTGATCACGGTATGCTACAAGTCCACCCCAAACCATCCTATAGGAGTCCTAGCTTGACCAGAACAAGACCCAAGCACAATCCAAGTGCACAGTATGGAAGAGAAGTTTTACCAAACCCAGCTGGATGTGGTTGTTACACCAAGATGGACGGAATGGTCAACATAAATCGGTCTCTTTATGCCATTTGTGCGACATTTCTCTTACCATATCCAAGTGGTTCCCTACCCTAATAGATGTGGGTCATTTTAACAGCAATGGCAAGTCTTTCGCTATCAGGAGTCTTTTTTTAGCAAATTCAAGAAGTATTACTCCTGCAACATGAGTATTTAAGGATAATGTTGACGTATTCAAGTAAAATCAAGCTAACATATCTTTGGAGCTTAGCTTAGAAGCTTGTTAATGATAAATGTGAGGCAAACAGGAAGTAGGAAGTCAAACTGAAAGAGAGTCGTCATGTTGATAGATTCCTCCCCCAACCTGCCCACCTCCCTCACCCTCCTACCTGAGTGCAATCTGACCGTCCTGCAGAGAAACACAAAGAAAACCAAAAAAGCTCGGCCAAAAACAGCTGGAAACAGAGAGAGGGGACAGTAGATGCACCGTCTTTGCCTTCAGATAGCAAATGGAGGGAAAAGAGGGAAAAGGGAGGAGACGAGGACAAGTGTTGGGGTGGGAGGGGAGTGATGGATTACTGTGTGTGTGTGTGTGTGTGTGTGTGTGTGTGTGTGTGTGTGTGTGTGTGTGTGTGTGTGTGTGTGTGTCCCTTCTCTTTCTTCTGCATGGTTAACTCAAGCCAGACTTTCTCTGCTCGCCGCCCAGAGGATCAGGGATCTGAAGCGGGAGGACTTCTGCTCTATCCTGATGTTGTCTCCCAACAAGCTCTGCCACTTTGTCTGGTTATCCTCAAATCACTCCTCTCTGACATTATTAAATAACAGCTTCTGTCGTTTTGTCTCTTCGATCTTTTTTTCTTTTTTTCCGAAACTTTCTCTTCCTCGAGTCGAAACAAATCAAATTACATATTAGCAGCATGACAGCAAAGAAAAGAGCAGTATAGCTTGTGTTCTTCCAGACATCGTAGCATCACAGCAGCCCAGTTCCGTCTCTGTTTTTGCATTTATGTCATCATCCTAACTTGGCTCGTTGTGACGGGCGACGTTGGTGGCAAGTTCCCTCTGTTTAGACGACCTACTCAACATTATCTCTCTCTATCTTGATGCCAGGAATCAATCAGCACACCTGAAATGTCAATATGATGTTTCTGTTGTTGTTTCCTCGCTTAGAGAAAAACCGATGCAGTGGCGCTCTGGTGCACTCGGGCACTAGTAGACCTACGTATGTTTGGATGTAAAAATGGGTGTAAGCACAGCCAGAATGTATTTGTGAGTATTTACCCCTAATTTCAAAGTGTGCATCACTAAGCGCCTGTGTCCACATTGCGTTTTATTCTGCAAGTGCTAGAAGCTTGTGAATATTCTCATTCATCCAGGTCATAGTTATCTCAAGGAAATTGAATCGAAAGCAACTGGATTTGGTTTTTGTCTTGAAGACGTTTCACCTCTCATCCGAGAGGCTTCATCAGTTCCTGCTCCCTTGACTAGGCTGGGACTAGTCCAACTAGCCGGTGTGGAGGTCCAGCTATTTAACCTCTCAGGAGGCGGTTCACATCTTGGACAGAGAGGATAGATGGTTTGAAAGAGGAGTAAAAGAAGCCATCTATGCAAAAATTGAAAAACCATCTCTAAACAGAGGAGGGGGTCTGCGACACCACCTGTCTCCAATTTACAATGCTGCCCTTTCATGTCTTCCCAGGAGGTTCAACAACTTAGCCTCTAAGAACAACGGCTGTGCACAAAGGGCCTCATGTGACTCCAACGACTGTCGTTACAACACAATAGAACACTAACGAAGTCGAAACCAACTTTCCACCATTCCCAACGACCATACTAACGACTGTCGTTGGCAATAATGGAGCACATACGACCCATAGACATCAGCGGCCTTGTGCCCGCCTCCTGAGAGGTTAAATAGCTGGACCTCCACACCGGCTAGTTGGACTAGTCTCAGCCTAGTCAAGCGAGCAGGAACTGATGAAGCCTCTTGGATGAGAGGTGAAACGTCTTCAAGACAAAAACCAAATCCAGTTGCTTTCGATTCAATTTCCTTGAGATATCTGCAAGTGCTAGCGTCTTTTATCAATTGTCCCCAATGAGGAGCGAGCGCCTGCTTTAGCCGCTCCGATCCGGTAGCACTCAATGTTTGGAGGTAAAGATGGCAGTAAGCACAGCCAGAATATAATATTAATCCCTCATTTCAAAGACAAAACTGTGTGTGAACAACTAAGGCGAGGATGGTAGGTCAAAGTTAAAACAGGAAGTGGGTCTGTAAACTGTAATGGATGTTTACAATAGACAGTTTGGGTTATTATCGCAGTTTCTCTTCGCTCGGTCTTACTTCTATTTTTGGCGAACCAGGGGACTTTTCCTCGTCCTGTTGACAATCTACTGTCTTCAATATTTGAGTGTCATCAGTGTCATTTTGGGACGTATGTGTGAATATCTGTAGGTGCATCGTCATCGACAGCAGACGAGCACGCTGATCCACACACAGTCAGTGTTTCTGCTGAGAATAATGACTTCCCTCGTGCCTTCGTCTCTTTTAATCTTCCACTCTTCTCTTTTGTCTCAGTCCCTCCTCTCTCTCTCTCTCTCTCTCGCCATCTTCAACATTTCTCATTTGTCTTTTTCTGAAACTAAATGAGGCAACTGATTACATTTCTCATTACTGACACTTTTAAAAGGGTTATTCAGGGTACAGCACGTACTTTTCAGTTTTATACTAAGTTTTATGTCTTAAAACATTAAAGTGACCTCCACGTTGAGAAAACATTCTCTCATGTTATTATAATTTGATGTTTTAGGTCTGATATTCAATGTAAAATACCTTTTTTTAACATGTGAAATATCTGAAAATCATACATGCAAACATCACTTGGATGTATCTGCTTTAAAGTCTGAAAACAAAACTTTGCTTTTATGCTGTTATGATGATTGTTCCATGTGTTATATGCACATTAAATGTGATATCACATGATATTTTTCCTCCTTTGTGGAAAAAAGCTACTCAGGAACTCGATTAAATCTGATTATATTGAGGCTAGTTTCATTTTCGCATGTGTTTGAGGACATTTTTATGACAGCAGCTTCACTCCTGCATGAGCAGAACGTCTGCGAAGTACGAAGAGAAGCTGAGATTCCTTCGAGTGCCGAAAAATAATTAATTCTCTTCTATTTTTTTCAATTCTTTTCATTTTCTTTTTCTAATTTCCTCTCAATCTCTCTCCGTCTCTGTCCTCTGGGTATTTCTATCTCTCCGTCTTTCTTTTTGCAAGCTCAGACGAGTTCTCACAGTCTCTCCCCCCAAAAAAAGGGTCAAATAACACCCCACCTGGTTTAATAAGACGCCCTTAGAAGAAAAAATATACCGGTTCTCTCTCTGTGTGTGTCGCAGGAGCTATTTCCTGACAATATTGTGAGCGGATTAAGGGAGGTTGGAGGTGATGGAGGGAGGGGGTAGTTAAAAAGAGAGAGGAGGAGGACGAGGAGGAGGAGGAGGAGGGAGGGCCTCTTTAGAATAAATAAGTCCCCCGTCTTTAAATCCTTCTTTAACTCCAAACTCTCAGTTACTGGAGCTGCTTTTTGACAAGAAAGGAAAGAAAACGGCTGCATCTTTTTCACATTCACGTACATGCATGTGCACACACACACACACACACACACACACAGCTTCCTCATCCTTTTTCACACTGCGTCTGCCAAAAAAGGTCAGAAAGGGAACAAGCCAAGATGCGGATGAAGGGGAGGAGACCGATTAAAGACGGATTTGCTCAGATCACGGGAGGCATTTTGTGAAATCTGTCACGACAAAAACAGCGATTTCATATCCAATCGATCGCCGGATGACTCCTCTCTGTGTCACAGGACACGAGCCCAGACCTCCCCGCCGCCAGAAGACACAGAAAATGAGATCTGACATGTTTTAAGTAGAAACAGATGAGAGTTGGAGAACGGGGGGTGGATGGGAGGCAGAGGGAGATACAAGCTAACAGGCCTTTATAGCAGCTTCTGTATGTACGTTCGGTTCAGACGTGACCGGAGGCGAGGAATAACGGGGAGATGGAGGAAAAAGGGAGGCTGTTTGTTTTCTCCTCAACATGGAGAGAGCAGAGGGAAGGAACATCACATGTGTTCGTGCAGTCCGAATGTTGCATCTGAATATGAGAAGTTTGAAAAGCAGCTCATTAACACTTCGCTCCACATTGTTTCCTTCGCTTTTGTATAACCGGCAGCATTTTTCTGCAACAAAACAGCGTTCACACGGGAGTTTTCTGCTGCATGTTTAAACGCTGACACTAAACTAGCCTGACTCTGTGTGAGGAAGCATCTGAAGGAGGACAAATAGTTGTTTTTTCTCATGGCTGCTTATCTCATCCAAAAAAAAACAGATGAAATGATTCTTTTAATACAAGAATTTGAAGCGCTGCTGTTTTTTTTTCACTTGTCAAGCAGCTAATTAACAATCTCCTCCGCATTGTTTCCTTTAGTTTTTTATAACCGGCAGCATTTTCTGCACCAGTGCTCTCGCATTCAGACCTTGTTTTCTGTAAAACTGTGACGTTTAGCATCTTCTTGCAACAGCAAAACAGCATTTACACGTTTTTTTTTTTAACTTCTCACATTTCTCGTCCTCTGGTTCACATCTTTCGTCTTATTCTATTTTGTTTTAATTTCCAAACGTTACGTCTTCCTCTCCTGCTGCGAGCGTCTAATAACGGCCCTCCCCTCCTCTCTTTCTATCTCCCTCTCTAAGCCACAGCCCCTCTCTCCCTCTCTTCATCGTTATCCTCCTCTCCCTCTGAACACTTTGGCTGCCTGCAGGACACAAACACACACACATACAGTGAGACAACTACGTATAAACACACACACACACACACGCTGCCTAGAAACTGTATCTGCCTCAGAGCCAGCAAACACACACACACACACACACTCCTGACTCGGTCGCTGTGTTATGATCCTCCATCAGACGGCAGATAATGAAGCCAGAGAGCAGCCGGACTGTCATCCCTAAAAAGGAGTGGAAAGATGGAAGGAGGCGACTCTCTTTTTCTGTTTGTATCTCGGTTTCATCTCTGGTTTTTCCTCCTTCACATCGCCCCTTCGCTTGAATCGTAATGCTTTTTGGCCACAATTAAAAAAGAGAGAAAATCTACAACTCTTGGCTTTCCAGACAGTTTATAAAGTGTTTGAAGGGAGACTTTTTCTTTTTTTTTGCTATTTCAGAGAGTTAAAGTGTCAGTTTGAGTCTCCGGTGACTCAGAGAGGAAATTGGACCTCTTACCCTGATTCTGCATTCAGCAAAGCAATCATCAAGTCATTTCCTCCGAAGCTGAGAGATTGAGGGGAAACTCAGCCAGAGTGAGTTTGGAGGAGGGAAGCCGGACACAGAAGTGAGCGAACAATCAATAGCCAATCAGGTTTTAAAGTTGAGAACTGCCTGATTAAGGACTGATTGATCCAGTGATTGTCTGGGCAACAAGCCCTCTGAGTTTAATGACAAAGTGCCCTCTGGAGCGACACATTTCTGATCCGTCGCCACAAAACGGTTTAGTTTAATGTCCAAAACACATCGCCATCGCCATGTGCTTTGGACATGCAGTGCAAAGGACTCTGATGTGACTTCCTGTGTCCACTAAGTGACGCTAGAGAACAGTCAAGAATTGCATGTTAGGTTTGAGAATATCAAGGATGGAGCACATCTTGAAAAACATGTAAATCAAAAAGATGATGATGTCACAAATGTCTCTCTTCCTGTTGCCAGTAGGTGGCACAAAAGATGAGCGCAAGCGGCGTTCGAAGTTACGTGAGAGCCAATGGGAGCTGAGGTAAAAATCTCACATCTGTGGGGGTCTCTACACGTTGCCAATACCCGTTATTTTAATCACAAATCACTCCATATTCATGTTTAAAGTCAAAGTAATGAACAAGAGTCATTTCTAACAGCAATATCACCAGACTCCCTTACAAATCCTGTGATTTTAAGAGTTGTCAGATCATGAGGAGGAACTGAACAACCTTTGTGAAACGGCTACAGCACATTTTAAATCATTGGCGCTTTCTTGTAAAATCGGCATTAAATACAAAACATTTAGACGTTTATTTTCTTGTAAAAAGTGTCGGTTTGTCACGGTATCGCTTGTAAAAGCCTGTCTGTCACAACAGTTGTGTGAACACACTGTGTCAACTGATTTTCACTATTTACACCAAATGTATTAAAGAATTTTACCTACTGATGGTGAACATGTCAAATGTAACAGAAATTCATATAGGTTACTTCTTTGGAGAGCAAAGTGGAAAAAGTCACCAGACTCCCTTAAGAAAACACTCAATTTTGAGATTTGCTGCTTTAGGAGAAACTGTGTAAAACTCGAGAAACACTGTCTACAGCAAATTCTTAACTACTTAGGTCTTCTTGTTCATTCGGCAAGCGTTTCACCTGAAGATGTTTCTTTCTATGTGTAAAAATGTTTGCATATGCAGCCAGGAAGTGAGATTATAACGAGCCCAAATCTGATGGCCAGACAGGCAAACAATCATGTTACGTTGTAGTTGATCTACGTCTAGCCGGGGCTCTTGTCAAACATGTCAAATGTGCAAGGAGGATTGGACAATGTAGAGTGAAGCTAACACAGTATGTTTTATACAACTTCTCTGGAATCAGAAGGGGGAATTGAACCCACAACCCCCCGACAGTGTTGCTCTACGGTCACAAACTCTCAGTGTTTTCCCTCCATCTTGAACCGAAAACATTCTGATTCTGCTTCGGAAACAGATTTTAAAATATATATCAAACGCTGGGACGAGAGCCGGCTTCAAAGTGCAGAGCAGGGGGTGATGGAGGAGGAGGAGAAGTGACGTGATGAGTCAGAAGTAAACACACACACACTGATGGAGACGCCGAGGAGGCATCAAGCACCAACAGCTGGGCTCTACTGCCCCCTAGTGGCCGGGACCAGAACTGAAACTCTGCTCTGCTCTGTCCACTGTTTTCTGCAAACTTCATAAATCCCGTTGTGAGGAAGTGCTGATGAGGAGCGTTCAATATGTGGTTTGAGAGACATTTTGAATTATTAATTAATATTGTCAGAGCGTTTCAGTGAAAAAGGAACAAACATCAGTGGGGAGATAATCACTCCTCGTGTCAGCTGACAGATTTATGGGTTCATTTCTTACATATTTACGCTGTTTTTGAGATTAGAACTAGTAAAACAATATGTTCTACAACTTTGAACTGTTGTATATAATCATCCTGAGGGATTATCACAAAATATTTGTACATTTTATAACCACATGTGTCATTTTTCCTGAATTTTGGGCTCCTAGCAGCTTCACACGAGTCATGTGGGGTAAGAACAGGGAGGTCAACACCACTGGATATTTTTTAAGGAAGGTGTTGACCAGACCAGATATTTTCTACACAATGACGCCTTAAATTTGTAAAATGAAGGTGGGTATTTCCTTTAAATTGATGTTCATGTGAGGTTTTGTAGGTTGTATACTGTTTTTCTGTGAATTTGTGCGCTTTTTCTTTCACTTTTGTTCTTTTGGTTTGAGTTTTTCTTGACCCAACGTCACTGTTGTAGCTTGTGTTCGTTCCATCGAGAGGATTTCCCTCCAGATGTCGCTGCTATAACAGATCTGTTCGATCTGACGACTGTTTATGACGAGTATTTCTGATTTATCGTCGTTGTCTGAGCCCGACATGAGTCTCCTGCTCTGACGGCAGGGTCGAGCTTCTCCGACTGAACAACATTCATCAATCAACGCGTATTATTTATCAGACGAGCTGCGTGTAAAAGCTCACTTCCTGGATTAAAAAAACAACTTTCTGTTTCCTGACTTGATGCCAACATCTCTCTGCCTCTGGATTCATGAGCTGTGTGGCTTATTTCTTAACAATGCACACATTTAAAAGCTCCACACTTTAGGGGCATTAATGATTTATGGAGGGAATTATAATAAGTATTTAAAAAGCGCTCGCGGGCAGGAAACACTTTAACTTTTCACACACACACTATTTCATATATATATCAGCACTATTTCAAATGTTTTCTTTAATTAAACCAGACTTTAAAGTTTGGCGACTTCATCCTGCGAGTAAATCTGAAGGTGAAGACACAATTTGAGATCAAACCTTAAAGGGAGCACGGTTAATATTTACACTATCAGTGAGGTAATAACACAAACTTTTTTTCTATAAGGGAGTAAAGAAGCTGTTCTCAGAGGGAAATAAGGTCCCCCAGAACACTGTTTGAAGCTAGAAAGGTGGCAGGGTCCGCCACATGTAAACAAAGTTAAACAACAGCATGAAATTGTGTTGTGTGTTTCTTTATTCAGTCATGGAAACAAAGAGAGTTTGATTTGACATTTTTTTAAAAATCAGGCGATGAAGATCTTAACATCTCTTCCCGAAAACGACATAGTGATCCTTTAAATGCTCTCTAATAAGTCAAATAATGGAATATATACACAACCTTTTTGACCTTTTGGTGCTGAACTGTATATAGATTTTGTGAATCCTGTTGATTTTCTTTTTCTGTCCAGTCTTTCTGCTCCAATCGACAGATTTCTGACTGAAGATCTGCAGTCGGGTTGTGTTTATGGATACTGACAGAGTAGCTCACGCCTGTGTTTGTTGAGAAATGACCCAAACCACCATCTTTTCCTCGATCATAACCAGGTGTTTTAATCATGTAAACAAGACAAAAGAGGCACAAACTCTGTCCTCAACTGTCAAATCCCTGCCATTTGTTTCTTTTTTTCTATAAGGGAGTAAAGAAGCTGTTCTCAGAGGGAAATAAGGTCCCCCAGAACACTGTTTGAAGCTAGAAAGGTGGCAGGGTCCGCCACATGTAAACAAAGTTAAACAACAGGATGAAATTGTGTTGTGTGTTTCTTTATTCAGTCATGGAAACAAAGAGAGTTTGTTTTGACATTTCAAGAAAAATCAGGTGATGAAGATCTTAACATCTCTTCCTAAAAACTACATAATGCTCCTTTAAATGTTCTCTAATAACTCAGAGAATGGAATATATATATGACCTTTTTGACCTTTTGGTGCTGAACTGTTTATAGATTTTGTGAATCCTGTTGATTTTCTTTTTTCCTGTCCAGTCTTGCTGCTCCAATCAACAGATTTCTGACTGAAGATCTGCAGTCGGGGTGTGTTTATGGATACTGACAGAGTAGCTCACGCCTGTGTTTGTTGAGAAATGACCCAAACCACCATCTTTTCCTCGATCATAACCAGGTGTTTTAATCATGTAAACAAGACAAAAGAGGCACAAACTCTGTCCTCAACTGTCAAATCCCTGCCATTTGTTTCTTTTTTCTATAAGGGAGTAAAGAAGCTGTTCTCAGAGGGAAATAAGGTCCCCCAGAACACTGTTTGAAGCTAGAGAGGTGGCAGGGTCCGCCACATGTAAACAAAGTTAAACAACAGCATGAAACTGTGTTGTGTGTTTCTTTATTCAGTCATGGAAACAAAGAGAGTTTGTTTTGACATTTTAAAAAAAATCAGGCGATGAAGATCTTAACATCTCTTCCTAAAAACGACATAGTGCTCCTTTAAATGCTCTTAATAACTCAAAGAATGTTATATATATATGACCTTTTTGACCTTTTGGTGCTATACTGTATATAGATTTTGTTGATTTTCTTTTTTCCTGTCGAGTCTTGCTGCTCCAATCGACAGATTTCTGACTGAAGATCTGCAGTCGGGGTGTGTTTATGGATACTGAAAGAGTAGCTCACGCCTGTGTTTGCTGAGAAATGACCCAAACATGCCATCTTTCCTCGATCATAACCAGGTGTTTTAATCATGTAAACAAGACAAAAGAGGCACAAACTCTGTCCTCAACTGTCAAATCCCTGCCATTTGTTTCTTTTTTCTATAAGGGAGTAAAGAAGCTGTTCTCAGAGGGAAATAAGGTCCCCCAGAACACTGTTTGAAGCTAGAAAGGTGGCAGGGTCCGCCACATGTAAACAAAGTTAAACAACAGGATGAAATTGTGTTGTGTGTTTCTTTATTCAGTCATGGAAACAAAGAGAGTTTGTTTTGACATTTTTAAAAAAATCAGGCGATGAAGATCTTAACATCTCTTCCTGAAAACGACATAGTGCTCCTTTAAATGCTCTCTAATAAGTCAAATAATGGAATATATACAACCTTTTTGACCTTTTGGTCAGTCAGGGTGTGTTTATAGATACTGACAGAGTAGCTCACGCCTGTGTTTGTTGAGAAATGACCCAAACCACCATCTTTTCCTCGATCATAACCAGGTGTTTTAATCATGTAAACAAGACAAAAGAGGCACAAACTCTGTCCTCAACTGTCAAATCCCTGCCATTTGTTTCTTTTTTCTATAAGGGAGTAAAGAAGCTGTTCTCAGAGGGAAATAAGGTCCCCCAGAACACTGTTTGAAGCTAGAAAGGTGGCAGGGTCCGCCACATGTAAACAAAGTTAAACAACAGGATGAAATTGTGTTGTGTGTTTCTTTATTCAGTCATGGAAACAAAGAGAGTTTGTTTTGACATCAGTCAGGAGATGAAGATCTTAACATCGCTTCCTAAAAACTACATAATGCTCCTTTAAATGTTCTCTAATAACTCAGAGAATGGAATATATATATGACCTTTTTGACCTTTTGGTGCTGATACTGTTTATAGATTTTGTGAATCCTGTTGATTTTCTTTTTCCTGTCCAGTCTTGCTGCTCCAATCGACAGATTTCTGACTGAAGATCTGCAGTCGGGGTGTGTTTATGGATACTGACAGAGTAGCTCACGCCTGTGTTTGTTGAGAAATGACCCAAACCACCATCTTTTCCTCGATCATAACCAGGTGTTATAGTCATGTAAACAAGACAAAAGTCAAATCCCTGCGATTTGTTTCCGAACACCCTCTCTATGACCTCCAAACAGTTGAGGCTGTCACTACTTTTCTCGATATATGCGACCTGACTCGGCGCCGATAATCTCGCGGGCCCTGATTCTTTGGGTTTTTTCGGTGACATAAAGACGGGCCTCTCTCTCGGCTTCACGCTGCAGCTGGACGGAGCGAGGGATGAGAGAGAGAGAGAGAGAGAGAGAGATACACTTTAAATCATTTGCATGTGAAATAGACTGGCACTTAGATCAAAACCTCGAGCTGGAAGAGGCACACACACACACACACACACACACACACAGAGGCTCGTCAGTGTGTGCGGCGACAGCGGCAGCGCTGTGCGAGCAGACGAGCATGTGAGGCTGATTACGGAATATTTACTGCTGAGTCCGTCTAGACAGAAACAGAGAGGGAGTGACGACGGAGACGAGACAATGAGGACATAAATAAAGAGGACGAGGGCGCGAGAGAGGGAGACGCACCTGTAGAAAGATGGAAGGGAAGACATAAAGTGCGAGAGAGACGTCAATGAAGTGGACGACATCAGTATAACACAATGTGTATGGTTGCTTATCGAGAGTTAACGCGCGAAACTAAAAGATCGGCGCCGCTTTTCCTCACAAATAAGCTGCAGCCATTAGCTAATTAGCTTATCTAAGACTGAAAACCAGTGGGAACAGCCACAGCAACTAATTAACTAACTAAATTCAACCCAATCGAAACTGCATGGTGGAAAATATACAGTGTCAAGAGTCATGTCTTTTTTATCCGGTTTTGTATTGTAATGAATTTCACTAATAAAAGAGAGGGTAAGGACGAGGATAATGAAGTGCCTAAGCTAAAGGGAACCACTACAATGTTTGGTTTTTCTTTCAGCAGGTTTTACCGACGGGAGGAGAGCTCAGAGATTAGTGGGATTTGTCCTCACTCCTGTTTATCAACCTGACTGCAGCAGCAAGTCTGGATGATAATGAGTAGGTTTGATCGTCTCACTGCTTGAGTTTCTCGTCCTGTTGGACTTGTGATATATACTCGCCATCCTTCAGTAGTACAATCTTGTACTGATCTCTGATCAGGAGCTGTTTACCGACGGGAGGAGAGCTCAGAGATGACTTTTTAACGCCTAGGATTAAAAAGTGGATTATCAACCTGACTGCAGCAGTGATCCGCGGAGGTGATCTGTTTATGTCGCCCGCTGACTGGAGCTGGAGGGGAAATGCACTTTACTTCATGGACGTAACGTTAAAGAGAGGAGAGGGGAAAGAACAGAGAGAACCGGAGTCTCCGGTGAGTGCTCAGTTCAGTCAGAGTCGACCTGAATTCAAACAGTGCACACCACCTCGGTGCGGCTGTTGCTCTCTAGCTTACAGCTAATGTACAGTAAGGTAATCCGGCTGTTTGGGGGACATTTGGGAGAATGTAGGTATGCAATTAAACAAAATATATAACAAAGGTCTACTTGTAAGGGCCCTGCCGATGCAAAACAGATCGAGGGCTCAGGTTCATCAATTAAAGGTTGTGAACTGGGAACGGTGAATATTGGATGAGGCGGTCAGGCACATTCCAGCTAGTTGTGCTGCCCCAAGTGGCCAAAACAATCCACTACCACTGAATTAATATACTATAGACCATCTGCTCTGAAGTTTTTTGCTTGAGACGTAACATAGGTGAACTTGAAAAAAGTCTTTCGGACGTTAAACCTTGAATGACCTCGACTGTGAGTAGAGCTCGTGCCAGACTTTTCCGGAGAGAAAACTGCAGCGCCGGGCAGCGCATCAACAACGGACAAGTCTGTCATTGTCATACAGGCCGGTAGCATGACTCACACACACACACACACACACACACACACACACGATGGGCAGCATTCCCAAAAACCTGCCTTGTTCGCCACGTATGGGTTAAATAACACACACACACCCTTCATGACACTTTAAAAATCTGTTTTGACATTAAAACAGGAAGTGAAGTTTTGTGCACACACATTAACACACATTTCTCACACTGGAGCCTGAAATCTGTACTGGTGGCCTGAAGCAGTTACCTTATATGGACACACACACACACACACACACACACTAATAGAGAGGCTGATGAATGATGCATTCCTCCACAGAGGGCATCGTACTACAGTAACACTCTTTCTTTTTCCTCCGCCCACTCACCAATTCATCTCTTTCTCGCTCCCCTTTTTCAATCTTTATCTTATAAAACCTTCCTCCTCAGTCCACCTTCTCTACTTCTTCACGTCCGTCCTCCTTTTCCTACGCTCTCCAGCCCTCTTTCTCCAGTTTTCTCCACTGTTTTTCCCGTCTTTTTCGCCGCTCATCTATCCTCCCCGTCTGCCCCCCGTCCTCTCTCTCTCAGCCCCGTCGGTCACAAACTGTTTTCTGTCATCGCTTGACAATCTCCAGAACGAGACGGAGAGGGAGGGACGACGGGTGAAACAAGACACAAGAGAGCTGTGACGGAGGAGGACGAGCACGAGGAGGGTGACGGTTTGACCAACAAGACGAATCTGACAGCTGAGAGGAGACGAGGAACTTTAACACACAATCAGAAAGACTGTAAACTCTTCACACATCCTCTCCAAACAGGCCAACTGCATGTCAACAACTATCTGATCAACATCTAGTGAACAAGGATAAGATAATGATGTCATAAGATATTCTCCAGGAACTTTGTGCTCTACATTTTCGGGGGGGTTTATGACAAAAACACATTTAAAGCAATATTGCACGAGTAACACAAAACCAAAATAACTGCAAACCACATCGGTATGAACCCAAAAAACTGACTTTTCTCTGAGATCTGATGCAATAAATGGATCAGAAGGACGCCGAAATTACAAAATCATAATGACGACTTGTAAAAAGCCTGAATTCATGCTTCATCAGGTCTGTCGGCCAGACGACAAGCAAACAACTTTTAAAAAGCTTGTTTCCTGAATGGAGTTTGGATCGATCAGAGATATGCTGTGCTGAGACGTATTTCCAAAACTTACCAGGCGGTCTCACTTTCTAGCTCACTTCCCTCCTCGGTACGAGTAGATGTGTTATCATACAGCTCTCATCGTTGTTCGTGAATGTGCAGACAACAGCGACTTGGGAGTCATGATGTCAGCGTGGACGTCAGTGCCGATAGGCTTTTGCGACATTCAATTTCACATGAGTATTTTCAGCTCGCGCGAATGCTCGCTTGGTGAGTTTGGTCAGAACACAGCATTAAAATAACAGCTTCAAATTTATTTTGACGGTTGTTTATTATTCTACATAACGAACAACAAGCTTCCTACCGGACTTTCATATTGGAAGGTGTAGGGTGTCCATGTTTCTGCATTTGTAGGTGTGAACCTACCGGATATTTTCAAGGAGACCTCAGGACATTCCCAGCTGTCTTTGTGGCGACCAAACACAGATATTTCAAACCAAACCATGATGTTTTTTTCTAACCCTAAACAAATTATTTTTTGTGCCTCAGAGTAACCCGAGAACATGCACAGCATTGTGAAAGAGAGAAACAGAAATATATACCTAAATAAACATTCAGCTTTAACTTATCTGTGGTTTTTGCAGAAATGTACTAAACTAACATTCATTCTGGCAACTGGGTTGGGTGATTGTAACTTTTCCTGGATGGGATGCAAATCATGCGCAGCTCTTTTGCATGAATTTAACAGAAGCCCTGGCTGCTGCTGTCTTGGCATTTTCTCATTGGAAGTCCGACAGATTACAGATCACACATACAGTAGCCAGTAAAGACCACACACGCTAATTTCAAAGTGATAGTCGTAGACATTTATGGTGAAACTGCTCTTGGCAGGTTTCTCATTGGTTGTTCATCAATTTGAATAATACTCTTGATACGGAGGCAGCAACATTTACATAGCAGACGTTGGCTGAGCGGAGCAGGTGAGAGTACACCATGGCTTATAAAATTTGAGTTTTATTACATTATTAGAATGTGTTATGTCTGTTTTATGACTTTATTGGGAATCTTTCTGTTGTATTGACTTAAAGTAAGTACAGTGAATTTAACTTTATTTAGCACCTTTCTACATCAGATGTCTCAACGGGATGTTTCAGATGTTCTCTTGCTACTGTTAAAAAAACAATTGAGCCATCAGTGACTACAGCAGCCGAACACTGGCACTAACTAAATGTTGGTGACGACCTCCAGTGAGAAATTGACTTTAAAGTAGCGTCAGCTTCGGGTTTTTGACAGACTTCCTTAAATATGTGTGAGAAGACACTGAAAAGCAAAGATCACAGATTTTCAGTTCTCCAACTGGTGTCAATCAAATGCTGGATGTTCACAGTGACAAAATGTAACTGAGTAGATCGAGTACATCTTCAAGGTACTTGCACTATACTTGAGTATTTCCATTTTCTGCTACTTTATACTTCCACTACATTTTGGAGGCAAATATTGTACTTTTTACTTCACTACATTTAATTGATAGCTTTATTTCCTAGTTACTTTGCAGATTACCTGCTGCATTACAGCCAAAGTAGTGCATTTTAAGGAAATTCTATTTTAATGGCAGTTGGAGGAATAAAAGCATAAACATATGTGTAAATATTTCTATAATTTGTACTTTTGATATCAAAGTGCATTTATTGCCACTTCTAATTCTTAAGTGCTCATATCAGATACTTCTATTCAATCTGTGTGGATGATTTTCGCTTTCACCAAAGTAATATTTTGACATAATATCATTACTTTTACTGAAGGATGACTTCTCATTACTTTATACAACACTGTATGTTCAGCATTTGACCTGTTACTTTCTGATGTTCTTGATATTTTTTTGGTCAACACATTATTTCTTTTTCTCTCATCATCATTTCTAGACGAGATGAACGCCATCATCCTGACCACCATCGCAGTCACTGTTGCCCTTGTTTATGGGAACAACCCACATCCTTGTCAAAGGAACGATGACAGCAATGCATACAGCAAATTTGTTTGGAAACACATCGTCCTTGAGAGGGAGAAATTTGACGGATCATTAGTGACTGTATGGAAAGGGTGAGTTAAATGGTTGTGAAATTGTGAAATTGCTCACCAGTTAGATGGAGATAATACACGTCAGTAATATGTACTTCAACAGTATTGGTGAGATTTAGTTTGTTATCTGTGCCAAAGCCATGGTTACCAGCTGTAGCTGTGTTATTTTAGATCACACTACCTTGCCTGGCATGACCCACCCTACTCTGTCTCTGATTGGCTACATCCTGCCTGTTAAGGCCCCCACACGCCGGCTCCGACGACTTCCTTATCCGACTTCCTTATCCGACCACTCCGTCGGATCTGTTCGGTAGAAAACACACCGCCCTGGCTACACAGCAGCGTATACGTTCTGCGCCTGCGTGAGATGCAACAAGTCTCCTAAACATCGGGTGGCGCTAGTCTCGTGCCAGTAACCCAAAACATAAAAACAGGAAATGACAGAACGGAGTGCGGACCGTAGCTTATCAGAACAAAGCACACACAGTGTTAGCTCAGCATTACTTGCGTGATGTCGTATTACGGTGGTCTCTCTTCCACCAGGGCAGCCAGCTGCTCCTCAAAGTCCTCGGTCCACACAGCCATGGCTTCCAAACATACGTTGGTTTATCCCCAAAATAACGAACGGTGAAGTGTTGTTTGTAACTCTGTGCCGTCTCTGTTTATGTGGTTTGTTTACCATCGTCACTTCCGCCGCCCCTCCCACACGCCGCGCTGATTCGCTGGCACACCGCCAATCAGAATGGTCACTGAACAGCTAGCTAACAACCAATCAGAGTATCCGACGGCGTCCAACCTCAGACGGCCGACTTCGCATGTTCAGTCGGATCAGACGCCGTCCTCGCGCTTCCGCGGCTCCGACACAGCTGAACACACCGAACAGAATAGCTCCCGAACTCGTCCGACGCTTCAGACGTCCGACGTCGGAGCCGGTGTGTGGGGGCCTTTAAGTACGCGCATGTGGAACTCTCACCACAGACTGAACAGAGGTGAGATGTCTCACTCTGTGGCTTAAACAGAGTTTTCAAGAATTTTAAAGAGATATTTTTTGAAAATCAAAATACAGTTTTAGATACTAGACCAACTTCGCATTGACCAGTTTTTTCACTTCCAGTCTATCTTGGCCAAATCTTGAGCACTTATCGTATTAACTCTTGGATTATGTTGTAAATGTTGATTTTGTTGGCAGTGAGACACTTTTTTTGTTATTTAAAATAACAGCTTCAAATGTATTCTGATGGTTGTTGTTAATCATTCTACATAACGAACAACAAGCTTCCTCCACATGAGGCTCACCTGCTGTTAGGACATCAGAGTCATGGTTGAACCAAAGGTGTGTTTTTTGGCCAGCATTATAATAGCAGCTGGTTGAGATGGTCAGTGCTCGGATTTACACCTTCCCTCTTATCTAGATTATTGATATTTTCATAATATTGATAATTTGACTAATTTCAGGCTTTGAGACTTAAGGTATATCATTTGATTATTGATCCCTGACTTCAGGGTGGTGCCCCGTGTTCATTAAAGAATCATAGTTACCAATGGTTCATTAATCAATGATAATAATTTCATTAATTAATAATAACATTTTAATTAATAATCAATAACCTGGCTATTGGGGAGAGTGCAGGAGGCCAAACCAGATATGAAAGGCCTGGTCCGCTCCGTAAATGTCCAGACCAAGACGTCGGTCCTTGAGAGGCCCGTCACTAAGCTGTGCCGAATCCTTGAGGCTGATGAGTTGACCAGTGTTCCCGTCCATTATAAATGAAAGTAATGTATAGCTTGTGAATATTCTCATTCATCCAGGTCATAGTTATCTCAAGGAAAATTGAATCGAAAGCAACTGGATTTGGTTTTTGTCTTGAAGACGTTTCACCTCTCATCCAAGAGGCTTCATCAGTTCCTGCTCCCTTGACTAGGCTGGGACTAGTTCAACTAGTCGGTGTGGAGGTCCAGCTATTTAACCTCTCAGGA
The DNA here is from genome assembly GCA_039737535.1 of Lagodon rhomboides. Taxonomy (NCBI): domain Eukaryota; kingdom Metazoa; phylum Chordata; class Actinopteri; order Spariformes; family Sparidae; genus Lagodon; species Lagodon rhomboides. The sequence goes on from CM077806.1 coordinate 20,347,238, forward strand.
GGCGGTCACAAGGCCACTGATGTCTATGGGTTGTATGTGCTCCATTATTGCCAAACGACAGTCGTTAGTATGGTCGTTGGGGATGGTGGAAAGTTGGTTTCGACTTCGTTAGTGTTCTATTGTGTTGTAACGACAGTCGTTGGAGTCACATGAGGCCCTTTGTGCACAGCCGTTATTCTTACTTTTCTTTTTCTTACTTTCTTACTTTACTTTTCTATTCTTACCGTTATTCTAACTTAGCCTCTAAGAATAACGGCTGTGCACAAAGGGCCTCATGTGACTCCAACGACTGTCGTTACAACACAATGGAACACTAACAAAGTCGAAACCAACTTTCCACCATCCCCAACGACCATACTAACGACTGTCGTTGGCAATAATGGAGCACATACGACCCATAGGCCTCAGTGGCCTTGTGCCCGCCTCCTAAGAGGTTAAATAGCTGGACCTCCACACCGGCTAGTTGGACTAGTCCCAGCCTAGTCAAGGATGAGAGGTGAAACGTCTTCAAGACAAAAACCAAATCCAGTTGCATTCGATTCAATTTCCTTGAGAAAAGTAATGTATACTTCTCTTTATCATCATACATTGCATCAAAGACCATTAGGTGCTTACTTAATTTGAATTGCTCTTTTGGCTCCTTTTTGTAAATATTTCAGTAATTGATTCTATAAAGAACAATTAAGGGGCCGGTGTGTAGGAGCCACATTTAAGTTTATTTGAATTCCATTATTCACATTGTCTTTTGTGAGTGTGTACCCTCTACAGGTGGTGATGGTGCCACCCTTTAAGCCAGCGGCCCATCATGCATCGGGGGAGAAGGCACGTATCTCCATGTGGTAAAACAAAGGAAACTGGAAATAAGGGGTTACAAGAAAAATCCAAACGAAGTTCTGCCACTACAATATTGATTGCGCAGCTCTTTTGCATGAATTTAACAGAAGCCCTGGCTGCTGCTGTCTTGGCATTTTCTCATTGGCTGTTACCCACAGAAGTCCGACAGATTACACATCACACACACAGTAGCCAATAAAGACCACACACGCTAATTTCAAGGTGATAGTCTGACATTTATGGTGAAACTGCTCTTGGCAGGATTCTCATTGGTTGTTCATCTATTTAAATAAGACTCTTGATACTGATGCAGCAGCATTCACAGAGCAGAGGCTGGCTGAGCAGAGCAGGTGAGAAAACATCATGGTTTATGAGTTTTACTTCATTATTAGAATGTTTTCTGTCTGTTTCACGACTTTATTGGGAATCTTTCTGTCGTACTGAAGTAAGTACAGTGAATTTAACTTTATTTAGCACCTTTCTAGATCAGATGTCTCAACGGGATGTTTCAGGTGTTCTCTTGCTACTGTTAAAAAAAACAATTGAGCCATCAGTGACTACAGCAGCCGAACACTGGCACTAACTAAATGTTGTTGAGAAATTGACTTTAAAGTAGCGTCAGCTTCGGGTTTTTGACAGACTTCCTTAAATATGCGTGAGAAGACGCTGAGAAGCAAAGATCACAGATTTTCAGTTCTCCAATATTTTAAAGTTACGTGACGCTCATCAATAACAATTTTAGGAAAAAACATAATTTTGCACTTGTTGGTGTCAATCAAATGCTGCATGTTCACAGTGACAAAATGTAACTGAGTAGATTTACTAAGTATTGTGCTTAAGAACATCTTTGTGGTACTTTTACTTTCTTGAGTATTTCCATTTTCTGCTACTTTATACTTCCACTACATTTTGGAGGCAAATATTGTAGTTTTTACTCCACTACATTTAATTGATAGCTTTATTTACTAGTTACTTTGCAGATTACCTGCTGCATTACAGCCAAAGTAGTGCATTTTAAGGATTTTTTTATTTTTATTATTGGCAGTCAGATAGAAAAAAAATGTAAACATACATGTGATATCAAAATACAAGTACTTTTAATACTTAAGTACATTTCATATGGGTGATATTCACTTTCACCAGTAAATAATATCTTAACATAATATAATATCTTACTTTTACTAAAGGATGACTTCTCAGTACTCCACACAACACTGTATGTTCAGCATTTGACCCGTTAATTTCTGATGTTCCTGATATTTTTTTGGTCAGCACATCAAAGTGCTCCAAAACTCTAATTCTTGTCTTTCCTCATCCTCTCTAGACAAGATGAACGCTGTACTCCTGATCACCATCACCGTCACTGTTGCCCTTGTTTATGGGAACCCAGGTCCTTGTCAAACAATAAGTGAAGACAAGGATGCATACATCAGATTTGTTGCGCATCACGCCATCACTAAGGACCAGAAATTTGACAGAACTAAATCGACTGAATGGAAAGGGTGAGTTAAATGGTTTCATTGTGAACTTGGTCACCAGTTAGACGGAGATAATACACATCAGTAACGTGCACTTCTGCACTCTCAGAAATAGGGGTACAGTACGAGTCCTTTTTTGTACCCCTAGGTACAATCTACACTAATGTACCCCCTAGGGCTCATTATTGGACCTTAAGGTAACTATTTGTACCCTTTTGAGGGCCCAAAAGGTACATATATGTACCTTTTCTTCTACATGCTGGGGTACAATTGTATTAGGCTCTACAAATGGCAGTAGCCTAAATATTAATATGTTTAAATAATTATTTAGTCTTTCTTCAGTAGTAGTTATACTTTTTAAATGTGAAGGTTTCACTGTTTCCTTAAGTATTCAATGAAGATTTTAACTTCTAAGCCATTTTTGAGTAGCCTTGAAATATTTTTTTTTTTTAGCAGATTTGCAGGTATGAAAAATGACTAATCATCCAGTCAATATTGTATGTTATGATATTCACAAACGGCCAACCATGGATGCACAGTAAAATCAGCTACCTACAGCCTGGCAGACAAAGAGCCCGTCCACACCGCAGTATACAGTATGCAAGTTTCCCAGAATGCATTTCGCGGCAACCGGCAGCGGTAGAGCTGCTAAAAGCTGTTTTAATTCTCGCTTTAGCGCTGTTAATACATCACTTTCTTAAGTTTTAATATTTTTTTATGCGAGAAAGTACCTATTTAGATCCTTGGTGATACGTGATACGCCTCTGCCAATAACTGTCACTAGGCAAGTAAACCACTATTGACTCCACCAGTCAACTTATATGTCACACTTCGACATAGTATTTAAAGATGTACAAAACTGACATGTGAAGATCTTCTGTCACGAGTGTTGTTTTCATGTATGCAGTTTTAAGGTTGGTGGAGAATGGACTTGCCTGTAATGGACAATTTTACATTGTTTAAAGTTAAATGAAATTGAAATGTGAAAATAAAAAATACATTCTGGGTACAAGGGTACAAAATTGCCACCAGAGGTACAAGATTGGTCTTTATAAGGTACAAACCACAAGGGTACAAATAAGTACCCAGTGTCAAGGGTACAAAATTGTACCTTCAGAGGGTACTGCCCCAGTGACAAGCCATTGTACCCCTAAAGGTACAATTCTGTACCTTATTTTCTGAGAGTGTACAGTATTGGTGAAAAAAAATGTTCTACCGTGTCAGCCTCTGAAATTAAACACTGTTACCGGTGCACAAGCATTTTCTGATAAACACTACTGTCATAAATCTTAGTTGTACGTTATCTATGCTAATTTTACAGGTACCTAAGCAAGCAGAGACTCTGCGACAGACCCAATCAGACCTTCATGGAGGAGGACGATCTGATAAGTGTCGTGAAAATCTGTAATGGCCATGGCCGGAAACTGTATCCTAGTCCCTCAAGTGACGTGTGCATCAGTGACTCACTCATATGGGTATATCAGGTTGGATTAGGCGAGGCCTGCGAGGTTAAACTACTTGAGACATATCAGCATTATGTGATTGTGTCTTGTAATAAAATTGGAGACAACTGCGTACCTGTCCATTATCAGGAGTACAAAGGTGAAACGCCAGACACCAAGGCTGCTATCTGCAAACTTTGAGGTCTTCAAGGGTTAGTAGACATTGGACTCCTGGTGTCTAACTAATACCTTTGTCACGCTTGGCTAAATGAAGGCGTTTGGCTTACATAAATAATATTGGCATGTGATTTTGTTCTTTTTCTCTGTTACACTTTTTAACCTGTTGCTGCAATATTTGACGAACATGACATGAGCCCGATTGAAACAGCCGAGTCACCAGAGGAAAATGTTGGCACATTATGTCTCTGCAAAGAAGTAAGTAAGTAACAACACATGCACTGTAAGTAATGTGCATGTGCAACTCTCACCAGAGACTGAACAGAGGCGAGATGTCTCACTCTGTAGCTTAAACAGAGCTTTCAAGAATTTTAGATATTTTTTTAAAATTAAAGTATGTAAACTTCTTCTACTAGGACCCCAAATAAAAGTATGAACCTGGAAATTAACATAATATGACCTCTTTAAAAAAACTTTAGGAAACTGATTAACTCAAAATTACCAAGTTAAGTAGACTAATAAAAGATGTTTAAACTTTTTAGCTCACACAATTGAAAGATTATAATCTAGAGTTGCAACATGAAGAAATGTTTCAACATATCCGTGGTTTGCAGAAATATGAATATGTGCTGTTGGGTTGATTAAAATAAACATCTGTGGGTGATAAATGTGCAGTTTGGGGATAATGTAACAGATTACTGATTGTGGTTGAGATTTATATTGCCAGTTAAAGCTTCTATACAACCTCTAACAACTGTGTGCTAAATTTTCTGTAACCCTAAGTGTCACCTAACCTCGAAGTTAATAAGTCAACTGTCTATATTCACTTGTATGCAATACAAAAAATGTGTAATTGTCCTTTACTATGAAATGTTGTGAAGCTGTTCTCTCATCCTGTTCATTTTGCTATTTATGTTGTCTGATAAATTGCTTAAACTAATAAATCAATATTTTGAAGCACTGAATGAAGGGGTGTCCATCTGATTGTTATTTATATATATAAATATATTATTTGGCTTTTTTTATGTACAACAGAGAAAATCAGAAACTAGTGACTGTCGTTTGAAAGAACAACACTGAAATGTCACATATAGGAGTTTGGTTGGAAAAAAAATATCCAAAACACATCTTTTCAACGTCTCTGATGATGTTGAAAAGACTCTCACTTATGTATCTGTTATCAACCATACTGACATTTGTTTAAACATATCATATCATTCACAATACATGTTTAATATCAGACTTTCATATTGGAAGGTGGAGGGTGATCATGTTTCTGCATTCGTAGGTGAGAAACTCGAGGCGTAGCTACAGCTTCTGTCGTTTACTCACATTAGCTGTTAGCCACAGAAGCTCGACAGATTCACACATACAGCAGCTCCACATAAAGGGCACTTCCTCATTTACAGAGTTGATTAGCGTGAACGCACAACTGTACGCCGATTTCATGGTGATAGTCTTCGACATATATGGTGAAAACTGCCCTTTGCAGGTTTCTCATTGGCTGTTCGTCTACTCCAATAAGACTCTTGATACTGACGCAGCAGCATTTACAGAGCAGAGGCCGGCTGAGCGGAGCAGGTGAGAAAAAACATCATGGCCGTCTGCCCTCCGTCCTCTCTCAGCCCGTCGGTCACAAACTGTTTTCTGTGTTCTGACTGTAATAAATGGATCAGACGGACGCCGAAATAACAAAATCATAATGCCGCTTTGTAAAAAGGCTGAATTCACGCTTCATGAGGTCTGTCGGCCAGACGACAAGCAAACAACTTTTAAGGCCCCCACACACCGCCCAAGGCCGACTTCCTTATCCGACCACTCCGTCGGATCCGTTCGGTAGAATAGTCACATTGAAACACACCGCCCCGGCTACACAGCAGCGTATACGTTCTGCGCCTGCGTGAAATGCAATAAGTCTCCTAAACATCGGGTGGCGCTAGTCTCGTGCCAGTCACCCAAAACATAAAAACAGGAAATGACAGAACGGAGTGCGGACCGTAGCTTATCAAAACAAAGCACACCCAGTGTTAGCTTGGCATTACTTGCGTGATGTCGTATTACGGTGGTCTCTCTTCCACCAGGGCAGCCAGCTGCTCCTCAAAGTCCTCGGTCCACACAGCCATGGCTTCCAAACATACGCTGGTTTATCCCCAAAATAACGAACGGTGAAGTGTTGTTTGTAACTCTGTGCCGTCTCTGTTTATGTGGTTTGTTTCATCGTCACTTCCGCCGCCCCTCCCACACGCCGCGCTGATTCGCTGGCACACCGCCAATCAGAATGGTCACTGAACAGCTAGCTAACAACCAATCAGAGTATCCGACGGCGTCCTAACCTCAGACGGCCGACTTCAGCATGTTCAGTCGGATCAGACGCAGCTGAACACACCGAACAGAGCAGCTCCCGAACTCGTCCGACTCTCTCCTAACGCTTCAGACGTCCGACGTCTGAGTCGGTGTGTGCCGGCCTTTAAAAAGCTTGTTCCCTGAATGGAGTTTGGATCGATCAGAGATATGCTGTGCTGAGACGCATTTCCAAAACTTACCAGGCGGTCTTACTTTCTAGCTCACTTCCCTCCACAGCAGCTTCTTATTTGTCCCGTCTCAGTCCAACAGATGTGTTATCATACAGCTCTGGGTGCCTGCAAACGGCCACGATTAGTGATTATCATCTTCTCCTCCATCTTTGTTTATGAATGTCTGAACATCAGTGACGTGAACCTCAATGGCGATAGACTTTTGCAAAGATTTCGCTTGAGCTCAATATTTTTAACTCACGCCAATGCTCGCTTGCTGAGTTTGGTCGGAACACAGCAATAAAATAAATGCTTCAAATTCATTTTGATGGTTGTTGTTAATCATTCTACATAATCAACAGGAAGCTTCCTCCACATGCGGCTCACCTGCTGCTCTGACATCAGAATCGTTGGTGTAACAAAGGTGTGTTTTTTGGGCGACTTTTTGAAATTATGTCTGATGAAAAAAGCCGATAATCCAGTTGGGACGAGATGTTCGCACTTAAAGGGATATTCCGGTGTAAGTTTAATCCATGGTCTAACACACCTTGACATCGAGTAAGACCCCCCCTCGAGAGGTCAAGTTAGCTGACCGCTAGCTTAGCTAGTTTTAGCAACCTCAGAAAAGACCGCACGATAACAATACACTGCAGCTTATGTCTCCAACTAGAAACCGCCATCAAAAAGCCACAATTAATGGTGAGAACAGCACCAAACTTCAGCAACAGTACATGTACAGTCCCAGCACACAGTACGAAGCATCAAACATCTGCTAGCTTTGCCCTTTGACGCTTCTGCAAACCACAGAAACGTCCATATGCATCTGTTATCAACCATACTGACGTTTGTTTAAAACATATATCGTTCACAATACATGTTTAATATCAGACTTTCATATTAGAAGGTGGAGAGTGATCATGTTTCTGCATTCGTAGGTGTGAAACTCGAGGCGTAGCTACAGCTTCTGTCGTTTGCTCACACTAGCTGTTAGCCACAGAAGCTCGACAGATTCACACATACAGCAGCTCCACATAAAGGGCACTTCCTCATTTACAGAGTTGGTTAGCGTGAACGCACAACTGTACGCCGATTTCATGGTGATAGTCTTCGACATATATGGTGAAAACTGCCCTTTGCAGGTTTCTCATTGGCTGTTCGTCTATTTTAATAAGACTCTTGATACTGACGCAGCAGCATTTACAGAGCAGAGGCTCGGCTGAGCGGAGCAGGTGAGAAAACATCGTGGTTTATGAGTTTTATTACATTATTAGAATGTTTTCTGTCTGTTTTACGACTTTATTGGGAATCTTTCTGTCGTCCTGACTTAAAGTAAGTACAGTGAATTTAACTTTCTACATCAGATGTCTCAACGGGATGTTTCAGATGTTCTCTTGCTGCTGTTGTTTTCAGTCAGTAGCAAACAATTCAACATGAACTTGAGCCATCAGCGACCTCAGCCATCGAACACTCGCACTACCTGAATGTTGTTGAGAGCCTCCAGTGAGAAAATTGACTCTAAAGTAACGTCAGCTTCGAGTTTTTGACAAACGCAGACTTCCTTAAATATGTGTGAGAAGACGCTGAGAAGCAAAGATTTTCAGTTCTCTAAAATTTTAAAGTTACTTGACGCTCATCAATAACATTCTAGGACAAAAATGCAAATAAATAGATTTACTCAAGTCCTGTACTTAAATTCATCTTTGAGGTACTTGTACTTTACCTTAGTATTTCCATTTACAACAGGCAAATGTTGTGACTGTTTACTCCAATATATCTAATTGCTTACTTTATTTACTAGTTACTTTGCAGTTGCTCTGCTGCATTACAGCCAAAGTACTGCATTTTAAGGATAATTTAATTTATTGGCAGTTGGATATAAAAGATATCAAAGTACATTTATTGCCAGAAAAGTGCTTTTAATTCTTCAGTACACTTCATATCAGATACTTTTACTCTCTTGTACTGTTTGTGTGGGTAGATTTGCACTTCCACCAAAGTATATATTTTAACATAAAATCATTACTTTTACTGAAGGATGACTTCTCATTACTTTATACAACACTGTTTGTTCTGCATTCGACCCGTTACTTTCTGATGTTCTTGATATTTTATTGGTCAACACATTAGTTTTTTTCTCTCATCATCTTCTCCAGACCAGATGAACGCCGTTCTCCTGATCACCATCACTGTCACTGTTGCCCTTGTTAATGGGAACAACTCAAGTCCTTGTCAAAGGAACTATGACAACAATGCATACAACAGATTTGTTCAGAATCACATCCTTAAGGAGAAATTTGACAGATCATCAGAGACTGAATGGAGAAGGTGAGTTAAATGGTTTCATTGTGAAATTCTCTTCCAGAACAGTATTGGTGAAATATTGTGTCTACAGCATCAGCTGAGTGACCAGCCTCTCCTACTGATTTCATCTATCAAACACTGTCACTGTTGCACAACAATATTTTAATGTCACACTACTGCTTGATTTGTATGTTTTAAACTCCAAAGTTACTCCAAACTTAGTTGTACGTTATCAATGCTGTGCTCATTTCACAGGTACTTAATCAGGCAGGGACTCTGCAACAGACCTGTTCAGACCTTCATGGAGGAGGAAGATCTGGCAAGTGTCGTGAGCATCTGTAATGGCCGTGGCCGGCAACTGTATCGTAACTTATGCATCAGTGACTTTCTAATATGGGTATATCAGGTTTATGTAAGCAGGGGGTGCCATGTGTTTAAAGAGACATATCCCCATTATGTGATTGTGGCTTGTGATAGAATTGTAAACCAGTGCCGTCCGGTCCATTATGAGCCGTACTACGGCCAATATCCAAAGCCTAAAGATCCACCCTGCAGACCTTGAGGTCTTCAAGGGTTAGTAGACATTGGACTCCTGGTGTCTAACTAATACCTTTGTCATGCTTCGCTAAATGAAGGCGTTTGGCTTACATAAATAATATTTGCATGTGATTTTGTTGTTTGACTGTGTTACATTTTTTTAATCTTTTGTCGCAATATTTGACGAACATGACATGAGCCTGATTGAAACAGCCGAGTCACCAGAGGAAAATGTTGGCATATTAAACTGGAGTAAGCAAGTAACAACACATGCACTGTAAGTAATGTGCATGTGCAACTCTCACCAGAGATTGAACAGAGGCGAGATGTCTCACTCTGTAGCTTAAACGGAGCTTTCAAGAATTTTAGATATTTTTTTTTTAAATTAAAGTATGTCAACTTATTCTACTAGGACCCCAAATAAAAGTATGCACCTGAAAATTAGCATAATATGACCTCTTTAAAAAAAACTTTAGGAAACTGATTAACTCAAAATTACCAAGTGAAGTAGACTAATAAAAGTTGTTTTTATTTCACACAATTTAAAGATTATAATCTAGAGTTGCAACATGAAGAAATGTTTCAACATATCCGTGGTTTGCAGAAATATGAATATGTGCAGTTGGGTTGATTAAAATAAAAATGCGTGGGTGTTGTATTTCCTCTAAATAACACAGATTAGACAACTATGAGCTACGCTGACTGATAACAGTGCAGTTTGGGGATGATGTACTAGATTATTGATTGTGGTTGAGATTTATATTGCCAGCTAAAGCTTCTATACAACCTCTAACAACTGTGTGCTAAGCTTTCTGTAACCCTAAGTGTCACCTAACCTCGAGGTTAATAAGTCTCCTGTCTATATTCACTTGTATGCAATACAAAAAATGTGTAATTGTCCTTTACTAAGAAATGTTGTGAAGCTGTACTCTCATCCTGTTCATTTTGCTACTTAATGTTGTCTAATAAATTGCTTAAACTAATAAATCAATATATTTGAAGCATTGAATCAAGGTGGTGTCCATTTAATTGTTATTTATATATATTGTTTGGTTATTCCCATCTGACATTGACCCGTTTTACTGTCGGTAGAGGCGGTTCTGTCTTAACTTCAGCATTTGGAGTCAAATCTTGATCACTTATGATATTTACATCTTGGATTATGTTGTAAATGTTGATTCTGTTGGCACTGAGACACTTTTTTCTTAAAATAAGACAGTGATAGTTGTAATCAGTGGGTTCATAAGCAGTTCAATTTTTCACAAACAGTTAAGAAGCATCTCATCCCTCAGCATATCTTAAAACTTATCTCCACGGTATAAATATCCATAAAGAATCTCGTCTCTGTGCTGGAAAATCTAGATCTAAATCTCCACAGCCTGTAATGAAAATGAAGACAATTAAACCTCAGCAGACGGAGAAAACGTTCTAATAAAGTCCCTCTGAGTACGTGAGATAAATGTACCCAAGCACAGCTGCCTGAGGTGAACGGGAGTTCAGGGGAAGACTCTCTGAAATTAACGAAATCTGCTGAATCGAGTTAAAGCCAGCTGAGGGAAACACTTTAATTAACACGCAGAGTGTTTCTCCGTCTGCGGAACAACAGACTGAGGACTGTTGATATCTGGGCCAGCAGCTGCCTGCAGGCTGGAGACGCAGGATTGGGGAAGTTGCCGGTTTGCCAGGTGGGGAATACGAATGTGGAAAGATACTGTTTCCTTTTTCACGAAATGGTGATTGAGGTGCCCTTGAGCAAGACTTTTTAAGTGATATTTCCCCTACAGTCTTTCTAAGTGAGCTTAAAAAGGTTTTGAAGAAGGTAAAATATTAATTAAAAGGCTCATTTATTGATCGCTTTATATTATGATAAGATCTGAAAAAATAAATTAACTGTAAAGTTGTGTTTCTAACGAGACTCCTTTCATGCTGCCTCTCTCTTTCTTCTCTCATCTGCGGTGAGGTTGATGTTTTAACGGCTGAATGAACTCGCGTCAACTCAGCGGATACGTTTCGTCCAAATCTGCGCTAATTGGAGGTTGTGTACATACGAGTGTGTGTGTTTGAGTGTGAAGTCAGAGAGTCCCCGTGGTCCTACTGCTGTCACATGACAAGACGGAAGCTAATGAGCAGGAGAGACTCTTCACAAAGTCTTACATGTGCTCCTATAAGCACAGGTACAATAAAATACGTGTTTTCAGTAGTTTCTGTTTCAGCGTTTTGTCCGATCGGAGGAACAAAATGTGACTCTGATGCCACAACACTCTGCCAAAAGTCTAAATGTCAGGCCTGTTTCCTGCCACTCCACTGCCTGCAGCTCCAGACCCCCCAGGCTGAGTGTGTGTGAACAAGGCGGTCGGATTTCATTCATCCAGCCTCCCGGGCGTTCACACCAGAAGTGACATAATACTTTGTAGGAGGAGAAATGCAAGCAGCAACGATCTACAATCAGAGGATCTTATATATAGATTTAAAACTGACATAAAACATTTACTCATTGAATGATTTAAGGTTTTAATGTCATATAAAGCAGCTACTTGAGCTTCATTAAATAAAAAAAATTATATTTTAGTTCCCTGAATCTGGCAAATTACTTGTGTTTCCTAAACCTAACCAAGTATTTTAGTTCCCTGAACCCTTACAAAGTATTTCTAGTTTTCTAAACCTACAAACGTATTCTTGTTGCCTAAACCTAACCAAGTATTTTAGTTCCTTAAACGTTACCAAGTATTTTAGTTCCCTAGACCTCACAAAGTCCTGAAGTTCCCTGAACCCAGGAAAGTATTTTAGTTCCCTGAACCAAACAAAATGCTTTTGTTTCCTCAACCTAACAAAGTACTTTAGGTCCCTAAACCTAACCTAAGTATTTTATTTCCTAAACCTAACCAAGTATATAAGTTCCCTAAAACTTACCAAGTATTTAAGTTCCCTAGATCTGACAAAGTATTTTAGTTCTCTGAACCTAAGAAAGTATATTAGTGTCCTAAACCTGACAAAGTACTTTTGTTTATCTAAACCTAACCAAGTAGTTAGTTCCCTAAACCTTACGGGTATTTTAGTTCCCTAAACCTTAACACATATTTAAGTTCCCTAAACCTTACAAGTATTTTAGTTCCCTAAACCTTAACACATATTTAAGTTCCCTTAACCTAACGAAGTATTTAGTTCCCTAAACCTGAACAAAGTATTTTAGTTCTCAGAAACGAAGTATTTTTGTTGCTTAAAGCTTCATTTGAATCAGAACGTTTACTATCTGAGCAAACAACACACATTATTTTAACATGATATTTATGTCATTTTTGTATATTTGACTGTGACGACTTTGAGGATAAAAGTGTTACTTCAACTTGAATTTTCGGGGTAAACACAGGTGAAAATCATGGATGGCATTTAAATAACACCTTTAATGATATTTCGGGTGTCGCGTCTACGCATTTTAAGCTTTTCGCATGTTATTTAACGTCAGTTATTCCCCAAACCAGGCTGGTTCAACACAGCAACATATCACCAAAATGAAATTTGTGACCTCAAGTCCTGTTGTCCACAGACCCTTTTAAGTTTACTGTCCGAAAGCAGAGCGCATCTGATAAACAGAACTTTGTTCAGTCATTCAAATGTCTTCGAAGCCATATAACAGCAAACTGACACAGGAAAAACTTGACCTCCTACCAAATTAATTTTCACAATGCTACAAAATCCCTGTGAGAACATGTCACTTCCCTCTTCATGCATCCTCTTCAACAACAGAGTTTTTAGAGGACACAGACAAAAAAGCTCATTTAAAACTTTGGGGGACACTCAAATGTCAGCGTGTGAGACGGCTCTTTGGTAACTGTTCAAGTCAGGCACACAAAAGATCCAACATGGAGACAGATGGAGAGCTGATGAGTCTGTGTCATCTCGTTCCATTTTCCCCTTTAAATTCCTTCAGTAAATCTCCTTCAGGACAACAAACATTTCAAGGAACATTATAAACTGTCTGGGAGCAGTATGTCTGGAGCTGCCATGTGGGGAGGGCTGCAGCAGACCTTCCTTTAGCCTGAGGCTGGTTGACAAGAACAAACACCAGCTTGTTGTATTTCCTTTTTACATGGCACAGCAGGACTTTGTCTCCCCATGAAACATCATGCACCATCTGATATCAGCATGTTTGTGTTGTTCCTGGATCATCATAATTAATGCTCATCACTGAACTGACCACACATTGTTGTAATGTCACCGCTTAGCATCTCAGGGAAAAAGACCAGAACAACTTATACATATTTAACGTTGTGAAGAGGTGCATTTTAACCCAAACCATGTTTTCCTAAAGCTAACCAAGAATTTTAGTTCCCAGAAACTAGTCAAGTATTTTTGTTTCTGAAACCTAACCAAGTATTTTAAGTTGCCTTAACCTAAAAAAGTATTTAAGTTATCCTAACCTAACCAATCATTTTAGTTCCCTAAATCTAGTCAAGTATTTCAGTTCCCCAAATCTAGTCAAGTATTTCAGTTCCCCAAATCTAGTCAAGTATTTCAGTTTCTTAAACATAACAAATAGTTTAGTTCTCTAAACCTAACCAGGTATTTTAGTTCCTTAACCTTGCCAAGTATTTGTGTTGCCTAGATCAAGTATTTTAGTTCCCTAAACACAACAAAGTATTTTAATTATCTAAACCTAACCAAGTTTTTTAGTTCCCTTTACCTAGCCAAGTATTTTAGTTCCCTAAAGCTAACCAAGTATTTTAGTTCCTTAAACCTAGCCAAGTATTTTAGTTCCCTAAACTTAAACAAATATTATAGTTCCCAAAAACTAGTTAAGTATTTTTGTTTCTGAAATCTAACCAAGTAATTTAGTTGCCTAAACCTAAAAAAGTATTTTAGTTCCCTTAACCTTACCAATCATTTTAGTTCCCTACATCTAGTCAAGTATTTTAGTTCCCTAAACACAACAAAGTATTTTAATTATCTAAACCTAACCAAGTTTTTTAGTTCCCTACATCTAGTCAAGTATTTTAGTTCTCTTAACCTAACCAAGTATTTTAGTTCCCTTAACCTAACTAATCATTTTAGTTCCCTACATCTAGTCAAGTATTTTAGTCCCCTTAACCTAACTAATCATTTTAGTTCCCTACATCTAGTCAAGTATTTTAGTTCCCTAAACTTAACAAAGTATTTCCGTTCTCTTAACCTAACCAAGTATTTTAGTTCCCTTAACCTAACTAATCATTTTAGTTCCCTACATCTAGTCAAGTATTTTAGTTCCCTAAACCTAACAAAGTATTTTCGTTCTCTTAACCTAACCAAGTATTTTAGTTCCCTTAACCTAACTAATCATTTTAGTTCCCTACATCTAGTCAAGTATTTTAGTTCCCTAAACTTAACAAAGTATTTCCGTTCTCTTAACCTAACCAAGTATTTTAGTTCCCTACATCTAGTCAAGTATTTTAGTTCCCTTAACCTAACCAAGTATTTTTGTCACCTACACCTCCCCACCCCGTGAGAGAAAACTGGAAAGAAATGGAAAATAATAAGTGAACGGCCTCTTGAGGGAGCATTCTGTAACTTTGATTCCATTTCCTGCATCCAAGCTGCCAGGAACGTTCTGCGTGTCCCACGACAACCACATACGACAAACCACCAGTAAAATAAGACGTACAATGCTCTTGATAGATGAGAGTACAGCTGAATAATAAGAGCAACAGATGTTTGATAGTAAAATGATTCAAACCAGCATGTGTGTCTCAGCAGAGGCTTGTGGTTCGGGTAATGTGTCCACACAGATTTGTCTCCCAGTTTGAACACGGGTCCCGTTCAGCTGCCTTTAACATCATTTGTTTGGGAAGAGTCAAAGATTCATATATTAAAGACATCTGTTTATTTTGTGCAAAGTGAACAATATTTTTTTTCCACATTATTTCATCTTCAGTTGAGACTCACAAAGTTTATCCATCGAAGTTGGCAGTACACAAGCGGACACAAATATATAATTTTGTCCTGTGAATCCCCATCAGATCTTGGCTGAGGGCACATATCCCACTAAAAATACAGTGAAAGGTTAAAGTTTATGACGACAGGAACATCTGCAGAACCACATGTGTCAAAACAACAACAACAAACAAACAACATTTCCAGATTTATTATTCTATGCACACACTCATACATTATGTTGAAACGAGGGGTGAAACAACTGTGAGAAGGACTCAACTGTACGACTCTGAGGCTCGGAAAGCACGGATACAATCATCCCGATTTTAAATTGTAAATATCAAACATGTCGGATGTTACCGGGCGGCCCTGATGAGTCTGTGAGTGGTTCAGGAGGTGAAAGACTGGATCTGTGAACCGCTCACAAGGATGGATAACAGCACATATTTAAATCTTTCCTTATAGCGAGTCATAGTTGTGCAAAGAACGCTCTCTTGCCTCCGCACAGCTGATCAATCATGGTGCAAAGAAGGCGTGAATGTCAGAAATTTTATCGAACATCCGACAATCATCCTGCCACAAATTTTAGATTTAGACCAGCAAACTGTAGGCTGCAGCAGAGGTGGAGCTCCGGCTTTGCTTCAAAAACAAATATTAAAGTAATAAATTACTGATGATTACTGAACTTTCTAATTAGCCGCCTGTGAAGTCATGTTCATGTCAACATTCATTATATAGTTTAAAACAGCACTGATCAGTTTTCCTTTACTTTCTGCTTTTAAAACTTGCAAATTTTACATAACCTTTAAAAAGCACAAGTGTGAGACTGAAGCTTGTCAACAGGCAGACATCATCATCAATTATAGTTCAGGATCTTAAAAAATGCATCGAATCGTTGAGGAAAAAGTGAAAAACATGCAAAAAAAAAATCTCTCTGCGGATTTCCTCTTTCAGTCTCCACAAACACAAACACACACACACACACGGCGAGAAGGCAACATATCGATGCGCTTGCTGACACCTCGACAGCACACCTGAGACGAATGCGGCAAAACAAGAAGGAAAGAAAACATGCGGCCAACTGGGCAAACACACACACACACACACACACACACACACACACACTCTACCTTTAAAGAAATGCACTCTGAAGGAGGTGTCTGAACTCTTCTCCTCATCCTCATCACCTCCCGTCCTCCCCTGCGCTGGCGATCGCCTCCTTTTCCAACGCATCCCCCTCGATCTATCAATCAAATCTAATCACTCTCCTCCTCTCTATCCGTCCACTGATGCTTCTTCTTGCTTCACTCCCCCCCGTTCTCCACCTCCTCCTCACTCCTCTCACTTGTTCTCTCTCTCTCCTCCCTCCCTCTCTCCCATCCTCACCCCTTTGATGACACTTTCTCTCTCCCTCTCTCTCTCTCTCTCACGTGGTCTCTTTCTCGCAACAGAACTTGCAACAGTGACAGTTCATGTGATACACCAAGCCCAGTGTGTGTGTGTGTGTGTGTGTGTGTGTGTGTCTGCAGGCAACATGTGATTCGAAATGTCAACATCAGTGTCCGAGTGTTATATTCGTGTGCGGTTCGTGCAGCCTCACTTCGCCGTATACGACTATGAATACATTTGTAACTGCAGCGCGGCCTCTCTCGTTCGCCACGCTGCAGTTAGTTCTGCTGCGTCAGCCCTGCCCACACACACACACACACACACACGCACGCACACGTGCACACACACCAGCAGAGAAAATACACACACAAACGTGAGGCAACAGATGCCAAACACACACACAAACAAACACACACCTACGCGCACTGCCGAGTCCTCCAACAACACAAACATTGATTTTTTTATATTGTGTACAGCAAATTCAGCGTTTATATTTGTACTTCCTGTTATCAACAGCTTGTGTCATGTTCTTTCATCTCACTTACAAAGATGCAACTCGTGTTTGTTGTTATGGATTCATTTGCTCACTCAGGTTGTTTGATTAAAGATGTGATATGTAACGTTTCTGCGTCGAAATGACTAAAACCGACCAGACCTTTGTTATGTAGTCTGTTGAGTTGTGTAATCACTTTAACGCAAATGTTTCTAGTAAAGGTTCAAACCAGAGAAATCCACAGGTTTACTCGAGGGAGAGGTGCGTTTCATTTGGTCTTCTGAGGGAGTCAGAGAGTGAGGGAGGAAGTCGGCGTACAAGACTAAGCGTAACGTGAACGAAACTTTAAAACATCACCTCACCGTCTCGTGAACGTCAGCAGTGGTGGTTGTTTAATGGTGTTCACCACCAGCGAAAGAAAAAAGAAAAAGAAAAAGAAAAAATTTTGCACAGCTTTAAGAGTCTAATCGCCTCAAACAGCTAGAATACTACACTACTTATTTACTTACGCTAACTTTGATGTCATGTTGTTTTGCTAGAAAAATGGAGGACAATAGCAAGTAGAGCCGTCCTGAGTGGTCTAAACAAATAATATTGATATAATGCCAAGCCCTACAATATCAATACTGAGGTATTTATATAATATAATGATATTTGTCAGTCCAAGCATTAAAGAAGTGCTTTTGAAGAGATTACAGAATACGAGATATAAATAGTATAAAGCCACGAAATATTGCATTATCATTCAAAGGCCAAATCGCCCAGGCCTAAAAAAACAAATAACTTAAGGTATATATAATGATTCAACACAATATTGTGACCAATAACACTTTAAGTCATTAAGTATTATTATATTATTATATTATTATAGTAAGTTGAAGGTGTTTCACTGCAGCTGAATTAAGAAAAATAGAACGACATTATAAAAACAGTGCAAAAGTCAAACTAATAAGGCTTTTATTACCATTATCTCTTCCACAGGGTTTAATTATAACGTTACAAAGGTTAAAAGTTAAATTCCTTCATGATTTGAGAACTACTGTAGCAACTGTAAAAGGCATTCAAGTGAAATGCCAACCATATAATCAGCAGAGCAGAGTGTCCGCAGTGAAATGAAAGCAGTAAATAATCTGCGTGTGTGTGTGTGTGTGCCAGGGCAGAGTGCCTGCCTCACACGGGGCACCAATGACTTCAGAGGGCACACAGAGGACACACAGCAACAGACACACACGCAGAAACACACAAATATGGATTAATAAGCAGCACAGGAGACTGAAGGACAGAGGAAGAGTCATTTTACACCAGTAAACCGACCTGAACTCACAGAATATGATTCAAAACAAAAGGTCTGTTGATGAAATATTCAACAACAGTTTGTCGGGGAAGACGTGGAGCAGATGTTTAAGTGCAAGATGTGAGGAACTAATGACTCTTTGGCAAACAAAAACATTTATAATCATTATTCGCAATTATTCAGTTTGATCATGCTGAATGTTTGTTCTCGCTGCAGGACTAAACTTCCAACCCTCTTAATCGCTGCACATGTGTCTAATTTCTGCAGGGATTCAAAGTTCTGGTGTTGGGTCACTGACCGCTGTTACCCCTTAATCGAAGACATACTTAACAAATTAGAGCTTTGCAAGAAGACTGATATTGGGAACGGCACCCGCAAAAATGGCGTCAAGCACGGACGACATCAACAAGCTGTACAGGATTTTTATCTTATTGTTACTTTAACAGGGATGATGCATGATACAGCTACTGCACCAAGACAATTGCACTTCTTCTGCAGTGATGTAAGAGTGTACTTCAAGGTGTGTCAGTACACTGTTGGGTGTGGCTGCAGGTGCAATGTGAACACTTGTGTAACACATACTTTTAAAATGGATTTAAAACGTTTCTCTAATTCTGATTGGTGTATAATTCCACGTCTATTACTTTCAGTGCTCCCTTGTACAAATCATGAAGCGGTTGCAAGTTGACAAATATATATAAAAACAACCTTAATCATCATATTTCTACACTAGTCATGATGAATATTAAGACAACAGCAACGAACACACCCACAACAGCACAGAGTTTATACAACAAAGACACAAAATGGCATCTCATCTGACTAAACGTGACTCATAAAGGAAAAAGAAAAAGAAACACCAGGGTGTTAATACGAGTTGTTTACAAACACACACACACACACACACACACACACACACACACTGTTTGTTCACACCACGTCCAAACCGCAGAGCCTCCTTGCTGCCAGGTAGTGGGAGGCATGGACACACACACACACACACACACACACACACACACACACACACATCAGGGTGTCCAGGTCCATGTGTTCAGTGTCAGGACTGTGTGTTCTCTTATTGTTTCCCTCCTCTACTAAAGCTCACGCGCTCAGCTTCCTCATCACGACATCCTGCCAATAAATAACTTACAGCAGCCAGAGCAGCTCTCTGATCCTCCTCAGCGCTCTGCTTTAGACATTTTAAAACATTTATTTCTTTGAACATTTTAAAGCTCGGTCAGACGATGTCGCTGTTGAGCTCGGATGCTGTGCAGAGGTGCGGCGCTTAACTTCAACTTTACTTTCTTTATTTTTGCACTTTTTCATCTGTTTACCCGAGGCTATTGGAAAGACTGGGAGGGGATTAGTGGGATTTTTACATTATTCAGTAAAAATATACACAATTTCACATCATTTTGGAGCATTTTATTACCATATCTGTGCACAAAAAACTTGGAAAAAGCACCTGACTCTTTCTTTTGTTTTCCCAACTTATTCTAGCAGTCAGGATCAAGTGACTTACATCATTTGATTCAGGAGAACCTGAAGTTTCAGTCCGGCCCATTTAAATTCCCAGCTGTTCAGAAAAAGTAAAGTTTCAAAATCACACTTTAAGCCTTGATGAAATTATTTTCATTTTTCCAAAAAAAGGTTCTCTGGATCAAAATGGTTCTTACTGGAACCGTTAGTGTTACCAAGAACCCTTTTAAAACCCTTTATTCAGGAAAGGGTTTTTAAAGGGTTCTCTGGATAAAAATAGTTCTTACTGGAACCGTTAGTGTTACCAAGAACCGTTTTAAAACCCTTTATTCAGGAAAGGGTTTTTAAAGGGTTCTCTGGATCAAAATGGTTCTTACTGGAACCGTTAGTGTTACCAAGAACCCTTTTAAAACCCTTTATTCAGGAAAGGGTTTTTAAAGGGTTCTCTGGATCAAAATGGTTCTTACTGGAACCGTTAGTGTCACCAAGAACCCTTTTAAAACCCTTTATTCAGGAAAGGGTTTTTAAAGGGTTCTCTGGATCAAAATGGTTCTTACTGGAACCGTTAGTGTCACCAAGAACCCTTTTAAAACCCTTTATTCAGGAAAGGGTTTTTAAAGGGTTCTCTGGATCAAAATGGTTCTTACTGGAACCGTTAGTGTTACCAAGAACCCTTGAAGAACGGTTTCTTCAGGAAAGGGTTTTTCAGAAGCAAATGGTTCCAGGTAGAACCTCAGCCCTTGTAGAAGAACCCTTTTGGAACCCTTATTTCTAAGAGTGTACAGTTGGTAGTGAGACTCTTGGACCTTTAAGTACAAAACTTTGAAAAATGTTTCACTTGCATGAGAGTTGTGTGATTTCTCAGAAACACGTAATCTGACAATTGATGTAAAAGTTGTTCTCTTGCTTTTCTGATACAGACTTGTCTCCTTGTCTCCTTTCCTTACGGTAACACACACACACACACACAAACCAGGTATCTCCCTCCATGATGAAGTGATATCCCTCTCTTCCTCTCTCTAATTCAAGCTCCCTCACACACACACACACACACACACACACACACACACTCCTCTCTGTCCGTCATCTGGAAGTGATTGCGTCCACCATTACAGCATGCCTTGGCCGGCGTCGAGTGTGTTGGTGTTGACAGCCAGCCTTTTGTCCGTTACAGCCCTGAGAGAAAAACTCTGCACACACACACACATGCGCACACACACACGATGGTGTCCGCTAACTTGCTCGTACTCACGACAACCATCATATATTAAACAAGATGTGAGGGAAAAGTAAATCCAGGTCACCCCGAGCAAACATCTTCATCTCATTATCAAAGAATGGCTTCACTACTTTCATTAAAGCAACATTACGTGAGGTGTATAAGAAGGGACAGCACCTATATTCTACTTTCCAATGAAAAGGTTGAAGTCATGAGTGAAGAGTCACTCCCACACCGGTGCTGCTGCATTCTCATGTCACCTTCATGTTGTTCGGGACAGTTGATAGACGTGGGAAGACTCACATCCCAGAGACGTGTTAGCGCCGACATCATCTGTGCGTTGTGTGAAGGTTCATTAACATTAAAATTTATAATCATGTACTATAACTCCACGTCTGTTTAGCTTGAGTTGAGGCTGCCGCATCCATAATTGTTTTTCAGGCACTTCTATACAAGCAGCAAGTCAGATTTTCATCAATATGATAAATATGATACAACATGAACGCAGCATCGTGGCCAGCAGCTTTACGTGGACAGCAGCTTCACGTGGACAGCAGCTTCACGTGGACAGCAGCTTCACGTGGACAGCAGCTTCACGTGGACAGCAGCTTCACGTCGCCAGCAGCTATATTCATGTATAACATTTGCTGAATTAACAAATAGGCCCAAACAGTGAAGACTGTGTTGTAGACAGCGTTTCACATAGTTTATACAGTTTCTCCTAACGCGACAAATCTTAAATTCAGCGTTTTTTCAAGGGAGTCTGGTGACTTTCTCCACGGATGATGTTTATGTAGGAACTGTGTTTGAAAATGTACAAACTGCTTTTGAAAATGTCAAAATAAAAATTCAACATATGCATGACTCATTCGAGGAATTTTCTTTTCACCTGTTGCTGCAGCATCTGCAGTTAAAACATTATCCACTTGTACAAAGGTGAACTTAAAAACTGTGCAGGTACATAGACATGCATGTCTGTCTTGACACAGGCATCAAGACAAACATGTTTGACTTGATGCCTCCGCCACAGCCTCGTAAAGCACAATGAGTTATGAAGAGAGGTCAGTGAAGTGAAGAACTGATGCTGATGGTTTAGTGGACGACGGTGTGAGTCTGTGGGCGGAGCTGAAGAAAAAATAAAAGGTATTTAAAGTTGAGGACAAAGTCAAGGTAGGAACAGTTAAAATGGCTCTCCACCAGGTCCTGTGTGGTTTAACTGTGATGATCGTGCTCTCATCCAAAGGTAGGAAGACACATGCAATATTTCGCATTTTTTCTTATTGATTGGCTCAACATCAAAAGATGGAAGAAGTACACAACCGTGATGCTGCTTGGACTTAAAAACTGCTCATGTATAAGTGCAAAAATTGCTCTTTAAAGGTTGCTTTTCCATGTGGCTACACTCCAACTACTCACTCTTTAAAGTAATGATCATCTTTGCGATGTTAAAAGGCTTTCTTACAGTTTTCTGCCTGAAAAGGGACAAAATAATCCTCCTGACTGGGTTAGAATAGAAGAAACTGACAGCTGATTTTATCTTTCATCAACTATAAAAAACAAAATGACTGATTTCAGGGCTCGAGCACATAAAAACACATTCTAAATAAATTTTTTAACAAGAAACGGGATAACCTCAATTGTTAAAAAGATAAATGGCTAAATTTCAGGCGCACCGGTGAGACTAATGAAATTGTTTAGTCCCATTGACAGATTTTTGAGTACATGTGCAACAAAAGCAGATTTCTATAGTGTAATCAAACAAATTTAAGTACACTGGAGTTAGATTTTATATTTATCTTATTATCCCACAAAGAGAAGATTAACAAACCATGTGTTTTAACAAAAGTTTTCCCCAGATTTTATAAAAACAGTCAAATAAAAATAAACTACCGATTAAGTTAAAGAAAAATTGAGTAAAATAAACAAATAACACAAGAAAGATTTTTAAATTACGTCTCTAACAAAAAAAATGGACATTTTGACATTATATCAAGAGCATGTTGATGCTAATCACTAATCACATATTCAATCTCTCTTTTTCATATGTTATGTCAAATGTGAGTCATCCGTTTCGTTCTGAAGAATGGCTGCTTAACATTTTTTCTTTCTTTGTTCTAACTTTCAGGCTGTCGCTCAATTCCACGTAAGCATCCAACTTAACAAGTTCTGCAAGTTTCCAGTTTTGTTTCCATCTGTCAGCTATAGAAAATGGATATTATGGATATAACTGTGTTATTACCAGATTCACTTCCTCTAATCGTTACCGGATAGTTTTAGTCACACAGTCTTAATCATATCGTGAATTGGTCCTCGTCGTGTTAAGCGATGAGGTTTTGCTGTACTCCATGTTTTAACTCTCTTCTCCTCCGTCCAGAATGCGGTCGGGCTGTGAACAACAACAGAATTATTGGAGGTCAAGATGCGTCTCCAGGAAGTTGGCCCTGGCAAGTCAGTTTAAACACTGACGAATACGCGGTCTGTGTGGGGTCTCTGATTTCTCACGAGTGGGTGCTGACGGCCGCTCACTGCATCACAGGGTGAGGGAACACTTTCATAAACATCATGTTTTTTGGTTTGTAAGCTCTCAACAGGACTTGATCTAGTCACGGTTCCATCAGCTAGTTCGGGGCTATTAAACTAGGCTACACAGAGCGTTGTTTCCACAGAAGTTAGCTGTATAGATTTTGTTATACGTGACTGAAATAAACATGGTAGAAGAAACATAGGTTGCGAACCACGAAAGAAAAAGCCGTTGTTTTCCAATTGGCCAGTTGACTTCTTAAACCCAGGTTATTTCCATGTATGACACTGAGGAATAAGTTGGTCCCTCATCATCTGTTGTTACTACCCGCCATGTTTTTCATGCTTTCATGCTTCTTCTTCTCCTCGCAGAGCGGAAACAGTTTTTAATTTATTAGTTAAATGTTCGCTACTTGACAACATATTCAGAAAAGGGCTTCCATCTCCCTTGCAAACAAATAAACAATCCCCTCAAACAAGTGGGGTTTTTTTAAACGAGGATGTTTTTTCGACTTTTGCCACGTCCATCGACCTTTTCTAACGCGACACTTCAAAATGTGTATAAAAAAAGTTACTTTAAACATCTGTACAAACGAGAAATGCAGGCAGGCAGTGCTGCTCTCACCTTTTACCTAAAGACAGTTTAAGTCTGTTTTGAAGGTGTCTTGTAAAAAGACATCCCACGCAGTGTTTCTTTGTCACCTGTCAACATGGGCGAACTTGAGGATTATAGGTCCTGCATGCAGGAGGCAACTCCAGTGTCCACATTCCACCTGTGATATACAACACCTGCATGTCTACAACGCCACGACTCAATTCCACAACTTAGGAAAAGTACAAAAGTCTTATCAAGACTGAGATAAGAAGTCCAGTTTTAATGGGTGACTTAACTAAACAAAATCTACTGACGGAGTTTAGGTGCACTTTAAGATACATTTCTTTACTTTTCTTTACATGTTTTGTACAGTTTGTGATTGTCAACAGGAATAAGGGTGCATATAAATAGTTTTTCAGTATTAATTTGATAAGAAATAGGTAGATTAACTACACTCTTAAAAACAAAAGTTCTAAGTAGAACCATATAAGGTTCTTCGGCTTGTCCTCATAGGAGAACCCTTTTTGGCTCCAGGTAGAACCTTTTATAAAGGTGGAGGGTTCTACCTGGAACCCAACATAAAGAGTTATACCTAGAACTGTGTGCGTAAGGTTCCACCCAGAACCCCCCATGAGAGGTTCTACAAAGAACCCATACAGGATCTTATACCCATGCTTTCAACAATCCCTGAAGATCTCTTTCTCCAAAAAAGGGTTCTCTGGATAAAAATGGTTCTTACTGGAACCGTTAGTGTTACCAAGAACCCTTTTAAAACCCTTTATTCAGGAAAGGGTTTTTAAAGGGTTCTCTGGATAACAATGGTTCTTACTGGAACCATTAGTGTTACCAAGAACCCTTTTAAAACCCTTTATTCAGGAAAGGGTTTTTAAAGGGTTCTCTGGATAAAAATGGTTCTTGCTGGAACCGTTAGTGTTACCAAGAACCCTTTTAAAACCTTTTATTCAGGAAAGGGTTTTTAAAGGGTTCTCTGGATAAAAATGGTTCTTGCTGGAACCGTTAGTGTTACCAAGAACCCTTTTAAAACCTTTTATTCAGGAAAGGGTTTTTAAAGGGTTCTCTGGATCAAAATAGTTCTTACTGGAACCATTAGTGTTACCAAGAACCCTTGAAAAACCGTTTCTTCGGGAAAGGGTTTTTCAGAAGCAAATGGTTCCAGGTACAACCTCAGCCCTTGTAGAAGAACCCTTTTGGAACCCTTATTTCTAAGAGTGTAGAAAACCAGGGCTCCAGACACTGGTTGGAATGGTACACCTATAAGTTAGGTGCACCTAATAATACATTTAAAGTTAATTCCTTTACACATTTTGCACAGTAAATAAGTTAATGAGAATAAAATAACTTTAATGGTTGAAAAAATAGTTAAAGTGATGTTTAAAGTGCATTGGGGTCATCAGGTTTATTATCCAGATACAGATGTTAGTACCAAGTGTAAATAGGGGCTTAAGTATCGCACACTCATTCAAAACAATCAACAGGTACAGGACAGTGACAAATTAACAATTTCACTTCTTTTTTCTTCAAAAAGTGACAAACTATGGGCATTTGTGGGGCGCAACAACCAGTCTGGTCCGAACCCCAACGAACAGTCACGAGAAGTCGTTCAGTCGGTAATCCATCCTTCATACGAATTCTTCACCAAAGACAACGACATCGCTCTCCTAAAGCTGTCGGCCCCAGTGACCTTTACCGACTACATCTATCCGGTCTGCTTGGCCTCAGCGAACAGCACCTTCCACAACGGGACGAGCAGCTGGGTCGCCGGATGGGGTCTGAAGGATGATGGTAAGCTCGCAGACTCACAAAACACAAGTACCAAGATGTGTCATAATGTGTAGTTTTTCCAACCAGTTTGTATCTCACCTTTGAAATTTCTCCAATTAGGTTACTATAGCGACATCCTTCAGGAAGTGAACGTGCCAATAGTGGGAAACAGTGAGTGTAGTTGCACCTATTCTGTACTCACAAAGAAGATGATCTGTGCCGGGCTCAGAGCCGGAGGGAAGGATGCATGCCTGGTAAGGTGACCGGATACTGTTTGTGTATTTATTATTTCATTTTACAGTCGGGTCGGGTTTAGGCCACTCTATGACAAATTGTTGCTTTTATAGTCTTATAGTCTTGTCATCTAGTTTTTTGTTGATGAAACCAGATGTGACTGATTGACTGACAGAACAAGAAGATCAGTATCAGTTCTGTGCGTTCAATACAGAGGAAACTCCATGCGCAAGCTAGCTAGATAACGGTGGTTTTGGTAAACTTTAGAAGAAAAAAACGTTAATAACCAGAGACAAATCCTCCTCCCTTGCCTCCTCCTGGACCTTTTCGTTAAAATATACCCATGATCGCTGCCAACACTGCTCTGTAGATCTTTCATCTTGATAGTACTTATAGTACTTATACTATGCAAGATATACCAATTGATCATTGCTGAAATTCTTTTCCTCGCTTTTCTTGTAGGGCAACTATTTTTCTTTGCTTCCAACCTTTATACTAAGCTAGGCTAAACATTAGTAATCAATCAATATCAATGTTTCTTGTTCAGACAAAGATAAGAAAGGTTGAACAATATATCCGTCAACAACTATCATCGATCTCTCTCCACAGGGAGACTCGGGAGCTCCTCTGGTGACAAGAATGGGTCAAGTCTGGGTCCAAAGTGGAATCGTGAGTTTTGGTGAAGGCTGCGCTATGCCTATGACTCCCGGAGTTTACACCCGAGTGTCCGAGTACCAGGACTGGATCAGCAGCATCGCCGGCAGGAACACATCAGGCTTTGTTACCTTCACCTCGCCTGGAGTCGACAGCAGCGTAAACTTTACCTGCCCGACAAGACCGCCCCCACCTTCCACAACATCACCCAGACCTCCCCCAACTAACTACACCAAAACTCCCGTCGTTCCGATCACTGACAAGGAAGGTGACAGCGTGTTCGACAGTGGTGAAAATGTGATGCACCTCTCTCAGTTCATCTCACTGTGTTTTCTAGGTCTTTCACTCCACATGCTCGCTTAAAATGAAGGTGTAAAAGGTAAAGGTGACTGCTGACAAACAAAACAAACTCTTTACATGAAGTGTAATTTTTTTAAAATGTGGTTTTGGGATTGTTTGATTCGTTTGTCTTTTAATTAAAGAGTTTCTTAACACCATGCTGTTTCACCTTTAAACATACCCAACAGTGATGTCCTGGAATACACCTCTGCATCACATAATCCACTGGAAATCAGCAATACCAACATTTAGGGGGTGTTAAGTTACTCTTTAACTCTTGTGTTGTTAAAAAGTTGAAAATCTGTATTCTAATATGAAGTTATTCATTTAATGAAACTGCAGGTGGTTGGGTTAGGTAAATTTAGTTAACGACAATAAGTTTTAATAATCTGCAGCACACCTTCCTTTAACATTTTGTCTTGTCTTGTGGGGAAATTTCTTGTCCAGGTTTGTTTATTAATTTGAAAAAACATAAAATAAACATTGTTTATTTTGGTATCCTTTTGTCGACTGACAACAAACTTAACACCACACGCACACATTTGACATACTATAACCGTATAAAGTTGTTTTGGCAAAAGCTTTGTTAAAAAATATTTAAAAAATCATTCGAGGTCATACTTCTGTGCACCTGACAGTCATAAGTCCAATTTTGCTTTTAGCTCCATTTTTGGTCTCCACCACCTCCTGAGGCAAAATATCTCCATCTTTAGCTGCTGAATGCTCCACTATGTTCACCAGCTAAGTTGCTAACTCTCTCGGTCTGCCATCCGACTCTGAGTTTAACAAGGTTTTTTTTCGAGAAGCAGTAACTGTCAACCCAAATTGTCAAACAGTGAGCTGAAAGATGCTAAAATTGTCCATAGAGCTGAAGGGAACAGCAGAGTTGGGGGATACAAATGACACCTTTTATCTACACAACCATTTGGCGAATAGCTGATTTTTATCCATTTTCCAAATCTGATCTCAAACTATACCAAGATATTTGTTTCACCTGTTTTCCCAGATATTTAGAGAACTTAGTAAATTAAATGAGACCAAAAAAACAAAATGTTATTTTTTACTTGCCTTTCAGGGCTTCCATACTTTTATGGGAGAGCAAAGAAACATGGGTAATTGAGTTCTTAATAAAGGCAGCGTTGACATCCACTTGCTTGTCCTACGACAACAGATTTGTGTGTGTTCATTAAGGTCAAACACACACACACACACACACACACACACACACACACACACACACACATCAATACTATCACTATATCTTCCCTGGTGTGTGTAGTCTCACTTGTGTTTACATTCTGCTGCCATCGTGGACTTTACATCTGCTCTTTGAACAATGTGCCTCCATTGAAACACACACACACACACACTCACACACACACACACACACACACACACACACACAACCTGAGCACTGTCTGGATCCTCTTTCCTCTCCCTCCTCTTCCTCTATGATAGGAATCTGCTCGCTAGGAGACGGTGTACAATGTTAGGACTACACAGACTGAAGGACGGACAGATGGACAACGTGTGTGTGTGTGTGTGTGTGTGTGTGTGTGTGTGTCTGTGTGTGTGTGTGTGTGTGTGTGGCAGAGAACAGGAAAGCACAAAAGAAACAGAGGGGGAAAAAGACGTCTTGTAAGCATGATAGACGACAAACTGGAAAATCTGCACACATAAAAACACTTGTAGGAAACTTGCTGGACCCAGAGGAGAGAGTGCTGTTCTGCACATGTACTGTATTTCATTACACACACACACACACACACACACACACACACACACTGGGCCTCTTCCTGCATTATATCACTGCTGTTACTCAATCTCCTGGACTCGTGTGGTATTTGTTATTTTTCACAGTGTGGAGAAATTGGAGGATTTTAGGATCTTTGTGGCGATCCGTCAATCTTTCTCCGCCGCTCTTGCGTCTGCAGAAACACAATCTTTAGCTTCCTTTCTACTCTCACACACTTTTTTTTCCCTTGCGATGTGTCACATAAAAACAAACATCAGAGCTCCTGAGAGAGAAGTTGATGCAAAAAAAGGGTCAAACTTGATTTAATTTAAGTGTGTGAACATATAACACAATATAATGCAGCTGTGTTCAGATTAAAGTGTTTATTAATACATTATCAACAGCTGTAACTCCTCCTGTGGGCAGCCAGAAGTGGAGGCTGCTGTGTAAACAGTTAATGAATGATAATACACATTACAGAGTAGTGATAATGTAAAATATGTCTATATGAAAGATGATATATTTCCATGAGGGGTTTTGAAGTGAAGCGTTTCTAAAGAGGGTACGTTTACCAGCTAATACATCCAGTAACTTTGACCTGTAATGGAGTATTTATTAACAAAACGAAAACAGCTTCATATGAACACAAACCACAAGACTGAAGGAACAAAATAAGACTGAGGGCCCTCGTGTAGTGTCTCCCAACTCCCTGACCAGTTAGGATCTAATGTTAATGTTCTGTGTTATTCTACACATCAAATGGTTACACACAAGGTTCGAGTTAATGCAGTAAATAATTTGGAGTAAAGCTGCTGTCTTCCTAATAAATCCAGAGCTCCATCAGAGCTGTAAAATATTTATTTCAGAAGATTAAAGGTTCATTCTGTCCTGTCAAATTCCCTCAGTCCACTGTCCTGTCAAGTTTATAATCACATCTTTTAGTTTTGTTTATTAAATGTGCTCCGATATTAGTTACAGTGGCATTAACCATTAAAAATGACTGAACACAGCCTCTCTAATCATAAAAATCAAAGTGTATGCGCACTTGCGGAAGCATCTTACTAACCATACAGGAAAGATATTGTGGCATTGAGTTTAGACCAGCTTTTTGTTGGTCGCTTTCTGCTGCCTCAAGATTGCGATATGCCATCAGTGCACCTGACCACACCTCATTTTTAGACCAACAATGTGGGCACTGGGCGTGAAAATGATAAATGGGTCCTTCAGAAACTAGCAGTGACACTTGATAGAGCCCTAAGTCTTAGAATAGTGCATGTTTTGAAACACTTAGACTTTAAATAACTAGTATATTACATAACATTTATCAATCTCTTCGCCTCGTGATCTACCCATCCTTCCTCCGACGACATCCTCATCTCTTATCTCTCCACTTCTTACTTCCTTTTTCGTCCTTCTTCTCTTTGCTCACTCTCTAACTCATCAGCTCTTTCTTATCTCTTCCTCTCCGGTTTTACTTATTGGTTAACTCTCTATCATTCTCAATGTGTGTGAGCGAGAGAGAGAGAGAGACGGATTTTCCTCTATTAATACTGTACATTGGTTCATATTCCCAGAAAGTGTTTCCTGAGGGACGACTGTAAGACTGCGAGCTCTGCAGAGTGTGTGTGTGTGTGTGTGTTCACCTCTTCTGACAAATTGTTGCTTAGATTAGAAAAAGAAATACTGCATGAAGTTCACAGCAGGAGACACACACACACACACACACACACACACACACAGATAGAGGACACGTTTGTTGTATTTCATGGAGGCCAGTTGCTAAACAGATGGTTGCCGCGGTAACCCGTCCAGCCCAAAAACTGCAGTTGGAGACTGGGGGGGATTAAAATTAAAAGAGAAAAAGTTTAACTTCTGTGTATGTGTGTGTGTGTGTGTGTGTGTGTGTGTGTGTGTGTGTGTGTGTGTGTGTGTGTGTGTGTGCCGGGCTCTCTGCCAACACAGGAAGTTCTTAGCAGGTTCGACTCTTTTACCCGAATCTACAACTCGCTTTCGTTTTCTGGAGAACAACGGCACTTTCTCTCTCTGTGACTGACACACACACACACACACACACACACACACACACACACACACACACACACACACTCTTCCTTCTCTCTGGGGATAATTAACAGCCACATGTTGACCACAGAAACCACAGAGGGGCCCGGAGCTCCACCTTCGGCTAATCCTCGTTCCTCACTAATCGCACTCACTCATACAGAAAACTGAGCATGTGCAGACACACACACACACACACAGGGAAAAATGTCAACACACGCACACACACACACACACACACACACTGCAGGAACACACACTCACACAAAAGGCATGGAAAACATTCAGAGGTCCAACAGAAACATTCGATTACGAACATCTACTACGGTTTGTCCACTGACCTTGAAAACACACTCACGCCGATCTGTTTTAACGACGTTCTGAGAATTACCAGAACGGCTCACAAAACTTTCAAACAAATGAAAAACAAGACGGAAATATGTTTCACGTGTTAATCTACTGAAGGTTACGGTCTTCCTCACGCTCGGCACGGATCTGATGTGTTCCTCTGCCGCCATTTTTGTCTCGTCTATGTGCGTTTAAGTCAATTAAGAAGTGTTTTATCCTTGTTGGTTTCAAAGAGTTGTTCCTGATTACTGAAGGATTTACACATTGTCATATTTTGACTGACAAAATCAACATAATTCTGCATTTATAACTGATTCATGCATATAAAAACATTGTGTATCTGGACAGTCTAGGGGAATAACAAGTATCACAAGCTGAAAAAGTGAAAATTAAGGTAAAAAATGAACAGACATTAGTTTTTAAAGCTTCCTTATTTCAGCGAGATGTTTCTGTCTTAATGAATAACTCCACTTGTTCTTTAAAAAATCAAAACATTAGATTCCCTTCCGGCGATTAGTCAGCTCTGACTATTGGGTCTAACTAGCAACTGAAGAGGATATTAATAAGTGAAAGTCTTTCTCGTGCAGTGTGTTGGAGTGGTGGCAGGAAGTTTGTGTGCGCTGCTGCCCTCTGAATCACAGGCTGTAGGAAGATAGTCGGCGAGGGAGGAGGAGGAGAGGTGAACGTTTTGACCCTGAAAAGAGCCCGTGGCCTGAACGCATCGTTTTGTCGGGTCAGAACCTGAAAAATCTGCTTTTTCACGAAGGAATTTTTTAGCCTCCTGTATGTCACTGCTCTCCAGGAAGAAGAGGGAGGAAGGAAAAGAAGTCAGAAAAGCAGAGAGGGGGAATTTCAGAGGGGCCAACAGGGAGGGATGTTGAGTCATGTGGTTGATGTCCACCCGTGGGAACGAGGGAGGAGAAGAGAAAAGAGGGGAGTTAAAGCTCTCTTTCTCATCCCCTCATCAACCATTTGACTTTCATAACAGCATTTGGAAGAAATCTGTATTTCAGAGTGAAAGATTCAACTGAAGGAAGGAAAAACTGTGTGGTGTTCAATGCATTTCAGCAGCATGATGCACCAGTTTGTTATTAAGTTGTGAAGAACAATATAGGCATTGATGTCACGCATTGTTTCGGTCACACGTTGGTCAGTTGCACCTTGTCTTCTCGAGCTAAACTGAGACTAGGTTGCATCAAAATGAAATCACCAAGCCATCTAAGCACGCCTGAATGATCCTTGCATTAGTCTCACTGAGAAATTAACAAAAAAGTCAAAAATGCTGTATCTCACAAAGTTAACGACAGCGAGGAAAGAATTCCTCGATGCATCCCTTTATCCGGATCTGCACCAAAAGTTAATGGGCTCGATTCTCGGCCATCCTCCATCCAAGTTTTGTGGAAATCCGTTCAGTAGTTTTTGTGTAATCCCGCTGACAAACCAAACAAACCAACCAACCAAGAAAGAAGCCAACCAACCAACAAAGTAACAAACCAACCAGTAAACAAAGAAACCAACCAACCAACCAACCAACAAAGAGGCCAACCAACCAACCAACCAACCAACAAAGAGGCCAACCAACCAACCAGCAAAGTAAGCCAACCAACAACCAACCAACCAACCAACCAACAAAGAGGCCAACCAACAAAGAGGCCAACCAACCAACCAACCAACAAAGAGGCCAACCAACCAACAAAGTAACCAACCAACCAACCAACAAAGAAACCAACCAACCAGCAAAGTAACAAACCAACCAACCAACAAAGAGGCCAACCAATAAACAAAGAAACCAACCAATAAACAAAGAAACCAACCAATAAACAAAGAAACCAACCAACCAACCAGCAAAGTAACAAACCAACCAACCAACAAAGAGGCCAACCAATAAACAAAGAAACCAACCAATAAACAAAGAAACCAACCAATAAACAAAGAAACCAACCAACCAACCAGCAAAGTAACAAACCAACCAACCAACAAAGAGGCCAACCAATAAACAAAGAAACCAACCAATAAACAAAGAAATCAACCAATAAACAAAGAAATCAACCAATAAACAAAGAAATCAACCAATAGATAAAGAAACCAACCAATAAACAAAGAAACCAACCAACCAACCAACCAGCAAAGTAACAAACCAACCATCCAACAAAGAGGCCAACCAATAAACAAAGAAACCAACCAATAAACAAAGAAACCAACCAATAAACAAAGAAACCAACCAACCAACCAGCAAAGTAACAAACCAACCAACCAGCAAAGAAGCCAACCAACCAACCAATAAACAAAGAATCCAACCAATAAACAAAGAAATCAACCAATAAACAAAGAAACCAACCAATAAACAAAGAAATCAACCAATAAACAAAGAAACCAACCAATAAACAAAGAAACCAACCAATAAACAAAGAAACCAACGGTTTTGTCACACATTTTAGCTTTATTTGGATATTGCACTTATTTTCAATGAATTGTCTGATTGCATTCTTTTTATTATTACTATTTGAGTTCAGTTGAATAGATGACGACTGATTTTCATTTTTTGGTAAACTGTTCCTTTAAGTCATGCAGAGATTCTCTGGAGCTCCGTTGTCTTTATGATATACTGGATAATAATAATGAGACTGATATTGTCACATAGCTCTGCAGCCAGTTGCAAAGCAGTGAATTGATGCTCTCTAGAGGCTGAAACTAAAGCCTGTTGCACTCCAGGCCACACCCTGTTTGTGATGTAATAGCAGGTGTGCTGCCGCTGACAGCCGAGGGAAAACACCTGCTGTGATGTCACTGACTGGGGAGCTGTCCAGAAGGGGAAATGCGCGTACGATTTCAAACCACAGAGAGCAGATTTCTCCTCTGTTCCATTTAAACTGACTCAACTGGGAGCATCAGACCGAGCAGGAACATTCAGTTACAGCGAACTGCAGCAAAATCAGCCTTTAAAAATCGGTTTTGGGCCAGAGGAAGAATGTGGTTTCCCAGAGAATTAAGCTGGAAAAAAAGCAACCATAAGAAAACATTAAACTCTGGTTCCCACTCACATACTTGGGATGCTCGTGCCACACTCAGAGAGCGGCAGGAAATAAACCCAGAATGAGAACGCAGCAGAGGACAAACTCCTCGAGGTCGAGCCTTCTGAGTGACAACTTCCAGTGGAAATTGGACACATGCATGCACACACTATCAGGCCTCCCTCTTCCTCCGTATCAGTCGCCCCCGGGTGGAGGAAACCAGCTCAAATCCCTGCGGCGCTCCACCGTGTCGAAGGTCCTGGAAGCGGCTCGGGAGATCCGACTCCTGAACAAACTCTGAACCCGGTGGAAAAAGTCTCCTCACGCGGGCCTGGAACATGTGTTTCAGCCCGGCCTTACGCAACGCTGACCGAGTTCCACTGCTTTTGGCAGGTGGAGGGGGGATTGTCAGCGTTTGTTCTCCACGAAGAAGATTTTAAACCAGGACGTTGATCTTAAATAAGTGGTTTACATGGCTTCACTTGACCTCAGTTAAAGGAGAGGCGAAGCTGCTCACTGGATAGGCAGAAAAACATTTTGAGGCTTTCACCGACACGTTCACATTCGTACATGTCACACAGTATCATGTTCACATTACGTGTTTATGACCTCACTGTCATATCGGAAGGTGGAGGGGATTGTGACAAAGGCTGGCAAGCCACTGACTGCAGCTCAAGACTGTGTTCCAACATCTACAAGTGCGAAACCACCAGATTTTTTTTTAAGAAGACCTCGAGACAAAATCAGCATCATCAATTTAAATTTTAATACTCTATAATCTCCATCGTTGAGCATGATAATGTTCTGACAAGTGGCCTAACTTCACACAGTGTAGGAATAAAATGTAAACCGTCACCAACGCTTCGGTCCAGATTCACGTTTGTACGTATTCCATCAAGTCACACGTACATCCTTTCAGCTCCTCGTTTAATTATTCAGAATCCCGTCGTCAAATATCACGTGGAAGATTCGAAATATTTAGAAACGAGCTGCTGTGACTTTCTAGAAGACTTTTAGTCACCTCAAGGCAACCGTCTGCCGCCATCACAGGTGTGAAAACTGGATTTTAGAACAAAGTGAAGCTGAAAACACCCCCCCAAAAAAGAAAGTCTGAACTTTGTGAGTCAGCCAAAGAGGAAGACCCCTAAATGTTCACACCTTTGTAATTCTTTTGGGGAAAGTTGGATCGATGTTTTTTCCATTTTTGCTGAGACAGTAGGAGGCGAGAGAGGGAGAGAGAGAGAGGAAGATGAAGAGGTGGAGGAGAGAGGAGGATGAAGATGAGAGACGAAGCTCGGCTCTATTGATTGTTTAGCCGTGTGCTGCTGCCCACATGTTAGTGATACAGTATGATCCCACACAGAATTGAGAGAGAGAAGAAGAAGAAGAAGAGTGGGGATCTCACGCAGATGAACACATGAAATGCCTCTTCACACACACACACACATGCGAACACACACACAATTCGGGTGAGTTCCTCTCGGTAAAGTCAACTGAAAGGCGAGCAGCGTCGTGTTTTATCTTTCTTCCTCTCCTCTTCCAGCTACATCTGGTCTGTGTTTAGAGGGACTTTCTCTTATCATACAGTACGTGCTTTCTCTCTCTCTCACACACACACACACACACACACACACACACACACTGCTGACAGCCTCGTAAACTCTTATTCACAGTCGGCTTGACTTATTCATTTGCTCGCTCTCGAGCTGTAACACAAACAAAGAGAAAAGCGACCCGCGGTAAAGTTTGCAGAGTCAAACAGGTTTGCAGCCAAGATGCGTCTCCCATCATGCATCTGGGCTGAATCTTGAGCGCATGGGAACTGTTGTCAGGTCGAGGTAGACGTGTCCTGGCGACGACGATGTTGAAAACTGTCGACTCAAACTGCTTATCCACTCTGAAACGCTTACAAACAAGACAGAAAGCTGCAAAGAAGCGTCACTGAGTATTACTGTGTTGTGGTTACATACCACGGAACAGTTTTGATTTGTATTGCACTGTCAGATTGTTTACATTATTGATCGTCATTGTGTGAGTTTTAATGACTACTTGAAAGTGTGAAACAATGACTTGGCAAAGACAGTGACAGGCCTGAAACCAACCAAACCTGCCAGTCAACTGTCTGTGAGTCAGAGCACAAGTTTCTGATTTACATTATAAAACAATACAGTAAGATGTGATACGATATGATATGATACAACACGGCACCATATCGTACCATACAATATCAGAAAATACCATACCATACAAAACCAGACTATACCATACAATATAACACGATACGATATGATATGATACAATAAGATAAGATGCAATACGATATGATACGATGCAATACGATACGATGCAATACGATACGATGCAATACGATACGATACGATGCAATAAGATACGATACGATGCAATACGATACGATACGATGCAATACGATACGATGCAATAAGATACGATACGATACAATACGATACGATACGATGCAATAAGATACGATACGATGCAATAAGATACGATGCAATACGATATGATACGATGCAATAAGATACGATGCAATACGATACGATGCAACACAACACAACATGAATGATACAATTAGAGACAATACCATACAATACAACACGATGCAACACAATGCGATATGATACGATACGACACGATACGATACGATACAATACGATTAAATACCATGCCATATTATATGACATCAGACAATACCTGCCATACAATACAATATTAGACAATAACATACAATGCAACACGATGCAACACAATGTGATATGATATGACACAACACGACACAATACGATATGATACGATACGACACGAACGATACGATTAGACACAATACCATACCATACAACATGATATGATACAATACAACACGATACAACGCAATACGACACGACACCATACCATATAATACAAAACCATACCATACAATATCATACAATATCAGACAACACCATAAGACACCATACCATGCAGTATAATGCGATAGGATATAAAACAGTACCATGTCTTACCATACATTACCATACGATACCATACAATACATAATGCGATACGATACGATATGATAATGATACTATACGAAATAGAACAACTTTACTGTCAGATTACACTCGAACTCATTTTCATGAGAATTTCCGGACTTCACAACGATTGTAATCCTTAAAAAAAGTCAGAATAAAGTTTCCGGACTTAAAGCTCTCCTCCTGACATGTTTACAGACATGTGAAAACACCCTGATATGTTGTTATTTTCCCACAAAAAGGTTCAGTCACTACACTGAAACTCCTCAAAGGAAGATTATACAAATATTTCTCAATCCAAAGGTTTAACAGCTGGACACAAGATGTCTCCTACTTCACTGAGACGTCCACCATCGGAAGTTTCCACATCACACATGTGCAAGTTTCATACCGCGACATGATTGGCTCCAGAGTGGCCATAGTGATGTCATAAATATCATATGTTCAAGTCTAGAACTCTGATTTAAAGTGAGCAAAGAGAAACTTTACTTCCTCAGCAGATCAATACGAACACTGCCTGGAATCTTTCAAACTGAACAAACAGGATTCAGACTTTTAAAATAATTACAAATAAACGAAAACACATTCTTGAGAAGGAGGGGGCTTTAACCTCCAAGTCAGTGACCTGAGCATCCTCTTGAACTTGAACTCAGATGCTTTCTGACCCACTTTGACTCCGGAACCGAACCTCTGAAGTCAGCAGAGGTTACAGAGGACACAAAAACAGCACAGCAGGGGAGTGAAGGAGGCGACAGGTAAGAGGGACAAAACTTTAAAACACGCATGACATCTCTGGGGCCACATTCCTGTCTCCACACCCACAACGTGCTGCCTTCAGGGGCGTCACGTAAACCCGCACATCTGAGAGCCAAGCGCACAGAAAGTCACTTCAGGGAGAGAGAGCGGGATGTTTTCTATTTCTAAGCGTATTGATCTTTGTCATGCGAGGTTTAAAACTGCAGATCACGAACAACAACTCACGTTACATCATTCTTACGTCATCTATCAACAAGCTCACATGGTCCCCACCCACTTCAACGCCACATGTTGCCAATTAAAATCGGGTTTTATTCAGCAGTCACACTTTTTTTTTTCTTCCCAGCAGATTTTGAGCCACTTCTCTCATCGTTTTAAGTGTTTTTTTGTGGGGAAACTCTCAGATTTCCCGCAGCACATGAACGCAGGACACCTCTCGGCCAGCTGACAATAACAAAACCCTCCAATAATAAACCACACACGCGAAATTAATCTGCTGCGCACTCTGTCACAAAACCACAAATCTCTCTCGCTGATCTCCCAAAGTTTGACACTGACTTTGACTCCAGAGCTGCTCTTAGCACTCTCCAAGCTGCGTAAAGTGACTCCATGTGAGCGCTTGTGTGAGTTTGAATCTCCTCTTACTTCTCGGCGGAGGCTTGCTGATCAGATCCGCGACGTGCCTCTGCAGCCGGACCACTCTGCCCTCCAGCGCGCCGGACCGGTGGCAGATGGACACCAGCTCCCCCTCCAGCTCCTCCAGGATGCTCACCGAGTGCCGGGACAGATCCGAGAGCTGCCGGAGCACCGAGCACAGGGTGAAGCCGCACACGTCCGCCAAGTCCCCGAAAACCTCCGCCTGCTGCCGCCGCCGCTGCTGCGGCTGCTGCTGCGGCTGCGGATGAGGCTCCAGCAGCCTCCTGCCGTCGGGCTTGCACACATCTTTCGGAAGTATCGTCCGCTTGCAGAAAGGCATTATTCCTCTCCCTGAAAATGATAACAAACTCCGCAGATAGTCAAGTTATATTCCTGTGGTCCTTCTCCCTCCGCTTGGCGCACAGACGCATGCTACGGATCCTCCGGGAGGGAAAACTCCGCCGCGTTTGGAGACGCTTGGAGCGAGTTGCGCGTCGTGCGCCCTCATTGTTTTTTGACTGCGAGTGAGCTTTTCTCTTTTTTTTTTTTCTTCTTCTGTGGAGAGGAGAGAGTCAGCTGCTGGTGGAGGCTGGTGTCAAGGTGGTCAAGGTGTATCACGTGAAACATCCGGTTTTAACCTTCAAAATTAAAGTCCCCCAAAAATCAATGTGCCAAAATGGATTTCAGGATTAGTGATGTAGTTAAAAAGTCATATCAGCACAAACACTGACATATAATCTTATAGATTATATAAACCGGAAGTAGAACTCCAAGATGTATTATCCATATACTGACCCAAGTAGCCTAACTAAAACATTAATAAAGTTCAAAATAAACTTAAAAATGATTAGTTTGCTTCCCTCCTACATTTCTACATTAAATTAAACTCAGTTACACATATTTCATACGCAGGTTTCATGGTACTTTGTAGCTTCTTCTAGAATAAAAACACCATAAAGAGATTAAATAAAATCTAAACGGAGAAGAAAAGATTCAAATAAGAAATAAGACTCAGTAAAGCACTCTTTAAAACCTGTTGTTATAAGATATTATACTTTCATTGCTAATTTCTTTTGGAACAATTACACTACTTTCTATATTTTATACCACATTTTTTAAATATTTCATCTACGCGTGCTTTTATTTTGAAGAGAACTCGCCCGCCGTCTTGTTTCATCTTCACCGGCTTGACGCGGCGACGCGGGGCGCAACAGTCTGGTGCCTCCTGAGAAGGAAACCTGTCTGGAGAAGGAAGAGGAGGAGGAGGAGGAGGAGAGAGATGGAGGAGGAGGTGGAGGAGGAGGAGAAAAGACTGTCCAAATACTTTAAGCACATTGGCTTCTTACTTTGAGGCCTCTTAGTTCCAATTAAAGGAAATCATAAAGCTGTAACTTCCTGTAGATCAGAGGTGGGCGACAGTTTTGTGACCTCGCCGGGAACCGATGAGACATCGCCTCTCTTTGCATAATCACCAATCACGTCTCCGTCTTGACAACCGCGATTGTAACATGTCGCTTAAGGTGACTGAGTCAACTTGAGGCCTATCGTCCAATCGAAATGTAGACAGCGCCCCCTGTTGAATCGAGCTAAACAGCGATTTGTTGTTTGTTTCAGGTGAACGTCAAATCAGGTAACACTCGTCTGGTCAAACAGAGCCTGGTGTAAGAGGGGAAAACCAGTGTATGCAGCGTAACAGTACGATTCCAGCCTAAGCTAGCAAAGTTACGTAGTTAAGCTAACGTTAGCTAAGCGTTTAGCCTCAACTTTCCATTTTATGCAAAGCTTCAAATGTCAGACAAAGTTGGAAGCTGTAATTTTCTAACCACACATTTCACACACAGCAATTCGTTTTTGTTTCTTTTTTGGGATTGGGGAGTGACGACGTTGATTCAGGAAATAGAGGGAAATTAATTGATAGTTATCGAGTATTTTTCAAGTCAAAGTCCAGCTTCAAGTCGGTTCTTGGTTTTAGTTAAGTTGATTCTGAAGGCATCACATTTTAAAGGAAGAAAGAGCTTGAAAAGTCGTCCACGCACATCAGTCGAGGCTTCAGGGCGTAAAGACGAGGTTGATTTAAACAACCGGGTCTAAAAAATGAGGAGACGAATCAAATTCCTCCTCTTCCTCCATCTTTCTCTCTGTACTCTATAAACTGAGAACAGGTCCGGGCCTCC
The DNA here is from genome assembly GCA_039737535.1 of Lagodon rhomboides. Taxonomy (NCBI): domain Eukaryota; kingdom Metazoa; phylum Chordata; class Actinopteri; order Spariformes; family Sparidae; genus Lagodon; species Lagodon rhomboides. The sequence continues at coordinate 20,388,172 of CM077806.1, forward strand.
GCTCATATTTCCAGATGGAGACGCAGCGCTTGAATACATAACACATTTCTAAGATCATACAGGATCAGAGACTGTCGACAAAGACAGAAGTCCCTCCCTGACATAAAAAACCACACCAGACCCGGGCTTCAAATCATACATTCATACATACACAGTTATTCATCCGACACATCGTACTATTTTCTACTTTCTCTATTAAACTGGGCCTTAATTTGACTTTCTAGCCGACATCTAACAATCATTAGGTGAGGGTTAACTTTCTCTGAGTTGGAACATTGTTGGAAACATGATGTAACACAACAAAACATAAAACAAAGGTTGTTTTTAGACGTTTTAATGCAGAATTATCACATTACGTAACACAGTCACGGACATTTTGATTCGATTTCACTGCGCCGGCTCGTACGTGTCGGGTGATAAACGGTTCCTAAACCAAACAACAGAACAGAAACTCCTCACAACAAGCTGGTCATGGTTTTCTGGAAAGAGACATTGCTGATATCGAAGAGAAGACACATCTCTACGAAACTCAGCAGCTCACATCGAAACAATTTAGATGGATAAGCAGTCGTGTTTTTTTGGGTGGCGTGTCCCTTTAATTCAAGACCTGTCAACTGGATCTGAAGCTTTCACATGTCATTGTTTTTACAAGATGGGGATTAGTTTTTTCACTGCACCTCTTGCACATTCTCAAAGGGAAGTGTCTGCTTTCTCCTGATTTTTTTGGAGGCCCTGAACGCATCTCACCTCCGAGCCAAATCTGTCTGGTTAACCAACATTACCAGCCTCTCCGGCTGGATTCTTTGCGGCCGCCACAAAGTGACAGCAAGTGCACGGGGTGAAAAGAAAACAAGCCGAGAGCGGCGGTCAGAGTGTCTCTTTAAGACGCCTCGTCTCGTGACGTGGCCCCCCGGACTCCGAGCTCCGAGGAGAAAGGGTGGAGGAGCTTCATCGTTTCTCTCCCTTCAGCCAGCTGCTGCTCACATCCTCCGCCGTAAATCTATCAATTATAATCTGTCCTCCGTTCACCTCCTCTCATGAGAAATGACGCATGAATCAAAGAGTTTAATTCCAAAATGAGATTTGAGGAAATTTCATATGAATTCCAACTGACTTTTTTTTACCCACATACTGATGTTTCTGTGTCGCTCGCCCGCAATTATGTAATTTCAGGGATGTGGTTATGTGGTTTCCTTCTGTTTGTTTGTTTGTTTGTACATTAGGTTCATTTTCTAAAGTGATATCTATCCATAAATGTTTGTCCGTACGTAACATCATTATTTGTCTTCAGTGCGTTCAAAACCATAACAAACTACTGGAATGAATGTTTTCTGACGTGGCACAGCTGTGGTCAAAGTTCGATTGATCTTTGGAAGCACCAGAATGAGACTGCAGTGTCGTTTCTCTGCAATATCTGCACGTTTGAATGCAAGCTGACCCGACAAGTGACTGATTTATTACTAGAAAACACGATGAACCTGTGAAGTTCTCAGCGTCTCCAACAGGCGTGACAAACTTCATCTATCATTGACCCCAAGAAGAGCAGCAGCAGACCTGGAAGGAGGCCGAAGAGGTTGGTGTGTTTACCGGGGAAACTACAGCTCAGAAACCACCAAATCAGAACCGCAAGAATAAACCGACACAACAACAGCTACACATCAGAGGCTCTACACTTGACATATCCTCTGGTCATGCAGAGAACCCAGATGTTTGCCAGATTATTGGAATAATTATTGATTAATTAATATTATAAGTCATATAAAAGTCATTTTGACTCTACGAGTGACTTGTTGCATGATGTTGCTCTTAATCAGGCAATTAATGAAAAAAACGTAACTGGTTTGTAATGTCATGTTAAGCTAAATGCAGCTCTTGATTGATTATGCTAGCTCTCTAGTACAGTAACGTTCGTATATTACAGTTTTTTTCTTAATTTCTCCAGTATCTATTCGAGCTGTTGGTGTAAAATGTCACGTAGTAAATCCAACGAGGCGCCACAAAACGGTCACCAGATTCGTCTCGATAAAACCTGCAAAAATGACGCATCTCAGCTCAACTTGTGTCAATTCTTCAGATGCACATATTGACCCAAGATGGCTGCGATTGCATGTCAAGACAAGCTTACTCACTGATCGATTCACAATGCTCCTATGTCTCCTTAGAACAATACATCGGGTATTGATTAGGAATCGAACAACCTGCTGCGAACAATATCTGCTCGACCTCGTGTCTTTTGTTTTTTGTGTTTGAGACAATCAGGGGTTTTTAACAGCTCTGACCTTTGACCTTCTGTATGTTAGCTGTTTCTAACATTGATCCAAGACATGACACTTTCTTTCTTAAAAGTAAAACTACATCCGATATTTAACAAGAGGAAAAACAGCAACTGGAGACAAACATGCAGCAGGAATATGTCTTTTTGTCTTTGTTGTTGCTTCACTGGGTTTTTATCTTATTGTGAGGAAAAGCTCTTTACGTAATTTCTTTCACCTTTAATCATTTTGTGACAACTCCCCACCCTGTCCTTCGTCAGCTGAGGAACAAGCTCTTCCTTTTCGCAGCTGCAGACGTCTCCTCCGGCAGCTTGACGTGAACTTACAGCGCGGTGACGTCTCGCTTCTCCGCAACACTTTCCAGGACTCTCCACTTTCTCCGGAGCCTTGTGAAAACGCCCCGTTCCTCTTCTCGAGGCTCGTGAAAACGTACCCCTCCTCCTTTATCCCCCCTTCTATTCGCAACCCCCCCAAAAAAAAGCACATCTGGCTCTCAGAGCGCCCCCTGGGCCCCCTTTAGAGACCCCTCCCAGACGTGAACTTGGCCTACCTAAATGTTTTTGTTCATGCAGTCTGTGTCTGTCTTATGGAGAGAGGGGGGATGGAGGGAGAGCGAGCAGGAATTTCAACATAAATGGACTCTTATTGACACAATTGAAAACATCAACATGAGAAACTTTGTGTGCAACGACAGCCGCCATGTTGATATAAACTTTCATGTGCGAGAGAGAGAGAGAGAGAGGGCTCCAGACGGACAGAAGAGGTGGAAGGGAGCGGCCGCATTACATCATCCGAACGGCTCGGCACCAGTCGTATCACTTCGGCCAATCAGTTGCCACGACAACCAACGTGCCACTCAAGTCAATTAAGTGACGAGCCGGTTCGCCAAATCGGCCAGATTTTGGTTCAAAGTTGTCATCGGGGAAAAAAAAAGCCCCGCCTTCGCCCGCCGACTGCATCTGTCACCGAGCCAATCGTCCAATCAGCCGGCAGTCAGTCAATCACATGGAAGCAATTGATTAGAAACAGCTGTCCTCACCCACTCTCTCTCCCTCCCTGCCTCCCCCTCCTCCTCCTCCTCCTCCTCCTCCTCCTCATCAGATGACTGAGTTCATTGTTTCAGCGGCTCAGCCCACTTCTCTGCACTCGCGCAGGGAGCACGCTCCAAATTTACCTCCATTACTTCGTCCACTTTGACTCCCTCCCTCCTCCCTCCCTCACATTGTAGTGGTAGTATTCAGTGTTTTTCACTCCGCTGCAGTCCGTCCTCACTTTAACCAGCAGGGTTGGCATGTAAGTAGGTGATGAGGAGTTTGTTTCAGTGGTCACCAATCAGAGCTCAACCAAATAAAACTCATTCAACAGCCACCAGCTCATTTACATCTGCAGCACAATGCACAAAAATCCAAAGGTGTAGCAAAATAGAACGAGCATGAAAGACAATAAGACCACAAAACTTCCTGGTTCTCTCACATTTGTACGTATAAATAAGGAAACACGAGCCGCAAGTAGCACAAACAAAAACAGAAACTGTTTCCTGGGGACTCTTAAAAAGTGTTGGACAATGCTTGGACACGCTTGGGCAGCACCACCACTGCTATTTAGTCTGACAGGAAAACAAGATTTAGTGCGTCCCGATATATAGAAACGTCCAATGCAGGATGCCAAAAACCTACGCCTCTGGCAACAGCCTTCCTCATCGTGTGGGCTGCTCGCAGTTTATGGTCGTGTTTTCATGCGTTGGTGAAGAAGTTTTCTTGATTTGTTTGTGTTTTGTTCATTTGAGCTCTCAAGGCCACCGTAGCCACAAGATGAAATAACAAAGTAATGGTAACACCAACGAAATCTAATTTCTTTTCTGGCTGAAAAACCCCGAAAGGATCAAAAGTAGACACTTTCTCTTTACTTTTTAAGGGGTCAGAGGCCAAAAAAAGGTTGGAAACCACTGTTTTATTGCCTCGTTGAGATTAAAGTTTGTTTTTCCTGGATTGGGTCGCACCATCAATCCATAAATCCATCACCACCGTCGTGTTCTTACTGGGTAGTTTCAAACTGATGGTTAACTAAACTGTGTTGTGTCATTAAAATGTGAGAAATGTCATAAAAGACTTATGGAATGTGTAAATTGGTTGCTAGGAAGCGATTGTGTAAACAGGAAGTGCCGGCAGCGACGTGAACTTTAGGGACTCAAACAACTGGAACATATATCGTCCTTGTATCATTAAACGTTCATCATATTTAAGTTATTTTTCACTCCAGTTAAAGACGATTTTGAGTCTTGCTGAGGTTATTTTTGGGGTTAAATCTTCTCGTGTGTTAAATAAAAAACACACGATTTCAAAGCTGTTGAATCTTTGAAAAGTGTGAAATATTTCCTTCCTGCAGACGTTAATTTTGTTGCGTTGCGGCGAAGTTTTCAGCTGTGCACGCTGATAAAAGAAGCCACGTGTTTACTTTCACAGTGACAACAAAGCGTGCAGCATAAATGCATTATGCAGATACACTTATAGAGTCTGAATGTTGTTTTTCTTTTGTTTTAATGCGAGTCTTTACGGCCGCCGTGCTCTGCGTTTTAATCCTCGGCGAGATAATTCAGCACATTAGCTCTTTGACTGGATGTTTTTTTTTTCTCTGTATTTGCTCTGCAGCTCTCACATTTCTTCTGCTCCTCTCGCCGTCCAACCAAACACACTTCAAAGCCTCTGTGTGACTCTGTGTGTGTGTGTGTGTGTGTGTGTGTGTGTGTGTGTGTGTGTGTGAATCAAATGTGATTGTTGCTCCGCTCACAAGGGGATGCAGAGCAGGACCAGAGCAAAGCATGCGTCTGGCGAGTCTCATATTTCAAATGTTCAAAGACTGTGTTTGTGTGTTTGTGCATATTTGTGTGTGTGTGTGTGTGTGTGTGAGTGTGTGTGTGTGTGTGTGTGCGTGCGCACTAGAACACATTTGAAGTACTATTATGGTGAAAGACCTTAATAGAAGCTTTTCTGAATCTCTATTTTTGTTTCTTCAAAATGACTAGAAACAGTGGTCCCCTCGTAGATAGTGGAGAAATGTAGTGCCCTGTTGGTCCTATTGACGTGAATGTGTGTGTCTGTATGTGTGTGTGTGTGTGTGTGTGTGTGTGTGTGTGCACTTATTATTTACAAGAACTGCTCCCTGGCCGCTAGAAACTGGGACAACACCGCCACTTCTGATTTGTGAGTAAACCACAAACCCACAAATGTTTTTTTTTTCTTTCTTTTAAATCTGTTGACGCTGCGGCCTCGAGGTCAAGTCGAGGTCAAAGTTCATCGTCCCGCCGGTGGATTCAATGTTCTCTTTTTTAATTTGCATCTCCAGATATTTTCACTCAGGTTACATATCGTTAAAGGGTCGCTCTCGGAACAAACACACCCAACGTGTAACGTAATAACCGCTCAACGCTCAAGAAAACTGTGTCAACTACGGCAAGCACAGTAGGTCAAAGTTAAACACGGAAGACTGTGTTTTTTTGGGATTAAATTTTAGAAAGTGTGATATTCTATTAGTCATTAGTTATAAAAATGCTATATAATAGTTCATACAACTGTGGTTTTGTCTTGAAAAATATATTTTTACGGGCGCCAGGTATTTGCTTCAGCGTCGTGAACCAGCTGGTTTTTGGTCGTTTATTTAAAGTGACTACGAGGAACTTTGAAGTGTTTATGAAACAGTCTGGTGATTATAAATGACCTGTAACAGCAAAAATCAGCGAAAAGACTACAATTTTTATATTAATTATATTATCATTAATGCCTGTGCTCGGGTCCGATCACATATATCACCGTATAAAATCACAAATAAAACACGATCTCATCGCGATCCACGCTTCCAAAACAAATGAATGCACCGCCGGCACGCGTTAGCAAAGATCTAGGCGCTGGTGTCGTACCGCTTTTTGTCAAAAGGGGGCAGCTAAAGTCGACAAAACTGAAGGTTCCTCGTAGTCGCTTTCAGAGCTGCGCGTAATCATAAATAACACGAGAATTATTTGCCTCCACGCACCAGTCAAGCTGCTGTTCCTGAGCCGTGGCGTTGAATAATGCTGAATATCATGATGTCACAGCGAAGTTGACCTTTGACCTTTTGGATATCAAACGTCACAACTTCACCATTTTACCCTATTAGACATTTGTGTGAGATTTTATCGCAATTTTATCGTATAAATTCTTGAGTTCGCTCTTCTAAAATAATAGTAAAATAGTTCCATGAGAATATTGAACAGCATTTATTAATATTTTATTTAATTTAATCGTACAAACAGACGAACAAACGTATAATAAGGAAAAGAAAGAACGTCAGAAACTAAAACAACAAAGACCAAACTTGGACAAACACTCACCCATCCCCCACCTGCATTCATGATACATCAGTCAGATATAAAAACAATGACAGGGAACATTTTACTGCCTCACTACTCACACTTTAAGTACATTTAGCTGAGAATAAAGTACTCGTACTGGAGTATTTTCACCGTGTGGTATTTGTACTCTCGCTCCGGTAAAGGACCTGAATACTTCTTTGTCCTCGCACGCTGTCCTCGCTCCTCGCTGCCAGGGATGATGGATTAGTGTACAGTACAGCGTGTCAGAGAGCAGACGGTCATGAGAGCGAGCTGCCGCCCTCGACACACACACACACACACCGACACACACACACACCTTCCTGCCGTGTGTGTTGTGGTGTTTTTTTGCGTCATGTGTCGGTGGCGAGGGGGGTTGGAAATTAGAAAGTCACGAGGGAGACGGGCAGCGGTGATCTCTCGCTCTTTCGCTCGCAAACACACACTCGCAGGTGAGTCTGAAGGCCAGAACGGGATCCGTCACACACACACACACACACACACACACACACACACACACACACTGAGGCGGTGTGTGTCGGGCCAGGTTTCTGCAGCGCGGAGCAGGCTGCAGCCCAGCAGTCACCATATGGACCTGTACTGAAGTCAGAACACGCAGAGACGGAGGGATGGAGGGAAGAGGGGGATGATGTGATGTGGAGGAAACGGAGAATGATCGAGAGAAAGATGGCGACTGTTTACAGGTGAAGGGAAAGACTGATGCAAAGAAGGATGGAGGGACGAGAGGAAGGAGGGAGACTGAGAAAAATATGGAGGGAAAGATGGGAGCTTTTTAAGGAAAGGTTGAAAGAAGGAGGGAAGGAAGGATGATGGGAGGAAACGGAGAGAGATGGTGACGGAAGGGAAAGAATAAGGGATGAAGATACAGCAGGGACTGATGCAAAGAAGGATGGAGGGAGGGAGGAAGGGAGGGGGGGGAAGGAGGACAGGGGGTAGGGTAGGAAGAAAGGAGGTAAGGAAGGTTGAAAGAAGGAGGGAAGGAAGGATGAAAGAAGGAGGGAAGGATGATGGGAGGAAACGGTGACAGAAGGGAAAGAAAAAGGGAGGAAGATACGGCAGGGACTGATGCAAAGAAGGATGGAGGGAGGAAGGAAGGAGGGGGAAGGAGGAAAGGTGGTAGGGTAGGAAGGAAGGAGGTAAGGAAGGGTGAAAGAAGGAGGGAAGGAAGGATGGGAGGAAACGGAGAGAGATGGTGACGGAAGGGAAAGAATAAGGGAGGAAGATACGGCAGGGACTGATGCAAAGAAGGATGGAGGGAGGGAGGAAAGATGGGAGCTATTTAAGGAAAGGTGGTAGGGTAGGAAGGAAGGAAGGATGTAAGGAAGGTTGAAAGAAGGAGGGAAGGAAGGATGAAGAGGAGCGATGAAGGATGGAGGAAACGGAAAGAGAGGAAGGGAAAGAATGATGGAGGATGATTCGGCAGGGACTGATGCAAAGGATGGAGGGAGGATAAAAGATGGGAGCTATTTAAGGAAAGGTGGTAGGGAAGGAAGGAAGGAGGGATCAAAAGGAACAAATCATGACGGGATAGATGAAACGAAGGATGGAGGAGGGAGGGATGAGACTGGAAAAAGGAAAGGAGGCAGCCGAGGGATTAGGAGACTAAACAGATGGGATGGAAACAGAGAGGAGAGGATGGAGGGATTAGTCGGACAGAGGGAGGGAGGGAGGATGAACCGCCTGCAGGTGAAGGATGGAGGGATGGAGGGTAGAAGAATAGATGCTTAGTGGCAGATAAAGTTACCACCTAAAGGAGGAATTAAAGGGACATTTCACCTAATTAAAAAAATGTAACTTTCCTTTGTCGTCAGGCGAAAAAAAGCTGTACTTCCCGCTTCATTTTCAGAGAGAAGAAAGACTGTACCGTGAAAACTATGTTGAAAGATTAAAACATGTGAATTAGGGACATTTGGACCAAATAAAAAAGTCGATTTAAGCCCACAAACCACAGAAGAAGCCACCTTCAGCTTCCCCGAGATCACTTCCTGTTTTCAAAGTAAAGGTTTTGTGACGTTGCATCCTTCTGAGTGTTTCAACACTTCTCATCTCAATGAAATTTAACGCTAAAAAGACACTTATTCAATCAAGGATGAGTTCAAAGATGTGTTTTAAGACGGCACAACTTTATTTTCTAGCTTTAAATATTCTGGATTATATTAATTTATCCAAATAAATTGATTTTCATTCATATTTTCATGCTTTAAGCACCATATTTGTATGTGAAGGTTGAATAGTGCATGAATTGTTTTACCATTTCGTCTCATTTCATTCCTTTATCACTCTTCCCCCTGTGATTTTGACTCCTGAGCTGCTGTAGGTTTTCCTGGTGAGGAATCAACTAATTGGAATGCACCCCTCATCATGTTTAAAGTCAACACAGGAGAACCTCCAGCTCCATGTGTAGGAAGCCTCGTTACCAACCAGCAGTGAAAAGAAGAAAACACACAAGGAGCCAACAAGTGTTTTGTAAATAACAGTTTATTTGAAAACCAGCGGTCAGGCTGTCTGTGTTGCCAGTTTAGCTGCTGCCCTGCTTGGCGGCGAGCCTCTTGTCTCTCTCCTCGGCGATGGTCAGACGGATTCCCTTTCCTCTGGGCAGGGACACCCACGGCTTGTTGCCCTGGAGACGGAGGATGGAGAAGACGAGTTATTAATTAGTGTTGATCAACAGGAAGAGGACATGCTGTGTTTTTTTGTGATTTGTTAGCTTCATAAAAGGTGTTTCAAAGCCGGTTGTCATCAGGTGAACGACCAAAATCCTTTACATCCTCACTAAACTTCAGTTCATCTTCCCCATTTATACATTTACCAGAGGAGACGAGATAAAACAGCCTAATAAAATCTTAACTGATTCAAAATTACATGCAGAAAATGGGCAACTATGAGTTGTGGAGTTGTTTAACTTGTCCCTGCATCTTTTCTTGCAAACTCAAGGACGTGTTTCAGCATTTTAGGTGAATTTACAAACTTTTTCAGCACCTTGTTGCTGTTTAAAAGTATTTTTACGTGCATGTAAACAACCAAAATTTTGTTTAGCAAGAGTTTTATGCAGACTGGACATACATTTAAAAGAGGAAAGCTCAACAGAGTTACTTTTATGGTAATGGAATTACAATTTCAAGGAGTTTCAAGCACGTTATTCAAAATTAAAAGCTCTTTTCAAACCTTTAAAACACCACATTGAAATTAAAGAACCCGTACAAAACGCTGCACAGGTGATAAAACGGACTGTGTTGGTTTAAAAATGGGAATTCTTGATGGTTTTTGCAGATTTTATATCAGAAAATTCATAATTGTGGCCCTAAATTGCATAAGAGTCCATTTATTTTGAAGTCTGTTGTATATTAATTCACAAGATTAAAAGAAATGCAGCTAACGGATGGAGTTAGTTGATAAGATAATTGGCCTGCAGCTACCCAGGGACTCATTGTTGTCCGTCCCTGGAGTCGTCCCAGAAGCAGCGATGAGCAGGAAACAGCCAAGAAAGCGATAAAGCGTTCTTGGCTGGCTTAGAAATACAAAATAAAAGCGCTCTGAACTCTGACTCCTGGCTGTCAGGGGTCAGAGGAACTCGCACAACGGAGGAAATCAGAACCACACCAGCTCCGATGCTGCGATAACTTGAATGTTGTTCGTCGGAAAAATAATTAAGCGCTGCGAGAATTATAAGAGCGATGACAGGACGAGCTTTGTGAAGCTCAACACCCGACCGTGCCAACATTTATCTGTCGGTCAACGCCGCAGCTCGAGGTGACGACGGACGGAGGCCGCTGAATAAATGTCAGGCGGCAGAAAGACGACGGAGCTGCCGACAGCTCCGGTCACATCCGCGACCAAAGAAATGTCAAGCTGCAGAGAGAAGAGCTTTTACTGCAGACGCTCCTCAGGTCAGGTCCTCTGATCACTTAACGTGACAGCATTTATTAAGTCTTCTAACACAGTAAGTTGTTGAATATCTGCCTCCGTTTCTGTCAGTTATCAGCCTTCGCTAAGATCAGAATTCAGCCTCTACCAAACATCAGCCATCAGGACACATATTGAGGCGATACAGAGGCAGAACCGATGTCACGTCGAGCTTCTTTAGGCTCCTCGCTTTCCATTTAGTGCTACAAACTTTTTAATATAGTATGTTTTTCTTTTGTTTCCCCCGAGGAGGACAGATGTTCAGCGAACCAACCAACACTGGTCTCTTTTAACCTCTTTATAAGTGTACCATGACTCATTTGTTGGCATTTTATTCCCTTTCTTGCCTTCGTCGTACATCAGGAGCACTTCTGGGAGATTCATCCAGCACTTAATGTATTGTTTTTACGGCATATTTCATTACAGGGCTGCAACTAGTAATTACTTTCTTTATCAATTACTCTGCACATCATTTTCATGATTTATCGACTCAACGTTTAGTCTATAAAAATGTCAAAGATGCGCATTAAAAGCTCAAAGTGACGTCTTCAATTTGCTTCTTTTGTCCAAAACCCAAAGACTCTTCATTTACTGTCACACCTGACAAAGAAAAGCAGCAAATTCTCACATTTAAGATGCTGGAAGCAGCAATTTTGGGGGGATTTCTGCTTGAAAACTTACTGAGAACACTTTGTTTTCTTTCAATTGATTAACAGATTAATCTTGTTTCGTTTCACTATAAAAACATCCTTCATAGACTGAAGCAGTCAGCTTTTATTTCTCGTTTGGCTTTACTTCTACGAACACTGTAAAACAAATGAAATGCTTTAATTAACTTGCAGGGCCCTCAGGAGGCTTCAAACTCGAGGGGAAATCAACTTGCTCTTGAAAGAAAATGGTTTCACAAACGGAGATTTTCTTGTGAAGGAGCTCAGAACTTCTTAGAGGATTGGTGGTGTAGTTTCATTGCTGATCAAAACCAGAAACGTCATCATTGCTCCAGAAGTCCCAGCTGAGACAATTATATATTCAATGTAAATACCAACCCTGACACGTCTTCTGTGAGTGTCTATAACTGGATGTGTCTCCTCGTCCTCACCTTGCCAATGACGAAGATGTTGGAGAGCCTGGTGGCGAAGCTGTTGCCTGTGCTGTCCTTCACGTGCACCACGTCGAAGGAGCCGGGGTGACGCTCCCTGTTGGTGATCACACCGATACGTCCCAAGTTAGCACCGCCGGTCACCATGCACAGGTTACCTGGAGGCAGCAGAGGGTGGAGAGATCAATCAAAACCATCAAAACACATGAAAGAACGCGAAGCTCGAGCGGTGAGACACAAACCTACCAGTATCAAACTTGATGAAGTCTGTAATCTTGCCGGTGTCCAGGTCGATGCGCACCGTGTCGTTGACCTTGATGAGGGGGTCTGGGTAGCGGATGGTGCGGGCGTCGTGGGTCACCAGGTGGGGGATCCCCTTGGTGCCGACCATGAGCTTCTTCACCTTGCACAGCTTGTACTGCAGACGGAGAGGAAACAGACAACGAGGTTAAAGACTTCATGGCTGAAAGCACAAATAATTAACAGATAGTCCGAGTCGATCAGCTCCGTCTCACTCTGCTGTTGTAATTCTACTCACAGTTGAGGTTTTTAAACAGATTTGACCAAGATTTGGGAGATTAAACCAGTTCAGCTGCCTTAGCTGATCTTCAAATTTGGCGAGACAAACAAACCAAATCCTTAAAGCCAATCTGACACCCGTTAACTCAGCAACGACTCTGCCAAAGCTCAAATCTGAGCCAGTTTAACAAACTTCAACTCCCAAGTCGAGGATACTTTCTTGTGGTTGTTATGGTGCTACTTGATAGTTAAGGTGATAACTGGTGTCTGTTCTTACCTTGGCCTCCTCGCCGGTGATGCGGTGGACGGTGAAACGTCCCTTCACATCGTAGATCAGACGGAAGTGCTCACCGGTCTTCTCGATGCTGATCACATCTGGGGAAACGAAGCAGGAAGAAGTCTTAGCGTCCAAATCAAACTCGTACAGGAGTGTAACACCTGACTGACAGTCAAATGTTAAATCAAAATCATGAGATCTAGTCCTCGTCTGCAAGTAACTGCACCGAAACCTTTTCTCCTCATGCAACTCACGCTTATTGTTGATTAATATGTCGATCATTTCCTCAATTCATCGATCAGCTGTTCGTTCTATAAAATGTCTGAAAATGGTGAAAAATGTCCAAGACAACATCCTCAAATGTCTTGTTTTGTCCACAACCCAAAAATATTCAGTTTACTGTCATAGAGGAGGAAAGAAACCAGAAAATATTCACATTTAAGAAACTGGAAACAGGCTTTTTTCCAATAAAAATCACTTGGATCCATCATGAAAACATTTCCAACACTACATCCTGTCTTATTTAACAACTTCTGATTCACCTCCAAATCTTTGCTACTAACCACAAACCAGACAACACCAAGTGCATCATGTCACATTTGAAGATGAACATGTGGCTTTCTAACAGGATGGTCTCTACTCTCCACATGTTCAGGTACCAGTGAGCTCATTCGACAAGCTTTTAGACACTCGCACGTAAATCCAGATATTGACCAACGTTATCAGAGCTTCACGTCTCATCTCACATGTGTCAGTCCGACCTCTCCAAAGAATGACAAAACTCTACGTATGATACCCTCGGCACAATCTAATGAAAAGCAGTGGAAACATTTGAATCCAAAAAGCCAGTCTGACTAATTTATGCTTCCTAAAATACAGCTTTAAATAAAACATCAAGTACTTCATATTCATCCGGAGCAGCATCAGAGTGTCGACTGTTCGGAGGTTATAAACAGGCTGCTGCTGTCGTTGTGCTGTGAAAGCTTCCCCTGGATTTGGAAATTAAAACTGCACACCTCCATGTGAGGCTGTTGGCCAGCGTCAAGGTGGAGAGAAAAAAAACCTGACAGGTTTGAGAGGAGGCGCGAGTTCAGACACAAACATCAGCTCCTCTGATGAAGGTCCTGCACTACTATTCCTATCAGTGCAGAAGGAGGGAAAACAACACGACTACATGAAGTTTAGGTGAGTTTAAGGTGATGAAATATTGTGTTCAACCCACATTTCCATCACTTACAGCTTTAATTCTCACTAACTTGTTTCATTTCCATTCACTTCCAGTTTCTAACACATCTAAGTGGACTTACAGTTGTCGTTGTGGGCAACAAACACATCAAAACTCACTCAGGTCCTCAATATCAAAGCTTGTACACCAATAAGTGGCTGCTATCCATCTCAGCCAAGTCCAATATTCACCCACAAACCCAAAGTGACTGAATGTGTGAAGGCTCGGCCTGTCAGACAACTAGATTTTAGTGTCAGGTTCGATATCCAAGACGGAAGAAACAGACATCTAACAGAGAAACTCCAGTGAAAGTGACAGCTGTTGTCCTCAATTGTTCCAAACTGACAGTCTCTAAACTCTGCAGAGCCACTTTTATCTGAGAAAACATCTTGACAGAAGCCGAGCGACAGTAAATAAAGTCTCGTCTCAAAGTCGCACTTCAGGGAATGAAGATATTTTTGCACCTGCTCCGTAGAGCTCATCCCGACAGAGAAACTGGTATTCGCTCGCCACGAATAAGGTTTGATAAGTCAGAAACACGTGAGAGTTATAGATGGAGCTCAGAACTTCTTAGAGGATTGGTTGTGTAGTTTCATCTCATTCCTGATCAAAACCAGGTAGTCATCATTGCTCCTCCTCCACATCAGCATCGTCGCCACAGCAACAGTTAGATCGACTGAAGCCTCCCCAACATTTACAGGAAGCCAAACAATAACAGCTCTATTTTATCAGCTACACTAAACGTTCAATCAACGAGTCAGCTCACCCATGAATCCAGCGGGGTAGGTGACGTCGGTGCGGACCTTGCCGTCGATCTTGATGAACCTCTGCATGCAGATCTTCTTCACCTCATCCCCAGTCAGGGCGTACTTGAGGCGATTCCTCAGGAAGATGATGAGGGGCAGGCACTCCCTCAGCTTGTGGGGACCGGTGGAAGGACGAGGAGCCTGGGGAAGAACAAGTCCGATTATTTTTCACTGAGTGATGGTTCTGCACAGTCTATTACCATTAAAGTCCTCATTACAGCCAATACTTAATACCTTTTGGAGCCAATACCCAATCTTTCTTCACAAATTTAACAGTTTTAAGCTTTACTCCAACTACAGCGGCAGAGACATCGTGTCCCACAAATCCTTGTTCTCCAGATGTAAGAAAACATGATTGTTATCAATATGACGATTCCTACAAATTGTCACTCATATCACCATCTGAAAATCTGTCAATATACTTGAAATATGATATTTTGACCATATCCTGCAGCCCAAAAAACAATCTGAGGTTTTAATTGTGTATATATACACATTATTTCAAGGATTGATAAGACACTGACAGAAGGTTTGTCAGCTGGTGTTGAAGATAAATAAAAAGGGTCAAAGGCAAAGTTGTAGAGCTAAAAGCAGCCATTGCTACTACTGTTCTGTCAGACGCATATTACTTCTAATTTTATAGATTTTACAGTAGATACACAAACAGTGTATCTTGACATGCATTTCTACTTCAGTTATATCATTATTAAACGAATTAGTACCAGTTTATAATCCTCAACTATTCAAAATACACCCAAATTACTGATCCGAGAATGTGACTGAAGGATAAATCCCAGAAAATAACTGAAAAACCAAGATTACACTGCGTTTAGACTCCCTAACAGCTGAGTGAAAACTTTAGTCTGCCGTACATTACATGTCCATCATGTCCTACAGATGCACACATTTAAATTAACACAGTAATCCACAGATATATTAACACTGCTCTGTTTTACAGATCTTTACAAAACATCTCTAGACAGTTGAATAAAGGACATTAAACCAGTTTTCCAGATTGCAATTGCTGCCCAACTACAGCCAGCAACATTTTTAGTATTAATTACTCCAAATTGCAGTTTCAGTACTTTACCTTCAGTTAATTAACCACAATTTAATGAAGAGCTATGAGGCATCCATGTGTAATATGATAAAGCATGAGTGAGCCACCTCTGGCAGCTGTACACCATCCTTTAGAGTGTGTATAACATGAGCAGCAAACACTACCATGCCTTATTAATGCCACACAATACATGTAAATTAATATAAAACAATAACACATAGCTTAATATTAATATAAAGGACAGTAAATGCTACTTACGAACACTCCGGTGAGCTTGTCAAGCATCCAGTGCTTTGGCGCTGCGACGCGCTTCAGGTGCTTCTTCGGTCCTCTTGCCTGAAAAAAGGGAGAACAATGGCGGTTAAATAACAGGACAAACAACTGGTAGATATTAACAACCACAAATGATTATCTGCGAGGTGGATAAAACCAAATGTATAAGAGTATAATGGCTCAGCGGAATTAGCATGGTAAGCTAACATGCAGCAGGAGGGAATGCCGACTAGCACAACCGGCTGCGGCCTAGCTAGGCTAACGTTAGCACACGAAACGTTTAACATAAACGATTTAAATCTCACTGTTAAAATTAAACATGAAGCTGAAACACAAAATGAAGAAAACCCGTCTGATAGAAAAAAACGCCTCCACTGACAACGAGTCGTATTCCGTTTATATAGCGAGCTAACGCTGTTAGCCACCGCTAAGCTAACCCGGGTGAGAAAAAACCCAAAGTGGGGTCAGGTCGTTTCAAATCATCAATAAAGAGCAAGAATCGCTGCTTTCGGTCACAATTTAGACATCTACCATTTCATAAGATGTAGGATTTCAAGCTAGGACACATTTGTTTGTGGTAGTACGACGGCAGAAAGTGATGTTTAGTGATTATTTCAGAGAGGAATCGTGAGGGAAACCTGCTCACCATGTTGGAGTCTGCGGGGAAAAGGACCTCTCCTCTTCCGGTATTGAATGATAAGGCCGAGGACGGCAGACGGGGAGGGACAAACGGGAGGAAAGGCGCGAGTCAAATACAGCTTCACACAATCAGTCGTTACTGATGTTTATATGCTGTTAAACTGTGCTGGATAGTAACTAAATATAAATACTTACTCATACAGTATACTTAGTACAATTTGAGGTACTTGTATTGAGTATTTCTGTTTTATGCCAGACCTACTTTATACTTCCACTCCACTACATTGTCGCCTAATTTAACTCCAGTAGCTTATTTATTTGACAGCTTTAATAAGAATAACTACTTTTTTTTTGAAAGAAAATATTTAAATAATATTTGCAGTATTTGTTTCCTGCAGTATTGCTAAATAATTTATCCACCACTGCTGTAAATATTCTTTAATGGTCTTCAAATTTAGGTTAGATGTATGATCATGATATATCGTATCATATACGGCCACTAATACAATGACTACTATAACGTTATATGATAATCCAAATGTATGCACAGTATAGCTTACATTTCATTTATGCACACTGGTCTAGAGTAATATATCATGATAAGTCTGTAAACCTTTATTTAAATGTTTAATTTCTACTTATTTGTATCCTGTTTCTGTCTATTTTTCTGTGTCTTCTGCTGTGTTTAGGTTCATTTCCCTCCTCAGTAACAGTAACAGTGTTTTGTTCTGGGTCTTTAATACCTTAAAATATATATATATGGTGACACTTTCTAATCTAATATCTGTCATATCATTAAACTAAAAAATGTCAAGTATAGTGAATTAAACTGTAGTTTATAGTTAAAATGCTTTATAACTATTTATTAGCACATGTTCTTTATGTTGTTGATGTTCATAATACTTTATAACGATGTAAATGGTTAATAAATACTGTGTCGTTCATCCATAAACATTATTTTAACGGCCTTTAAAGAGTTCCAAGTGATGTTTTTGACCTTTACAATTGATTCATGAAGTATTTAATTGTTTATTAACAGTGAAATGACTTAACTGAATGTAATTCAACTATGAATTTACCATTTATTAATGATGGTTATTATAAAGTGTCAGTAAGTTAATTTCAGCAGAAAAATAGATTTAATGAATTTAAGTCAAAATTGGCAATATTTGTTCCTTTTCTTCTTCTTCTTCTTCTTCTTCTTCTTCTTCTTCTTCTTCTTCCTCATCTTCTTCTGTTGGAATTTGAGTCCAATTCAATCTATTTGCTGTCGCTGATATTATTTCCTACGCGATTATCGGTCCTGTCAAAATGCAGGTTTGTGATGTTTCCAGTCAGACGGATTTCTCCTCCTTTGCTCCTGAGCGACGTTTCTTTGTTGACAAGAACATTACTCAGGAATTTAGCCTTCCTGTCGTGACAGCTTCAACGTTCCCTCAGCTCCACTGATGGAGCATGGAGATGTCTGATGTAAATATGTGGCATATGTATCCCTGGAGGTGCCTTATTGTTATTTAAAATATTTTTTTTTCTTCATTTGATGCATGTGGATTGAAATAAAACAGCATATGTTTGCACAAGCGTGATCTATATAATCCTCCTCCATGTTTCCCTGCTGGTGCTGATGCTGGTGGTGGTGCCTTCACTTCCCTCTGTGTTTCTCTGTCCCGGTCAGGAAGTGCCAGCCCAGTCCTGTTTACACTCTGGGAGATAAAACTCCTCCTGGGTTTTTTTTGTCTTCCTCTGCCAAATGATACCAACTGATGCCTCCTCTCTTTTTTTAAAAAGGCATCTCTGCTTCCCCCTCCAGGCTGCAGGAGCTAATCCCAAAGCTCCAGACAAACCTGGACTCTATTTATACCTAATAAAAAGGCTCCGGCGTGTGCGAATTCACACGTTTATCTCCGCCGACCTACTTTATTTCTTATTTTTTCTTCCTCCCATCCAGCTGAATCAACCCCACCAACCTACATTTCATTCTAAAGATACGGAGGAGCTCAGCGCAGCCAGAGCTCCGTCTAACGTGTTCCCAACTTTAATTTCCTGACCCACTTCCTTGAAAAACACCGATCACTCAGTCCTGGAACCCCAGGAAGTTTTTCAAGGATTAAAGGCAGATTCCTGGCGTCGTGTTACAAGGAGGTGACGTCTGTTTGGACTGGCTGTCGAGAGGCTGCAGGACTGTTTGGTACAGATGTAGAGGCTAATAAAGTCCAGCTGATGGTAGAAATGAAACGAGTCGGCTGGATCTCTTCTTATTTTCAGCCGGTTACACCCCTTTAATTTTTCGCTGTGCGCCCAAAAACAGGTCATGATTTACGGTCGTCATTAATTATTAGCATCTCCGTCTGTGTTTGTTTGTTAGTGTTGCTATAACCTCGTGAATTATCTGCTCTTTGAAGGATCTGACTGTCACTGAACTAAGAAGTCTGCAGAGATTTATTGTTGCTTTTACAGGAGAAACATGAAGCTCAAAGGGAAGAAGTTTGCTGATCGAGACCTTTTTTATTTAGTTCACCATTCTCATGAACAACAGAGTGTTTATATAGTTTTATTTCTGGTCTCGTGGATTTATTTCTCTGCTAGTTTTAATGTTCATGCTCTTCTTTTTGTGCTTTATTTTCTTTTGCTCTCTTGACCCTCACTCTTTCCCCCTGCAGGCACTCATACACAGTGTAATACTGCCATCACCACTAGATGGCAGCACTGCACCAACTTCTAATGCAAGAGACTGGAGAGAAGATAGTTTAACTTGGAGAGAAAAGAAAGGAAAAGAAAAGAAAAGAAAAGAAAAGAAAAGAAAAGAAAAGAAAAGAAGTATTTCTATTTAGTTGCATCATTGACTGGTTATTGCCAATGATGGAAAGTAACTAAGTACATGTGCTTAGTCTTACTTTTGAGATTCTTTACTTGAGTATTTTTCCATTTTCTGCTGCTTTTTACATCCACTCCACATGACAGAGGCACATATTGTACTCTCTACCCCACTACTTTTTACAATAACTTTAGTTACTAGTTACTTTTGCAGATTACATTCTGCACCAGAGCTAAAGCAGCACATTTTTCGCATTGCACACTCATGTAAAAGTTTGCATAGTGTGCTTTTACTTGCACTTTTTGAGCAATACTTAAGACTTTTGGTTCAAAACACTACATCTATGTAATGTAACTATACTTCCAGATGTATATATACTCCCACTTAACACTCTTAGAAATAAGGGTTCCAAAAGGGTTCTTCTACAAGGGCTGAGGTTCTACCTGGAACCATTTGCTTCTGAAAAAACCCTTTCCCAAAGAAACGGTTCTTCAAGGGTTCGTGGTAACACTAACGGTTCCAGTAAGAATCATTTTTATCCAGAGAACCCTTTAAAAACCCTTTCCTGAATAAAGGGTTTTAAAAGGGTTCTTGGTAACACTAACGGTTCCAGTAAGAACCATTTTGATCCAGAGAACCCTTTAAAAACCCTTTCCTGAATAAAGGGTTTTAAAAGGGTTCTTGGTAACACTAACGGTTCCAGTAAGAACCATTTTGATCTAGAGAACCCTTTAAAAACCCTTTCCTGAATAAAGGGTTTTAAAAGGGTTCTTGGTAACACTAACGGTTCCAGTAAGAACCATTTTTATCCAGAGAACCCTTTAAAAACCCTTTCCTGAATAAAGGGTTTTAAAAGGGTTCTTGGTAACACTAACGGTTCCAGTAAGAACCATTTTTATCCAGAGAACCCTTTAAAAACCCTTTCCTGAATAAAGGGTTTTAAAAGGGTTCTTGGTAACACTGACGGTTCCAGTAAGAACCATTTTGATCCAGAGAACCCTTTAAAAACCCTTTCCTGAATAAAGGGTTTTAAAAGGGTTCCTGGTAACACTAACGGTTCCAGTAAGAACCATTTTGATCCAGAGAACCCTTTTTTGGAGAAAGAGTTCTTCAGGGATTGTTGAAAGCATGGGTATAAGATCCTGTGTGGGTTCTTTGTAGAACCTCTCATGGGGGGTTCTGGGTAGAACCTTATACACACAGTTCTAGGTATAACACTT
Source organism: Lagodon rhomboides (assembly GCA_039737535.1). Classification (NCBI taxonomy): domain Eukaryota; kingdom Metazoa; phylum Chordata; class Actinopteri; order Spariformes; family Sparidae; genus Lagodon; species Lagodon rhomboides. The sequence continues at coordinate 20,408,665 of CM077806.1, forward strand.
TATGTTGGGTTCTAGGTAGAACCCTCCACCTTTATAAAAGGTTCTACCTGGAGCCAAAAAGGGTTCTCCTATGAGGACAAGCCAAAGAACCTTATAGTGTATAACATGTTAACCTTACCTTTACTCAACTATGACTTTCTGGTACGTTTCACAACACTGATTATTGCCAAATTAGATAGTTCTTCCCCAAAATGTTGATTTCACGTACATGTAAGTGTCTTAATGGAGCCATAAAATAGTGTAAATGTAATTTTGGCATGCAGAAAATACATAGAAATTATATTTAATGTGCTTATTGTATCCTTCTCGGTGGTGTAGTTACCATCAAACACCAGCAGAGGGAGGCCTTGTTTAAAACATTACTGGCATGTTGCATAAGTTACAGACTCCTGGTCGCACTGTCACACCCGCATGTGACTCTACAGCTCACACAGCTCATAATATTACATAAAATATGCACATTTTAGAAGTCTTTTTATCTCAAAATAAAAGTTACAAATTGTAATAAGCATAAATACAATATTATATTAAACCTCAGCTGGTGATGACATCATCATCTTGGAACACGTGTCTGATAATTTTGGTTAAAAGTCTGTTTCAATGACGAACATTCACTCCAGCTCAGTTTTCATTTCTTTATTTTCCCTCCAAACTCAGCGCCGTAACAAAAATACAAGCATTTTTTTTTTTTATCTTTTAAATTCAATATGATTTCAGTCATTTACATATTCATATAGATGTACAAGTGAGAGCCGGTGAGCAAAAGTGCTTTTAAAGAAAATCATCTTTGAATAATATTCATTCAACCACGAGGAAACAAAAAAGAGAGAAACTGCAAAAACAAAATAAAAGACTTTAATCTAAAAGTAAATATGAGGACAGGAGATGAATCAGTGCAGAGTCTGCTTCGGTTTCAGCAGCAGACCTGACAGCAGAGCAGCGGCTGAACCGTTTTCATCACTGTGGACAGGAAACCTTGTAACGGAGGCCTCTAACAGATATATCACCGGCTGTGTCGGAAGGGTTTCACAGGCCGCGATGTGTTGGAACATTTTTCACGACCTCGAGGCCTCCCGAGGGCAACAAATCACCGCTGTCACAGGGAAACTGTGAATCCGCTTCATCCGTTTCAGGCACCATGAAGGGAGAAAAACCCCCGAGTAAGGAGCGACTTCCCAAAACCGTCCATAAAACAGTGAATTGTGCAGTTTTTAGGCGTTTAAACAGATCTGGGGAGGCCTGTTTTCACTCTTTGTGCTAAGCTAAGCTAACCTGCTACTTAGCTTATTAATTGTTCAACTAGTTAACTCTTCGCTCAGTGGGCAGCTTATTGAGTAGATCAAACTCAAACTAACACAGTCAGAAGCGATGTTTCCACTGCAGGAACTTCAGGAGGAACTATTATTTTAACCCCCAGAAAGTCCCTGTGCTTTCCAAAACATACAGGAAATTTGGGGCCGCTATTTTAAAATAATCCACAGTTTGTTTTTTGTCGTTGGTGCTTCGTCACGTTAAGTTACAGAAGACGGAAGACGACGAAGAGGTTGATGACGTGTAAAAACTGTCATCACTTTCCAAATGTCAGTGGAGAAATTTACCTAATTTGCGCGGTTGAAAACGAAGACAGCTGAAGACAGACTTTTTATTTCCTTAAAAAGTAGTTGTTGGGAGTTAAAGTTCTGAATCCAAAAACATCCACCCGCCTTCAGGAAGGTTTATGAACAGTTTAAGAACACATTTATGTCGATGACAGTTGAATAATGTCGATATTACAGATGTTTAATTTCCTGTTAAAGAGGAGAAATTAAAGCAGGAACTCAATAACTCTCATTTGAGATTTTTAAATCAGCAAACTTTTAAGTTATTTATCAATTTTTCGACTTCTTTTCGTTACCAATTGAACTTTCCTGGCACAAAACTGCATTAGCTCTTGATAGAAACACGACTTTGGTGGAGCAGTGGAAAAGTGGAGACGATGGATGCAGTAAAAGAAGGAAATCAGTCTGTGATTCGCAGTTTGAGCTAAAAACAATCAAAACAAAAGGTTTGGTGCTTTATGATCCATCACTGAAAAGCCCAATTTCGTAGCTGTAATTAAGCAGAGGAGTGATGTCCTCCAAGCAGACTGAAACCAGAATTAGGGGGATATTGTACGTGGATTTGAGTGTTTGTGATTAGAAACCAAATAGCTGTGAGGTGTGTTTAAGTTCAAGAGGTCAACCTGTAATATCAGGCGTCGGGGAGGAGAGGAAATGAAAGCTTTCGACTACGGGCGACTTCTCGGGGGGGGAGGAGGTCCCTCCGCTTCACAAAGCAAAAAATAACATTCAATCAGCTGGGATTACGGCCGGACCGCAAAACATCGCACACACACACACACACACACACACAAGAAAGGTCTTTAAAACAATGTCGGGCAGATGGAAACAAACGCGAGGCCGTCTCCCATCTGAAGAATGTTATTCTGACCCACTTTGAGGCGAGACGGAGGAAGAGGAGAATCAGAGTGTCTGTCTGTCGGATTTGGGGAGCCATGAGAGGCATCTTTATTTCTTTCTGTGTCGGTAAACTGGTTGTTTTTCGAATTATCCAACAAATCCCTCTCGAAGAAGTCAAATTAGCCCTTCAACTGGTTTTCATTAATCGCAGCTTCTCACGTTGCGTCGAAGAAAGAAAAAGGAAATTGGTGCTCGTCGACTGTAACCGAGACTCTAATGAGCATCGAAATCTGGTTTTAGGACGACGCGTGTGTGTGTGTAAGCCGACCTGTCGATATCCTCATAAATTAACGAGGATTTTCAGACTCACAAACAACCTCGAAAGTGTGTGTGCGACTGAACAAGTGCCTGTTTCATGGCGGCGACTCCCGTTTCCCCGCTGTAACACCATCCCCGCGCTCCTGTGTGCGCCTTTGTGCGCCTGCACGTAGTTTGGTTTCATTGTGTGTCTGTGTGTGTGTGTGTCTGAAAGCACACACAGGTGAGTTTCTGCAGGTATATATAGGCCTTACAGGTGCGTTGTTTCTACTGTGTGGTCCAGGAGGAGACCCACAATGGCCAGATGACAGACACACCGGGCTGAGGTGAAAGGCCTTTGTTCGAGCGCCTCCATCTTGTCTTACCGCAACAGATATAGGTCGCCGCCCTCATGCTACCTGCATCCATCAGGTACAGCTCCTACAGGTGGGTGTCATCTTAACCCCCCACCCTCCAGGAGGCAGAAAACAAACCTTGGTAGTTGGAGAGTTAACGCTATAAACTGTAACTGTTTGTTTTTGCGAGCTCGATCGTAGAGAGTGAGATCAACCGGGAGCCAAAATCTTTGCCAACAGCATCTGGCAGCAGCACCAAGGTCCACTAGAGGATATGCAAATAAGGCAGACGACTGTGCTGCAACTGCCAGATGATAAAAATATTGTTGTTGGTTAGTGTGTTTTGGTGGATTGAGTTTGCTCAACTGGCAAAGAGTTTTTACCCAACCCAGAATAAATGTTGGCAACGTACAAAAAGTTTCCTTTCGGACCAATTTTCAGTTTTATATTGTGACGACAGAGTGCTTTGTTGGGGTCTAGGCACAAAAAACAGTTGGTTACAGTTGGGAAAAGTTCATGTATTCGATAAAAAATAGCTGTTTTTTGGTCTCCACAAACACAACTGGAGACACTACCAGGTCTTGTTAAATACGCCCATAGTTGTCACCACAAACGCAACTGGAAATTCTCCCGAGATCTCGATAAAAACACCAGGTGTCATTGTCCCAAATTCAAGAGGTCTTTGTCTTTAGTCTGCAGCTAAATTAGGTGTTATTTAATTAGCCAACATTAGTTAAAGTGTTGTGTTTAATCAGATATTAAAGCAAACATGCATTTTGTAGTTGATGATGCTAATATGTCAGCTGAAAGCAGCAGTAACCTTTATGTAAAGTCTGAAGGGTTCAGCTCAGTTTGCTCTGATGGAAACGGTCCTAAAGTCTGTGCTGATCAACCAAACCAGATTGTGTGTTCAGCTCAAACGTTGGCCCGCAAGGTGTTCAAACCGTAGCTTCAAACAGACAACAACAGACGACGCTTCCTTATCAGAACAGAGAAGTGTTTGCTGGGGCTTGACGAACTGTTTTGACATAAACACCAAAGTGGTAAAACAGGAAAAACAAGCGTTGTTTATCTGCTCTTGACATTCGGGTCGTGTCCTCAACAGTGTTGACAGGACCTTGTATCCTCAGTGTTGGTGGGGGGAAGTGCTCTCCAGGATCATTGACACGCAGGCCAGTAAAAACAAAACATGTACATGTCGCGGCGCCTCACATGACCAGAAAGGCCGCGACCGCTTTAATGAGGCTGTGGCTCCGGATCGAGAAAACAATTTACTCCATTCAGGTCCCATGCTCCGAAAGATTCCTCATCCCTTGATCTAATTCAGTATGTTCGGAGAAGTGGAACCGATTATTGACGCGCTACAGAAGAAGTCCTTGTCCAGAAGTCCTGATGGGTATCAGCCACTGTCTTAAATAACATGTTGTATGAATACGACTGGTTGAACTTAATTCAAACACAAAAAAAAAGGAAAGCGAGGAGGAAAAAGAAGTACATTGAGATAACCAGTTCTCACAATCAAGTTCTTTGTGAAGCCCAGAGACAGAAGCCTCTTTCCCGTGAGACCAGAGTCTAATATTGTCCATTAGGAAAACAGGAAACGTAGTGTTTGTCATCCTCCACGAATCTCCCATAAAGTCATGTTTTCCCATTTCCATTTTCCGTAAGCGTTGATCGAAAGTCCAACGAGCGTGTTGTCTTTGCTGTTTTGTTCCAACACGGCTTGAATCGTCTCCGACCCATCCTGTGTTAATCACCGACAGAATCTCTATGACTCCTCGTTTCTGTTCTGCTCGCGCTCGTCTTGAAAGGAAACATAAAAAGTCAAGAAGGAAAACAAAAAGATCTCTTATTCCCATCAGGTTGGTTTCAGCCGGCGAGAAAAGAAATAACGAACTGATTGAGCGGAACAAAAAAACAGTTTGCTGTCGTTCTGCGAGAGCACAGCTCCGTTTAAAAAACAAAAGCAAGCTGTCTTTTTCTCGTTATCCGTCCGTTTGGTCGTGGCGAGAATGAAATCAAAACAAAAACAGGATCTCTTTCTCTTTATCACTCAGTGTCTCTTCTGTTTCCTCGAACAAGAGAGCAACGAGAGGAAAGAGAGAAACTCTGTCGATCGATTCTGCTGCATCTCAAAAGTTTTTATTTTTCGCGTATCAGCATCCGGCCGGCACGTCTGCCATGAAGTCGAACTCGTTCTGACCCAGCCAGAGCTCGGGCAGCTCGTTCGCTCGGTCCAAACCCAACTCCACCACCAGCGACATGAGAACCTCCTCGTCCACGGGGTCAAAGTCGATAATCCCGCCTGCGCCGGAGCTTTGGTTCCCCATGCTGATGCCGACACCCATCCCACCTCCGCTGAGGCCTCCAGACGGCCCCAGAAGCTGGTTTCCAGTTCCCAGAGGCGAGGTGCCGAAGCCCCTTTGAGCACCGCCTGGTGCCGGGTGTCCGGCAGAAGCGCCGGCGAGGTTCTGGTAGTGCGAGTTGAGCTTCTGCAGCTGCATACTGGCGATGAGGTGAGGCCCCGTCTGGAGGCAGAAGGGCTGAGGTTTGGAGAGAGGAGCCGCCGTCAGAGATGACCCGGGCGAGGAGGCGGCGCCGGTGGACGGGGAGAACGGCACGACGGAGGTTTTGGAGGACGGGTAGTGGAGCAGGGAGCTGAGAGGAGAGGAGGAGGAGGAGAGGTCCTTCATCGCAGCGTGGGCGTTGCCAGGGAACAGCAGTGAGGTCATCACCAGGAAAACCCTGAAGGAAGAGAAGGGAGGTGTTATGTAATGTCATGAAACCAGGACATGAGATAAGCTTGTTAGCTCTGCGGAGGCCCGCTGTGATCGCCGGTGACATCATGGCGGGTAGATGTCATTACAGACGAGATAAAGAATCTCAGATGGTTCAGTGTGATCCAGACATGCAGAGAGACTTCAGACGACAGGAAATGAACAAATGTTTTTGGGAGGCAAAACACTGTCATACACCATTAGGGATCCTTCTCTCTCTGTAAAGTGTGCAAACCTCTGAATATCTTCTATGTGCATGAAGTTATTAGCAACTTCGTGTGACATTTCAAACTGGAACGAGTGTCAGTTTTAAGTGCTGCCAGTTTCGAGAGCAGCTCCAGATGGAAACATCACACACAGGTGTGAATCAGTTCATTTTGTTTGTTTGCACCTGTGTTCACATGTGGATGTTTCTACTCTGAGTAGATGTTACATAAAGGCAATCTGTGTGTCTGTCTAGAGTTACGGGAGTGCAATATTTGCTTAACGTTGCTGTTGTTTGGTTACTTGGTTACATGAATTTGTCCGGACTTGATCAAAGTCTTAAACAAGCATTGGACAGAAGAGAATGATACCAAGCTACATGTCAGCTGAAGGAAAAACACCACATTTGTATTAATAATGAATGCAAGGCACAAAAAAGTTATAAAGAAAATGTTGGATTTAGCCCACAGCTCTCAGCTAATGCTAACTTAACTTCTGTATTAAATGAAATTGTCTTGTCATTTGTCTTTCACAGCAAAGCAAAATAACCTCCCTTCAGTAACAAATAATCATCTCATGTGATCACAATGTCAGGATGAAACAATATTCAATTTGATGAGCTAACGCTAGCTGTTTGTTTTTATGCTAAGCTATGCTAATCCCCTCTTGCACATGAAAGTAGCATCTGTTTCCACGTCTAACTCTCTGCAAATAAGCAGATCTTTGTATGTTTCTTTAACTTTTAGCTCCACTGTAGAAACTTTTGAGGTGTAAACGAAGCTAGGCTACCGCTAATAATAAACTTTGCTAGCTTAGCTGTTGGGTGGATGTTTTACGCAGCACATTTCAAGGTTCATATCTTTAAGAAAGAAAACTGTCCAGACAGAAAAAGCAGGTTAGAAGCGGCCTGTGAAAAAAACAAAACCCACAACAACAGTGGTGCTGTTGACTTGACAGCAGCTTTACTCCCGTTCTTACGATCCGGTAGATCAGTGAAGTCAGGTCTAGCTTAGCTGTTGGGTGAATGTTTTACGTGGCACATTTCAAGGTTCATATCTTTAAGAAAGAAAACTGTCCAGGACAGAAAAAACAGGTTACAAGCGGCCTGTGAAAAAAAAACCCCACAACAACAGTGGTGCTGTTGACTTGACAGCAGCTTTACTCCAGTTCTTACGATCCGGTAGATCAGTGAAGTCAGGTCTAGCTTAGCTGTTGGGTGAATGTTTTTCACGTGGCACATTTCAAGGTTCATATCTTTAAGAAAGAAAACTGTCCGGACAGAAAGAACAGGTTACAATTGGCCGGTGAAAAAAAAAAACCACAACAACAGTGGAGCTGTTGACTTGACAGCAGCTTTACTCCAGTTCTTACGATCCGGTAGATCAGTGAAGTCAGGTCTAGCTTAGCTGTTGGGTGAATGTGTTACGTGGCACATTTCAAGGTTCATATCTTTAAGAAAGAAAACTGTCCGGACAGAAAAAACAGGTTACAAGCGACCTGTGAAAACAACAGTGGTGCTGCTGACTTGACAGCAGCTTTACTCCAGTTCTTACGATCCGGTAGATCAGTGAAGTCAGGTCTAGCTTAGCTGTTGGGTGAATGTTTTACGTGGCACATTTCAAGGTTCATATCTTTAAGAAAGACAACTGTCCGGACAGAAAGAACAGGTTACAATTGGTCGGTGAAAAAAAAACCCCACAACAACAGTGGAGCTGTTGACTTGACAGCAGCTTTACTCCAGTTCTTACGATCCGGTAGATCAGTGAAGTCAGGTCTAGCTTAGCTGTTGGCTGAATGTTTTACGTGGCACATTTCAAGGTTCATATCTTTAAGAAAGAAAACTGTCCGGACAGAAAGAACAGGTTAAAAGCGGCCTGTGAAAAAAAAACACCCAACAACAGTGGGAGCTGTTGACTTGACAGCAGCTTTACTCCAGTTCTTACGATCCGGTCGATCAGTGAAGTCAGGTCTGTCTGGGAAACACAACGACGGCCGCATGACTCGGTGTGTTTAAGACTGTGTGTTCGCTTGATGTCTGCTTTTCCTCCTGACCTATTGAGCAGCAAATTAACCATGAAGAGCCTGCGGGAGGGGAGGCCTGTGGGCACCGCCGGGGTTAGTGAGTGTTTATAGGTCTGCGTGTGTGAATGGAGTTCACAACACAACAGAGCCTTTGAGGATCTTAAAGAGTGATCGGGTCACATGGCGGGATAAATACATATGGGCCCTGAGAACAGAGCATATGTCTGACTGTGTGTGTGTGTGTGTGTGTGTGTGTGAAGCGTGACACACTGAGAAAAGATGTGTGTGGAGGTAAAAAGGGCGAGTGTGTGTGTGTGTGTGTGAGACTCCTATAGAGGCTCATGTTAAAGTCCCCGAGCTGGTTTATATTACACACAGTTCAAACAGCATGTGCGCCTGAAAACACACACACACACACACATCATGCGGCCATCCTTTGAGTAAGCTAATCGCTTAATAATATGTGCCGATACTCTCAACACACACACACACACACACACACACACACACACACTCCCCCTCCTCCTCTCAGCGCTGGCTCTTATTTAGCGAGGACATAATTGCTACAGGCAGGCATGCAGCTGCACTCGACTGATAGAGTTAACACAGACACAAAGATACCAAACAGCTGTCAGTGGCAGGTCCGTGTGTGTGTGTGTGTGTGTGTGTGTGTGTGTGTGTGTGTGTGTGTGTGTGTGTTCATTATTCATTGACTGATTACTGTCAGGGCCAGGCTGCACATGGTGTCTCTGCACAACAGCTTTCCAGCACATTGAGTCCAGGAGGCACAAACAAATCCCCCCCAAAAAACTGCTAAACAAGAAACATAAACGTATATCGTACAATTTTACATTTTAAAAAGGTGCATTCAGCGACGTTTCGGGTTGAAAACGAGCCAGAAACGACACAAAATGCACCTTTGAAGATGTATTATGTAACAATTCTGCCTTTAAATGCCTTAAAAACGGCCGCTGGCGTATATTTTCTTGAGTTTTATGTGTTGGAAACAAATCATCCACAGGCAATCCAGTCATATATTGCCATTAAAGTTGTCTCATGTTCAAATTCCTCAAAGGATTTTTTTGTTTAAAGTCTGATTTTAGGAGATAAACTGCGAAGTTCCCACTTTCTGTGGTACGTTTTTCAGCTATTTTGACGAGAATCTACGAACGTTCGGTGCATTTTTCTGTTCTCAAAACACATAAATTCAGCCGAGCGTTCCTTTATAAATGAAATCCGAACTGTCTGTTTAGTTTCATGTGGTTTAAATCATCGCAGACCTCAGGGTTCACTGATGTCACACGTCAGGAATTATGGGTATCACTGTTTCATTTTCGTGGTGGGAGTGATTCTAAGAGCGAAGGATGTGATTGTACAACCACAATCCTCACCTCGCCTGAGGACGCTTAATGGTTGTTTACACTGGTTATTCCCTCAACAACAAAATTAAATGTTCCAGTCGTTAATTCCTGTGTTTTAATTGATTAAATCTGACGTGTTAAAGTACTCGGGAGACGTTTAAAAACGCCCTGGAGGAAGTGAAAAAGCGACTTTTCTTCCACATAATAGATTTTTTTTTGGCTCCAGACTCGCTCATAACAACACAAACCCAAACCCCCCGCTCGCGTCTGAAACGAGGACGGATCCGAGGCAGAAAAACATCCAAAGCGTTCGCAGCCCGAGCGGCGGGACGGTTCAGCGGAGTGAGGAAGGATGCTGTGAGAGAACTGGAGGAGCGCCAATGTTTTTTCCTGTTCACAGCTGACCTGACTCATTGTGTTCTTCCAACACTTTTTTTTTTTTTTTTATGAGATTGTGAAATCGGCCTCGGCTCAGTTTCCCTGTAAACGATTTCATTAGCAGTCTCGGCTGCTGTCTTGGCCGCGGACCGGTCTGCATTTATTTTAATTATGAGCAATGAAAGTCTGCTCTCGCTGCCAGATTAGTAGCTCCAACAGGGACGAACAGTTTGGTGCAGTTCGGAAACATAACCAGCTCTCCGTGTGGATATCTTGGACATATTAGGGCTGCAGCTCATAATCGATCAGCTAATGTGCAGAAAATAATTCAAATTGCTTCTGTTTTAGTATTTTCTGCACATTCAAGAGGCTGGAGTGGCAGTTTTATGGCCCTGTTTGCTTGAAAAATGGCTTCAGTGATTGATTATCCTCAGTATCTGTCTGTGCATATTGAGTAATCAGTTGTTTTGGAACAGTACAGTGAAAAAAAGGACAGTAATTTAACTTCAAACGCTGCATTTTGACTACAAATACATAGCTGAGAAAACTAGAAATGGATTGATTAATTGTTTTAAGATATTAATCAGGGAAAAATACTAATAAATCTCTGGTTCCAGCTTCTTAAATGTGAGGATCTGCTGCTATTTTCACTTTTATATGGTTGTAAAAATGAAACTTAGAGGTTTTAGAGGCAGCTGGTCGGACACAAAACAAGCAATTTGTAGACGTTAGCTCGTCTTTTTGCCAATTTTTCTGACATTTAAAAGAAAAAACTAAAATTAAAACAATTTAGGAGGAAGGACAGTCGATTGTTGAGTCTCAGGTGGTCAAATACTGATGCTTTGGGTCGTATTTGACCACCTGAGACTCAACAATCGACTGTCTTTATCCAGAAAGTTACATAACACTGTGGAAACATGACGGAAGCAGCCCAATCGCCAGAATAAACGTTGCATTGTACGTTTCTGCAGACCACAGACAGATTTAACTTGCACGTAAAGCGAGTATGTTTTTAAAATTCACTGTTTCGATGAATAATATCTTGTTGTTGCATCGCTGTGATTAAGATCTAGTCAAGTTCAGGCATAAAAAACACTGAAAAATACCTGTTTTTGGTGCCACAAACATAAAAAGTCTCAGTAGTGTAATGTCTCAGTGATAAATACCCAGTTTGGCAGCTGTCACATCATCCCCTCCTCCTCCAACTTGAGTAACTCAGCTCCTACGTCACCTCAGAAATTTGAATCTGATTTGTATTATATGTACAAATGTGACGTACAAGGCCATGATTTTACAAGTAGCCCTTAAAAGGAACAGTTCACCCCAAAAAGATGAAAGTTCAGATATCATCGACTCGGCCTCGTGCTGATGGAAAGTCAGGTGGCAATTTAGGATCTCGGGGCTTCTGGAGAATTATGTTTTAAACAAGTTTCCGTCTACTTCAGTTGTTCAGGAGAACGTTTCAACACTGTTTTGCTCTGAGGCTCCACAAACGTTTCGTGGAAACTTTACCTGACTTTCCATCAGCATGAGGGCGAGGACATAACGTTTCATTTCCTTCAAAGTGGTAAAAACTCCACCAAATATGACTGAATATATGAAGAGCAGCTCTTAGATGGGTGAGAAATTGTGACATAATATCAGAAAAACGCAATAAATTCACCTTAAACTGATAATTAACCGCTACAATGTCGAGAAAACACACTAATAACACAATAAAGATGAATATTATAGAGTTTCAGCACACACACACACACACACACACACACCGCCAAGAGGTTTCAATTACACAATTAAAGCGTGACGAGCAAATTGAAATGTCAGTCAGTCTGTGTCCCTTTCACACACACACACACACACACACACACACACACACACACACACAGAACATATGCCGTCCCAGTGTGACGCACACACCACTTGTTTTAATTGCCTCCAGCTCCATATTGAAGGCTGGCTAATGAGAAGCCAGTTTAAAGGAGAGAGGAACTGACAGGTTTCACTTCTGTTCGCCAACTTTTACTGATTTGGATGAAAAAAGTACACGAAGAAAAAGAAAAATTATAATCTTGTTTCACGTTTTTTGATTTAAGGGTGAAATTAAGTAAGAATTTACTAAAAAATCAAAGAAATAAACAGATTCTTTCTCAGTTGAACACTAATTTCAGTCAGCTGTGTCCTTCCTGCTGTAAAGACAACATCAGGTGTGTTTAAAAAGAGAGAATCCTTCAGTTCACACCAGTGAGAGCTCCTGCAGCTCCTCCGGGCAGAGAAGCTTGACCTCCTTTCACATGTTATGTAAACAGAGAGTGAGAGGAGAAACTTTTCCAACCGGAGAAAACATGAACACACTGACAACATCAAGTCCTGTCAGTGGACAAAAAAACAGAAACACCACCAACCTGCGAGAGAAGCCCTGTGCTGCAGCAGGATGAAAGCAAAAAGAAGAAAAAAAAGAAAAAGAAATGAAAGTAGGTGTTAAAGTGAAGTCCGTGGGGAGGGTTTGTTGTGGTGCTGCAGCCGCTGCAGAGAGGCTGAAGTCCGCAGAGACGAAGTGTGTTGAGACTCTGTCAGCTCCTCAATGAGCTCCTGACTGAAGGAAAAGCATTTTGTTCCTCGCTCGCCCTCTCTCTCTCTCTCTCTGTGTGTGTGTGTGTGTAAGAGCAGGCTGCCATCCAAAAACCAGGAGCTGGATTTTTTCAGAGGATCTGGATCTGGCTGGAATGGATCACACATGTGGGCGGAGACAAATTATTAATAAAGTAGCATTTTAAATATCTAACCACTGATGATGATATTAGTTTTTTGCTAAATTATTCATAAAAAGCCATTTCTTTTTGATTTTTTTAATATAATATATTTTTTAAAAATCTAAAAAATACAATTATCTTTATACAATATATAAAAAATCTATATATATTTACATAATATATATATAAAAAATAACTTACCCCATCAAAGTAATTTCTTTTTGATTTTTTTTAATATAATATATTTTTAAAAAATCTAAAAAATACTATTATTTTTATACAATATTTAAAAAATCAATATATATATTTACATAATATATAAATAATAAAACAAATAACTTACCCCATCAACATAATTCCTTTCTTGATTTTTTTTAATATAATATATTTTAAAAAATCTAAAAAAATACTATTATCTTTATCATCTATCTATATCTTTATCTTTAGTTGGGCGCATTGCTAATAGAAAAACACTCCATTTGAGCTAAAAAATAAAATAAAACAACAAAATAAATCAGCACACAACTATTAAAATGAAAATTTAAACAGTATAAAGTTAAAGGAGGAAAAAAAATGTGTTATATGGTTTAGCACTCGGCTAACTGAACAGTCAAACAAGTCATTTACATTCGAATGTATTCACTGTTTTACAGATGCTTCTTTCACAATGTTAGCTTACGGGAAAAAGTTTTTTTAGGCCGCAGTGCATCACGTGACGATGTAATTACACGATTTGGCCACTATGAAAAGTGATTTCAAGGCCTGGAGCTCCTCCTGGAGGCTCGGGTTAGTCCAGCGATATTCTGCCCCCTATTTGTTTTGAGTATGAATTCGACAGGTGGTCAAATCTGCACCTTCAAACAAGAAAGGACACATGTGAGTACGGTGGGTTTTAAACTGGTGCACAACACCAAATTAATTTACAAGTCACACTTTATGGGTTGGTGTGACACTGGACTTGGATCTCGCCTTAAATACTGAGGGAATGGCACGAGCTTCCATAAATGCCTGAAGGGTTTTGCAGGATCAGGATCCAGGATCAACATTTCACTCCGATGATGAATTTGTGTGGAAAAGAAATCGCCTCCAAAAGAGCTTTTACATAACCTCGCCGTAACTGGAAAAGAACAGCTTCGACTCGTAACACTAACAATGGCTTCGTTCTCTTCGAGTGTCCCTGTAAGTCATGACTTGCACAATAACAGGACCCTGAAACCAAAGCCGCTAATAAAACTCAGCCGCCGTGTGTTTTATCAGTTGCACCTGTGATTCTCCTCACGGACGGGGATCTTTCCAGCTCCGGATCCGGGTCGAGTCCAGCCTCCGGAGCTTAGCGGCTGCCGCTCTGCCGGGCAGATGTTGCTCAAACACCATCAGGAATCAAATGGACCATTTCAGACCACTTTGTCTTTGTCTGTGTCACTCACCCAGAGAGAGAGAGAGGTGGTCTGTGAATGATTTGCATAACTACATGTTCTTGTTTTGTTCTGCTTGTGATTAGACACTGATGAATATGTGCCGAGGGATTCGTGATGTCAGGTTCGGCCGGCAGTTGGAAACGTCAGCAATAATGTTTGATCGCATCAAATTGTGCGTGACCTTTATCTCATAAACATTTAACGTGTTATCTTTGAAATGCAAATCGACACCTGTGTGAAAGCTGATTAGCGAAACAGGCGGAAAAACTTTGATCGTCAGCGTCACCGACTATACTTCAGTTACAGCTCAGTCTCTCTATGATCATCGCTTCAAACACTGGTGCAAGATTAATGTTTAAGAATAAGATGTCACTTCCAGTTAGCTAACTAGCTAGCTGTACGGTTAGCTTACGTTAGCAGCAACGCTAACATTTGCTTCCTGCTTATTTATATGTGAAAAAAGACGAAAAATACAATAAATAAACACAAATTTAAAACTTTTTTCCACTTGTATGCTGTCTGTAGATTTTACTCATT